>JBBDGP010002716.1:0-712500 GCA_037952835.1 Lithobates septentrionalis
AAAAGGGCCGGGGGGTGCGATTTTGGTCATTTTGGACCCATTTCAGGATTAAAAGGGCCGGCAGTGCGATTTTAGTCATTTTGGACCATTTTTGGGCTAAAAGGGCTGGGAATGCGATTTTGGTCATTTTGGACCCATTTCGGGCTAAAAGGGCTGGGAGTGTGATTTTGGTCATTTTGGACCCATTTTGGGCTAAAAGGGCCGGGGGTGCGATTTTGGTCATTTTGTACCCATTTCAAGCTAAAAGGGCAGGCAGTGCGATTTTAGTAATTTTAGATTATTTTCGGGCTAAAAGAGCTGGGGATGCGATCTGGTCATTTTGGACCAATTTCAGGTTAAAAGGGCCGGCAGTGCGATTTTAGTAATTTTGGACCATTTTGGGCTAAAAGGGCCGGGGTGCCTTTTTGGACCATTTTCGGGCTAAAAGGGCCAGGGGTGGGGTTTTTAGTATTTTTGGACCCATTTTGGGCTAAAAGGGCCGGGAGTGCAATTTTGATCATTTTGGACCATTTTCGGGCTAAAATTGATGAAAGTGCAAATTTGGTCATTTTGGACCCATTTTGGGCTAAAAGGGCCGGGGGTGAGATTTTTGTCATTTTGGGCAATTTTCGGGCTAAAAGGGCCGGGGGTGTGATTTTAGTAATTTTGGACCCATTTCGGGATGAGAGGGCCGGCAATGCGATTTTGGTCATTTTGGACCCATTTTGGGCTAAAAGGGCGGGGGTGCGATTTTTGTCATTTTGGACCATTTTCGGGCTAAAAGGGCCGGGGGTTTGATTTTAGTAATTTTGGACCCATTTCGGGATATAAGGGCCGGCAGTGCGATTTTGGTCATTTTGGACCCATTTTGGGCTAAAAGGGCGGGGGTGCGATTTTTGTCATTTTGGACCATTTTGGGCTAAAAGGGCCGGTAGGGCAATTTTTGTCATTTTGGGCTAAAAGGCCCGGGGGTGCGATTTTGGTAATTTTGGACCCATTTTGGGCTACAAGGGCCGGGGGTGCGAATTTGGTCATTTTCGACCCATTTCAGGATTAAAAGGGCCGACAGTGCGATTTTAGTCATTTTGGACCATTTTTGGGCTAAAAGGGCTGGGGGAGCGATTTTGGTCATTTTGTTCCCATTTCAGTCTAAAATGGCCGGCTGTGCGATTTTAGTAATTTTAGATTATTTTCGGGCTAAAAGAGCTGGGGATGCGATTTTGGTCATTTTGGACCATTTTTGGGCTAAAAGGGCCAGGGTGCCTTTTTTGGACCATTTTCGGGCTAAAAGGGCTGGGGGTGTGATTTTAGTAGTTTTGGACCCATTTCGGGATAAAAGGGCCGGCAGTGCGATCTTGGTCATTTTGGACCCATTTTGGGCTAAAAGGGCCGCGGGGGCTATTTTTGTCATTTTGGACCATTTTTGGGCTAAAAGGGGCCGGGGGTGTGATCTTAGTAATTTTGGACCCATTTCGGGATGAGAGGGCCGGCAATGCGATTTTGGTCATTTTGGACCCATTTTGGGCTAAAAGGGCGGGGGTGCGATTTTAGTCATTTTGGACCATTTTCGGGCTAAAAGGGCCGGGGGTTTGATTTTAGTAATTTTGGACCCATTTCGGGATATAAGGGCCGGCAGTGCTATTTTGGTCATTTTGGACCCATTTTGGGCTAAAAGGGCGGGGGTGCGATTTTTGTCATTTTGGACCATTTTCAGGCTAAAAGGGCCGGGGTTTGATTTTAGTAATTTTGGACCCATTTCGGGGATATAAGGGCCGGCAGTGCGATTTTGGTCATTTTGGACCCATTTTGGGCTAAAAGGGCGGGGGTGAGATTTTTGTCATTTTGGACCATTTTCAGGCTAAAAAGGCCGGGGTGTGATTTTAGTAATTTTGGACCCATTTCGGGATATAAGGGCCGGCAGTGCGATTTTGGTCATTTGGACCCATTTTGGGCTAAAAGGGCCGGGGGTGCGATTTTTGTCATTTTGAACAATTTTCGGGCTAAAAGGGCCTGGGTTGCCTTTTTTGGACCATTTTCGGGCTAAAAGGGCCGGGGGGTGATTTTAGTAATTTTGGACCATTTTTGGGCTAAAAGGGCTGGGAGTGCGATTTGGTCATTTTGGACCCATTTTGGGCTAAAAGGGCCGGTAGGGCAATTTTTGTCATTTTGGGCTAAAAGGCCCGGGGGTGCGATTTTGGTAATTTTGGACCCATTTTGGGCTACAAGGGTCGGGGGTGCGAATTTGGTCATTTTGGACCCATTTCAGGATTAAAAGGGCCGACAGTGCGATTTTAGTCATTTTGGACCATTTTTGGGCTAAAAGGGCTGGGAATGCGTTTTCGGTCATTTTGGACCCATTTCGGGCTAAAAGGGCCGGGAGTGTGATTTTGGTCATTTTGGACCCATTTTGGGCTAAAAGGGCAGGGGGAGCGATTTTGGTCATTTTGTTCCCATTTCAGTCTAAAATGGCCGGCTGTGCGATTTTAGTAATTTTAGATTATTTTCGGGCTAAAAGAGCTGGGGATGCGATTTTGGTCATTTTGGACCATTTTCAGGCTAAAAGGGCCGGGGTGCCTTTTTTGGACCATTTTCGGGCTAAAAGGGCTGGGGGTGTGATTTTAGTAGTTTTGGACCCATTTCGGGATAAAAGGGCCGGCAGTGCGATCTTGGTCATTTTGGACCCATTTTGGGCTAAAAGGGCCGGGGGTGCGATTTTTGTCATTTGGACCATTTTTGGGCTAAAAGGGCGGGGTGTGATCTTAGTAATTTTGGACCCATTTCGGGATAAAAGGGCCGGCAGTGCGATTTTGGTCATTTTGGACCCATTTTGGGCTAAAAGGGCCGGGGGTGCGATTTTTGTCATTTTGGACCATTTTCGGGCTAAAAGGGCCGGGGTGCCTTTTTGGACCATTTTCGGGCTAAAAGGGCCGGGGGTGTGATTTTAGTAATTTTGGACCCATTTTGGGCTAAAAGGGCCGGGAGTGCAATTTTGATCATTTTGGACCATTTTCGGGCTAAAAGGCCAGGCAGTGCAATTTTAATAATTTTTGGACCATTTTTGGGCTAAAATTGACGAAAGTGCAAATTTGGTCATTTTGGACCCATTTTGGGCTAAAAGGGCCGGGGGTGCGATTTTTGTCATTTTGGGCAATTTTCGGGCTAAAAGGGCCAGGGTGTGATTTTAGTAATTTTGGACCTATTTCGGGATAAAAGGGCCGGCAATGCGATTTTGGTCATTTTGGACCCATTTTGGGCTAAAAGGGCCGGGGGTGCGATTTTTGTCATTTTGGACCATTTTCGGGCTAAAAGGGCCGGGGGTGTGATTTTAGTAATTTTGGACCCATTTCGGGATAAAAGGGCCGGCAGTGCGATTTTGGTAATTTTGGACCCATTTTGGGCTAAAAGGGCCCGGGGTGCAATATTTGGCATTTTGGACAATTTTCGGGCTAAAAGGGCCGGGGGTGTGATTTTAGTAATTTTGGACCCATTTCGGGATAAAAGGGCCGGCAGTGCGATTTTTGTCATTTTGGACAATTTTTGGGCTAAAAGGGCCGGGGGTGCGGTTTTAGTAATTTTGGACCCATTTCGAGCTAAAAGGGCCAGGAATGTGATTTTGGTCTTTTTCAACCCATTTCGGGCTAAAAGGGCCAGCAGTGCGATTTTTGTCATTTTGGACCCATTTTGGGCTAAAAGGGCCGGGGGTGTGATTTTGGTCATTTTGGACCCATTTCGGGCTAAAAGGGCCGGGGGTGTAATTTTGGTCATTTTGGACCCATTTCAGGCTAAAAGGGCCGGTAGTGCCATTTTAGTAATTTTGGACCATTTTCTGGCTAAAAGGGCCGGGAGTGCGTTTTTGGTAATTTTGGATCCATTTCAGGCTAAAAGGGCCGGCAATGCGATTTTAGTAATTTTAGATCATTTTCAGGCTAAAAGAGCCGGGGATGCAATTTTGGTCATTTTGGACCAATTTCGGGTTAAAAGGGCCGGCAGTGCGCTTTTAGTCATTTTGGACCATTTTCAGGCTAAAAGGGCCGGGGTGCCTTTTTTGGACCATTTTCGGGCTAAAAGGGCCGGGGGTGTGATTTTAGTAATTTTGGACCCATTTCGGGATAAAAGGGCCGGCAGTGCGATTTGGTCATTTTGGACCCATTTTGGGCTAAAAGGGCCGGGGGTGCGATTTTTGTCATTTTGGACAATTTTCAGGCTAAAAGGGCCAGCAGTGCGATTTTAGTAATTTTGGACCCATTTCAGGCTAATAGGACAGGGGTGCGATTTTGTTCATTTTGGACCCATTTCAGGATTAAAAGGCCCAGCAGTGCGATTTTAGTAATTTTGGACCATTTTTGGGCTAAAAGGGCTGGGAGTGCGATTTTGGTCATTTTCGACCCATTGCGGGATAAAAGGGCCGGTAGTGCGATTTTGTTCATTTTGGACCCATTTTGTGCTAAAAAGAATGGGGGTGCGATTTTGGTAATTTTGGATGAATTTCAGGATAAAAGGGCCGGGGTGCGAATTTGGTCATTTTGGACCCATTTCGGGATTAAAAGGGCCCGGCAGTGCGATTTTAGTAGATTTGGACCATTTTCGGGCTAAAAGGAATGGGGGGTGTGATTTTAGTAATTTTGGACCATTTTAGTGCTAAAAGGGCCGGGGGTGCGATTTTGATCATTTTGGACCCATTTCGGGCAAAAAGGGCTCGGCAGTGCGATTTTAGTAATTTTGGACCATTTTCGGGCTAAAAGGGCCGGGGGTGAGATTTTGGTCATTTGGACCCATTTCGGGTTAAATGGGCAGGCAGTACGATTTTTGTCATTTCGGACAATTTTTGGTCTAAAAGGGCCGTGGGTGCGATTTTAGTAATTTTGGACCCATTTCGGGCTTGAAGGGCCGGGGGTGCAATTTTGGTAATTTTGGACCCATTTCAGGCTAAAAGGGCCGGCAGTGCGATTTTAGTAATTTTCGGACCGTTTTCGGGCTAAATGGGCCGGGGGTGCGATTTTGGTCACTTTGGACCCATTTTGGGCTAAAAGGGCCGGGAGTGAGATTTTGATCATTTTGGACCCATTTCAGGCTAAAAGGGCCGGCAGTGCAATTTTAGTAATTTTTGGACCATTTTCGGGCTAAAATTGCCGAAAGTGCAAATTTGGTCATTTTGGACCCATTTCGGGATTCAAAGGGCTGGCGGTGTGATTTTAGTCATTTTTGACAATTTTCGAGCTAAATGGGCCGCGGGGGTTTTGGTCATTTTGGACCCATTTCGGGCTAAATGGGGCGGGGGGTGCGATTTTGGTCATTTGGACAATTTTTTGGGCTAAAAGGGCTGGGGTACGATTTTGGTCATTTTGGACCCATTTCGGTCTAGAAGGCCTGGGGGTGCGATTTTGGTAAATTTGGACCCATTTCGGGCTAAAAGGGCCGGGGGGTGCGATTTTGGTCATTTTGGACCATTTTGGGCTAAAAGGGCTGGGAATGCGATTTTGGTCATTTTGGACCCATTTCGGGCTAAAAGGGCCGGGAGTGCGATTTTGGTCATTTTGGACCCATTTCGTGCTAAAAATGGCCGGTAGTGTGTTTTTGGTAATTTTGTACCCATTTCGGGATTAAAAGGGCCGGCGGTGCGATTTTAGTCATTTTTGACCATTTTCGAGCTAAATGGGCCGGGGTTGCGATTTTGATAACTTTGGATCCATTTCAGGTAAAAATGGCAGGCAGTGCGATTTTTGTCATTTGGACAATTTTTCAAGCTAAAAGGGCCGGGGGTGCGATTTTGGTAATTTCGGACCCATTTCGGGCTAAAAGGGCCGGCGGTGCAACTTTAGTCAATTTTGACCATTTTTGGGCTAAATGGGCCGGGGGTGCAATTTTGGTCATTTTGGACCCATTTCGGGCTAATAGGGCCGGCAGTGCGATTTTAGTCATTTTGGACCCTTTGCAGGGAAAAAGGGCCGGCAGTGTGATTTTAGTCATCTTGGACCCATTTCGGGCTAAAAGGGCCGGCAGTGCGATTTTAGTCATTTTGGACCCATTTCGGGCTAAAAGAGCCGGCAGTGCGATTTTAGTCATTTTGGACCATTTCAGGCTAAAAGGGCCGGCAGTGTGATTTTGTAATTTTGGACCCATTGTGGGATAAAAGGGCCGGCAGTTCAATTTTGGTAATTTTGGACCAATTTTGGGCTAAAAGGGCCGGTGGTGCGATTTTGGTAATTTTGGACCCATTTCGGGCTAAAAGGGCCGGGGTGCAATTTTGGTAATTTTGGACCCATTTCGGGATTAAAAGGGCCCAGCAGTGTGATTTTAGTAATTTTGGACCATTTTCGGGCTAAAAGGACTGGCGGTGTGATTTTGGTAATTTTGGACCCATTTCGAGCTAAAAGGGCCAGGGGTGTGGATTTGGTCATTTTTGACCCATTTCAGGATTAAAAGGGCCCGGCAGTGCGATTTTAGTAATTTTGGACCATTTTTGGGCTAAAAGGGCCCGCAGTGCAATTTTAGTAATTTTGGACCCATTTCGGGTTAAAAGGGCTGGGGGTGCGATTTTGGTAATTATGGACCCATTTCGGGATTAAAAGGGCCGGCAGTGCGATTTTTGTCATTTTGGACAATTTTCAGGCTAAAAGGAACGGGGGGGTGATTTTAGTAATTTTGAACCATTTTCAGGGCTAAAAGGGCCGGGGGTGCGATTTTGATCATTTTGGACCCATTTCGGGCTAAGAGGGCTCGGCAGTGCAATTTTGGTAATTTTGGACCCATTTCGGGATAAAAGGGCCGGCAGTGCAATTTCGGTCATTTTGGACCCATTTTGGGCTAAAAGGGCCGGGGGTGCGATTTTTGTCATTTTGGACCCATTTCGGGATAAAAGGGCCGGCAGTGCGATTTTGGTAATTTTGGACCCATTTTGGGCTAAAAGGGCCGATGGTGCGATTTTGGTCATTTTGGATCCATTTTGGGCTAAAAGGGCCGATGGTGCGATTTTGGTCATTTTGGACCCATTTCGGGCTAAAAGGGCCGGGGATGTGATTTTAGTAATTTTGGACCCATTTCGGGATAAAAGGGCCGGCAGTGCGATTTTGGTCATTTTGGACCCATTTTGGGCTAAAAGGGCCGATGGTGCGATTTTGGTCATTTTGGACCCATTTCAGGCTAAAAGAGCCGGCAGTGTGATTTTAGTAATTTTGGACCCATTTCCGGATAAAAGGGCCGGCAGTGCGATTTTGGTCATTTTGGACCCATTTCCGGATTAGAAGGGCCGGCAGTGCGATTTTAGTAATTTTGAACCATTTTCGGGGCTAAAAGGTCCGGGGGTGCGATTTTGGTCATTTTGGACCCATGTTGGGCTAAAAGGGCCGGCAGTGCAATTTTGGTAATTTTGGACCCATTTTGGGTTAAAAGGGCCGGGGGAGCAATTTTGGTAATTTTGCACCCATTTTAGGATTAAAAGGGTCGGCAGTGCGTTTTTAGTAATTTTAGACCATTTTCGGGCTAAAAGGGCCGGCAGTGTGATTTTAGTAAATTTGGACCATTTTCGGGCTAAAAGGGCAAGGGGTGTGATTTTGGTCATTTTGGACCCATTTCGGGCTAAAAGGGCCGGCAGTGTGATTTTGGTCATTTGGACCCATTTCGGGCTAAAAGGGCAGGGAGTGCGATTTTTGTCATTTTGGACAATTTTTCGATCTAAAAGGGCAGGAGGTTCGATTTTGGTCTTTTTGGACCCATTTCGGGCTAAAAGGGCCGGCGGTGCGATTTTAGTAATTTTGGACCCATTTCGGGATAAAAGGGCCGGCAGTGCGATTTTGGTCATTTTGGACCCATTTTGGGCTAAAAGGGCCGGGGGTGCGATTTTTGTCATTTTGGGAGCCATTTCGGGCTAAAAGGGCGGGGTGTGATTTTAGTAATTTTGGACCCATTTCGGGATAAAAGGGCCGGCAGTGCGATTTTGGTCATTTTGGACCCATTTCCGGATAAAAGGGCCGGCAGTGCGATTTTGGTCATTTTGGACCCATTTCGGGATTAAAAGGGCCGGCAGTGCGATTTTTGTCATTTCGGACAATTTTCGGGCTAAAAGGGCCGGGGGTGCGATTTTAGTAATTTTGGACCATTTTCGGGCTAAAAGGGCCGGGGGTTCGATTTTGGTCATTTTGGACCCATTTCGGGCTAAAAGGGCCAGGAATGCGATTTTGGTCTTTTTCAACCCATTTTGGGCTAAAAGGGCCAGCAGTGCGATTTTTGTCATTTTGGACAATTTTCAGGCTAAAAGGGCCGGCAGTGCAATTCTGGTAATTTTGGACCCATTTCGTGCTAAAATGACAGGGTTGCGATTTTGGTCATTTTGGACCCATTTCAGGATTAAAAGGGCCGGCAGTGCGATTTTGGTAATTTTGGACCAATTTTGGGCTAAAAGGGCCGGGGGTGCGATTTTGGTAATTTTGGACCCATTTCGGGCTAAAAGGGCCGGGGTGCGATTTTGGTCATTTTGGACCCATTTCGGGATTAAAAGGGCCCAGCAGTGTGATTTTAGTAATTTTGGACCCATTGTGGGATAAAAGGGCCGGCAGTTCAATTTTGGTAATTTGGACCAATTTTGGGCTAAAAGGGCCGGGGGTGCGATTTTGGTAATTTTGGACCCATTTCGGGCTAAAAGGGCCGGGGTGCGATTTTGGTCATTTTGGACCCATTTCGGGATTAAAAGGGCCCAGCAGTGTGATTTTAGTAATTTTGGACCATTTTCGGGCTAAAAGGACTGGCGGTGTGATTTTGGTAATTTTGGACCCATTCGAGCTAAAAGGGCCAGGGGTGTGGATTTGGTCATTTTTGACCCATTTCAGGATTAAAAGGGCCCGGCAGTGCGATTTTAGTAATTTTGGACCATTTTTGGGCTAAAAGGGCCTGCAGTGCAATTTTAGTCATTTTGGACCCATTTCGGGTTAAAAGGGCTGGGGGTGCGATTTTGGTAATTATGGACCCATTTCGGGATTAAAAGGGCCGGCAGTGCGATTTTTGTCATTTTGGACAATTTTCAGGCTAAAAGGAACGGGGGGGTGATTTTAGTAATTTTGAACCATTTTCAGGGCTAAAAGGGCCGGGGGTGCGATTTTGATCATTTGGACCCATTTCGGGCTAAGAGGGCTCGGCAGTGCAATTTTGGTAATTTTGGACCCATTTCGGGATAAAAGGGCCGGCAGTGCGATTTTGGTCATTTTGGACCCATTTTGGGCTAAAGGGGCCGGGGGTGCGATTTTTGTCATTTTGGACCCATTTTGGGCTAAAAGGGCCGATGGTGCGATTTTGGTCATTTTGGACCCATTTTGGGCTAAAAGGGCCGATGGTGCGATTTTGGTCATTTTGGACCCATTTCGGGCTAAAGGGGCCGGGGATGTGATTTTAGTAATTTTGGACCCATTTCGGGATAAAAGGGCCGGCAGTGCGATTTTGGTCATTTTGGACCCATTTTGGGCTAAAAGGGCCGATGGTGCGATTTTGGTCATTTTGGACCCATTTCAGGCTAAAAGAGCCGGCAGTGTGATTTTAGTAATTTTGGACCCATTTCCGGATAAAAGGGCCGGCAGTGCGATTTTGGTCATTTTGGACCCATTTCGGGATTAGAAGGGCCGGCAGTGCGATTTTTGTCATTTTGGACAATTTTCGGGCTAAAAGGGCCGGGGGTGCGATTTTAGTAATTTTGGACCATTTTCGGGCTAAAAGGGCCGGGGGTTCAATTTTGGTCATTTTGGACCCATTTCGGGCTAAAAGGGCCAGGAATGCGATTTTGGTCTTTTTCAACCCATTTTGGGCTAAAAGGGCCCTCAGTGCGATTTTTGTCATTTTGGACAATTTTCGGGCTAAAAGGGCCGGCAGTGCAATTCTGGTAATTTTGGATCCATTTCGGGCTAAAATGACAGGGTTGCGATTTTGGTCATTTTGGACCCATTTCAGGATTAAAAGGGCCGACAGTGCGATTTTGGTCATTTTGGACCCATTTTGGGCTAAAAGGGCCGGGGGTTTGATTTTGGTCATTTTGGACCCATTTCGGGCTAAAAGGGCCGGGAGTGTGGATTTGGTCATTTTGGACCCATTTTGGGCTAAAAGGGCCGGGGTTGCGATTTTGGTCATTTTGGACCCATTTCAGGTTAAAAGGGCCGGTAGTGCCATTTTAGTAATTTTGGACCATTTTCTGGCTAAAAGGGCCAGCAGTGCGTTTTTGGTAATTTTGGACCCATTGCGGGCTAAAAGGTCTGGGAGTGCGAATTTGGTAATTTTGGACCCATTTCAGGCTAAAAGGGCCGGGGGTGCGATTTTAGTAATTTTAGATCATTTTCAGGCTAAAAGAGCTGGGGATGCGATTTTGGTCATTTTGGACCCATTTCGGGTTAAAAGGGCCGGCAGTGCGATTTTAGTCATTTTGGACCATTTTCGGTCTAAAAGGGCCAGGGTGCCTTTTTTGGACCATTTTCGGGCTAAAAGGGCTGGGGGTGTGATTTTAGTAATTTTGGACCCATTTCGGGATAAAAGGGCCGGCAGTGCGATTTTGGTCATTTTGGACCCATTTTTGGCTAAAAGGGCCGGGGGTGCGATTTTTGTCATTTTGGACAATTTTCAGGCTAAAAGGGCCAGCAGTGCGATTTTAGTAATTTTATACCATTTTTGGGCTAAAAGGGCTGGGAGTGCGATTTTGGTAATTTTGGACCCATTTTGGGCTTAAAGGGCCGGGTGCGATTTTGGTAATCTTGGACCCATTTTGGGCTAAAAGGGCCGGGGGTGCGAATTTGGTCATTTTGGACCCACTTCGGGATTAAAAGGCCCGGCAGTAAATACATATATATTTTTATTATTGACTAACTTTCTGACCACATTGAACATGCTTCATTTAACCACTTGCCTACCGGGCACTTTCACCCCCTTCCTGCCCAGGCCATTTTTCAGCTTTCAGTGCTGTCGCACTTTGAATGACAATTGCGCGGTCATGCAGCACTGTACTCAACCAAATTTTTTATCATTTTCTTCACACAAACAGAGCTTTCTTTTGGTGGTATTTAATCAGTGCTGGGTTTTTTCTTTTTTCTTTTTTTTAATCTGTAGAGGAATCCATTCCATGATCCCTGTGGGATCCATGTTAACAGTATGAAGGCTTTCATGTTATCATTCATAGAAACTTAGACCTTTTATAACCATAGCTCCCAACTGTCCCTGATTTGGAGGGACTGTCCCTGATTTGGAGCAATGTCCCTCTGTTCCTCTTTCCTCCTCATTTGTCCCTTATTTTATTCTATAGTTGTATATAAAATGTACGTTTTATCTTTCAAAAAGTGTTTTCCCGGGGCTAAACCTTTCATCCAAATTCTAAATTGCTGCATTTGTAAACTTTAAAAGCCAATATAAAGTAATAGTAGTGGTAAAAAAAAGCCCTTGAGATTTTGATTAAGCTTTTTTTTTCAGTTAAGTCTCCTTTAAGTGGGTGTGGCAGGGGGCGTGTCCTATGCCTAGATACGTTTGCTAGTAGGTGTCCCTCATTCCCAACTCAAAATTTTGGGAGGTTTGTATAACTGCCCAACGCATATATGTGGCTGCAAAAGGGCATGCATGCTCATTGTGTGCTCCCAGCACAAAGTCAATGCTGTTAAAGTCGGATCTCGGACCGGGCTTAAGATTGGTAGTCGGCGGGACCAGCTTCCAATCATGTGACTGCTGTGACAGTGGTCACATGGTCGCCAGTCTTCCCCACCCAGGTATTCAGAACTATTTAACCACTTGCTGACTGTATAACTTACATATACGGTGGCAAGGCAGCTCTCCTGCCCCAGATCATGTACTAGGTACGTGATTCGTCACTCCGGGGTAGGGGGGCACGTGCCGGCGACCCAGCTGTGCTGCATAGCTCCCAACTGTCCTTGATTTCGAGGGACTGTCCCTGATTTGGAGCAATGTCCCTCTGTCCCTCATTCCTCCTTATTTGTCCCTCATTTTAGTCTGATCCATATAGCTGTATATAAAATGCACTTTTTATCTTTCAAAAAGTGTTTCCCAGCGCTAAAACCTTTCATCCAATTTTTAAATTGCTGCATTTGTAAATTTTAAAAGCAAATATAAAGGAATAGTAGTGGTAAAAAAAGCACTTGTTGATTTAATTAACCTTTTTTTTTTTGGTTAATTCTCCTTTAAGGGGGTGTGGCAGGAGGCGTGTCCTATGCCTACATACATTTTCTAGTAGGTGTCCCTCATTCCCATCTCAAAATGTTGGGAGGTATGGTTTTGTAATTATACCCAGCAGATGCCAATCAGCGGGTGCTGGCGAATGGATGACTGCCGGCACCCGCCGATCGTCGGGAAGACACACAGGACAGGGCTCTGCCTATGTAAACAAGGAAATGACGCTCAGTACTTCAGAAAAGATAATAAAGAAAAAAAAATTAAAATAAAATAGGTTAGCCAAAAACGAGGGGTGAAGGGGTGGTCTTTCCTTTAAGAAAAAGTTGTAAAAATGGGTGGAACACCAAATCCGGACCGGCTCACGCCGATATACGTCGGCACTTTGAAGAGAAATATAGCTGTTATGGCAGCAGCTAGCTACAATAACCCCAGTATCCTCTTCTTCAGTGAGCAGTCCGGTTTCAGATAAAAGTGGTCTCTGCGGCAGATTCGCCGCAAAATCACTTTTATCGGTGGCGGGAGAGGCCCCCCTCCCGCTGCGCTCCGGTGACCTTCGCCGCTTACTGGACCAGCCGGCAGCGCAGAGGCGATCGGGTCCTTTTCCGTGTGTGGTATGGAGCTGAGTAAGGGGAAGATGGCCCCCACCCAGCTTCATACCATTGCAGGACTTCCGCCCATAGCTCTTTTTTTTTCTTTTTTTTTTTTTAACGACATTTTTTTTTTTTTTTTACGTATTTATTGCATTTTAGTGTAAATATGAAATCTGAAGTCTTTTTGACTATTAGATCTCATATTTAATAGGTCCTGTCATGCTTTTTTTCTATTACAAGGGATGTTTACAAAATTTGTCACTTTCCCGCAACTTGTGTCAAAATATAAAACATTCCATGGACTCAACATGCCTCAAAGCAAATAGCTTGGGGTGTCTACTTTCCAAAATGGGGTCATTTGTGGGGGTTTTATGCCATCTGGGCATTTTATGGCCTTCAAAACTGTGATAGGTAGTGAGGAGTAAAATCAAAAATGTACGCCCTTAGAAATCCTGAAGGCAGTGATTAGTTTTCGGGGCCCCGTACGCGGCTAGGCTCCCAAAAAGTGGTATCCCCATACTCAGGAGAAGCGGTTAAAAAAATGTCAATAAGTGTATATTTATTGGTTTGCGCAAAAGTTATAGCGCCTACAAACTAGGGTACATTTTCTGGAATTTACACAGCCTTTAATTTATGACTGCCTATGTCGTTTCTTGAGGTGCTAAAATGGCAGGGCAGTACAAAACCCCCACAAATGACCCCATTTTGGAAAGTAGACACCCCAAGGAAATTGCTGAGAGGCATGTTGAGCCCATTGAATATTCATTTTTTTTGTCCCAAGTGATTGAATAATGACAAAGAAAAAAAAATTACAAAAAGTTGTCACTAAATGATATATTGCTCACACAGGCCATGGGCATATGTGGAATTGCACCCCAAAATACATTTAGCTACTTCTCCTGAGTACAGGGATACCACATGTGTGGGACTTTTTGGGAGCCTAGCCGCGTACGGGGCCCCCGAAAACCAATCACCGCCTTCAGGATTTCTAAGGGTGTAAATTTTTGATTTCACTCTTCACTGCCTATCACAGTTTCGGAGGCCATGGAATGCCCAGGTGGCACAAACTCCCCCCAAATGACCCCATTTTGGAAAGTAGACACCCCAAGCTATTTGCTGAGAGGCATGGTGAGTATTTTGCAGACGACAAAGCCCTTTCTGACACTTTTTGATTACATAAAAAAATTATTTTTTTTTGCAAGAAAATTACTTTGAACCCCGACACATTATATATTTTTTTTAAAGCAAATGCCCTACAGATTAAAATGGTGGGTGTTTCATTTTTTTTTTCACACAGTATTTGCGCAGCGATTTTTCAAACGCATTTTTTTGGGAAAAAACACACTTTTTTAAATTTTAATGCACTAAAACACATTATATTGCCCAAATGTTTGATGAAATAAAAAAGATGATCTTAGGCCGAGTACATGGATACCAAACATGACATGCTTTAAAATTGCGCACAAACGTGCAGTGGCGACAAACTAAATACATTTTTAAAAGCCTTTACAGGTTACCACTTTAGATTTACAGAGGAGGTCTACCGCTAAAATTACTGCCCTCGATCTGATGTTCGCGGTGATACCTCACATGCATGGTGCAATTGCTGTTTACATTTGACGCCAGACCGACGCTTGCGTTTGCCTTAGCGCGAGAGCAGGGGGGACAGGGGTGCTTTTTTTTTTTTTTTTTTCTTTATTATTATTATTTTTTCTTATCTTATTTTTAAACAGTTCCTTTTATTTTATTTTTTTAAATAATTTTTATTGTTATCTCAGGGAATGTAAATATCCCCTATCATAGCAATAGGTAGTGACAGGTACTCTTTTTTGAAAAAATTGGGGTCTATTAGACCCTAGATTTCTCCTCTTCCCTCAAAGCATCTGACCACACCAAGATCGGTGTGATAAAATGCTTTCCCAATTTCCCAATGGCGCTGTTTACATCCGGCGAAATCTAAGTCATAAAATGCTCGTAGCTTCCGGTTTCTTAGGCCGTAGAGATGTTTGGAGCCACTCTGGTCTCTGATCAGCTCTATGGTCAGCTGGCTGAATCACCGGCTGCATTTTCAGGTTCCCTGTTGAGACAGGAGAGCCAGAGAAAAACACGGAAGACGTTGGGGGGGGGGGGGCATTCCCTCCCACTGCTTGTAAAAGCAGTCTAGAGGCTAATTAGCCGCTAGGATTGCTTTTACATGAAAGCCGACAACTATTTTTTTTTATTTTATATTTTTGTATGTGTTTTTTTTTTTTTTTTTTGCACTTTTTTTTGTAACTGTAACTTTTATAACTGTAACCGGTTCCAGGTTCGGGTCTCTCAAAATGCGATGGCATCTTGGGAGACCCTGTGAAAGTGTGCCTCGTCTGTGCAATGCTGTACCCTACGCTAATACCCAACTAGTGCATGGTAGCGTTCAAATCATTCACCAATGCAAAGACCAGGATTGTCAGGACAGGAGGGACAATAATAGCGGGTGTCTCGCCTATATCCGCACTTGCTGCAGACACTACATCTTTTTTGGGGGGGTTCGTTGGGTAGGGGTACTCAGGAGGACGTAAAGAAAATGCCTCTCATGCAGCTGACTGCATTTGGTTGGGGATGTGAATGGGGGAAGTACGGGCGCTGCAGAAGCGGTGGGTTCCCAATTAGGATTGGCGAATGCAGCAGGAAGGGCATTATGGGCACGACGGGCCTGTGTTTGTCTTTTTGGTGGCAGCGGGACACTACTTGTGCTTGCCACCTCACCAGCTTGAACTGCACTCATGGGACTCGCCACGTCACCAAGTGTTACTGCAGTGCTGGTTTGACTACGACCGGGGTGTACTAGGCCACTGGTTCTTGCCAGTTCACCAAAACGCTACAAAAAAAACTGTTAGCGATCGCAGGGATCAGGCCTGACTCTGCGAATGCTGCAGTTATGCGTTTAGTGTTTTATAAGTGACAGTGATCGATCGATACTGCACTTGGGTGGGCTGGGCTGGGCCGGGCGGAGGGGCAAAACGCAGGTGCTAGCAGGTATCTGGGCTGATCCCGCTAACACTGCGTTTGTGGGAACCCTAAACTGCTGGGGACGCCAGTATAGATCTGATCGGATCAGATATTGATCCGTTCAGATACTATACCAGGAAGGGAGGTGTACGGTGCGTGCGTGGGTGTTAGCGGTACTGGCGCTAACCTGACGCTGCCTGGGGCAGGTGCTTGCCAGTTCACCAAAACGCTACCAAAAAAACTGTTAGCGATCGCAGGGATCAGGCCTGACTCTGCGAACACTGCAGTTATGCGTTTAGTGTTTTGTAAGTGACAGTGATCGATTGATACTGCACTTGGGTGGGCTGGGCTGGGCCGGGCGGAGGGGCAAAACGCAGGTGCTAGCAGGTATCTGGGCGGATCCCGCCAACACTGCGTTTTTGGGAACCCTAAACTGCTGGGGACGCTAGTATAGATCTGATCGGATCAGATATTGATCCGTTCAGATACTATACCACTAAGGGAGGTGTACGGTGCGTGCGTGGGTGTTAGCGGTACTGGCGCTAATCTGACGCTGCCTGGGGCTGGTGCTTGCCAGTTCACCAAAACGCTACCAAGAAAACTGTTAGCGATCGCAGGGATCAGGCCTGACTCTGTGAACGCTGCAGTTATGCGTTTAGTGTTTTGTAAGTGACAGTGATCGATCGATACTGCACTTGGGTGGGCTGGGCCGGGCGGAGGAGAAAAACGCAGGTGCTAGCAGGTATCTGGGCTGATCCCGCTAACACTGCGTTTTTGGGAACCCTAAACTGCTGGGGACGCTAGTATAGATATTGATCCGTTCAGATACTATACCACTAAGGGAGGCGTATGCTGCCTGCGTGGGTGTTAGCGGTACTGGCGCTAATCTGACGCTGCCTGGGGCGATGCATATCACCGCCGGGCGATCAGGGGGCTAAACCTTTATTCGGTAATAAACGGCGGGTGCCCTGACACTATAAAAAATAAACGAACTAACCAGCGTCACCCGTAACGGTTATATGGTGATCAGTGGTGAAAGGGTTAACTAGGGGGCAATCAAGGGGTTAAAACATTTAATAGATAGTATATGGGGGTCCCTGTCGCTATAAAACGCTGACGGCGAACCTCAATATTTACTTCCCTAACTAGCGTCACCAGCGACACTAATACAGCGATCAGAAAAATGATCGCTTAGCGACACTGGTGACAGGGGGTGATCAAGGGGTTAAAACTTTATTAGGGGGGGTTAGGGGGGTACCCTAGACCTACAGGGGGCTAACACTCACTGCCCTACCACTTCTAACTGTCACAAACTGACACCAATCAGTAATCAGAAAAAAAAAATACTGCTTGGTGTCAGTTTGTGACAGGGGGGAGGGGTGATTGGGGGGGGGATCGGGGGGCGATCGGGGGGGGGGGGTCGGGGGTGTTTTATGTGCCTGGCATGTTCTACTGTGTGTGTGTGTTTTGTGCACTTACATGTCTTCTCTCCTCGGCGCCGGAACGGAAACTGCCGAGCCGAGGAGAGATGACATCACATCCTCTGCCTGTGTGTACTACACACAGGCAGGGGAGGATTCCCATTGGCTGGGAGCGATCGCGAGGGGGGGGCCACGATCGGATGGTCTCCCCCTCGCCCCTCAACGCTCCCAGTCAAATGCCGACCGCCACTGGCACCGGGGGGGGGGCAGATCACGTATGGGTATGTGATTCCGCCTGCCCGTGCCATTCTGCCGCAGTATATCTGCGTTAGGCGGTCAGCAAGTGGTTAAGGGGGCGTGGCCAAGGGTGTGTCCTATGCCTGCATACTTTTGCTGATAGGTGTCCCTCATTCCCATCTCAAAAAGTTGGGAGGGACAAACTAAATACATTTTTAAAAGCCTTTACAGGTTACCACTTTAGATTTACAGAGGAGGTCTACCGCTAAAATTACTGCCCTCGATCTGATGTTCGCGGTGATACCTCACATGCATGGTGCAATTGCTGTTTACATTTGACGCCAGACCGACGCTTGCGTTTGCCTTAGCGCGAGAGCAGGGGGGACAGGGGTGCTTTTTTTTTTCTTTATTATTATTATTTTTTCTTATCTTATTTTTAAACAGTTCCTTTTATTTTATTTTTTTAAATAATTTTTATTGTTATCTCAGGGAATGTAAATATCCCCTATCATAGCAATAGGTAGTGACAGGTACTCTTTTTTGAAAAAATTGGGGTCTATTAGACCCTAGATTTCTCCTCTGCCCTCAAAGCATCTGACCACACCAAGATCGGTGTGATAAAATGCTTTCCCAATTTCCCAATGGCGCTGTTTACATCCGGCGAAATCTAAGTCATAAAATGCTCGTAGCTTCCGGTTTCTTAGGCCGTAGAGATGTTTGGAGCCACTCTGGTCTCTGATCAGCTCTATGGTCAGCTGGCTGAATCACCGGCTGCATTTTCAGGTTCCCTGTTGAGACAGGAGAGCCAGAGAAAAACACGGAAGACGTTGGGGGGGGGGCATTCCCTCCCACTGCTTGTAAAAGCAGTCTAGAGGCTAATTAGCCGCTAGGATTGCTTTTACATGAAAGCCGACAACTATTTTTTTTTATTTTATATTTTTGTATGTGGTTTTTTTTTTTTTTTTTACACTTTTTTTTGTAACTGTAACTTTTATAACTGTAACCGGTTCCAGGTTCGGGTCTCTCAAAATGCGATGGCATCTTGGGAGATCCTGTGAAAGTGTGCCTCGTCTGTGCAATGCTGTACCCTACGCTAATACCCAACTAGTGAATGGTAGCGTTCAAATCATTCACCAATGCAAAGACCAGGATTGTCAGGACAGGAGGGACAATAATAGCGGGTGTCTCGCCTATATCCGCACTTGCTGCAGACACTACATCTTTTTTGGGGGGGTTCGTTGGGTAGGGGTACTCAGGAGGACGTAAAGAAAATGCCTCTCATGCAGCTGACTGCATTTGGTTGGGGATGTGAATGGGGGAAGTACGGGCGCTGCAGAAGCGGTGGGTTCCCAATTAGGATTGGCGAATGCAGCAGGAAGGGCATTATGGGCACGACGGGCCTGTGTTTGTCTTTTTGGTGGCAGCGGGACACTACTTGTACAAAACGCAGGTGCTAGCAGGTATCTGGGCTGATCCCGCTAACACTGCGTTTGTGGGAACCCTAAACTGCTGGGGACGCCAGTATAGATCTGATCGGATCAGATATTGATCCGTTCAGATACTATACCAGGAAGGGAGGTGTACGGTGCGTGCGTGGGTGTTAGCGGTACTGGCGCTAACCTGACGCTGCCTGGGGCAGGTGCTTGCCAGTTCACCAAAACGCTACCAAAAAAACTGTTAGCGATCGCAGGGATCAGGCCTGACTCTGCGAACACTGCAGTTATGCGTTTAGTGTTTTGTAAGTGACAGTGATCGATTGATACTGCACTTGGGTGGGCTGGGCTGGGCCGGGCGGAGGGGCAAAACGCAGGTGCTAGCAGGTATCTGGGCGGATCCCGCTAACACTGCGTTTTTGGGAACCCTAAACTGCTGGGGACGCTAGTATAGATCTGATCGGATCAGATATTGATCCGTTCAGATACTATACCACTAAGGGAGGTGTACGGTGCGTGCGTGGGTGTTAGCGGTACTGGCGCTAATCTGACGCTGCCTGGGGCTGGTGCTTGCCAGTTCACCAAAACGCTACCAAGAAAACTGTTAGCGATCGCAGGGATCAGGCCTGACTCTGTGAACGCTGCAGTTATGCGTTTAGTGTTTTGTAAGTGACAGTGATCGATCGATACTGCACTTGGGTGGGCTGGGCCGGGCGGAGGGGAAAAACGCAGGTGCTAGCAGGTATCTGGGCTGATCCCGCTAAAACTGCGTTTTTGGGAACCCTAAACTGCTGGGGACGCTAGTATAGATATTGATCCGTTCAGATACTATACCACTAAGGGAGGCGTATGCTGCCTGCGTGGGTGTTAGCGGTACTGGCACTAATCTGACGCTGCCTGGGGCGATGCATATCACCGCCGGGCGATCAGGGGGCTAAACCTTTATTCGGTAATAAACGGCGGGTGCCCTGACACTATAAAAAATAAACGAACTAACCAGCGTCACCCGTAACGGTTATATGGTGATCAGTGGTGAAAGGGTTAACTAGGGGGCAATCAAGGGGTTAAAACATTTAATAGATAGTATATGGGGGTCCCTGTCGCTATAAAACGCTGACGGCGAACCTCAATATTTACTTCCCTAACTAGCGTCACCAGCGACACTAATACAGCGATCAGAAAAATGATCGCTTAGCGACACTGGTGACAGGGGGTGATCAAGGGGTTAAAACTTTATTAGGGGGGGTTAGGGGGGTACCCTAGACCTACAGGGGGCTAACACTCACTGCCCTACCACTTCTAAATGTCACAAACTGACACCAATCAGTAATCAGAAAAAAAAAATACTGCTTGGTGTCAGTTTGTGACAGGGGGGAGGGGTGATTGGGGGGGGGATCGGGGGGCGATCGGGGGGGGGTCGGGGGTGTTTTATGTGCCTGGCATGTTCTACTGTGTGTGTGTGTGTGTTTTGTGCACTTACATGTCTTCTCTCCTCGGCGCCGGAACGGAAACTGCCGAGCCGAGGAGAGATGACATCACATCCTCTGCCTGTGTGTACTACACACAGGCAGGGGAGGATTCCCATTGGCTGGGAGCGATCGCGAGGGGGGGGCCACGATCGGATGGTCTCCCCCTCGCCCCTCAACGCTCCCAGTCAAATGCCGACCGCCACTGGCACCGGGGGGGGGGGGCAGATCACGTATGGGTATGTGATTCCGCCTGCCCGTGCCATTCTGCCGCAGTATATCTGCGTTAGGCGGTCAGCAAGTGGTTAAGGGGGCGTGGCCAAGGGTGTGTCCTATGCCTGCATACTTTTGCTGATAGGTGTCCCTCATTCCCATCTCAAAAAGTTGGGAGGTATGGGTGAGGGCAGTGACCATTTGTTTATACTGTTGAAATACTGGTGAGGGAACGCACTGCACACCTTTGCTGCCATAGTGCTATGTGCTGGGTGTCCAGTGCGCCCCTGTGCCTTTAAGGAGGGGTGGGCTCCCTCCAGGCTCACCTGCCCTCTATCTATCCATTATAATACATGTGCTTCCACTGTGGAGGGTCTCAAATTTTTGAGTTAGGACTACAGAAAATGTGTGCCTTGAGTGCCTTGACAGGGCCTGTAGCTTATGCATGTATATGCAAATGTGTGCAGACTAAACCCCTGTTTTTAATGCATACAGTTAGGCAGGATAATTTGGTTGTTTAGCGGGCTGGTTGGCAGTGGCGGCCCGTCACCCCACTAATCCATGCGCCCGGCCCCTAATCTACATGCAGGGTGCATGGATTACAATGGGTTTTTTTTTTTTTTTTTTTTTTTTTTTTTAGAAGCACGTGATTAGATATTAGCTTCAAAAAAGCTTGGGCTCGGGGCGCAGAGCACTGTGCCCGTCCAGTTGTGTGACAATAGCGAATTAATACTCTCTATTGTTTGCCTGATTCTCCTCCCGGCCAATCAGGAAGCAGGTCCTAAGGCCCGGTTGGACGAGAGGAGAAGCGATCCTTTTGGCCGCCGAGGAGGTGGAGATGCAGGGGAAGGCGCCGTGATGCTGAGGAGGAGTCGCAGAGCGAAGCCACCGCCCGGAGGAAGTGCTGCCTGCGACCTAGTTGGGGTAAGTGCGGGTGATCCGACGGACGGGGGCCATGGAACAGTGATACAGCTGATCCCACTGACAGGGGGTGGGTATTGAGGGCGGATTGTTTATAGCACCAGCCACCACTGCTGGTCGGTAAGTTGAGCCAGTAATTCCTTTGGTTTTGTTTTACAGAAGGGGAGGAGCCTACAGCCAGTGCTGGCGGGGACTGCTAGGAGTGGATGGAAACAATATTTGTGTGCCGTGTCATTGCACAGAGCAAGGATGCAGTACCTTTTTTTTTTCTATTTATAATGTTACTTTTTTTAACATCATTTTTATAAAGGCTGGGTTCTCACACTGCATCAGAATCGCAGGCAGTTCACACTGCGATCTGAGAACCACTGCGGGTGTCAATATAAAGTTAATGACACCCCCAAATTGGTTCTCAGAACGCAGTGCGAACTGTGGAATCAGATCGCATGAATCTGAACACCCATGCGATCCGATTCCAGTACTGACAAAAAAGAAAGGTTCCTGCACCTTTTTGGTCCAGTGAGAATTGAGCCATGCATAAGGTATGGATCGATTCGCACCGCACTGAATCCAAAGCGATGCCCATACAAATGACATGCAATGCCGTACACTGCATCAGTGTGAACCCAGCCTAAAAATAATGTTTTTGTGTTTTTTTTTATCTACAATGCACAAAACATTGCACAGAAAAATGTTACTTTAGGTGATGGGAAATCTCCCCAATAGTGTCACAGATGGAAAAATAAAATTGACAGAAACCCTTCCCCATTCTATAGGAAGCATTTTGAATGGGGCTTGGGTAACACTTACAGGGGATAGGGATATATTAGTGGTTGCAAAATTAACTGTATTTACAAAAAAAAAAAATTAAAGTTGCATGAAAATAT
This sequence comes from Lithobates septentrionalis, assembly GCA_037952835.1. NCBI lineage: Eukaryota > Metazoa > Chordata > Amphibia > Anura > Ranidae > Lithobates > Lithobates septentrionalis. The sequence goes on from JBBDGP010002716.1 coordinate 22,277, forward strand.
CCACTTATCTAGAAGGTTCCTACCCAGATAACGTGAAATGAGCTGCCCCCCAGCCCAACATTTGGAGCCATCATCAGCCACACAGCCTACCCTTCCCTTCAGTGGTAAGCGCAATGGGGCTGATTTACTAAAGGCAATTAGACTGTTCCTGCAGAGCTTAGTAAATGAACACAATCATGTGCAAGCAAAAATGCTGTTTTTGTTTAAATGTTTTATTATTATTATTTTCTTTGTTGATTGGGTATTCATTGTAAAGTGAAGCTTTACTTCATTTACTAAGGTCTGGATCAACTGCACTTTGCCTTTATAAAATCAATCCCTGTGTGTCTGCTATTGCTGAGTGACAGCCTGTCTGCCCAAACTCTACTATACTGCACCGCCCACTCTGCTGGGGTCTGGACATGTATGGTGTGGCTCCACCCCCCGAGTGTGGAATCAGCCAATCACAGGGCGGGATCATGTTAGAGCCATCACTTCTAGAAGAAGGTGTTCAGCCACGTGCCCTGCAGGAGAGAAGAAGGCTGGAGGAGAGCAGAGAGGGAGGTGAGTGTTCCTGCTGGGAGGAATGGGAATAAACTGGGAGGAGGGATCTGTACTGGGAGTGGGTTATCAGAAAGGAGAAGGGGTGCATATACTTAGCATTGGGTAAAGTGGTGTATACTGCCCTGGATGGGTGGAAGAAGGGGGCTTTATATAGTGCTTTTGGGAGAAGAAAGAATGAGCATACTGCACTGCACTTGGGGAGGGGTTTATATATATATATCTATATATATATATATATATATATACACTGTATATACATAGTATTGTATATACAATGGGGTTGATTTACTAGAAGCAAGTAGACTGTGCAGGGGCATGTGCTCCAAAGCATAGTAAGCGACTTCCATCATCCAATCATGTGCAAGCAAATAAAATATTCTATTTTTTATTTTCTTTGCATGTGATTGGGTATTCTTTGCAAAGTGAAGCTTCACCTCATTTACTAAGCTATGGAGCAAATGTCCTTACACGGTCTATTTACCTTAAGTACATCAACCCCAGTAAATATATACATGCATTTTGTTTTCGTTTTCTTTTCAAAATATAAATTGTTCATTTTTAACCTCTTTTCATGCATTTTGTTTTTTTGTTTTTTTTTATATTGATGCATTAAAAAATATTTTTTTTCTTTTTTTTTTTAAGTGTCCTTATTTACTACTAGATGAAGTTGAACTTGTTTTTAAACACAGTACAAAGGCATATGCAAGAAAAATTCATATATTTCTTTGTGCCAAGTTTGCACCATTGCAGTGCTTATATGTGCGCTTAATAAAATGTACAGCATGCTACTTTTTTTTTGCACCGCAAATGCATGTAAATGCAACTCAAAAAAAAAAATTATATATATATTATATAAAAATACAACACAAGGAGCAAATGCCATGCAGACAAACCACAAACACATTACAAATGCTTGTATACATGCCTATGGAACTGCACACTGAACGCGGCGATTGCGATGTCAATGAGCCTATAAACATTCATTTCACTTGTGCACAGTGATTACACTTTATACCAAAAAAAAAGGGATGAAACAATTAATCGACAACTAATCGATTATGAAAATAGTTTTCAACTATTTTCATAATCGATTAATCGGCCAGCCAATTAGTTGGCCTGCATACAGAATGCATTATTTGTTTACATATCAGGAAATACACTGCAACACACATACAGCTCAGTACACCATCCATACAGTAAGTGCCTGAGAACTTGTGAATGTGTGAGAAGCAATGACTCATGGGAGATGTAGTCCTGGGCAGGAAGTGAGCGGTTCTAAAGCCAGAAGTTTTTTTTTTTACCTTGCTATAGGGGCACTTTATACTATAATTTGCAGCTTGCTCATGGGGCACTCTGAAAGCAGGAGGAGGACTCCAGAAAAGCAGAATCAGGGCTGCTCTGTGCAAACCATTGCACAGAGCAGGTAAGTATAACATGTTTGTTTAAAAGAAAAAAAAAATCACTTTAAAGATTGTGTGCAGGGAAGATCAGCATCTGAACCCAGAGAAAATGGAGGCTGATAGACTGGAGGTAATAGAAGAGATAAGGGATTACAATTACATTTAAAGTAAACTTTTACCAGTATTTTGCATTATATTTAAAATGATTATATCCATAAAAAAAAAGTCAGCCATTAGTACTACTTTAGTATAAAAGATTTATATCTCCCTTCAACCCTTCATGTCTGACCCCTAGTTAAAATGCCCATATATCCTACTTCTGGGTGTATTTTATATATATATATATATATATATATATATATATATATATATATATACATACAGTGGGGACGGAAAGTATTCAGACCGCCTTAAATTCTTCACTCTTTGTTATTTTGCAGCCATTTGCTAAAATCATTTAAGTTCATTTTTTTTTCCTCATTAATGTACACACAGCACCCCATATTGTACACACAGCACCCCATACTGACAGAAAAACACAGAATTGTTGACATTTTTGCAGATTTATTAAAAAAGAAAAACTGAAATATCACATGGTCCTAAGTATTCAGACCCTTTGCTCAGTATTTAGTAGAAGCCCCTTTTGATCTAATACAGCCATGAGTCTTTTTGGGAAAGATGCAACAAGTTTTTCACACCTGGATTTGGGGATCCTCTGCCATTCCTCCTTGCAGATCCTCTCCAGTTCTGTCAGGTTGGATGGTAAACGTTGGTGGACAGCCATTTTTAGGTCTCTCCAGAGATGCTCAATTGGGTTTAAGTCAGGGCTCTGGCTGGGCCATTCAAGAACATTGTTGTGAAGCCACTCCTTCGTTATTTTAGCTGTGTGCTTAGGGTCATTGTCTTGTTGGAAGGTAAACCTTCGGCCCAGTTGGAGGTCCTGAGCACTCTGGAGAAGGTTTTCGTCCAGGATATCCCTGTACTTGGCTGCATTCATCTTTCGCTTGATTGCAACCAGTTTTCCTGTCCCGGCAGCTGAAAAACACTCCCACAGCATGATGCTGTCACCACCATGCTTCACTGTTGGGACTGTATTGGACAGGTGATGAGCAGTGCCTGGTTTTCTCTACACATACCGCTTAGAATTAAGGCCAAAAAATTCTATCTTGGTCTCATCAGACCAGAGAATCTTATTTCTCACCATCTTGGAGTCCTTCAGGTGTTTTTTAGCAAACTCCATGCGGGCTTTCATGTGTCTTGCACTGAGGAGAGGCTTCCGTCGGGCCACTCTGCCATAAAGCCCCGACTGGTGGAGGGCTGCAGTGATGGTTGACTTTCTACAACTTTCTCCCATCTCCCGACTGCATCTCTGGAGCTCAGCCACAGTGATCTTTGGGTTCTTCTTTATCTCTCTCACCAAGGCTCTTCTCCTCCGATAGCTCAGTTTGGCCGGACGGCCAGCTCTAGGAAGGTTTCTGGTCGTCCCAAACGTCTTCCATTTAAGGATTATGAAGGCCACTGTGCTCTTAAGAACCTTTAGGCCCCTTTCACACTGGGGCGGTGGGGGCGTCGGCGGTACAACAGCGCTATTTTTAGCGCTGCTGTACCGTCGTTCTTGCAGCAGTATTCGGCCACTAGGGGTGCGGTTTTACCCCCCGCTGGCGGCCGAAAAAGGGTTAAAATCACTCGTACAGCGCGGCTATAGCCGCAATATTTCCGCGGTATAGCCGCGCTGTCCCATTGATTTCAATGGGCAGGAGCGGGGAAGGAGCGGTGAATACACCGCTCCTTCCCCGCTCCAAAAAAGCGGTTTGCAGGACTTTTTTCACCGCCCTGCCTGCGCACCACTTCAGTGTGAAAGCCCTCGGGCTTTCACACTGAACAAACAGCGGAGGCTGTTTAGGGGCGGTTTACAGGCGGTATTTTTAGCGCAATACCGCCTGAAAACCGCTCCAGTGTGAAAGGGGCCTAAGTGCAGCAGAAATTTTTTGTAACCTTGGCCAGATCTGTGCCTTGCCACAATTCTGTCTCAGCTCTTCAGGCAGTTCCTTTGACCTCATGATTCTCATTTGCTCTGACATGCACTGTGAGCTGTAAGGTCTTATATAGACAGGTGTGTGGCTTTCCTAATCAAGTCCAACCAGTATAATCAAACACAGCTGGACTCAAATGAAGGTGTAGAACCATCTCAAGGATGATCAGAAGAAATGGACGGCACCTGAGTTAAATATATGAATGTCACAGCAAAGGGTCTGAATACTTAGGACCATGTGATATTTCAGTTTTTCTTTTTTAATAAATCTGCAAAAAATGTCAACAATTCTGTGTTTTTCTGTCCATATGGGGTGCTGTGTGTACAATAATGAGGGAAAAAAATGAACATAAATGATTTTAGCAAATGGCTGCAATATAACAAAGAGGGAAAAATGTAAGGGGGTCTGAATACTTCCCATCCCCACTGTATATATATATATATATATATATATATATATATATATAATTACTTTTACTGTTTCACAGTATAAATGAACCCCTTATAGTAGCAATTATCTGCTATTTTTGTGCTATAAAGGACTAATTTTAGTTTGTTCTTGTTTTTTACCCCATGATGACATGTGATACAAAAAAAACATGCTGCTGCTACTAATCGTCTTAGGTTCTCACCTAGGCGTTTTTTGGTGCTTTTTGCAGAAACGCCCTACAGTTCATTCAACATGGTTTCCTATGGGACACGTTCCCATATTATCCGATTAATCAAAACAATAATTGCCCAACTAATCGATTATGAAAATAATCGTTAGTTGCAGCCCTGAAAAAAATGTTTACCATCGCTATAAAAGAGACATTTGGCTGTACCCAGAGGCTGAGCGGGGAGTGTGCTGGGCACAGATTGCCTTTTTTACACTTTGTAATAGTTAAAGGTCCCCTTTACACTTTATACATTACTGAAGCCTTATGTAGAAATACCTCTGGCACACCATCAGCAGAAGTTATAAGCAATCCATATTTTTACCGTCACAAAACAAAGCAATATTTTGAGGGCTGCAATGGCCCCTTCCTCGGACAGGTAAGACATTTGTTTCACAGTTGCACCGAGCAACACATGGACTATGGCTGTAATGAGTGCGCTGGACCACACAAGTAGGGATGCACTGATATATTGGCAGCCGAAAATAGGGTTATCAGCATTTTGACAATAGAAATAAAAGTGCCGATAATGCATCCCATTGACGTCAGTGCGAAATCGCTTCCCTTTGACTTCAATGCAAAATTGCGTCTCATTGACTTCCTTGCAAAATTGCGTCCCTTTGACCTCAATGCAAAATTGCGTCTCATTGACTTCCTTGCAAAATCGCGTCCCATTGACTTCCTTGCAAAATCGCGTCCCATTGACTTCAATGCAAAATCGCACCCCATTGACTTTCTTGCAAAATCGCGTCCCATTGACTTCAATGCAAAATTGCATTCCATCGACTTCCCTGCAAAATCACGTCCCATTGACTTCAATGCAAAAACACCCCCTATAAACTGCAATGCAAAATTGCATCCTATTGACTTCAATGTAAAAACGCCCACCATTGACTGCAATGCAAAATCACATCTCATTGACTTCAATGCAAAAGCACAGCCATAAAGACTGACAATGTATAATCGCTTCCTATTAAAGTGATACTAAAGTTTCTTATCTTTTCTTTAAAAATAATTAACACTTTATACTTACCTGCTCTGTGTATATGGTTTTGCACAGAGCAGCTTGGATCCTCCTCTTCTCACGTCCCTGGCCAGAGCTCCTGGCCCCTCCCTCCCGTTGCGTGCCCCCACAGCAAGCAGCTTCCTATGGGGGCACCCGCTCCCTCTCTCTCATTGGCTAACTGACTTTGACAGCAGCGGGAGCCAATAGCGCCGCTGCTGTGTCTCAGCCAATCAGGAGGGAGAGTCCCTGGCAGCCGAGGCACTTGTGGACATTGCTGGATCGAGATGGGGCTCAAGTAAGTATTAGGGGGGCCAAGGGCTGCTGCACTCTGAAGGTTTTTTTATCTTAATGCATAGACCACAGAAGTAGGGATGCACTGATATATCAGCTGCGGAAAATAGGGTTATCAGCATTTTGCCGATTGAAAAAAAAAAAAAAGGTGCCGATAATGGCATACTGCGTCCCATTAACTTCAATGCAGAATCGCATCCCATGGACTTCATTGCAAAATCACCTCCCATTGAGTGCAGTGCAAAAACTCCCCCTATTGACTGCAATACAAATCACGTCCCATTGACTGCAATGCAAAATCGCCTCCCATTTTCTTCAATGCAAAAACACCTCCTATTGACTGCTATACAAAATTGCATCCCATTGACTTCAATGCAAAATCGCCTCCCATAGACTTCAATGCAAAAACGCCCCCTATTGAGTTCAATGCAAAATCTCGTCCCGCCGACTTCAATGTAAAATCACGTCCCATTGACTTCAGGCAAAAATGCCAGCCACATGAATTAAATTTAAAAAAAAAAACAATTAAAAACTGTCCGTTTTTGGCCCAGTGCATCCTGAATTTTCAGTTTCTGCACCGTAATTTTAATTTTGGTGCATAACTACACATAAGTTATTTGTTCTGAGCCACCTAGAGAGAGTGGAATAAAAAGCTGGAGCACACTTATGCCGCGTACGCACGGTTGGATTTCCGACAGGAAATGTTCGATGGGAGCTTGTTGTCGGAAATTCCGATCATGTGTAGGCTCCATCGGACATTTTTCGTCGGAATTTCCGACAAACAAAATTTGAAATCTGGATCTCAAATTTTCCGACAACAAAATCCGTTGTCGGAAATTCCGATCGTGTGTACACAATTCTGACGCACAAAATTCCACGCATGCTCGGAATCAAGCAGAAGAGCCGCACTGGCTATTGAACTTCATCTTTCTCGGCTCGTCGTACGTATTGTACGTCACCGTGTTGTTTGCGATCGGAATTTCCGACAAGATTTGTGCAACCGTGTGTATGCAAGACAAGTGCAGCGAAAGGGTTTTCCCCGCACCAGTGTGGATCCAAACCAGGTGTAAAGTAAATGATTCTCTCCAGGAGTAAAGAGCCCCAGGTGCTGGCTAATGCTGAATAATACTGAGAGTAGAGAAAATCCGGACAGCCGCACACCAGGAAGATATAATCCAAAAAATGTATTGTAAAATCAGGATCGTACCATATACAGGACACCGTAGCAAAAAAATATACAGGCAATCAGCTAACGCGTTTCGCACTTATGCCAAGTGCTTACTCATAGCTCACAGTAGCTATTTTTTTGGATTATATCTTCCTGTCCGGATTTTCTCATCTACTCTCAGTGTATGTAAGACAAGTTTGAGCCAACATCCGAAGGAAAAAAAAACATGGATTTTGTTGTCGGAATGTGCGATCGTGTGTACGGGGCATTACAGGGACCATTTGGAATGACAAAAAAAGAATCAGTTCTGAAGGAAGCAGTAGAAAAAAGATAGACTTTCATAACCTGAACCACATCCAAGCAATGGAGGTCAAGGGAAGCCGCACAAGGGATGGGTGAATGATTTCCTGTTTGAGGTGAACGGCTGAAGCTTGTGGCCGGTGCCAACTCGCCCTCCATGTTGGGGTACTTTTCTCGGGAACGCACTCACTAATGCCCAGAACCAGGCGGGGCCACAATCATGTGAACTCAACATTAAGGCGGCACTCCTTACTTAGAAGCGAGCCATTCTTCTTGTGCAGCTGTACAACAAACTTGAGGCTCCATACTGTGACACTCTGTTCCATAACTCTGCACACCTTGACACCCAGAATGTAGCATTTAGAGGGCCCAATGCTCCGCTTCACCAGTCCAGCTTTCCTCTGCCACCTTACTCCCAGTGACAGAATACGGGTCCCGCTGGGCACTGAGTGGGGACCTCTATGCGTATACAAGTTAACTCCTTGAGCTCTCCCGTACCTGTGGCTAGGTACATGGGGTCTCCATGCTGCGGGTTCCGTGCCGATTGCTATAGGGAGGGACTCAGAACACTGACTCCCTTGCCAACCAGGGGACCCATTGTCCATGTCCGGTACCACTCTCCTGCCGGCTGGCTGCTATTACATTCCCAGTGGTCCTGGTTACCTGTAGCAACAGCATGTTGGATGTGACTTCCGGCCAACTCCTCTGTATGGTTAACTGGCATATTAAACTTGAACAGAAGGCACCAGCATCCAATAAGCCTCCTATAATACCTCTAGCAATGCACCAAAGCAGCGTTCCCTCAGCAATAACATTTAAAGATTCTATGACATTTGAAGGGTGACTCACCAAGCACGACCTAAAATTCTGCTACTAGGCACAGCTGGAAATAAATTTGGAAATTAAGATGAAGGCGTTCTCTTAGGACAGGAGCAACTTTTTTTTTTGGAAAACATTAGAGAAAGTACACAGGGAAATTAATTAGATGAACTGACTGAACAAGATCAAAGATCAATATAGGTCAGTGTGAGCTCATAGGCTACCTGAAAAACATATGTTATTATGTTGGCATAATTACATTGGTGCAGAAGTTGTCACTTCCCTAATTTTTGACAATTACAATATAACCAGAGATAAATCATATCAAAGGTGACATACAGTGGCGTCTCTAGGGGGTGGCTTTTGGGGCTATAGCCCCGAGTCTCTGCAGGGGTCCCCAACCACAGGACCGTGGCCCATTACTGGGCCGTGGCCTCTCTGCAGCTGGGCCGCGAGTGCGGCGGCAGCACTGGAGAGCCAGAGAACAGGCAGGCAGCTTCGAAGAGGCGGGCCAGAGAGATGACATCATCTCTCACTGCCTGCCCTGCGTCCCCGTTGTTCCGCCCTCACTGTGCAGCCATGGGCAGCAGAGAGATTACATCAGCTCTGCCCTCTCTCTGGGGACCCCGATGTAAGGGGGAGGCTCACCTATATATATGTATACACATACACACACGTATATAATATACATGTGTGTGCCCGCCCAAGCGTATGACTTTCTTTACTTCGCTATGGGCTCTAGCCCCATATCTTTTGTAGACCTAACAATGCCCCTGGTGACATGTAGATACTGGAGCAAGCACTGGGGGGGTTATCTGGAGATGGTTTTACTCCTCTGTGTCATCAACCCCCCCTACCTGGCCTTTTTGTTTGCTTGCATAGTCGCAAAACGGGGACCAGCCTGGTTCTTACCAACTTGTATAGGAAATGTTCTTAAAGGGAGGCATCTTTACGCCTTTGGGATGTGAGAACTAAATCTTGGGGGTAACAGGTTGGATCTCAGAGTATTTATTTATTTTTAGAAGAATCCTTATTTTTCTATAAGTGTATTTGGGAGGACCACTTTATTTAACATTTTGACCAAAGTGCATCTGACTGCAATCAATGCTTGTAGATTTTTATTAAATTGCTTCATAAAGGCCAACATACACACAGTGGGCCTATAGTAGATAAATTACATATTCAACTAATCCAGTCAATAATTGGTTTGAGGATGTGACACAAATAATTGCTTAAGGGATCTTGGAAAGGTATTGTTACATTCAGGGTCCATCTGGGAGATCTAAGATTGTCTATTTGTGGTGGCCCTCTGAATCTTCTTCTTCACCCCCGTGGGTACTTACAGGCCCTGTTCTTTTGATGCACCTGGTACCTTCATGCACCCCTTTGAGTAACTACAGACCAGGCATGAAATAGTTGATAAGACTTTACTGAACATCTTGGCAATACAGTCCAACAGCACAGTGTACATAAAGCAGAGTCCAACCCTAACTAACCAATGTAGGCTGCCCAGGTTCAAACCAAAACCAGGAAAGTCCATTCAGCAAGAGTCTATTACTGGCAGAGTTCTGGTTCCAAGTAGAATCCCAGCAGGGTGGCCCAGACAGGACTACATGGTGCAGCAGTCCTTCCTCTGTAATCTCATGTGGAAGAAGAGCACAGCTCTGAGCCCTCCTCCCCTTGTGTTTACGTGGCTTACAACAAGAGGGCAGGGCCCAAGAGAGCCCAGGAAAGATCTGAGACACAGTTAACCCTTTCACATCCTGGGCAGACTGACCTATCTGTATAACTACACAGTGCAATTAATACAACAGCAGAAATACATTCAATGTAAATCCGTAAGCACCTGCTTACAAGCTACTGACCACTTTAGACCCATTTTATAGCCGAAAGACGTCTACAGTGTGGCTCTGTTCTGGGAGGGTGTCCATGGACATGCTCCCAGAACCACATCCCCTGGAATGTGCATCTGGTGCGTTCTGTGATCGCGGTAAAGGGCCAATCACAGCGGCCCTTTACCATGTGATCAGCTGTGTCCAATCACAGCTGATCACATGTAAACACACTTGCTGGTTATTGGCATTCCTATCCTCACAAGCTGTCGCAGTGTGAGGAGAGCCGGTAATCTGCAAGTTTGACAGGGGACATGTACACAGATAATCAGAGCACTGATCATCGGTACCCTGATTATCATTGCTGCCTCATCAGTGCCGCCTATCAGTGCAGCCTCATCAGTGCCCATTAGTGCAGCCTATCATCGGTGAGTGTGACAGGGGACATGTACAAAGATAATCAGAGCACTGATCATCGGTACACTGATTATAAGTGCCCATCAGTGTTGCCTTATCAGTGCCCATTAGTGCCACCTATCTGTGCCCATCAATGCTGCATATCAGTGCAGCCTATCTCTGCCCACCAGTGCAGCCTATTAGTGCAGCCTATCAGTGCAGCCTCATCAGTGCCCATTAGTGCAGCCTATCATCGGTGAGTGTGACAGGGGACATGTACAAAGATAATCAGAGCACTGATCATCGGTACACTGATTATAAGTGCCCATCAGTGTTGCCTTATCAGTGCCCATTAGTGCCACCTATCTGTGCCCATCAATGCTGCATATCAGTGCAGCCTATCTCTGCCCACCAGTGCAGCCTATTAGTGCAGCCTATCAGTGCAGCCTCATCAGTGCCCATTGGTGCAGCCTCATCAGCGCACATTAGTGAAGGAAAAAAAAAATACTTATCTGCAAAGTTTTATTACAGAAAGTAAAAAAAAAATTTCAAAATTGTTGGTCTTTTTTTGTTTGTTTAGCAAAAAACAAAAGAACCCCAGTGGTGATTAAATATCACCAAAAGAAAGCTCTATTTGTGTGGAAAAAAATGATAAAAATGTCATATGGGTACAGTGTTGCATGACCGCACAATTGTTATTCAAAGTGTGACAGAGCTGAAAATTGGCCTGGGCGGTAAGGAGGTGAAAGTGCCCTGTATTGAAGTAGTTAAAGTGTAAGTTCACATTTACAGAAAAATCTGTAAGGTGAACTTACACAAACCCCCGCCCCCCCCCGCTGATCGGTACCGCTGCAATCTCCGGTTCTATACCCCGGTATATCCGCGTCAGACAGTTGCCTCACTGAGGTAAAAACTACAAGAAACACTACTTGTGGGTGAGTATAGAGAGAGGAATAACCCTGATGGGTTAAAATTAGGGCTTTCATGGTGCTGAGAGAACCAGACTCAGATTCACAGTGTCACCGGGTAAGGCACAGGGGGCTCCACATGTGAGGCTTCCTGTACAAAGGTCTTAAAGTGGTTGTAAACCCACTTTTTTTTTTTAAACTAATACCTGCAAGACAAAGGCATAATGAGCTAGTATGCATAGCATACTAGCTCATTATGTAATACGCACCTGAAATCGAAGCCCTCGCTGCGGTGCTCGTATACCTGTCCGGTGGCCGACATCACTCCCGGGGGTTACTTCGAGGTATCGCAGCTCCGGCGCTGTGATTGGCTGGAGCCGCGATGACGTCACTCCCCCACTTGTGTGTGGGAGCCGCCAGTAACGGCACAGTCTCACTAAAACAACGGCACGTGCCGTTGCTTCAGTTTGCTCAAGTGCGCATGTGCCGATGACATCGGCACATGCAAATACAGGGGATATTTCCTAAACCGTTCAGGTTTAGGAGATATCCTGGGTAGCTACAGGTAAGCCTAATCATAGGCTTACCTGTAGAAAAAAGTGATCTGTAAGGGTTTACAACCACTTTAATTAAAAATTAGAGGCCAAATGTCTGTAAAATAGGATATCCAGAGCAGAGACCTGACCCTTGATGGTAGTAAAGACAAAATTTGTCCAACAGAAAATCTCCAAGGGTGGAACCCATACGCTTTACCCCTGATGAAGCACGCTTTTCACTTAGGAGGAGAAATGGTTGGAGCTTGGGACCACGCTGGACTGGTTTAGCTGCTCTTAGTTAGTATTCGCTGGTTCTAAGGATAAATGGTGAAGTTTAATTCCCTTTGGAGGGGAGGGCTGCTACATAAATGGTGTGAATGCGATATCGCTTCAGTAGCAACGGTATTTAGATGAGACGGAAAGAGCGCCCAATATCCAAAATGAAATCAGACTTGATGGGAAGTTAACAGTTATTTATCGAGAGTCACACATATACAGATCAAGCCAATGTGTTTCGGGGGATTAAGCCCTCCCTTTCTTGAGGTTTGTTGGTACAGGTCAATGGAGATGGGTGTGCTCCACGGAGGTACATGTGTCTCTTATGACAGCAGATGTAGATTCTAACTGTGGAGACGGCTGCCTCTGCACCATTAGAACCGACATCTGCTGTCCTAAGTGACACAGGTACCTCCATGGAGCACACCCATCTCCATTGATACGTACCAACAGACCTCAAGAAAGGGAGGGCTTAATCCCCCGAAACACGGCTTGATGTGTATATGTGTAACTCCCAATAAATTATTGTTAACTTCCCATCAAATGTGATATGACTTTGGACATTGGATGCTCCTTCTGCCTCATCTACGTATGGGAAGAAGACTTCTTATGCCCCGTACACACGGTCGGACATTGATCGGACATTCCGACAACAAAATCCTAGGATTTTTTCCGACGGACGTTGGCTCAAACCTGTCTTGCATACACACGGTCACACAAAGTTGTCGGAAAATCCGATCGTTCTGAACGCGGTGACGTAAAACACGTACGTCGGGACTATAAACAGGGCAGTAGCCAATGACTTTTGTCTCTTAATTTATTCTGAGCATGCGTGGCACTTTGTGCATCGGATTTGTGTACACACGATCGGAATTTCCGACAATGGATTTTGTTGTCGGAAAATTTTATAGCAAGCTCTCCAACATTGTGTGTCGGAAATTCCTATGGAAAATGTGTGATGGAGCCTACACACGGTCGGAATTTCCGACAACAAGGTCCTATCACACATTTTCCATCGGAAAATCCGACCGTGTGTACGGGGCATTAGACTTTAACTTAATAGGAATCACCTATTAAGACACACCCCTGTCTCTCAGAACCTGTGCTTATACAGAAATCCTAAAGCAGGGTGGTAAACCAGTCACGGAGACAGAAGATCCATCTGATAAACAGGTACAACTTATGTAGGAGGATTTGACACATTTCTGTGTATCACCTGAGGCCAGTCACTTCACTTGGTATATGGAAGGGTTTACAACCACTTTAAAATGGACCTTCACCCCCACCCCTTTCCCCATCCCAGCTTACCGCACTTCTCCCTCAGTACAAATATTTTTTTGTTTGTTTCATTTTTGGCACCCCCCATGTTCGCAACTTTTTTTGGCATGGCCCTTTTTTTAACTGATTGGAGGAAAGGGACACCCCCCCCCCCCCCTTCACACTGAAACAGAATTGAGGCTGTCAATCACAGGCTGTGTGTGCAGGAGCTCCTTGCCCTGTCACCACTGCCTTCCATTAGGTCATGCATTTTTGCCACTTTTTCTGAAAGTGCACCAAAAGTCCTGCCTGCCACTTTAGCGAGCTTCCAGAAAACGCAGCAAAAACGCCTGACCTAATAGAAGTCAATGGGACCGTGGCTAGGAACGTGTGTAAAGCACATGTGGACCATGCATATACTTGCACTGCGGCCAAAAAGTGTGAACCTGGCTTAAAGTGATTGTAAATTTAAAAAAAGAAATAAAAATAATAAATATGTTATACTTACCTGCTCTGTGCAATGGTCTTACACAGAGCAGCCCCAATCCTCCTCTTCTGGTTTCCCCCGCCAGCGCTCCATGCTTCTCCTCTTCATCGGGTGCCCCCACAGAAATCTGCTTTCCCTGGTGGCACCTTTGTGTGCTTGCTCCCGAGTCCCGCTGCTGCGTCCATTGACACAGCGGAACTTGCCCCCCCCCCGTCACAGCATTCATTTGATGACAGCAGCAGCTATCAATCTGTCCAATGAGGAGAGCGACAGCGGCTGAAGCACATCGCTGGATAGGATGGGCTCAGGTAAGAAAAAGCAGGGGGGGGGGGGTCTGCAGCACAGAATGCATTAAAGTGAAAAATCGTAAAGTGATTGTAAAGTCTCATTTAAAAAAAATAACAAACATGTTACACTTACCTCCTATGTGCAGTGGATTTGCACAGAGCAGCCTGGATCCTCCTCTTCTCGGGTCCCTCTTCGGTAATCCTGACCCCTCCCTCCTGTCGAGTGCCCCCATAGCAAGCAGCTTGCTATGGGGGAACCCGAGCTGAGCTGCAGCTCCCTGTGTCTATTCAGACACGGAGCTGCCGTTTGGCCCCGCCCCCTCTCTCCTGATTGGCTAACTGACTTTGATTGACAGCCGCGGGAGCCAATGACGCTGCTGCTGTGTGTCAGCCAAGGAAGAGAGTCCTGGACGATCGAGGGACTCGTGGACATCGCAGGACAGAGATGGGGGCTCAGGTAAGTATTAGGGGTGCTGGGGGGACTGCTACACACAAAAGGCTTTTTATCTTTATGCTTAGAATGCATTTAGATTAAAAAAAAAAAAAAAACCTTCTGCCTTTACAACTCCTTTAGGGCTTTACAATCACTTTAAAGTGGTTGTAAACCTCAGACATGAAATATGAACAAAGTATATCCCTCTATAGTGTGTAACTGTCTCAACCCAGAGCACTAATGCCGCGTACACACAACCGGACTTTCCGGCAGAAAAGGTCAGATGGAATCATTCCATCGGACGTTCCGATCGTGTGTGGGCTTCATCAGACTTTTTCTTTCTAAAATTCTGAGGGACCTAGAAATAGAACATGTTTTCAAATCTTTCCGACCAAATCAGTTCCTATCAGGAAAACCGTTTGTCTGTATGCTATTCCGACGGACCAAAAACGACGCAATGGCAGCTATTGGCTACTGTCTATTGAACTTCTTTTTTCTAGTCCCGTCGTACGTCATCGCGTTCTAAGGCTGCTTTCACACTGGGGTGGTAGGGGGTGTCGGCGGCAAAACAGCGCTATTTTTAGCGCTGCTTTACCGTGGTATTCGGCCGCTAGCGGTGCGGTTTTAACCCCCCGCTGGCGGCCGAAAAAGGGTTAAAACCGCTCGTATAGTGTGGCTATAGCCGCAGTATTGCCGCGGTATAGCCGCGCTGCCCCATTGATTTTAATGGGCAGGAGCGGTGAATACACCGCTCCAAAGATGCGGCTTGCAGGAATTTTTTTTCTTCTCCTGTCAGCGCACCGCTTCAGTGTGAAAGCCCTCTGGCTTTCACACTGAACAAACAGCAGCGGCTGTTTTGGGTCGGTTTGCAGGCGGTATTTTTAGCGCAATAACGCCTGCAAACCGCCCCAGTGTGAAAGGGGTCTTAACGATTGGACTTTGGTGTGATCGTGTGTAGAGGTCGACCGATATGGGTTTTTCTCTGGCCGATGCCGATATTTAGAAATCGCGGTGGCCGATATATGATGCAGATTTTTTTGGGCCGATATATTATGCCGATTTTTATTTTTTTTATTTTTTTATTCATTTATTTTTTCCTTCATCTCATAAAATCTAACAGTTAGACCCCTTTCACACTGGAGCATTTTTTAGGCGCTTTTGGGCTAAAAATAGCGCCTGTAAAGTGCCTGTAAAACGGCTTCCCTGCAGTCTCAGTGTGAAAGCTCGAGTGCTTTCACACTGAAGCGATGCGCTGGCAGGATGTTAAAAAAAAGTCCTGCAAGCAGCATCTTTGGAGCGGTGTATACCGCTCCTCCACCACTCCTGCCCATTGAAATGAATGCGCACCGCTGCCGAAGCGCCTGCAAAGCCTTTCGGCAGCAGCGCTTCAGGGGCGCATTTAACCCCTTCCTCGGCCGCTAGCTGGGTTATAAGCGCCCCGCTAGCAGCCGAATAGCGCCGCTAAAATGACGGTAAAGCGCCGCTAAAACGAACAGCGTTTTACCGTCAACGCATGCCCGCTCCAGTGTGAAAGCAGCCTTAAGTAATAAGTGATACAGAAATTTTTTTACATCTAAACATTAAACAAAACAAACCTCCAATCAGATCAAAAAAACAACTATATCTTAAATATGAAATACAAAAAAAACGGTATTCAAAACTTTTGGACGAAAAAAAATGGGCTAACTTTACTGCTTTTTTTTTTTTTTTTATTTCATTAGTGTATTTTTTCAAAAAAAATTGCGTTTGAAAGACCGCTGCGCAAATACCGTGTGACATAAAATATTGCAACAACCGCTATTTTATTCCCTAGGGTCTCTGCTAAAAAATATATATATATAATGTTTGGGGATTCTAAGTGATTTTCTAGGAGAAAATACAGGATTTTTACTTGTAAGCAACAAATGTCAGAAAAGATTTAGTCTTTAAATGGTTAAACTGAGAACTTCTACACAGGAGTTCAGTCTATTGATAAAAGAACCTGAAAAGATACAATGTGTCTTCTTATCAGACTTGGCAGGCTGCCCAGGGAGGAGAGAATCCTCTCCACAGATAATGTCAGGCAACTTGCATTGACTTCTATTACAGAAGTCATTTGCAAGTCCCGCTGAAGTTATAATCGGCTTTTTTTATCAGCACAATCGGCCGATGCCGATTAAGTAAAAAAAGCCAAATATCGGTCGACCTCTAATCGTGTGTAGGCAAGTCCGTTTCAGCGAAATTCCGTCGGAAAG
Source organism: Lithobates septentrionalis (assembly GCA_037952835.1). NCBI lineage: Eukaryota > Metazoa > Chordata > Amphibia > Anura > Ranidae > Lithobates > Lithobates septentrionalis. Next base: position 39,138 of record JBBDGP010002716.1, read on the forward strand.
ACCGTCAGAGCCTATTCTGACGGAAAGTCTGGTCATGTGTACGTGGCATTATTGTCGTTTCTGTCAGCTTCTTCATTCCTCTGCTACACTTCTGACGGTTTTCCTGACACCAAGAGAAAAAAGGGGACAGGGGAAGGCACAGCTTATAATTGCCAGCTCTCAGCTCTGTTCCTGTGTGAGGGGGTGTGTCCCCTCCCTCCAATCAGCTCTTAGCTCTGTTCCTGTGTAGGGGGGGGTGTCCCTTCCCTCCAATCAGCTCTCGGAACTCTCCTCACTGATGTAACTTCAGCTCTCTGCCCCCTGCTTTTCAGAGCTGAGAGATACTGCACAAATTCTGCACTTTGAAGGGCTGTAGAGAAAAAAAGAATGCAGATAAACAGGTACAACTTATGTAGGAAGATTGGTTTCATCTCTGTGCATCACCTGAGGCCAGTCACTTCACTGGGTATATGGAGGGTTTACAACCACTTTAAGTGTACTTTGTCTAAAAGTGCATGTATTCTTTAATTTTATGAAACGTGTACTTGCTTGTGTTCTTATGTCAGTAAATATGACATTATGTATTTATATTCCATATTTACAGCAGTCCTCAAAAGCTGACGAATGACTCCCTGTGCAGCTTCACCGAACTCGTCTCCCGCTCACAGCGCTGATTTATTCCATCCCGGAGCTCCTTTAGGGCGGCAGAGGGAGGAATGTATAAATCATGCTGAACCCTCCTAGTAAATCCTTCTCGTAATCTGTCCCCCTGCTCCTGTTTAGCACTGTCTTGATGTGATACCGAATTAATAAATATCCCTCTGTATGCTCAGCATCCAACCTGAACATGGTTGTCACCCCCAAACAAGCACACACCAACAAACATTATACATATTGATCAGTTACGGTGCCACTAACGGGAATATTTATAAATCTCTGGGCTATTCCTCCTGTGATACCGGATGTACATTTGTTCTGTGCAAATGGGGGCAAAATCAAATGTTATTTGGCTATTTTTTTCCAGAGACTAATGTTATTAATTAAAAAAAAAAAAATACAGTAGTACAAGAAAATAATGTATTATAATGTATTATGACTGGGACCAATCCTATTTAATTTGTTCATAAACGACCTGGAGGATGGGATAAACAGTTCAGTCTCTGTATTTGCAGACGATACTAAGCTAAGCAGGGCAATAACTTCTCCGCAGGATGTGGAAATCTTGCAAAAAGACCTGAATAAATTAATGGGGTGGGCGACTACATGGCAAATGAGGTTCAATGTAGAAAAATGTAAAATAATGCATTTGGGTGTCAAAAATATGAATGCAATCTATACACTGGGGGGAGAACCTCTGGGGGAATCTAGGATGGAAAAGGACCTGGGGGTCCTAGTGGATGATAGGCTCAGCAACGGCATGCAATGCCAAGCTGCTGCTAATAAAGCAAACAGAATATTGGCATGTATTAAAAGGGGGATCAACTGCAGAGATAAAACGATAATTCTCCCGCTCTACAAGACTCTGGTCCGGCCTCACCTGGAGTATGCCGTCAAGTTCTGGGCACCAGTCCTCAGGAGGGACGTACTGGAAATGGAGCGAGTACAAAGAAGGGCAACAAAGCTTATAAAGGGTCTGGAGGATCTTAGTTATGAAGAAAGGTTGCGAGCACTGAAATTATTCTCTCTGGAGAAGAGACGCTTGAGAGGGGATATGATTTCAATTTACAAATACTGTACTGGTGACCCCACAATAGGGATAAAACTTTTTCGCAGAAGAGAGTTTAATAAGACTCGTGGCCACTCATTACAATTAGAAGAAAAGAGTTTTAACCTTAAACTACGTAGAGGGTTCTTTACTGTAAGAGCGGAAAGGATGTGGAATTCCCTTCCACAGGCGGTGGTCTCAGCGGGGAGCATCGATAGCTTCAAGAAACTATTAGATAATCACCTGAATGACCGCAATATACAGGGATATGTAATGTAATACTGACACATAATCACACACATAGGTTGGACTTGTGTCTTTTTTCAACCTCACCTACTATGTAACTATGTAACTATGACCACAAGATGGAGCTATCACAGTATATAATTATTTATGTCCAACAATTATCAGCTGCACCTAGTGGCCATGATGAGGTATCTTCCTGATTCACTGTATTCTGTATGAATGAATAACATTCAGCGTGGAGGGAAACTAGTTTAATAATATTTAATTTTTGCCCCCATTTACACAGAAGGAATGTAAATGCAGTTTCATAGAACAAATAGCTCTGTCCATTTTTTTAGTACACCCCCCTAGCGATCACAACAATATGTTACATACATCCTCGTCTAGGCCAGGATGATATACGCTGTGAAATATCTGCGCATATCTTGCACATGCATGAACACACCATGGGGGCACTATCAGGGGTCTCTAAACTCCGGCCCGCGGGCCAGGTGCAGCCTTTTGCCCCCACTTACACCATCAGTGGGGCACTATTCCTCCCCCTGATACCAATGATGGGGCATTATTTCTCCCACTGACACCAATGGTGGGGTACTATTCCTCTCACTGACACCAATGATGGAGCACTATTCCTCCCACTGACACTAATGATGGGGCACTATTCACCCCACTTACATCATCGATGGGGCACTATTCTTCTCACTGATACCAATGATGGGGCACTATTCCTCCTACTGATAACAATGATGGGGCACTATTCCTCCCGCTTACACCATCGATGGGGTACTATGCCTTCCTCTGACACCAATGATGGGGCAGCATTTCTCTCACTGGCACCAACAATGGGATACTATTCCTACCACTGATGCCAATAATGGGGCACAAATCCTCCCACTAACACCAATGACGGGGCACTATTTCTCCCACCGAGACCAATGATGGGACAGTATTTCTCCCACTGACGCCAATGATGGCGCATTATTCCTCCCACTGATACCAATGATGGGGCACTATTCCTCCTACTGACACCAATGATGGGGCACTATTTCTCCCACTGATGCCAATGATGGCGCACTATTCCTCCTACTGATAACAATGATGGGCCACTATTCCTCCTACTGATACCAATGATGGGGCACTACTCCTCCTTCTTACACCATCGATGGAGTACTATGCTTTCCTCTGACACCAATAATGGGGCAGCATTTCTCCCACTGGCACCAACAATGGGATACTATTCCTCCCACTGACAGCAATGATGGGACAGTATTTCTCCCACTGACACCAATAATGGGGTACTATTCCTCCCACTGACACCAATGATGGGGTACTATTCCTTCCACTGACACCAATGAAGGGGCACTATTCCTCCCACTGACACCAATGATGGGCTACCATAACTCTCACTGACACCTCCTCCTACTGACCACAGTCTTGCCCCCTTAAAGTCAGAAGCACAGTAAACTGGCCCATTGTTTGAAAATTCTGGAGACCCCTGATCTATAGGATCTGGAAGAAACCTGCGGCGTGTCTGCACTTGCACGAAATCGTCTTAAACCCCAAACACAAACAAACAAACCGCAAGTCTGTTCAACCCCATAGGCTGGCAAAGATCCACAACGTGTCTGTGCTTTTGCGGGGGGGGGGGGGGGGTGGTTTTGTCTCACGCATGCACAGACAAACCGGGGGGGGGTCTCTGCTGGGTCCTGTAGACCTGTGGCGGACTGCACATGTGCTGGGGTTTAACACACTTTGTTGCATGCTCAGACACACCGCTGGGCTCTGCCATGTCCTATAGACCCGTGGCGTGTCTGTCTGTGCATGCGCAGGGTATTGATTAAAGATGGTGGCATGGGAGCAGAACCCCGAGGAAGAACTTTGGACTGAAAGAGAATAGCGCTGGACCCCCCCCCCCCCACACACACACCCCCCCCATCTCATCTCACTATGCATTATCAGGTGAAACCTTTTGCTTTGCCATTATTCAGCACTAGGACGGCCAATCTCAGTATCTACAGACCAGAAGCCGTACATATTTGCTAATATCCTGGTAATCTGTTAAGCATAGTATGGGGCTCAGTTCACAATACTGCGACTATAAAGTCACAATATTTCCAGTGTGACTTTGATGTGTCTTTCATGTGACTTTGCACTGTCTGGCCCTCAAGTCGCATCAGAGTAATGCAGGAATCTTTTTAACTCTTTCACCCCCTTCCTGCCCAGGCCAATTTTCAGCTTATAGAGTTGTGGCACTTCAAATGACAGTTGGGCGGTCATGTAACACTGTACCCCTATGACATTGTCATCATTTTGTGAGGCAGAGCTTTCTTTAATCACCACTGGTCTTTTTTTTTTTTTTTTTTTTTGCTAAACAAACGAAAAAAGACTGAAAATGTTGAAAAACAAAACATTTTTCTTAATTTCTGTTATAACATTTTGCAAATACCGTATATACTCGAGTATAAGCCAACCCGAATATAAGCCGAGGCACCTAATTTTACCACAAAAAACTGGGAAAACTTATTGACTCGAGTATAAGCCTAGGGTGAGAAATGTGCAGCTACTGTAAGTGGAAAAGAGGGTCAACAACGCCCATTTGCAGCCTCACTGTGCCCATTTGCAGCCTCACTGTGCCCATTTGCAGCCATAGGTCCCCCGAACTTCAAACTTGGTAGTTAAGGGTTCCTAGATGCCCCCTAACTGCAGCCAAAATTTGGGGTCTCTGAACCCAAGGGGTCCCGAAATGACATTGCTGCAGATGGACACAGTTGACCGACTTTGGGGCCCCGTATCTTGGAGCTACTTGGTGCTAGGAACCTCAGCTTTGGATATGTTGTAGTGCTAGTTCCACTGGGTTTGCACACCTTGCTTCAAGTGGCCCCGAGATACGGGGCCCCAAATTCGGTTCGGAAAATGTCATTCTCTGCTGCAGAAAAGTGCTTGACTTGAGTATAAGCCGATGGGGGCATTTTCAGCACAAAAAAATGTGCTGAAAAACTCGGCTTATACTCGAGTATATACAGTAAGCAATTTTCTTCTTCACTGATTAGCACTGATGAGGCTGCACTGATGGGCACTGATATGCAGCACTGATGGGCACTGATAGGCGGCATTGATGGGCTCTGATAGGCGGCATTGGTAGGCTACACTGATAGACAGCACTAAAAGGCTGCACTGATGGGCATTGATAGGCGGCACTAATGGGTACTGATAGCTGCACTGATCTGCACTGATGATCAGTGCCCTGATTATCAGTGTAAACAATGTAACATGGACACAGCATGTGAGGAAAGGACAGCCAATATCAGCGGTGTCCAATAGACACAGCTTTCACAGAGCGTGCGCCCTATGTGGAAAGGGGGGGGGCATGGACGCCATCCCAGAACTGGAGGAATGCACTGTAGCCATCTTGACTATTGCACGGTTGGGAAGTAGTTAATTAGGAGCAATCAGTTCTCTGGTCTGCTGTGGCTGTGAGCAGAGAGAACCGGGGAGCTGGAGCTGCATGCTGTGATATCTCTGCCCGCTTCGTTTCCAACAAGCAGCACATTTTCAGGGCCTTCTTTAATTTTGATTGGATGGTGGGTAAATATTTTCTTGGGGCCCCTTCCCATTCTGAGACATACAAAAAAATAGCAGGTACACCTAAAATCATTTTACTGCAGCAGATCACACAGCGATTTCTATTGGTTACCAGAGGTTACAGCATATCATTATCGCTCCCTGACTGGTTTGCTAAAGGTTACAACATATAATTTCTGCTTGCTGATTGGTTGCTATAGATTACTGCTTATCATTACCACTCACTGATTGGTTGCTACAGTGCTTGACTGGAGTATAAGCCGAGGGGGGCATTTACAGCATTTTACTACAGGAGACGGTCAGAGACTGCAGACATGCTGCAGGAGACGGTCAGAGATGGCGGACATACTGCAGGAGATGGTCAGAGACTGCAGACATACTGTAGGAGACGGTCAGAGATGGCGGACATACTGTAGGAGACGGTCAGAGATGGCGGACATACTGTAGGAGACGGTCAGAGATGGCGGACATACTGTAGGAGACGGTCAGAGATGGCGGACATACTGTAGGAGACGGTCAGAGATGGCGGACATACTGTAGGAGACGGTCAGAGATGGCGGACATACTGTAGGAGACGGTCAGAGATGGCAGACGTACTGCAGGAGATGGTCAGAGACTGCAGACATACTGTAGGAGACAGTCAGAGATGGCAGACATACTGCAGGAAATGGTCAGAGACTGCAGACATACTGTAGGAGACGGTCAGAGATGGCAGACATACTGCAGGAAATGGTCAGAGACTGCAGACATACTGTAGGAGACAGTCAGAGATGGCGGACATACTGTAGGAGACGGTCAGAGACTGCAGACATACTGTAGGAGATGGTCAGAGATGGCGGACATACTGTAGGAGACGGTCAGAGATGGCGGACATACTGTAGGAGACGGTCAGAGACTGCAGACATACTGTAGGAGATGGTCAGAGATGGCGGACATACTGTAGGAGACGGTCAGAGATGGCGGACATACTGTAGGAGACGGTCAGAGACTGCAGACATACTGTAGGAGACGGTCAGAGATGGCGGACATACTGCAGGAAATGGTCAGAGACTGCAGACATACTGTAGGAGACAGTCAGAGATGGCGGACATACTGTAGGAGACGGTCAGAGACTGCAGACATACTGTAGGAGATGGTCAGAGATGGCGGACATACTGTAGGAGACGGTCAGAGACTGTGGACACACTGCAGGAGAAGATCTTTCAGCAATGCACAGATTCCCAGTTGAACAACAGCTTAGGGTTTAGGATAGCAGTCAGGCAGTCTATGGGGGGGGGGGGGGGACATACCTGGCCAGTCGGGCTCACCATGTGCTTTCGAAGGTCCGGGGGTGGGTCTCCCAGTCCAATCTCAGCTCCTACTACAGCTGCGCTCCCGAGCATACATGGGGCGGGGTCAGAGTGTCAGTTTAGCTCTCAGCCCCGCCCCCTCTCTGCTGGCTGTGGAATACTGTGCTGCCTCCCATGTTCTCGGTGCACTCTGCAGTGCCATAATTGGGGCCCCAATTTGCGGGCAGCGTGGGCTCCAGGGGCAGCTGCTTTGGGCCCCAGAACAAAGACTGGACCCGGGGCCGCTGCCCCTCATTAAAGACAACCCTGCACATATGTGCACTGCTCTATGCACACTACAAATCCAATAATCTATAGTCCACCTCGGAAGTGAGCAAGAGAGGTTGGTTACATTCTTACATACAGTGGGACCATGGAGAATTAATTAAGCCACCTTCTAACAGGAAGTCTGATCACAGCAAAAAAAAAAAAAAAGGGATTTGGAGGAGGCTGAGAACATTAGAAGGGACTTATTTGAGTTAAGAATACATTAAATAGATTTTTTTTAATTTATTGTCACTAAATATTTATTGCCTTACCCAGGTTTGATTGCACCAAAACCAGCTTTTATGGCAAACCAACATCTTCCCAAGAGGAAAACTCACAGTTCTAGTGATGATAAATGGATTCTAAAACTTGAAGGTAAAAATAGGATTTTTTGGTACCTAGAAATTTTATTTTTTATCCTATATCTGAATCCACTTTAAATAAACTAGATTTGGGTTTCTTTTTTAGCCTGTCAAGACCATGGCGTCTACTACAAGGCCAGTCTTATCAAAAAGGAGAAAACAATAAAGGTGACAAATCACTTCCTTTCTGTCCTCAGCTTTTTACTTCCATTTCACTACATCCATATCTTTTTTCATGTTATATCATATCTTATGCTTGTATCTAATACATGGGTCTCCAAACCTTATAAACAAAGTGCAGTTTACTGTTCTTCAGACTTTAGGGGGGCCATTGTGTGGGGCCCACTGTAACCATTGGGAGCAGAAATTGTGCTGCAGTCATTGGGAGTAAATAGTACATCTTTAGCATTAGGGGGAGGAATAGTGCCCCATCGTTGGTGTCTTTGTGAGGAATAGTGCCCCATTGTTGGTGTCAGTGGGAGAAATAGTGCCCCATTGTTGGTGTCAATAACAGGAATTATGCCCCATGGTTGGTGTCAGTGGGAAGAATAGTGTCTTGCATCAGTGGGAGGAAAAGTGCCCAGGGGTCTTGTAAAGGCAAGCAAAGGGACACATCCAGCCCCAGGCTGCAGTTTGGAGACCACTGATCTAATACATGGGGCTAGATGTCTAGTGTGCATGAGACCTTAGCATAGTTGCCAACAGTCCCGATTTACCCGGGACAATCCCGATTTTGGGACCCTCATCCCGATTGGAGGCTTTCCCGAATCGGGATTTCCATCAGGAAAATCGGGAATGTTGTTTTTTTATAATTTTTGGAGCAGCTGGCTCCAGCAAAATGGCTGCCGGCGCCGCCGCTCGATCTTCCCCCTAGTGCTCAGTAGAGAGAGAAAGGGGGCTTGATCCGTGCAGCCAATGAATCGGCTTCTTTAGCTGCACGGCCCCTCCCCTCTCCACTGAACACACGGCGCTGCCGTGTCTTGCCGAAAAGTTCTCCAGCTCAGCTATCTCCGCCGGCTCGTACTGCGCAGGCACAGCGCCTGCGCAGTACAGGGGGTCCTTACTTGCCGAGGGGAACTTTCTCGGCAGAACACGACACCGGCTGCTCCTGGAGGAGGGGAGAATCTGTACTGAGGGGGGGGCTGCACTGAGGGGGGGTCTGCACTAATAGAGGGGGGGCTGCACTAATTGAGGGGGGTCTGCACTAATAGAGGGGGGCTGCACTGAGGGGGGGTGCACTAATAGAGGGGGGGCTGCACTGAGGGGGGCTGCACTAATAGAGGGGGGGCTGCACTAATAGAGGGGGGGCTGCACTGATAGAGGGGGGGTCTGCACTGGGGGGGTCTGCACTAATAGAGGGGGGGTCTGCACTGAGGGGGTCTGCACTGATGGAGGGGGTCTGCACTGAGGGGGTCTGCACTGATGGAGGGGGTCTGCACGGAGGAGGTCTGCACTGAGGGGGTCTGCACTGATGGAGGGGGTCTGCACTGAGGGGGTCTGCACGGAGGGGGTCTGCACTGATGGAGAGGGGTCTGCACTGAGGAGGTCTATACTGACTCTGCTGGGGGCACCTGATGCAAGGACAGACTCTGCCGGGGGGCACCTGATGCAAGGACAGACTCTGCCGGGGGGGACCTGATGCAAGGACAGACTCTGCTGGTGGCAGGCGACGTGGCTAGTGACACGCTCAGGGATCCCACTGATTCGGCATTATGGTGAGTTGAATGAATTAATTTTATATTACAATGTAATAATAGAAATAATGCGCTTCAATCATCCTGACACCATAACAACCATGGTGGCGGGATGATTGAAGCGTTAACACCAGGTGTTTGGAGTATCTTTATCTGCTGATTGTTAAACTTTCTAGAATACACATATTTTTATTGTGTAGGATCTGGGGCTGCTGTCCCGTCATTCCCCTCTCCCCCTTTCCCTCTCCCCCCTCATTCATCTCAGACTCTAACCACACCCTCTTGAGCCATGCCCATTTAAGCCACACCCACTATTTCACGTAAGCCACGCCCATTTTTTGCCGCAACGCACTTGTATTTTTTGCGAAGCCACGCCTACAAATGAATGCCCGCCCCTGAATTATTGGCCTACAGCCAAAAAAGTGTCCCACATATTTTTTTTGCAATGTTGGCAACTATGCCTTAGCTGTGCTTCAATAACCATCAGGAGAGTAGGGATTAAAGAGAAGAAGCAGGACACACTGGGGAAACCAGGTAGGGTGGTATAGAAAGAGAAAGGCCACTGGGGGAGGATAAAAGTTGCTCATTGACCTAGCAGGATAGACTAGCTAACCAGATAGTATAGTCAGATGGCCACTATCGAGTGATAAAATTCCCTGAGTAAATAACGTTCAATCCACGGAGTCCAAACCAATGCAAACTTACGTCTTTTAATCCAGGAGGTACCATACCAGGCTACTCTTTACCTTTGGCAGCTGCAGAGTGAAGGACCACCAAGCTTTGGCTAGGACTTGTTTTGCTGCTATAAAAAAGGAAAGTAAAGAGGAGGAACTGTATTTGTTAAGTGCCCGGGCAATTTAGTAAGGCTTCTTAAGGATTTTTGAGAATTTCTCTCCCCAGAAGAGTGTAGACCAGTGGTCTCCAAACTGAAGCCTGTGGTCCAAATGTGGCCCTTTGCTTGCTTTTGTCTGGCCCTTCAAGCACTATTTCATTCACTGACACCAGCAATGGGGCACTATTCTTTGCAATGACACCAATGATGGGGCCCAATGACACCAATGATGGGGCACAATTACTGTCAATGATACCAACGATCGGGCACAATTTCATCCAATGATGGAGCACAATTCCTCCCAATGGGCTCTTGCTTGCCCATCTGCAGGCCCGGGACCGACATGGCGGGCACTGGCGGATGAAGGGGAGGGAGAACAGCGGACACACGTCTGCTCATCTCCCCTTCTTGCTGTAACCTAGAAAGCGATGTGTGTGAAGTCACTTCCCGGTCAGTCTCTCAGTGCCCCCGGCTAGCATAGCCGGGAGGGGATTTATCGCAATGCGATCTGCATTGCATTACATTCAGTTGAGCCCAGAGGAGAAATGCGGGGTCTTCTGGACCCGACATGTCTCATTAACAACTTCAATACTAGGCACTTATACTTCCTTCCTGCCCAGACTAATTTTCAGCTTTCGGTGCTCTCACACTTTAAATGACAATTACTCAGTCATGCAACACTGTACCCAAACAAAATTTTTTAAATTTTTTCAGACAAATAGAGCTTTCTTTTGGTGGTATTTAACCCCGGAACATTTGGCTGCTCAATGACCAGGCCATTTTTTGCAATATGGCACTGCGTCGCTTTAGCTGACAATTGCGCGGTCGTGCGATGCTGTACCCAAACAAAATTGACGTCCTTTTTTTCGCACAAATAGAGCTTTCTTTTGGTGGTATTTGATCATCTCTGTGGTTTTTATTTTTTGCTCTATAAACAAAAAAAGAGCAACAATCTTGAAAAAAAAAACAATATTTTGTACTTTTCGCTATAATAAATATCCCCATTCCTGATAGTTACAGACTCCATTCTGACCGCAGACGCCTACCTGCGCCTTCCTACCAAGTTGGGGACAGGGTCTGACTGTCATCTCGCAACCTCCGACTCCGTGTTCCCTCATTAAAACTTGCACCATGGTTTATTGGGCCTTTCCATAGTCTCCGCAGGATCTACCCAATGGCTTACGCTTTAGACCTTCCTTCTAATATGCAGATTTCAAATGTATTTCATGTCTCCTTATTAAAACCTTTGGTATGCAACCGTTTCACCACTTTGGTACCACCTCCTCACCCAGTTCAGGTTGAGAACCGTGAGGAGTATGAGATACAATCTATCATTGATCCCCGTAGGTTCCGTTGGCGCATGCAGTACCTGGTTTATTGGAAAGGGTGCGGTCCAGTCTTGGGTCTTATCCTCGGACGTACATGTTCCTGTCCTCCTCCCAGCCTTCCATAGACGTTTTCCCCTCAAACCTGGTGGTCCTCCGAGGGGAGGGGTCATTCAGGAGGGGGTACTGTCGGGGCTGTGGCCCAGCCCTGCCTTCTCAGAGCTCTGTGCTCAGCTGATGGTTAATTGCCAAAGACTCCTCCTTCCACAGTGACTCAACTGATCTTAATTTCCTGCTCGTCAGCTAGAGCTGCTGGTTATATAAACTCCTTGGATCAGATCTGTGCCTTGGTCAACATATCGGGACTCTCTCTGCTGTGTTTTCCTGTAAAAGACTTTTGCTTGGCTGACTTCCCTTCTGGTTCCTGATCCTCTTTGCTGCACCCGACTTCGCTGATCTCTGGACTCCTGTTTCTCTGGCTTGTTCTGACTACCCGTCCTGGCTACCGAACTCTGGCTATTTTTTCACTAGGATTGCTCTGTTTATGCCATTTTATTAAATAGTGTGATTTTTACTGCACTTCTGTCTCAGTCTAATTAATGGTTCTTGACAAGGTACTCGGGTATTCTGATGGGCTGGTGACAGGTACTCGGGTACTCTAATGGGCTGGTGACAGGTACTCTGATGGGCTGCAGATAGGTACTCGGGTACTCAGATGGCCTGGTGATAGGTACTCTGGGGCTTGTGACAGGTACTCTGATTCTGATGACAGGTACTCTGGGACTTGTGACAGGTACTCTGGGGCTGGTGACAGGTACTCTGGGGCTGGTGACAGGTACTCTGATTCTGATGACAGGTACTCTGGGACTTGTGACAGGTACTCTGGGGCTGGTGACAGGTACTCTGATGCTGGTGACAGGTACTCTGATGCTGGTGACAGGTACTCTGGGGCTGGTGACAGGTACTCTGATTCTGATGACAGGTACTCTGGGACTTGTGACAGGTACTCTGGGGCTGGTGACGGGTACTCAGTTGGGCTGGTGACAGATCCTCTGGTGGGCTGGTGACAGGTCATCTGATGGGCTGGGGACAGGTCCTCTTTATTTGTGGGGCTATCGGGCACATCATTGTACTGCAGCACATTTTTTCTTCCAGGTCTTCTCACACACTGTGGAGGTAAACCCAGAAACGGCACTACAGCCGTTTGTTGACATTTGTGATCGGCTGTGGTTGGACACAGCCGGTCATGTTGTAAAGAGCCAATTTCATTGGCTCTTTACCCTGATCGAGGATGGGCTGTGTCCAAAGGGACAGGCCTCATCCCCGATCACCGTGCTGCACCCCCCTGGGGGCGCACACAAGCAGCGAGAATGAGCACAAGACATGTGACTGGCTGTGATTGGACACAACCGATCACGTGGTAAAGAGCCATTTTTATTGGCTCTTTACCCTTATTGGGGATGGGCTGTGCCCCATGATCGCCGGGCTGCGCGCCCCATGGGCACGCAGTTGTGGCGAGAACAGGCGGATGTCATATGACATCTTATTACTATGGTCCGGTATGGAAGTGGTTAACCACTTGTTTACTGGGCACTTAAACCCCCTGCCTGCCCAGGCCAATTTTCAGCTTTCAGCGCTGTTACTCTTTGAATGACAATTGCTCGGCCATGCAACACTGTACCCAAATTACATTTTTATCACTTTTTTCACACAAATAGAGCTTTCTTTTGGTGCTATTTAATCACTTCTGGGGTTTTTTTTTGTTTTTTTTTTTTTGCTAAGAATACGAAAAAAGACAGAAAATTTTGAAAAAAAAACAAGTTTCATAGTTTGTTATAAAATTTTTAAAACAGGTAATTTTTCTCCTTCCTTGATGTGCGCTGATGAGGCTGCACTGATGGGCACTGATAGGCTGCACTGATAGACACTGATAAGGTGGCACTGATGGGCACTAATAGGTGGCACTGGTGGGCACTGATAGGTGGCACCAAGATGTGGCCTTGATGGGTTGCATTGATAGGCGATACTGAAGGGCACTGATAGGTGGCACTGAAGGGCACTGATAGGTTGCGCTGATAGGTGGCACTGATGGGTGGCACTAATGGGCACTGGTAGGTGACACTGATAGGCAGAACTGATAGGTGGCACTGATGATGAGACACTGATTGGCAGCACTGATAGTTGGCACTGGTGGTCATTGATTGGTGGCACTGGTGGGCACTGATAGGTGGCACTGCATAGCAGCAGCGACTCTTCGTGATCGGGACCGATGTCCCTCTGACAAAAGCTGGTAATCTCTCTGTTTACAACACGTGATCAGTTGTCTTTGGCTGACAGCTAATCACATGGTAAGGGGCCGGGATCGACCCCTTAATCCGATCTGTGATCAGTCGAGTCTCATTGACCGCCACAGGCGGCGCATTTTCAGGAGGACGTACATGGATGCCCTCCCAGCAATTAAAGTGATTGTACTTTTACTTACCTCCACTGTGCAGTTAGTTTTGTACAGTGTTTCCCCGATCTTTGTCTTCTGGGGTCTCCCTGGGAGAAGCATCCTCTAGGGGGGTTACCTTACGGTAACCCCCTTTTTGTCCCCTATGTGATGAAAAAAAAAAGTTAAGCAAAGAAACTTTTTTTTTTTGCTAAAAAATTACACCCAAGCACATAAACGCATACCCCGGGGGCGCCTACTTGTGAAAACGTTGATTGCGATACACATGTTACATATCACTGCGCATGCCAGAGTGAGAACAATAATTTTAGCACAAGACCTCCTCCGTAACACTAAACTGATGACCTATGGGGGGGGGGGGGGGGCTTTTGATGTGTTGCCCTTCAGAAAATATAGGGTACTGAAATTTGTCGCCATTTCGCGGGCGCATACAAATTTAAGATTTGCCATGTTGGGTATCTATTTACTTAGTGCAACCTTTCTTTAATATTTTACCAAAAATATGGGTAGTTTATTATTTGCCCTAAAATTTGCTTAGTGTGTTTTTTACAGAAATGTAATTTTATTCTCTAGGGTGTCTGCTTTCGGAAAACATATAATGTTTGGGGGTTTTATGTAATCTTCAGGCCTGAAATGATTTTGTAAACATGTGCAGAAAATGCAAAAGTGGCTTGGCAGCGAAATAAAGTATCGCAATTTGCTCCTCCAGGGAAAACAAAGTTATTTGCTGATGCCCATCATAATCAGATATTCCCCAGCTCCTCTAATCTTTCCTCATAGCTGAGCTCCTCCATGCCTCTTATCAGTTTGGTTGCCCTTCTCTTCACTTTCTCCAGTTCCCTGATATCCTTTTTGTGAACTGGTGCCCAAAACTGAACTGCATATTCCAGATGAGATCTTACTAATGATTTGTACAGGGGCAAAATGATATCTCTCTCTCTGCAGTCTATACCATTTTTATTGTGGGAAGTATATAAATAATACCGCGCTGTCAAAAGGGCCGCAAATAACAGTTGCGAATAGTGTATCTAAAAATATAATGGTGAAGCGCTAATATAATTTAAAATGAATCAAATGAGAATATACTGTATATACTCGAGTATAAGCCGAGTTTTTCAGCACATTTTTTCGTGCTGAAAATGCCCCCCTCGGCTTATACTCGAGTCCTCCTCTGCAGCCTAATTCCCCGGCGCTGTGATACATTCGGTCTAATCGGCGGCCATGCAGTGTAACCAAGCGCCATCAGTGTTCAGCCTATCACAGACGGTGTTCTGAGAAAGGTCCCCCGATCGGATAGTGTCCGCCCTGTACTGCGCAGGCGCAGCACGGAGGACATAGGAGACGCCGAAAGTCTCTGAACATGAACACCTGTTCATGAGCTCTACACGGCACCTGCGCACTTAATACTACATTCTGTCACACGCTCCCGATATACCTCATGATCAGCCGTTCTTCTTCTGAGACTTTCGGCGTCTCCTTTGTCCTCCGTACTGAGCAAGCGCTGCGCCTGCGCAGTACAGGGCGGACACTATCCGATGGGGGGACCTTTCTCGTCAGAACACTGTCCGTGATAGGCTGAACACTGAACTCACTGCTGGGAAACCGAGTCAGTGTTCAGTCACAGAGAAGGACAATGAGGAGGAGGCGGCGCTTGTTTACACTGCATGGCCACCGATTAGACTGAATGTATCACAGCACCGGGGGATAAGACTGCAGATGGGCACAGCGCCAGGAGATAACGCCAGCACAATGCCGATCAAGGTACTTGAGGATGAGGCACTCAAATGGGCACAGTGAGTCTGCAGATGGGCATTGTTGACCCTCTTTTCCACTTACAGTAGCTGCGCATTTCTCACCCTTGGCTTATACTCGAGTCAATAAGTTTTCCCATTTTTTATGTGGTAAAATTAGGTGCCTTGGCTTATATTCGGGTCTACTTATACTCAAGTATATACGGTATAAGTATTTTAAACTAAAATCGAACCCATAATAATGGTAATTATTATATACCACAGTGATAGTATTACATACATATACAGGGGGGACGGAAAGTATTCAGACCCCCTTAAATTTTTCACTCTTTGTTATATTGCAGCCATTTGCTAAAATCATTTAATATCATTTTTTTCCTCATTAATGTACACACAGCACCCCATATTGACAGAAAAACACAAAATTGTTGACATTTTTGCAGATTTATTAAAAAAGAAAAACTGAAATATCACATGGTCCTAAAGCAGGATTCCGTCCTAAAACAAAAGGAATTAAAGTCAGCAGCTACTAACACTGTAGCTGCTGACTTTAAATAAGTAGACTTACCTGTCCTGGGTGCCCGCGATGTCAGCCGCCCGAGGCCGACCCGTTCCTCGGCTCTCGAGTCCCGGCACCGCCATCTTAGGAAAGGGAAACAGGCAGTGGAACCTTGCGGCTTCACTGCCAGTTTCCTACTGCGCCTGCGCGAGTGGCGCTCCGTTCTGTGAATGGCCCCGTGGTGTTCTGGGAACACACACAGTTCCCAGAAGACAACGGGGCCGCTCACCAAGGTGAAGAACTCACCGCGGAATAGGAAGAGGCAGATTAGGAAGACTGCCTAGCAACAAGGGCTTAGGTAAGTTTAATTTTTTTTTTTTTTTTCAAATTTTTTTTTTTTTGGTGATTTTTTTTTTTCAGGGTGGCCCTCCACTTAAGCACAAGTGTTGAAGCAGGATTTCTGTGGACTTGCCTCACGCCACAGGTCTCCACCAATCAGGAGCTGGCAGTAGAGACACCCCCTCAGGCAGCTTGTGTGGAAAGGTCTGCAGTGCTCCTTCTGGCTGCTCTCTGATGCTGCTGAGTATAAAAGGCCATTGATGCCTGAGTCCCCACCACCATATATTTCCTTGGAGCCTCCCTTCCCTTGTTGACCGTGGCTATAGTGAGGAGGGTGAGATCGATATTTATCCAATTGTTTGATCGTTTATACCCGCTGAGGTGCTTCGCTCATTTGGCGTGTAACCACCGACAAGTCTCAATGATTCATGGGGCGTAGGTCCTATTGAATCTATACACTCCGGTAAGTCCCGGTATTATCGGTGGCGGTGTTCTGTTCTCACTTTTTTATGCACTTTAAGAGACGGTCCAAATTATTAATGTTGTGACCGATAAGATTCACATATGCACTTTAACCGGTTCCCGACCGGCTCCTGTACATTTACATCGGCAGAATGGCACGGCTGCGCAAAGTAATGTACGTTACTTTGAATTTGCCGCCGTGTGTGCGCGCCTGCCGAGATCTCCGTGAGTTGGGTCGCGGTTCCCGCGGACTCGATCGCCGCGGGCATACCCGCGATCGCCTCACGGAGAGGACGATGTAAACAGAATCTCCCCGTTCTGCCTAGTGACAAGTGTCACTGTTCTCTGCTCCCTGTCATCGGAGCAGAGATCAGTGACGTCACACACACAGCCCATCCCCCTGACAGTTAGAATCACTCCCCTAGGACATACTTAACCCCTCCCCGCCCCCTAGTGGTTAACCCCTTCACTGCCAGTGTCATTTATACAGGAATCAGTGCATTTGTATAGCACTGATTGCTGTATAAATGACAATGGTCCCAAAAATGTCCGATGTGTCTGCCATAATGTCGCAGTCACAATAAAAATCTAAAACTAGTAAAAAAAAAATTATTAATAAAAATGCCATAAAACTATCCCCTATTTTGTAAACGCTATAACTTTTGCGCAAACCAATCAATAAATGCTTATTGTGTTTTTTTTTTACCAAAAATATGTAGAAGAATACGTATCGGCCTAAACTGAGGAAAAAAATGTTTTTTAATATATTTTTGGGGGACATTTATTATAGCAAAAAGTAAAAAATAATGCGTTTTTTTCAAAATTGTCGCTCTTATTTTGTTTATAGCGCAAAAAATAAAAATCGCAGAGGTGATCAAATACCACCAAAAGAAAGCTCTATTTGTGGGAAAAAAAGGACGTCAATTTTGTTTCGGAGCCACGTCGCACAACCACGCAATTGTCAGTTAAAGAGACGCAGTGCCGAATCGCAAAAAGTGCTCTGGTCAGGAAGGGGGTAAATCCTTCCGGGGCTGAAGTGGTTAACCGAATGTCGACCAGCTGCCGCAGTTAGACTGCGGCAACATGGCTCGGCTGCGCGAATCACCGTCATGGTAGGTCGGTACCATAGACGGCCACTAGGGGGCGCGTGTGCGCCCCCTGCTCGCCCACGGAGCCGATGCGAGTGCCTGGCGGTCGCGACCTCCGCCACGCGCCCACGATCGCTCGGGGCACATGGAGAACCGGGATCTGTGTGTGTAAACACACAGTTTCCGGTTCTCTGAGGGGTGAAGAGACAGTTTGTCTGTTCATACAGAGTATGAACAGCGATCTGTCATCTCCCCTACACAGCCCCCCCCCCCCCCCCTTCAGTTAGAACACACACTAGGACACACTTAACCCCTTCACTGCCCCCTAGTGGTTAAGCCCTTCACTGCCAGTGACATTTTTACAGTAATCAATGCAATTTTATAGCACCGATCGCTGTAAAAATGACAATGGTCCCAAAAATGTGTCAAAATTGTCCGACATGTCCACCAAAATGTCTTAGTCCCGATAAAAATTGGAGATCGCTGCCATTACTAGTAAAAAAAAAATTAATAATAAAAAAGCCATAAAATCTAACCCCTATTTTGTAGACGCTATAACTTTTGCACAAACCAATCAATATACGCTTATTAGGATTTTTTTACCAAAAATATGTAGAAGAATACATATCGTCCTAAACTGAGGGGAAAAAAATTTTTTTTATATATTTTTGGGGATATTTATTATAGCAAAAAGTAAAAAATAAGTAAAAACGGGGGTTATTCCTGCGCTACCAGATTGGAAAAAATGTTATAATGGTCGTATAATCGACTTTTGAACCTATATGCAACCTCTATCACTGGGCAGCTGCATGCACCGAAAACAAGGGCCCAGACACAAGCCCAAATCAAATGGTATAAAGAGAGAGGGGGGGAGGTGCTGCGCTATCCAAAGGGGTCTCAGCTTATAGGTGTTGATAATATTTCCTATTTAAAACCTCGTGATCTATGAATACTAGGAAATATTATCAACACCTATAAGCTGAGACCCCTTTGGATAGCGCAGCACCTCCCCCCCCTCTCTCTTTATACAAAAAGTAAAAAATATTGCTTTTTTTTCAAAATTGTCGCTCTTTATTTGTTTATAGCGCAAAAAATAAAAAACGCAGAGGTGATAAAATACCACCAAAAGAAAGCTCTATTTGTGGGGAAAAAAGGACGTCAATTTTGTTTGGGAGCCACGTCCCACGACCGCGCAATTGTCAGTTAAAGCGATGCAGTGCCGAATCGCAAAAAGTGCCCTGGTCTTTGGGCAGCCAAATGGTCCGGGGCTGAAGTGGTTAAGATACATTCTTCTATCAACACTTTATCACCAAATGGACTCTGATTTATTTCATTTGATAACATTATTGTTTTTTTTATTTGTGTACAGTTCATTTTAAGTTGCTTCACTGCACATGTATTTTTCAATCACTGTATTTCCATATTTCCATATTTGGAATTTTGGAACCTTTTGCACTTATATATTTATGTAATACTATCACTGTCATATAATAATTACCATTTTTATTACAAGACGTCTTCCAACATTAGTACCTGACCTCACAAATTCACAACTAAATATAAACCGCTTAACGCCCGTCCACAGTACATTTATTGCGGGCAGCCGTCAACGACAGGCTAGGCAACATACCTGCACATCGCCACCTGTTTCTCGGGCATGCATGTAGCAGAATACATTATTGACTATGTTTTATAATTGATTTTTACCTGTTTTGTTACATTACAGCCTTTAGTTCAATGTTTTTTTAATCTGAATTATATGTGATGGATCAGAACACAATAGTTTAAGTTGGTGAAGTAAAATTAGAAAAATATATACATAAAACTATTTTTCAGAAGTAAAAACTGATAATTGGCATGTGCATATGTATTCACCCCCTTTGTTATGAAGCCCATAAAAAGCTCTGGTGCAACCAATTACCTTCAGAAGTCACATAATTAGTGAAATGATGTCCACCTGTGTGCAATCTAAGTGTCACATGATCTGTCATTACATATACACACTTTTTTGAAAGGCCCCAGAGGCTGCAACACCTAAGCAAGAGGCACCACTAACCAAACTCTGCCATGAAAACCAAGGAACTCTCCAAACAAGTAAGGGACAATGTTGTTGAGAAGTACAAGTCAGGGTTAGGTTATAAAAAAATATCCAAATCTTCGATGATCCCTAGGAGCACCATCAAATCTATCATAACCAAATGGAAAGAACATGGCACAACAGCAAACCTGCCAAGAGACGGCCGCACACCAAAACTCACGGACCGGGCAAGGAGGGCATTAATCAGAGAGGCAGCACAGAGACCTAAGGTAACCCTGGAGGAGCTGCAGTGTTCCACAGCAGAGACTGGAGAATCTGTACATAGGATGACAATAAGCTGTACGCTCCATAGAGTTGGGCTTTATGGCAGAGTGGCCAGAAGAAAGACATTACTTTCAGCAAAAAGGTTTTGAGTTTGCAAAAAGGCATGTGGGAGACTCCCAAAATGTATGGAGGAAGGTGCTCTGGTCTGATGAGACTAAAATTGAACTTTTTGGCTATCAAAGAAAACGCTATGTCTGGCGCAAACCCAACACATCACATGACCCAAAGAACACCATCCCCACTGTGAAACATGGTGGTGACAGCATCATGCTGTGGGGATGTTTTTCAGCAGTCGGGACTGGGAAACTGGTCAGAGTTGAGGGAAAGATGGATGGTGCTAAATACAGGGATATTCTTGAGAAAACCTGTACCACTCTGTGTGTGATTTGAGGCTAGGATGGAGGTTCACCTTGCAGCAGGACAATGACTCCAAACACACCGCTAAAGCCACACTTGAGTGGTTTAAGGGGAAACATGTAAATGTGTTGAAATGGCCTAGCCAAAGCCCAGACCAGCCCAGCCCAGATCCAATAGAAAATGTGTGGTCAGACTTAAATATTGCTGTTCACAAGCGCAAACCATCCAACTTGAAGGAGCTGGAGCAGTTTTGCAAGGAGGAAAGGGCAAAAATCCCAGTGGTGAGATGTGGCAAGCTCATAGAGACTTATCCAAAGCGACTTGGAGCTGTGATAGCCGCAAAAGGTGGCTCTACAAAGTATTGAATTTAAGGGGGGTGAATAGTTATGCACATTGACTTTTTGTTATTTTGTCCTATTTGTGGTTTATTTCACAATTAAAAAAAAACATCTTCAAAGTTGTGGGCATGTTCTGTAAATTAAATGATGCAAATCCTCAAACAATCCATGTTAATTCTAGGTTGTGAGGCAACAAAACACGAAAAATGCCAAGGGGGTGAATACTTTTGCAAGGCACTGTACGTCCTTACTTTGAGGAGGAATATCGTTGTTATGGCAGCAGCTAGCTGCCATAACCCCAGTATCCTCGTGTTCAGCCGGCGGTCTGCTACAAGATAAAAGTGGTCTCTTTTATCGGCGGCGGGAGGGGGCCTTACCGGAGCTGTCGGCAGCGGCGGAGGCGATCGGGTCCTCTCTGTAGCTGGGCATGGAGACGAGTGAGGGCCCCCACCGGTCTCCATGACATTGCAGGGCGGAAGGGACGTCAAAACGTCCCTTCCGCTCATAGCTCTTAAAGGGCCATTTTTTAAAATCTATTTTTTATTTTTATTTTATTGCACTTTAGTGTAAATATATGATCTGAGGTCTTTATTGATCATATGTAAAAGGTCCTGTCATGCTTTTTTTTCTATTACAAGGGATGTTTACACAAATAAAGGGTAAAATAAATAAGAAAAAAAAATGTTTTTTAAATGCACCCCATCCTGCCGAGCTTGTATGTAGAAGCGAACGCATACGGGAGTAGCACCCGCATATGAAAACGGTGTTCAGACCACACATGTGAGGTATCGCTGCGATTGGTAGAGCGAGAGCAGTAATTCTAGCCCCAGACCCCCACTATAATTCAAAACATGCAGCCTGTAGAATTTTTTAAATGTCGCCTATGGAGATTTTGAAGGGTAAAAGTTTGTCGCCATTTCACGAGCGGGCGTAATTTTGTTTTCAATTATTTTTTTATTAAGATATTATTCACATAAAAACATTCCATGACATTTCATCACAAAACCTTATTAAACATGCTTAAAGTGGATGTAAACCCAAATTTTTTTATTTTTTTTTAATATCATACTGTAGACTATAAGATTTACTATCATTTGAGCCCAGTCTTGCCACACAGAGTTAATCCAGCTCTGAGCAATCCTCTTTTATTGTTCAGTGAGAAAAATCTTGACAAACTGAGAAAAACTTTGTCAAATCCTCCCCCTTGCTGTGAGTGACAGGTGATTTACATATCTCGTGCACTAGCCTAAGACATGCATTATTTTTTAATTCCCTCCCCCACTCCTTTCTTCATCAGCTCTGCAAGGATTGGCTGTTCCACACACTCAGTCATGTGATTACTTTCCTGTCTTTTCACTGGATGTTAGAGATCATAGCAGAAGTTCAGTGTTAGAAATACACAGGAGAAAATGCATATTGACAAGGGGAGTGTAGAGGTGGGCGGGGAGTCTACTGACATCACGACTCCACCCACCGAGCTCCAGACAACAGACCCGCCCACAGAATCTGCAGTTTTTGGGTTCTCATAACAGACAGAGGGGAGACATTTGACAGGTAAAGATACATGCAGGAGGCATTTATATCCTTATAGATAACCACTATGGCAGTAGTTTAGAAAGGATGACATTGGGTTTACATCCACTTTAACTTATACATATAAATAAAATAAAACACATAATCACCACAATCAACATAGTTCTTGGATCAATCTCATAGTACCAAAAATATAAAATGTTAAGTATTTTCCATGGTCTCTCCTCTTCCCATCCCCTAGGGAGAGAAAAAAAAGCCCCTTTTTAAATAATCTAAACTTATTAGTGAAATGTAATCCTTTACTTTAGTGACCCCTCACTTATTATTTATTCCCATTCATATTTATCCTTTATCCCTTACTATAACTCTAAAAATCTGTCCCAAACCTATTATGTTTATTTTGAAGAGGAGAGAGTCGCGACTCTCTACCAATATTATATTATTCCTTAGTGGAAAAAAAATGCGCAATTTTGAAGCGTGACATGTTGGGTATCAATTTACTTGGCATAAAATTATCTTTCACAATATTAAAAAAAACTGGGCTAACTTTACTGTTGTCTTATTTTTTAATTCAAAAAAGTGTATTTTTTCCAAAAAAAAGTGTGCTTGTAAGACCGCTGCGCAAATACGGTGTGACAGAAAGTATTGCAATGACCGCCATTTTATTCTCTAGGGTGTTAGAAAAAAAATGTATAATGTTTGGGGGTTCTAAGTAATTTTCTAGCAAAAAAAAACAGTTTTTACCTTGCAAACAACACATCTAAAAAAGAGGCTCCGTCCTTAACCACTTCAATACCAGGCACTTTCGCCCCCTTCCTTCCCAGACCAATTTTCAGCTTTTAGCGCTCTCACACTTTCAATGACAATTGCGCGGTCATGCAGTGCTGTACCAAAATGTAATTTTTATCATTTTGTTCACACAAATAGAGCTTTCTTTTGGTGGTAATTATTCATGACTCAGTTTTTTATTTTTTGTGATATAAGCGAAAAAAGAGCGGAAATTTGGAAAAAAAAACAATATTTTCTTCTTTCTATTTTAATAGAAATCCAATAAAATCGAATTTTGTCATAAATTTAAGCCAAAATGTATTCTGCTATATGTTTTTGTTAAAAAAAAATCCCGTTAAGTGTATAATAATTGGTTTGTGTGATCACGGACACATGTGCGCAAATGATCATGTACAGATGTGCGCAGGTGATCACGGACATATGTGTGCAGATAATCATTGGGACATGTGATTTTACTGGGACATATGTGGGGGGCATGTGTTTTTACTATGTGGGGACATGTGTTTTGGGGACATGTGTGTTTACTTTGTGTTTTTTTACATGTGTGGGGACACCAGACTGGTGATCAGTGAGTAAAAAGCTCTAAAAAACAGCTCATACTCACTGATCACCAGCCGGCTCCAGCGATCCGCTCTCCTCTCCTCACTGACATTTTCCGTGTGAGGAGAGGAGAGCAGATTGCCTAGCAACTGGCTCTGTGTTTTTTCATCACATGACGGCTGTGAATCGACACGGCCGTCATGTGATCAGGAGGGCCAATCGCAGAGCCCTCCTACCGATCGGAGATGCGCTGTGTCCGGGTGACACGAGCGCATCGGGATTGCTGCTCGGGCATGCACGCGCGCGCGTGATCCCGCTCCTTCTGAAGGACGTTCCAGAACGTCCATTCAGCAGGGGAGACAGCCCACCCGGCCGTTTATGTGCAGTGGCCGGGTGGGACGTGGTTAATACTGATGCCATTTTACCATAGTTAACATTCTTATCCTTTAATCAATAGGTATGACGTAGTACGATCTAACCCCATTTTCACCAGATAAGGGGATAATATGTGTATATAACTGGACATGCATGTTACTACCTCTTACATAAGACTCGTGTAATTCCCTATATATAGGTTTCCACAAATGTTTGGCCATGTAGTGTATTTGTTTAGGTATCTTTTAGCATGGATTTCTCATCTTTCTATCTGTTCGTCTATCCATCTATCTATCTTCCTATCTGCTCCTCTAAGTAAATCTCTATATTTCGGGACATTCGTTATTTTGCAGAACATCCCAGAAATGTCAAGCAAAATAGGATGTACAGAAACGGCATCCCATTGTTCTGAAGAAGAAAACTGCAATCAGAATCTTAAAGACAATACCAAAGATGTCACATGCAAATCTCACGCTTGTCATGAAACTTTTAGAAGTCAAGGTGATGAGATTCTGTGTAGTGAGCGTGCAAGTAAGTATTTGGCACCTCTCAGAATAACCCAGAAATCTTTGTTCCTGGTTCTTGCTAAAAAGAAATAAAGCAAATTGATAATATTAAAAAAAAACCACAGAATAATTATTGTAATATACACTGCTCAAAAAAATTAAAGGAACACTTTTTAATCAGTGTATAGCATCAAGTCAATTCAACTCCTGGCATATTGATCTGGTCGGTTAAGTAGCAGAGGGGGTTGGTAATCAGTTTCAGCTGCTTTGGTGTTAATAAAATTCACAACAGGTACACTAGATGGGCAACAATGAGACGACCTCCAAAACAGGAATGGTTTTACAGGTGGAGGCCACTGACATTTTTTTCCCCTACTCATCTTTTCTGACTGTTTTCCACTAGTTTTGCATTGGGCTAGGGTCAATGTCACTACTGGTAGCATGAAGCGGTACCTGGACCCTATAAAGGTTGCACAGGCAGTCCAACTCCTGCATGATGGCACATCAATACGTGCCATTGCCAGAAGGTTTGCTATGACTCCCAGCACAGTCTCAAGAGCATGGAGGAGATTCCAGGAGACAGACAGTTACTCTAGGAGAGCTGGACAGGGCCATAGAAGGTCCTTAACCCATCAGCAGGACCGGTATCTGCTCCTTTGTGCAAGGAGGAACAGGATGAGCACTGCCAGAGCCCTACAAAACTATCTCCAGCAGGCCACTGGTGTGAATGTCTCTGACCAAACAAGAAACAGCCTTCATAAGGATGACCTGAGGGCCGGACATCCTCTAGTGGGCCCTGTGCTCACTGCCTGGCACCATGGAGCTCGATTGCCATTTGCCATTGAACACCAGAATTGGCAGGTCCACCACTGGCGCCCTGTACTTTTCACAGATGAGAGCACCCTGAGCACATGTAACAGACGTGAAATGGCCAGCAACATCGTTCATCATCACCGTTTGGTGGTGGGTCAGTTATGGTCTGGGGAAGCATATCCATGGAGGGACGCACAGACCTCTACAGGCTAGACAATAGCACCCTGACTGTCATTAGGTATCAGGATGAAATCCTTGGACCCATTGTCAGACTCTACGCTGGTGCAGTGGGCCCTGGGTTCCTCCTGGTACACGACAATACCCGGTCTCATGTGGTGAGAGTAGGCAGCCAGTTCCTGGAGGATGAAGGAATTGATACCATTGAATGGCCCCCATGCTTGCCTGACCTAAATCCAATAGAACACCTCCGAGACATTATGATTCAGACCATCCGATGCCGCCAGGTTGCACCTCAGTCTGTTCAAGAGCTCAGTGATGCCCAGGTCCAGATCTGGGAGAAAATACCCCAGGAAACCAATCCGTCGTTTTATTAGGAGCATTCACCGACGTTGTCAGGCATGCATACAAGCAGGTGCGGGCCATTCAAAATACCGAGTACCATTTTGAGTTGCTGCAATAAAATTTCAGCAAAATCGACTAGCCTGCTGCATCAATTTTTTCACTTTGGTTTTTGGGTTGTCTTTGAAATCAGACAACTTTCATTTCCATCAAACAATGTGGCATCCTTTCTTTCCTAACACATTCACCAGTCCATATCAGTATAGATATCCAGCATGATATTTTTCCCATTGAGATCTGATGTGTTTTCAAAGTGTTCCTTTAATTTTTTCTAGCAGTATATTATTATATAACACATAATAGTATTGATATGTAAAATGATTTCACATTGCTGAATGACAGTACTTTACAAACAACAGCCACGACTTGGACGGTAGCAAACATCAAAAGTACTCTTGAAAAAAATTCATTACTTCATATTTTCTAGCTTCAAAGAAAGAAGAGCACAGCAAAACGAATGAGGAGCAATGCAACATGGATGAAGTGGGCTGCAACAAGGATGAAGAGCAGAGCAACATGAATGAAGAGCACTGCAGCATGGATAAAGAGGGCTGCGACATGGATAAAGAGTGCAGCAGCATGAATGAAGAGCGCAGCAACATGGATGAAGAGCGCAGCAGCATGAATGAAGAGTGCAGCAACATGGATAAAGAGCGCAGCAACATGGATGAAGAGGGCTGCAACAAGGATGAAGAGCACAACAACATGAATGAAGAGCACTGCAGCATGGATAAAGAGTGCAGCAGCATGAATGAAGAGTGCAGAAACATGGATGAAGAGTGCAGCAACATGGATGAAGAGTGCAGCAACATGGATGAAGAGCACTGCAACATGGATGAAGAGCGCAGCAGCATGGATAAAGAGTGCAGCAGCATGAATAAAGAGTGCAGCAACATGGATGAAGAGCGCAGCAACATGGATGAAGAGCGCAGCAACATGGATGAAGAGCGCAGCAACATGGATGAAGAGCGCAGCAACATGGATGAAGAGCGCAGCAGCATGGATAAAGAGTGCAGCAGCATGAATAAAGAGTGCAGCAACATGGATGAAGAGCGCAGCAACATGGATGAAGAGCGCAGCAACATGGATGAAGAGCGCAGCAACATGGATGAAGAGCGCAGCAACATGGATAAAGAGTGCAGCAACATGGATGAAGAGCGCAGCAACATGGATGAAGAGCGCAGCAACATGGATAAAGAGTGCAGCAGCATGAATAAAGAGTGCAGCAACATGGATGAAGAGCCCTGCAACATTGGGTACAATTTAATAAGCAAAAAAAGAATAATATACGTGGAACTGAATGACCTACAGGATAATGACTTCCTCTGTAAGTGTACTTAAATTTTTTTCATTTACAGTGAAAAAATAAATCCTTAGTAGTTATACCATATACAGAATATTATTAACCACTTCATATCCCGCCTATAGTAAAATTATGTCCACAGATGGGATCTCCCATCCTGGGCGGGCGTCATATGACGCCCTCAGCTCTCCGCCTGAGGTGCGTGCGCGCCCGCTGTGTCACTGAGGAGCCGATGCGCATGCCCAGCGGCCGCGATGTGCACCGGGCACCCACGATCGCTCGTGACAGAGCAGGAACAGCAGGAAATAGGCGGGATATGAAGTGGTTAATAATATTCTGCAAACACACAGATACACGTCCTGTTAGGGGAGAGGAGACAGATCGTGTGTTCCTTGTATATAGGAACACCGATCGGTCTCCTCCCCCGTCAGTCCCATCACCCCACAATTAGAACACACAGTCAGGGAACACATTTAACCCCTTGATCGCCCCCTAGTGTTAACTCCTTCCCTGCCAGTGACATTTATACAGTAATCAATGGCTATTTAAAGCTCTGATCGCTGTATAAATGTCAATGGTTTCAAAACAGTGTCCGATCCGTCCGCAATGTTACAGTCCCAATAAAAATTGCAGATTGCCGCCATTAGTAGTAAAAAATAATAAAAATGCCATAAATCTATCCCCTATTTTGTAGATGCTATAACTTTTGCGCAAACCAATCAATACACGCTTATTGCGATATTTTTTTTTTTTTACCAAAAATATGTAGCAGAATACATATCGGCCCTAAACTGAGGAAAAAAATTGTTTTTGTTTTTTTTTTTAATTGGGATATTTATTATAGCAAAAAGTAAAAAATGTGTTTTTTTCAAAATTGTTGCTCTTTTTTTGTTTATAGCATAAAAAATAACAACCGCAGAGGTGATCAAATACCACCAAAAGAAAGCTCTATTTGTGGGAAAAAAAGGACGTCAATTTTGTTTGGGTACAGCGTCGCACGACCGCGCAATTTTCAGTTAAAGTGACACAGTGCCGTATCGCAAAAAATGGCCCGGTCAGGAAGGGGGTAAATTCTTCCGGGGCTGAAGTAGTTAAATATTTACTCCAGTCTACGTAAGTAGCGCTACCCCCAAAGGAGCCGCTAAGTAGATTGAATGGAGCCCTGCCCCACCCAGGCACACGGTCACAGTCACTTAGAACAGGGGTTCTCTTTTTGGTGTTTTTATTTTTGGGTAACTTGGATGGGGTTAGGGAATTGAGTGAGATACTATGTACAAGTAGGAGGACACTTTCTGTTCTGTAAAGCTATGAGTCAGTAGCAACTTGAGGAGATTAATCTTCCTCTGGTGAGAAGTCCAAGCAAAGTCCTTAAACAGGGAATTAAATAGACTAAGGTCTTCAGGACTCTGGACACTCTGTCTAATTTACACACACAGCTGACTCTAATGCCGCGTACACACAAGCGGACTTTACGGCAGACTTTGCCCGGCGGACGGGATTTGGTCGGACAATTCGATGTGTGTGGGCTCCAGCGGACTTTGTTTTCTCAAAAGTTGGACGGACTTAGATTTGAAACATGTTTTAAATTAATCCGTCAAAATCGAGTCCAGTCGAAAAGTCCGCCGTCTGTATGCTAGTTTGACGGACATAAAGCCACGCTAGGGCAGCTATTGGCTACTGGCTATGAACTTCCTTGTTTTAGTCCGGTCGTATGTCATCACGTACGAATTCGACGGACTTTGGTGGATTGTGTGTAGGCAAGTCCGTTCATTCAGAAAGTCCGTCATAAAGTACGTCGAAAAGTCCGCCAGGCAAAGTCTGCCATAAAGTCCGCTCGTGTGTACGCGGCATTACACACAAGGGATGGCCTCAGGCCACAGTCTATAGGATATCTCTCTAGTCTTTACGTACAAATTTCCTTGAAAAATTGGTTGCCTCCTTCCAACATCCTTAGCAAAATTTTCTCTGTGTGATACCAAACTAAACCCTCAGAAGACAGTCCCTCACTCAGC
Organism: Lithobates septentrionalis; assembly: GCA_037952835.1. Classification (NCBI taxonomy): domain Eukaryota; kingdom Metazoa; phylum Chordata; class Amphibia; order Anura; family Ranidae; genus Lithobates; species Lithobates septentrionalis. Next base: position 68,556 of record JBBDGP010002716.1, read on the forward strand.
TCTCTGAAGCTTCCAGCAAAGCAGGCCTCCAGGCGGCCCACCTGAGGCCTCAACATGTATGGCAGGATGGCCTAAGGGGGCTAGCAGGCCCCCCTAGGCTCTGATCTTATTCCAAGGAAAAATACCAAGCTGCTTTCTGTCTCAGAATATTTATACAGACTCCCAGCTGCTATCAGGGTGACCCTCCCCAGGGACTGGCCTGGGCTGTCTAAATGTTTAGCTGCTGATTAGACTCTTCCTACCTACTAATTTCCAGAGCTTTCTGGACTAATCGGGGGGAAGCAGTCAATCCTGCAGCTACTGAAACATAGAACAGACCAAAACAATCATATTTTATAACAGTTTTGTGATAGTTTACGATTTTGGGGTTGTATTCAATAAGTGCAAAGAGACATCATACAAACACTTGTAGGCATACCATTTAATTAAGTAATGACAGATACAGAGAAATGTAATAATATTAGAAAATACTGTATAACAAGAATACTTAAGCAAAGATGCTGTTTCCCCACGGAGTCTCGCCCGCTTTAGTGGCGTGGCCAGATGATCAGGCACAAGCTTGCTCTGGTAGAGTGAATATTCAAAGTTATAACTGTAGTATATAGGACCTGTGTGTAAGGAATGGCCAACCCCTGGCCAACTCCCGTTGCAAGCTAAATGACCTTTTAAAGGGGAAGTCCAGTCTGGGCTCGTTTGGCTGGGCTTCTCCTAAGGGTCACAGGAGTGCACTTCGTTTTGCACTCCTGTGACCCGTTTTCAGCAGAGAGCTGTCTGAAATCCACTCTCTGCTGACGTCACCAAGTTCAGTCCAGGCACCGCGTCATCCCGACTTCGGAAGTCTGGATCCGCCAGGTGCCTGGACTGATGAAAGTCTCAGCCTCTCAGTGACTCGCTGAGACGGCTGCTCCACGCCCCTCCACAGTTCAGCGCTCCAGTGGGCTTGGAGGAGCAGAGCAGGAGAGCTGCTGATTGACAGTCAGCAGCTCTCCTCTCGGGGAGCTGAGGGAACCGAGCCATCAGCGGTGTTCGGTGGCTCGGTTCTCAGCGCAGAGATGTCAGACCGATGCTGCATCCACCTAGGTAAGTATGATTAGGGAAAGAACCCCAAACCCATACTTCTCCTTTAAGGACCGGGTCAGTTTGTAATGAGATTTTTTTGGTATGAAGTCAGCTAAGGTAACCAGGAAACCAGGATACTGGAGGATTTCTTAGATATGGTGAGACAACTTTAAAGCGGCTCTTCACTGCATCTGAGCACCACAAATTAAAAACACTATTTGATTAATTTTTAATATTCAAAGCAAACTCCTCCATTAATCTATGCCTCTTTGCTTTATTTTGTTGAAAAATCACTTTGAAAAACACTCCCCTTAACATTTCTGGCCGTAGCCAGCTTGAGTAAAGGCAATTAAGTCATGTAGCATGTACTTCCTGGAATCCATCTGCCTATAGCTGAGGCATACACGCAGGAGAGTGTGCTTAACTGAAAAAAAAAACTCCTCCACTCCTCAAGACTCCTGGGATGTATGACATAATTTGCCTAGTTAGAAGAAATGTGTATATAAAAAAGTTTAAAACAAGTAAATATGATATACTTTCCTATTCAATCTATTTACTAATGCTAGTAGCATAAGGATTAATACTAGTCAATGTTGATAGGGAGAATGAAGTTACACTTTAATATGTAAATATGCAAATTCCCCATCAATTCAACACAGCCACACTGGTTACAGTGAATCAATACTAAATTTACCTAACCCTAGCACCTATCTGGGAGGGTGCTACCACACTGCTAAATGACAGTACTTTACATACAACACCCATGACTTGGACAGTAGCAAACACCAACAGTACTCTTGTAAAAGCAAAACAGATCATTTATGTTTGTGAATGTCCATTGGGTAGTTAGCAGTCCTGTACAAATATCTACTTATGCATTCATTGCTTTATATTTTCTAGCTTCTAGGGAAGAAGAGTGCAGCAGCACTGATGAAGAGCACAGCAAGATGGATGAAGAGTGCAGCAACACTGATGAAGAGCACTGCAACACGAATGAAGGGGGCAGCAACACGAATGAAGAGCGCAGCAACACGGATGAAGAGCGCAGCAACACAAATGAAGAGCGCAGCAACACAAATGAAGAGCGCAGCAACACAAATGAAGAGCGCAGCAACACGGATGAAGAGCACTGCAACGCGGATGAAGAGCGCAGCAACGCGAATGAAGTGCGCAACAACACGAATGAAGAGTGCAGCAACGCTGATGAAGAGCACTGCAACACGTATGAAGAACACTGCAATACGGCTGAAGAGCGCAGCAAAACTTGTGAAGAGCACAGCAACACAGATGAAGAGCACTGCAAAACGGATGAAGAGCGCAGCAACACGGATGAAGAGCACTGCAACACGGATGAAGAGCGCAGCAACACGGATGAAGAGCACTGCAACACGGATGAAGAGCGCAGCAACACGGATGAAGAGCGCAGCAACACGGATGAAGAGCGCAGCAACACGGATGAAGAATGCAGCAACACAAATGAAGAGCGCAGCAACACGGATGAAGGGTGCTGCAACGGGTACAATTTAAGAAGCAAAAAAAGAATAATGTACACGGAACTGAATGACTTACAGGATGATGACTTCTTGTGTAAGTTTATTTAATTAACCTTTTTTCATTTAGGCCCCTTTCACACGATCGGCCCGCTCGGATCCACCTGTTTTTCAGGCGGATTCCAAACCGGACAGCCATTGATTTCTATGGGCAGGCTAGTGTCAGCAGATATGTGTCCACTGACACCCGCCTGCCGTCCAACCCGACAAGATCCACTCAAAACAGACGGATGGCGATACTTTCGCCATCCATCCACCAGGCTGTCCGTTTTCATCTGATCTCCCATAGAAGACAGCGGGGCTCTGACAGGTCCGTCCCTGCACAGTGAGCAGAGAGAGACCTGTTACCCGCCTGCTCAGCGGAGATCAACGTAGAGCAATCCCCTGCTGAGCTAGCTGAGTCCATCCAACGGATAAGCTCCGTGTGAACCCAGCCTTACAGTGAATAAAAAAATCCTTAGTTGTTATACCCAATGCAGAATAATATTAAATACTCACTCCAGTCAAAGCAAGTATAGCCTACTTTTTAAGTAGTCAAGTTTTCATCCAGACTACTTTGTGACTCTTGTCTGTATACTGGCGGTCCTGGAACACATCTGCTAAAGATAAAAATAAAAGTAAATGAAACGCCTGGATTTGATGGCTTTCACCCATGGGTTCTCAAAGAGCTGAGCTTTGTTATATCAAAGCCATCGTTTCTAATTTGTAGAGACTCTTTAATGACTGGATTGGCATAAGGCCAAAGGCCTATATTTAAGAAGGGATCCAAATCTTTACCAAGTAACTATAGACCTGTTAGTTTAACTTCTATAGTCTGGAGGATACTGGTAGGGTTTAATAAAAGAACAGATAGAAGAGTTTTTGCTAGAAAAAATATTTTAAGCAACAGACAGCATGGATTCATGAAAGATGGAAGTTGTCAAACAAATCTGACTTCTTTTCATGATGAGGTAAGTAAAACCCGTGGATGTGGTATACTTGGATTTTGCAAAAGCATTTGACAAAGTTCCACACACATGACTAATGTGTAAGGTAAAGTCTACAGACTTGATAAATTCAGTATTCAGACCATGCAGAGCTGCACCACACTTTGCACTCTCCAGTTTTAGTAAATCAACCCCAGTGTGTCACAGTAGTGTCCTCTGCCCCCCTTCACATGCCCTCCACAGTAGTGTCTCCTGTCACCCTTCACATCATCGCCCCCCCCCCCAGTAATGTACTTTGCCCCCCCCAGTAGTGTCCTCTGTCCTCTTTACATCACCCCCCCCAACACAGCAGAGCCTCCTGCCCATTGCACATAACCCTCCCTGCATACCACCCATCCCCACTGTAGTGTCCTCTGCCCCCCATCGCAGTGCCCTCTGCCCCCTCTGAATGGTGTCCCCTGCCCCCTTCACATCACCCCCCCCCCTGCAGTGTCTTCTACCATTCTTCCCTCAACCCTCGGGGGCACATCACCTACCCCCCAGGGTCTTCTGCCCCCTTCACATTATCCCCTCCCTCCACACAGTATCCTCTGCCCCCTTTAACTTACCTCTCCGTAGTTTCCTTTACCCCTCTGCCCCCCTCCATAGCAGTGTCCTCTGCCCCCTTCACATCACAACCCCCCCTTCCCCACACTATATAGCGTCCCCTGCCCCTCCCCCCACAGCAGTATCCTCTGGCCCCTGCACATCAAACCCCCACCCCCCCCCCCGACACTGTCCATACTGGCCCCACCCTCTCATACCAGTGTCCTCTGCCCCCCCTCAATGGAGTCTCCTGCCCCCTTTACATCACCCACCCCACCCCCCACTGCAGTGTCTTCTGCCATTCTTCATTCAACACCTGGGGGGCATATCACCTACCCCCCCAGTGTCTTCTGCCCCCTTCACATTATCCCCTCCCTCCACACAGTGTCCTCTGCCCCCTTTACTTTGCCTCTCCGTAGTTTCCTTTACCCCTCTGCCCCCTCCATAGCAGTGTCCTCTGCCCCACTTCACATCACCCCCCCCCCCCCCCCCCCACTTTATGTCCCCTGCCCCTCCCCCCACAGCAGTATCCTCTGGCCCCTGCACATCACACCTCATCCCCCGATACTGCCCCCACCCCCTCATACCAGTGTCCTCTGCCCCCTTCTCCCCCACTGTAGTGTCCTCGGCCCCTCCTATACCAGTGTCCTCTGCCCCTTTCTCCCCCCACTGTAGTGTCCTCATCCCCTCTGCCCACCTCACCACCACAATAGTCTCCTGTGCTCCATCCCCCTAAGCACTCTCCTACCTGACAGCATGTGTACAGCAGAGCAGTGAGTGGAAGGCAGTACAATATTGATTGAAGGACGGGAGCTGCTGGACTTAACTTTTCATAGTAACAAGCTGGTGATTGGTTGCTAGGACCGTCTGGCATCCTAGCAATCAATTACCTGCTGGTTAACTTGAAAGGTTAACTGAGGCAGCTCCTGTTCCTGCCCTCCATTCAGTATTGTGCTGCCTCCTGCTCTGTGGTAGAGATGAGAGTGGTGGAGGCAGAGGCGAAGTGGTGTACCCCAAGGTTCAGTGGTGGGACCCTTACTTTTTAACATATTTATAAATGATATAGGCAAGTCCATATGGTGCTTCTGTGAAAATTTGTGATGTACAACACTCAAAATGTGGCTTGAACTTCGATTTGGTGTTTGTAATGAAGGAGGCCGCTTACCAGATATGGTGGATCTCCAATTATAGAGATCAAACTCGCTCAGCAATAGGGCGTTCAGCCTGAGAGTAATCCTCCTAGGGCTCCTCCAGAGCCGGTATCCTTTTCCATACAAGGACTGTTTGTTCTCTTTGATAAACATGACTACCAGATACTTCTGTATGGTCTTCCACTTTGGGGTATATTTACCAGGTAAAAAGAAGAAAAGGCTTTATGGTGCAGTATCTTTGTTTAAAAGATTTTTAAGGCTATAAATCTTTTAAGCGAAGATACTGCACCATGAGTGTTGCACATCAGGAATTTTCACAGGAGCACCATATGGACTTGAACATATCTACAATTGAATTTGCATTATTTTCATTGTATTTGGTTGCGCAATTTAATGTCTTTTTACAAATTTATGAGCTGAATATTCAGGATTTGTTAAGTTGCAGCACCGTACATCACAAGTCATACACCATTTTCTGTTTCATTGCATGTTAAGAATTAATAATTTATTCACTATTTTCACATATTAATTTATTTCAAGATTGGGGGGCAGCGGCGATTTTCCACTTTACGCTATATATGATATAGGGTCTGGGATTAAAAGTACCATTTCAGTTTTTGCAGATGACACCAAGCTATGTAGTGGAATAACATCCTTACAGGATATCTCCAACTTACGAGCTGACCTCAATGCACTGTCTAATTGGGCAGCTATGTGGAAAAGGTTTAATGCTTATAAATGTAATGTCATACATTTGAAATGGAATCTTTATTTTTTGGCAATAACATGATGTCAGTGGATTTCTGCCAGTCACAGGTTGTGTCACACCCCTCCAGCCTGTGTCTTAGGATAAGAGGGAGGTGAAGCCTCCATTAATCAACATGTAATATTCCACCCCCAATGTGTTTAGCTAATTAGTGGGCATGGAGGGGGAGGGAAGGAGTGGGTTGTCATTTACCACTGTGTATCCGCAAGCATGTGTGACTCTATAGTCTCATGGACTACTCAGATGTGATAGGGAGGAAATGCTCAGTATAGAAACTCACTGAAAACTGAGCATGTGCAGAGTTGCTACCACAGCTGCAAAATCCCTAGCTGAATTTGGGACATGAACAGAAGGTGGAGATAAAGAGCCGCAGGATCAACCAGGCTTTTTTTTTTACAGAACACAGAAAATGAATCTCATAGTGCCTGACTGAGTATGAACAGAATGGAATACACAATTTATTGATAGGTTTTTAAGACGTGGGTTTAGTGACACTTTAAAGATGAAGTCTCACTTCAGTTTGTATGAATGTGTTCACCAGGGAACTACTTTGTTGCATCTTCCTAGGTGCTGTCTAAGGTTAGCTGTGCGGACGGATAGGGTATCCCTCACCTCCTATGGCCATCCGACAACACAGATAGCAAGGAGGCTTACCTGAGATGAGCTCCTCAAAAGGAATTCAAGGGAGGGGGGGGGGGGCATGTCTGCTAAAATGTTCCAAGCGATCAAGCAAGTGTTGGACATGAAGAAAAATGCTGTCTGTCAAAACTGCCCTGTCCTTGCTTACATCGTATTCAGACAGCCAAGTGGGGATAGTGGGTTACCCTGTCCACCCATCAGCTGGCCATAGACAGCACCTGGTACTAAGTACTACACGTTCTTCATCCCCTGGGGAACAGAACACATTACTGAATTCAAAGTGGACACGAGTCTGTTGTTAACATTTTTTATATATGACTCTTATCTTTTCTTCCTTCCCTAGTTTGTGAAGAATGTCAGGATTTTTTCCTCGATGAATGTAAAAAACACGGTGCCCCAGTTTTCATTCCTGACTCCATCGTTAAATTGGGAACAGAGCACCGAGCTGAACTTACACTTCCACCTTCACTGAGTATCAGAAATTCTGGGATTCCACGTGCTGGTTCAGGAGTTTGGAATGAAGGGGGTATTATCCTGAAAGGAACATATTTTGGACCTTTTGAAGGAATTCCAACTGGTGAAGAAACAGCTTCCTCTAGTGGCTACGCTTGGAGGGTTAGAAGCTTAATTAAGTTACTAAAATCAACTTGTGTTTTTTTGGGGGTTGTGTCAGTCTAGAGCAGTTATTCTCAACCAGGGTTTTGTGGAACCCTAGAGTTCCTCCAGAGGTTGCTAGGGGTTTTGCTTAAGCTGTGTCATGTACATTGGTTGGAGGCTCTGGTCCAAGTAGCCTGAATGTGTTAACAGAGGTACAAGGCTAAAAGAAGCACGGATGCTAGTAGCTTTGGTAGCAGGTGACTGCCACAGATAGATACGGTGAGGAAGCAAGGTCCAGTAGCAGGCCAAGGTCAATACCAGGGAGGCAGGCAGCGCAAGGTCCAGTAGTAGGCCGAGGTCAGTACCAGGGAAGCAGGCAGAGCAAGGTCCAGTAGCGGGCCAAGGTCAGTACCAGGGAGGCAGGCAGAGCAAGGTACAGTAGCAGGCCAAGGTCAGTTCCAGGGAGGCAGACAGAGCAAGGTCCAGGAGCAGGCCGAGGTCAGTACCAGGGAGGCAGGCAGAGCGAGGTCCATTAGCAGGCCAAGGTCAGTACCAGGTAAGCAGGCAGAGGAAGGTTCAGGAGCAGGCCGAGGTCAGTACCAGGGAGGCAGGCAGAGCTAGGTCCAGTAGCAGGCCTAGGTCAGTACCAGGTAAGCAGGCATAGCTAGGTCCAGTAGCAGGCAGAGGTCAGTGCAAGGGAGGCAAGCAGACCTAGGTCCAGTAGGTCGGGGTCAGAACTAAGGAAGCAGGCAGAGTAAGGTCCAGTAGCAGGCAGAGGTCAGTACCAGGGAAGTAGGCAGAGTGAGGTCCAGTAGCAGGCTGAGGTCAGTACCAGGGAAGCAGACAGAATAGTCAGAGGCAAGCCGAGGATAGTATCCAGAATTCACAGAGCAAGGTCAGGAACAAGCCAGGGTCAGCAATGGAAGATCAATGAACAAAAGTAGGAACACGGGTCGCACGAAAGCTGAAGAACATCCAGCAATTAACACACCAGGATCTTATTTAAATAGTCCACTTGGTGCCAGTGCACATAGATGTGCACGCCTATGTCAGTGCACTCTGAACATTGGACCAAGCTCATCTGTGTGCTGGTAAATGTGCATGAGCCTTAGCTGCACTGGAATGAGCATTAGCTGTATTAGTCTCCTGACAGGCAGATTGACCTCAAATTGGATAGTTCCTGTATAGTTCCATGGCCAGTGCCACTGAAGAACTCATTGGCATTACACAAATGATCTTCATAGCCTTCTGTAAGAGTGGCATTTGACCACCACTGTACGTAGGCTTTCTTTCTACTGGCCTTCAGTGTAAGGGGTATAGCTTATTAAACTTCCATTGGATAGTTCCTGCATAGTTCCAAGGCCACTTGAGGACTCATTGGCCTGACTCAAATGATCTTTTTAGCTATCTCTAAGGGTGGCATATTGACGACCACTGTAAGGGGAGGGGGGTTCTTACCATTGGCCACCTATGTATGGGGCATTTTTTCCCACTGACCCCTAATAAATTGGTTTTAGATAGGGTTCCCTGAGACCTGAAAATTATTTCAAGGGATCCTCTAGGATAAAAAGGTTGAGAAAAGCCGGCCTAGAGAGTGTTTAACCTGATAACTCAGATTATATTTAATTTAGATACTAGACAGTCAGATCAACAGAATCTATAAAGAAGCTTCCACTAATCATAGCAGCAAAGAGGCAAAAATGTAAGGTGGCAGCAGCAGTGGCCCATAATTCAGGGCGCAGGGGCGCTGCCCCTCTTTCAATGCGTCCAGCCCCCTAATCTACATGCAGGGAGCCGGACGCATGGATTTCAATGGGGGTCTTTTTTTTTTTTTTTAAGCACATGATTAGAGCCTGATGCTCTAATTGGCTTCAAAAAAGGGTGGGCTCGGGGCGCAGTGAGCCCCCCCACTTGTGTGACAATAGCGAATTAATATTTACTATTGTCTTCCTCGTTCTCCTCCTGGCCAATCAGGAAGCCCGATTGGCCAGGAAGTTTTAGGTGGGGGGGTGTTAGTGTTTGCCGCCCCCCCCCCCCCCCCAAAAAAAAAAAATATTGAACACCAGCCGCCACAGGCCAGCAGTATTTAAAGTGTATTTACTGGCAGGAACTTTTATCAAAGTATATTTATGTCTTCAAAGGGCTGGGAACCTACTAAGGAGATTCTCACCCAACCCTGCCATGTGTGACTTTCTGTGAGCCATACTGGGAAACCGGGCTGCTCGCTGTCACCAGTGTTCACATTATCCAGGCCTGTTAAGATAGCATCCTATACAGGACAAGTCTTTAAAGCAGGGCTCCATTCTCCTTCAGAAAAAAATAAAAGTCAGCGGCTACAAATACTGCAGATGCTGACTTTTAATATTAGGACACTTACCTGTCCAGGGATCCAGCGATGTCCTCACCTTCCATCGGCTCCTAGGTAATGCTGCTGCTATTGCTTATAAGAGAAACCAGCAGTGAAGCCTTGCAGCAAGATCACCCGGGAGCGGGTACCTGTCAAGACCAGGTACCCGCTGCCCCTCCTCCCCAAAAGGTGCCAGATGTGGCACCGGAGGGGGGGGGGTAGATAAGTGGAGCTTCCACTTTTGGGTGGAGCTCCGCTTTAAAGTTTTAGGAATTTGATAGCAGCCATTTTAACACATTTTTTAAAGCAATACTTTTACTAAATACTTCCTAATATATTATTTTTACATCAACTTAGATTACTCAAGGAAAAGACCACTATGCATACATTGATGCAACAGATGAACACAATTCTAATTGGTTGAGGTGAGTTGTATGCATTAAGGCTTCCTTTTGCTTTTACAATGTAAGAAATACCCAAGCGGCAAAGCTCCAGACTTTAACCACTTCAGCCCTGGAAGATTTGGCTGCTCAATGACCAGGTCATTTTTTGCGATTCGGCACTGCGTCGCTTTAACTGACAATTGTGCGGTCGTGCAACATTGCACCCAAACCCTTTTTTCCCCACAAATAGTGCTTTCTTTCGGTGGTATTTGAATACCTCTGTGGTTTTTAAATTTTTGCGCTATAAACAATTTTGAAAAAAACAGAATATTTTGTACTTTTTGCTCTAATAAATATCCCTATTTTTTTTTTTTAAAAAAAAAGCACATTTTTTCTCAGTTTAGGCCGATATGTATTCTTCTACACATTTTTGGTAAAAAATCGCAATAAGCATATATTGATTGGTTTGCGCAAAAGTTATAGCATTTACAAAATAGGAGATAGATTTATAGCATTTTTATTTATTATATATTTTTTTACTAGTAATGGCGGCGATCTGCGATTTTTATGGCGGACAAATCGGACACTTTTGACACATTTTTGGGACTATTGGCATTTACGCAGCGATCAGTGCTATAAAGATGCACTGATTACTGTAAAAATGTCACGGGCAGGGAAGGGGTTAACACTAGGGGGGCAATCAAGGGGTTAAATGTGCTCCCTGTGTGTGTTTCTAAGGGGGAGGGGACTGACCTAGAGGAAATGACAGATCGTGATTTCTAGCTATTAGAAACTCACGATCTGTCTCTCCTCACAGAACAGGGATTTGTGTGTTTACACACAAACACACGTCCCTGTTCTGCCTCTCGTGCCTACGATCGCTCATAGCCGGCGGTCATGGCGACCATCGGCCACGAGCATCAGCACCACCGCAGTGCAGCGGGCACGCACCTGCTATCCCGCTTAAAGGAGCCGACGTATAGCTACGACGGCTCGCGGGATCGTGCCGAGCGGCAGGTCGGCAAGCGGTTAAAGTGTATGTCAAGCCAAAACATTTTTTTCATCTAGTTCATTAAGGGGCTAAGATTGTAGAATTGTTTATTAAACAAAAAAACATGCTCAAATAAAAGGAGCTCCAGACCAAAGGATAAAAGTGTCCCAATTCATCTATTAGTTCTAACAAACAGCCAATGTTTTTCAAGGGTCAAAGATACTCCCCCTTCATCAAGGCTACAATACAACACAATATAATGAAAATGTGACTGATAAATTCATCAGTCTAAAGGCCAGTTCACACCACATGCAGTCCAATGTATTTTTTTTTCTGTATCAAAAACACATGGAAAGGAGGTTATATGGTTTTCAATGGTTTTCTGTGTGGGACTTTTTATTCTTGTCTTCAGATTTTATATGCAATAGATGCCTATCGGAATTCCTTCTCAATATCATTTTGGAATATATGGTATTAGGAACAATTGTTTGATATATTGATTTTTTGTATTTAAAAAATCCTTATCTTAATCAGCGCTACACTATATACATCTGCATTATTCACAAATTTCCTTGTTTGTTGTGTGAGCTGCTATTGTATTGAGTAAGCGCAGTGTTTTTGGAAATTTTTATGGTTTTCAATGGCATAGTTCACACCAGGGCGATCGGTTCCAAAAAAAAAAAGTAGAACATGCTGCATTTATCCTGTACTGGAACGTGGGACTAGAGGTGCTCCGAATGTAAATTTTGGTACCGAAAATGCAGGATGCACTTGGCCAAAAAAATGAAACCAAAAATGACAGTTTTAAAAAAAATATTTATATATATATATATATAAAATTGTATTATATTTGACTTTTTAATTAATATCATCAATTTAAATGAATATGAATTTGCCGTCAGCCATTATTGGCACTTTTAGCGCAAGAAAAGCTCAAGAAAAATGTATTTCTTTAAATTCTATGTTTGTCTGCACACTGATCCGTTGTGCTTCCATTGTGGTGTTAAAGCGGAGTTCCACCCAAATTTTGAACAATATCTGTATGTATTCTCTTCCTTGCCTAGATGCTGACATGCCGTTTAACCGCTAGCTGACCGCCGGCTGTCTATTGACGGGCAGGCGGCGCAGCTCTCGTTGCGGGCGGGCGTCATATGACGGCCTCGCATTCCTAGGCCACCAGGGGGCGCGCGCGCCGCCGCCGGCGATCGCGCGCGCCCGCCGTGTCACTAGGCACCCGGTGCGCGTGCCCGGCGGCCGCGATGTCCGCCGGGCACCCGCGATTACCGGTAACACAGCAGGACCGTGGATCTGTGTGTGTAAACACACAGATCCATGGTCCTGTCATAGGAGAGGAGACCGATGGTGTGTTCCCAGCACAGCGGAACACCGATCGGTCTCCTCCCCTAGTGAGTCCCCTCCCCCTACAGTTAGAATCACTCCCTAGCAACACAGTTAACCCCTCGATCACCACCTAGTGTTAACCCCTTCCCTGCCTGTCACATTTATACAGTAATCAATGCATTGTTATAGCACGGATCGCTGTATAAATGTGAATGGTCCCAAATATGTGTCAAAATTGTCCGATGTGTCCGCCGCAATATCGCAGTCACAATAAAAATCGCAGATCGCCGCCATTACTAGTAAAAAAATTTAAAAAAATAAAAATGTTATAAATCTATCCCCTATTTTGTAGACGCTATAACTTTTGCGCAAACCAATCTATATACGCTTATTGTGATTTTTTTTACCAAAAATATGTACAAGAATACATATCGGCCTAAACGGAGAAAAAATTTGTTTTAAAGAAAAAAAAATTGGATATTTATTATCGCAAAAGATAAAAATTATTGTGTTTTTTTTAAAACTTCTCACTCTTCTTTTGTTTATAGCGCAAAAAATAAAAACTGCAGAGGTGATCAAATACCACTAAAAGAAAGCTCTATTTGTGGGGAAAAAATGATAACAATTTCATTTGGGTACAGTGTTGTATGACCGCGCAATTGTCATTCAAAGTGCGACAGCGCTGAAAGCTGAAAAAGGGCTTGGGCAGGAAGGGGGCGAAAATGCCCTGTATTGAGGTGGTTAAAAAAATTTAAATCGCCGTAATTACCTTTTATTTTTCTATTCTTCTTTGCACTTCCTGGTTCTCCTCCCGTGGGAGTAGGCATGTTTCTAGCCTCTTCCAGACTCCTGGGAGCTAGTCTCGGGCTTCCCAGGATGCCACTGAGCATGTGCGGGAACGAGCGGTGAATGCTGGGAGCACAGCATTCACCACATACAGGAAATAAATGCTTGTGGGCTTCAAATGCCCACAATGAAGATGGAAACCGCCTGCAGTGAATAATATAAGTTATTCTTTCCGACGAAATCTGACACAGACGGACATATTACACACAATATGTGAGTATATAATGCTGAGAAGAAAAGTTTGTGAATGAACTCAAAAAAAAAAAACGATAGATAGGTGGACCCCCGCTTTAAAAATCCTGCTTGGTGCATTTTTGGTCAGTTATAAAAAAACGCACAAAAAAAACATACATACATTCCCAGTTCAAATGCATTGAAAACGCAGCAAGAACGCATCATCAACGAACCTGTGTTACGTTTTTTTCATGACCTATGAAAAACACCATAAGTACAATAAAACTTTTGACGTCGCTTCCGCCCTGCAATGGTATGGAGACGGGTGGGGGTCATCTTCCCCTCACTCGTCTCCATGTCCAGCAAGGGAGAAGATCCAATCACCTCCGCCGCTGCCGACGGCTCCAGTAAGTGTCGGAGGGCACCAGAAGGGGGGGGGGGGGTTGAATCCGCCGCAGGGACCACTATTATCGGAAAGCGGACCGCCGGCCGAAGAAGAGGATAACCGGGGTTATGGCAGCTAGCTGCTGCCATAACAACGATATTCCTCTTCAAAGTTAGGACGTATATCGGCGTGCGGCAGTCCGTAAGTGGTTAATGCACAGATTTCTAGAAAATAGACCTGAGTTCTGTGTCAGTTAGCTACAGAGGCTTATTCTCAAATCCAGAGCCATGGCACAACTTTCGGTGTGCCAGGTCTCTGAAACTTCACTTGATGAGAAACACCCTTTGGGCTGGTATATACTGTATGGGTTTTACTTAGCTTTGCTTTGAAGTCCTGACTGCAGTACCCTGATCTATATTTTGTGGGTTACTCTCAGTCCAGAGCTAATGCCTAGTACAAACAATGAGAAAATTGGATGAAAAATAACGCTTTCAGAGCGATCGTCCGATAATCTGATCGTTAGTACACAGCTTTCGTGAATGCCAAGCCGCCAGCTGTATATTCCACCTTGCCGGCGTGTGACGTCATTGACGAAGCGCAGACGCTTCACGGACCTAGTGTGTATGCGCCCGCCCTCTAATCTTCCTGCCCGGCGTGCCGGTGGTCTCCAGACAACCTAGAGTGACCAGAGAAGCAGTATGCCAGGAAGATCATGCGGCGCCTCCACGGGGGAGATTTAATTACATCAATTGCTTGAGTTTGGTATAATTAATGTAATTTTTGAACGAAAACCACATACACTGTCGAAAAAATTAATTCAGTCGAGAAAAGTCTTCTGTTCTGCTCCTTCAAATTTTCCCATTGTTGTAGTTTGAAAATGAATTAGACTTGACCCCTCTAATGATTAGAAAATCAAATGAACATTCTTAAAACAACATTTTTCAAACATATTTGTGTATGGCCAGCATAAGACTAGAAACAAAATAAATATGATACCGCTTGAATACCCCAATCTGTTATCCAAGCCAACTGGCCACAAAGTTTGCAGGTGCCGGTCGGGTTGAGTTCAGGCTCGCCAGACACATTGAGAACTACAACAAAAAGATACCTGTCCGCAGACTGGCTCGGCATATAGTGAACTCCTTTTAGTAAAGAATGGCTTCAGTTTGGTCTCCCACCCATGGGAGAACCCCTTCCCATCATGTTTCGCCCAGTAGAGTCTTAATCGTAAAGTGGGCGCCTTTTTGGCTCCTGCTTAAAGTGGTGTTCCGACTGAAATTATACTTTTTAAATAAAAATGCCCCTATAATACACAAGCTTAATGTATTCTAGTAAAGTTAGTCTGTAAATTAAGGTCTGTTTTGTTAGTTTATAGCAGTAGTTTGTTATTTTATAAACTCACAGCAGGCCGTGGCCATCTTAAGTGTGGGCATCTGAAGCCAGACTGTATTTCTTCCTGGATCTCATCCTTGCAGATCTCGCACATGCTCAGTGCAGCACAAGCAGTGTAATAGGTTTCAGGTCAGGTTTCTGCAACGGCAGTTTCAGAGGAAGTTGCGCCCCTTGCCAGAAGCCATTGCAAACAGGAAATGATGCGATGGGCCGCGGCCAGGGAGGAGGAAGTGAAAAATGAATACAGCAGATATACAGTAGGTGCTGAGAAATAAAATAAAAAAATATCCAATTTGTTTACAGTGCACAGTTTAGTGAGGGATGCTGAAGAGTTGTAAAAGTGGGTGGAACTCCACTTTAAAGCTCTGTGGGACAAATTCAAGGTGCTGTCTTCACCACTGGAGAATGAGATAAAGTTCTGCCTGCAACAGAGAAGGTCTGTCTACCTAGCGATTTCTCACCAGTCTGGACAATGCCGAAAGTCTCAACATCTCTGTCACTTTACGTTAATGCCTTGGGAACTGGTTCTTCCCAACTAGTAGTCTCAAGACTAAGAGGGGAGGGTCCCGCACCTACTATAGGTGCACCTTAGATTCTGTGTGGTGGGCAGAGATCCTGCTACAATAATTCTCTGCTCGAGACAGAAAATGTCGTGTTGACTTTGTAGAACCTGTCTACTTAGGGTTAGGTCCTCCTTCATTGGCAGATCTGCTGTCTCTTGAGGAGGATTCTTCATGTGCCTTTACCTGTTTTGTCTCTGCTAAGATTTCTGTCCCTTGCTCCTTGGCTGCTGATGCTGTGCTGGTTCATTAGCTTTTCTAGACTTAAAGCTCGCAGTCAGAAAAGTGGTTGTAAACCCTTATATATACCCAGTGAAGTGACTGGCTTTAGGTAATACACAGAGATTAAACAAATCCTCCTACAAAAGTTGTGCCTGTTTATCTTCAGTCTTCTTTTCTCTACATCTGTTCAAAGTGCTGCATTTATAAGCTTGTCTGAGAATTCAGAAAAAAGGGGACGGGGAGCTGAAGTCTCCCTCTGCAGAGCTCAGTGAGGAGAGCTCTGACAGCTAATTGGAGGGACACACCCCCCTCCACAGAGCTCAAAGGAACAGAGCTGAGGTCTTCCATATGCTGGAGCTCCCTCCCCTGTCACCATTTTTCTCTTGGTGTCAGGAAAACTTGTCAGAAGTGACTCATGCTGATAGCAGAGGAATAAAAGAGAAGACAGAGCTGGCACTTAGCACTCTTAAATAAGACAGAGACAGCTGTACACACAGGCTGAAAGTCAGCCAGTTTCTGCTAAACCGGGGGAATTTAGTTGATTTTCAGCTTGGTGGTTTTTCAGCAGGATTCTCCTGCGAAGCATGGTGTGCTGGGGTGATGTTATAACTTCATTCTCAGTTCTGTCTGGTGATATCTATCCCACCAGTCTGAAAATAAAGTGGCAACATCTATCCTGCATACCCTTGTGTCCCATGCACCCTCTTTCTTCAGTTACATTGACTGCGTGGGATCAAACCCATGTGTTCTTTGGGGTATCAAAAGTAAATTCACACCTCTTGTGGGCTGTCGTGCAGTTGGTGACACAGGGTTTCCCTGGTAAGTCTTGCCTAGTGAGAGTGGTTGTCAGTTCAAATAAGCCTTTGGTTATGGAGTTCTCCTGGAGGGTCAGGAATGGAAGGGCCCTTCCATGTAGACCGGCTGGTCTTTATCACCTGGACCTATGCAATCCTAGATTCCTTCTTGGGGCCTGTTTTTTAGGGGTTGGTATCCTTTTTTTCTCCTGACCAAAGCATATTTTGGGTCATCTCCTATAAGCCTTGGGAATTAGCTATAATTCACCTGTTTTTAAGATAGTTTTTGGTTGATCACCTTCTCGTTAGTTCAGCATTGGTGCCCTTTCCTTATGGAGTCATTCCCTGTGGTGGTGACCTTCTTAAGCATCAGATTGGTTCTGTGTGTTCTTCCTCTAATTGTTTTGGCATGTTTTTCTACAGAACTCAGCCTCACATTCACATTCAGGTGAGGGTCCTTCAGACAGCTCCTGGGCTGCAAGCAGTCCCCAGTTCTCTGGGCCTGTTAGCGTGGTTGCTGTGTTGTGCACCATTCAGTTGGACTACATTTGTACATTCCAACATAGGGAGGTAGACGTGCTGACGTCATCGCGGTGTATTGTGTGTTAGTGGACGGGTGTCTGCAAGCCGGCCGGCATTCCTTATGAGCATTTTTAACTTCTGTTAGTTGTAAGTGCAATACTTTTTTTCTACAATAAATTATTTTATATGGATTCACACTATGGAGAGTTTCTCTTTATGTCCCTGTAATGCGGATCGCTGGTGCATCCTTTGAGCCCCAGTCCTCTGGTATGTCCTCACTTCCATCAAGTGATCCACTGCTGGTGCTGGTCTGATGTCAGGATATCGATCCTAGTTTACAGGCTTGCTATCGCTTGCCCTCTGGTAAGCGTGCATTTTTTATGGTGGAGGTTCACTATCGCTGGCGTTTTTCATTTTTTGCACAAAAGGATTATCTCATCAAGATTCACTTCCATGAATGTCATTTTTCACAGTTTGATGGTATCCCCTTTCATTTGGGAATTTATCACTTTATCCTACATCTTATAGACTGTCATATTATGTTTATTTATGCCTCGTTTCCACCGAGCGGATCGGTTCAGGTCAGATCGATTTGGACGGCCTAGAATGGTCCGGCCTATTCAGGTGAGCGTTTCCATTGCAAGTCGGACCGACAGGGGCCATACCTGGGTTTAGAAAAAATGCCGTCATGGCGTCACACGTCCACCAATCAGTGTAAAGTATCGTAGCTCCGCCCTAACCGAACCGTTCCATTTTCTGTGGCCCCACATCTGAAGCAGGACCCTGAATGGAATGGTTCGGTTCGGTTGTATGGACCGCTTTCATAATGGAAACACCCAAAATAGCGAACCGATCCGCTCGGTGGAAACGAGGCATGAGATATCCACATTTAACTGTTAGCGCAGCCTCCTTTTTCTTTTTTTCCCATGTATTGTGTTTGTATATATCATACAAAATTGAGCTGCAGCTTTTTTATTTTTGGCTTATTTGTTTAGATGTAGTTTTAGTGCGGTATTTCATCTTTTTTTCATACATTCCAACAGTATCTGATTTCCTGTGCCCCTTCATGGATGGAGAAACAAAATTGGAATTTTGTACTACCAGCAAAATCCTTTTCTTGGAGTCTATTGACGGGCTCGGTACTGCTTGCTACAAAATAAGGCATGCTGAGTAGAGGAGTTATCTTGGAGCTGACCTAAAAAAAATTTGTTTGTCAGTGTGCAACCCTTCTGTAGGTGGCAGCATAACCTGACATTATCAGAATTCCTGTGCCCTTCAATTAAAGGGTTTGTAAAGTCAGAAGGTTTTTTTTATCTTTATGCATTAAGATTAAAAAGCCTTCTGTGTGCAGCAGCCACCCCAACACCCCCTAATACTTACGTGAGCCCCATCTCTCTCCAGCGATGTACATGAGTGTCTTGGCCGTCCGAGACTCTCTCTCCTGATTGGTTCCCGATGTTGTCATTCAAAGTCAGTCTGCCAATCAGGAGGGAGATCAATAGCCATTTAGATCTGACAAAAAAAGCGGATGCTTTGAAACGTTATCTCCATGTTCTGACGTCACTTCCGATGCGTCTCCGAGTGTGCTCCATACTGGTTACGAGACGGATGTCCAGGCCGGTTGTTCCTCTCCTCTCGTGTTAATATCTACACACCACCATCCACCGGAGACCCGCTGAGTCACCACAGTTTTATACTGTTATATGCCTATTGATCTTTATATAAGTGTGAGTAGCCATTTGGCTGATTTTAATTAAATATACCATTCATTGTATCTTCTGCTGCACTTAGTTTTAGCCGCACCTTGCTTTTCTCCCACTGGGATCAAACAGAAGCATTGTGAATAAACAAGCCAAAGGTCGGTAACAAGTGGTTGCAGGTTGGGATGAAGTAGAAACATAGTCAAGAAACAAGCCATAAGTTGAGGCAGCAGGAGAGACAAAAGCATGATATTGGCTGGAACGAGCATAATAATCTGGCAAACAGGAAGTGCAAAGGCATGGTTTAAATAGGAAGTTCATAAACTTTGAGGATCAAGGAGTTCAAGGTTCAAGACAACCCCAGTTCAAGGCAGAATCATTTAAGGGAATGGCCAGAGAGCTGTCCAGCATTCCCGGTAGCTCATCAAGATGAAACATCACCAGACACAGCAGAGGTTGCAGGTTCAGACCCAGGCACAGACAGGTTCCTGGAATTGTCCCATTGACCTCATTGACACACAGAGTTATGTTTATTAACACAATTTATTTTTAACTTTTAGATTTAAAAAAAAAAGAGGGTGAGAGGGGAGTTTGGGACTTTGTATGAGGCAATGAGTGGGTAGATTCATCTGCCTCCATCCTTAGTCATGTATTAAAAACAAGAGGGCATAGTGGGGCGTTGTATGAAGCATAACTGCAGGATAAGTATGCAAGGACATGTTGGCGATTCCTCATCCATATACAAAAATTCAAGGTAAATAATGTAACATTGGTGATGTGTAATGAAGGTATCGACTTGATGTCTTAAATTTTATATATATGTTTTTTTATATATATGTGTATATATACACATATCTCAACATAATCCACAATAGTGCTAGACATATTGATATGAAGTACATTGTTTAGAGATAAATGATCTTAAATTGATTGAAGAATAAAACATTGTGAATAAAATGCATAATCCTGGAGAATCTCAAACACATGCTTGCAAATTGTAACATATAACGGCTCTACGCGTTTTAGATTTAGCAGGAATTTTGTAGGGTTTTTTTTAATTTGTGTCCTCTAATAAATATAATGTATGTATTGTTAGTGAAAAAGTAATTTACAATGAGTATAAAATGTATCTTTACTAGGGTAGGGCTAGAACAACAGATTTCTACTTCTTTCTGTGGTCACTGTTGCAGACATTCCCCTCACCTCCTTTCTGGTGAAATCATTGTCAGCTGGACAGGAAATTAGTGAAAATCTCTCAAATGAAGACCCAGATAGCAAGCAGTAAATAAATACCTAACAGCTTCTCCACTTTATTCAGGACCAGAAAAATAAAAAATGTTGGCTTGACATACGCTTAAAAAATGGATTTGATTACTTTATACACAAATTTCCGCAAACATGGAGATCACAAACCAGAACCTGGAATATAACTGCTGATACATATTGGTAGGCTTTTGCCTATTAGACTTGGAGTTGTCTGAACTCCCAAGCTTTTTCTTCAGTGTTACTGTAGTCTAGTGTCATAACACTTTACAGACATGCACAAGTCACTGTAGGCTGATATGGAAACAATATCCTTCCCATTTGTTTCATCGCTCAACAAAATTAGAGATTTAGGAGAGTATTTATAAAATAAATTTGCATAGCAATTCACCCTGTGAAAGTACATGTACAACATTCATTTGGTTCAAATATGGCGAAAATTAATGTTATTGATTTAAAAAAAAAAAGTATATTGCCATTAGATGGCGCTGAGTATCATATTTCCTATGATGATTGTGTCAAGATCTACATTTCCAGCTCCCCATATTATCCATGGAGTTCATTAACTTCTTTGAAACCTTCTGTATGAACTATGCACGGTTGTAATCTTCAACTGTATGCTAACTGCTTTTTGTTTGAAACCATTTTTAATCATGTTCTTTTCTTAATACATTTTTATTCAATTATAATTTTGGCCTAATCCTTGGGTACAGAGATAGTCCTATTCTTTCCTTTATACCGGGGGGCATGCTTGGGGCAGCCCTAAGTATCCCGTTCCAATATCCTATCATTAGGGATGGTGGTACCCGCCCCTACCTTTAGACTGATCTGATTGAGGCAACCCTTTCTACTCTATATTTCCTATGATACTTAATGCCATCTAGTGGCCAAATGTAGTGGCCTTATGTAGTGCCAAATTATAAATGTGGCGCTACATAAGCACTGCAGAACAGCTGACTTGTTACTTGTGCTGCTTCAATTTCAGAATCTGAACTTTGCTATAGAGGGGCATGGAAAAGGTTGACACCAAGTCACACCATACTATTTATCATCATATCATACTGTACATGTTTTTTAGGACATGAGTTTTCAGTTTTATTTATGCCCTCATTTTTAAAGGTATGTGAATTGTGCCAGATGTGAAGAAGAGCAAAATCTTATTGCATTCCAGTACCACCAGAAAATCTACTATCGATCTTGCAGAGATATCTTGCCGCACACTGAACTGCTTGTCTGGTATGGGGAGGAATATGGAAAAGAGCTTGGCATTCGATGGGACACACTGTGGAAACATAAAGCATCTTCTAAAGGTAAGACATGCTGCTGGTTTTGAATATCTTTACAGGTACTGACTCTGTGAAGGTGGCAGTCTCCATTGAACTTGAGTGGTAAAGGAATACGTGCCTTAGCAACATCTCAGGAACATATGTCCAGCAGTCATCTCTGCCGAGCATGGATATCCTTCTGTTGTTCTTTTACCACACTTTCCAGTTTGAAAATGTTTTCAGGGATTTGCTGTCTACAAGGATCCACAGCATTTGCTATAGCAGCCTCCATATTTGGGCCAGACTATTCTGTCATGGTCAGGGGTCAGGCTCGGAGACCAGAAGCTATAGCAGTAGAGATTCTTCCACTGACCAACATGATGTTCTTTATAATTGTAAATAACTGCTTCCTGTAAATAGGTTTGGTGGCTAATATGAATGAATCTATGCACTCTACAAAGCACTAAATAATATTTAAATGTTTGTTATAAAAATTACCTTTGAGAGGTGGAGATCTACCTAAACAACAAGAAGATTACCAAGGTGAAGCTTTCTGACACGAAGAAAGGCTGACTAGCCTCAATTCTGACCTGGCTGACTTGTTTGAGTTCTGGTTTGGCTGACTGGTTTACAATCTGTTCTGGTTGTCTGGGCTGAGTTCAGCTCTTAATGACAGATTTTGGCACTGTCCTGGCTGACCAGTTTTAGTTCTGGCCTGGTTGACTGGTTTGAATGCTGGCCTGGTCAGCTGAATTGAGTTCTGGCCTGACTGGTTTGAGTTATGGCCTGACTGACTGGTTTAAGTTCTGACTTGATGGACTGGTTTGATTTCTGTCCTGATTGACTGATTTGACTTCTGACCTGATAGACTGTTTTTACTTCTGATCTGATGGACTGGTTTAAGTTCCTACCTGACAGACTGGTATAAGGTCTGACATAATGACTGGTTTGAGTTCTGGCCTGGTTGGCTGAGTCGATTTCTGGCCTAGTTGGCTGAGTTGATTTCTGTCCCGATGGACTGCTTTGAGTTCTGGCCTGGTTGACTGTTTGAGTTCTGGCCTGGTTGGCTGAGTTGAATTCTGGCCTGGTAGACTAGTTTGAGTTCTGGCCTGGTAGACCTGTTTGAGTTCTGGTCTGGTTGAGTCCTTGCCTGGTTGGCTGAGTTGAGTTTGGCCTGATGGACTGGTTCCACTTCTGACTTGACTGACTGGTTTGAGATCTGGCCTGGTTGGCTGAGTTGAATTCTGGCCTGGTAGACTAGTTTGAGTTCTGGCCTGGTAGACCTGTTTGAGTTCTGGTCTGGTTGAGTCCTTGCCTGGTTGGCTGAGTTGAGTTTGGCCTGACGGACTGGTTCCACTTCTGACTTGACGGACTGGTTTGAGATCTGGCCTGGTTGGCTGAGTTAAGTTCTGGCCTGGTGGACTGGTTTAGGTTCTTACCTGACAGACTCATTTGAGCTCTGACCTGACAGACTTGTTTGTGTTCTGGCCCGGTTGGCTGAGTTGAGTTCTGGCCTGACGGACTGGCTTGAGTTCTGGCCTGACGGACTGGCTGGAGTTCTGACCAGGTTGTCTGAGTTGAGTTCTGGCCTGACTGGTTTAAGTTCTTACCTGACAGACTGATTTGAGTTCTGACCTGACAGACTTGTTTGTGTTCTGGTCTGGTTGGCTGAGTTGAGTTATGGCCTGACGGACTGGCTTGAGTACTGGCCTGACGGACTGGCTTGAGTTCTGGCCTGACGGACTGGCTTGAGTTCTGACCAGGTTGTCTTAGTTGAGTTCTGGCCTGACTGGTTTAGGTTCTTACCTGACAGACTGGGACTGATTTGAGATCCATCCTGGTTGGTTGGCTTGAGTTCTGGCCGGGCTTACCGGCTAACATAAAATATCAGAAAGGTCCTAATTGTCTAACTTTTGCAAAGGCTCTATCTCTTAGGACTACATTTTACTGGGAGCTAACTGCGTTTTTTTGTTTTGTTTTAGTACAAAGACAGACAGCAGACATCCACCCTTCTCAGTGGTGCGAAATAGCTTTTAGTAATGAAGACTCTCTAAGCAAGCACCTGCAGTCAAAGCACTCTGTACCTGTGAGAGGTTCTGGAATAGAACAGCGGCCCTGTATAGCAAAACCTACAGGAAATCACACCTCGTCTGCTCTTCCAGAAGAATCAGTAGGCAATCCCTCTGCACTACGGAACATTTCAAGGAAGGAAAACCTTAAGAGAAATCAAGTCTATAAAGACAAATTAGCCACAAATAACTTAAGGTCACGTAGAGATGGTTTAGCACAAAAGCCACAATACAAACCTACTGAGAGGTTTTCTGGAGATAGTTCAGGTCACACAGAAGACGAAACCAGACGAGGGCTACAGGTACAGCCGGCAACAGGTGGGGCGGGGCTATGGAAAAAGTGTGGGAAAAACTTCAGTGTCTCAGCAAGTCTAAAGGAACATCAAGTGTTAGTTTCAGAGGAAAGGCCTTCTCTGTGTAAGGAGTGTGATAAGTCATTTGTAGGGGATGTAAAGACACGCAATGGGGCTCAAGCAGAGGAGAGATCCTTCAAATGTGTAGAGTACAGAAAATTTTCACCTATAAGACACAAAAAATCACATCAAATGACTCATTTAGTGGAGAGGCCATATAAATGTAAGGTGTGCGGGAAGAGCTTCTCCCATATAGGACATCTGAATAGTCACCACGGGACTCACACAGGGGAGAGGCCATATAAATGTAAAAAGTGTGGGAAGAGCTTCTCTATATTAATAAATCTGACGAGACATCACCCGACTCACCCAAAGGAGAGGCCATATAAATGTAAAACGTGTGGGAAAAGCTTCTCCCGAGTAGCAAATCTGAATATTCATGACAGGACTCACACAGGGAACAAGACCTATAAATGTAAAAAGTGCGAGAAAAGCTTCTCTCAAGTGGGGAAACTGAAGATTCATGACAGGACTCACACAGGGGAGAGGCCTTATACATGTAAGGAGTGCGGGAAGAGCTTCTCTATATTAGCAAATCTGACGAGACATCACCTGACTCACCCAAAGGAGAGGCCATTTATATGTAAAAAGTGTGGGAAAAGCTTCTCCCGAGTAGGAAATCTAAATATTCATGACAGGACTCACACAGGGGAGAGGCCTTATACATGTAAGGCGTGTGGGAAGAGTTTCTCTCAACTAGGGCACCTAAAAAGACATCAGAGTACCCACACAGGTGACAAACCATATAAATGTAAAAAGTTCGGGAAAAGCTTCTCCCAAGTACAACATCTGAATATTCATGACAGGACTCACACAGGGAAGAAGCCCTTAAAATGTAAAACGTGCGAGAAAAGCTTCTCTCAAGTGGGGAAACTGAATATTCATGACAGGACTCACACAGGGGAGAGGCCTTATACATGTAAGGAGTGCGGGAAGAGCTTCTCTATATTAGCAAATCTGACGAGACATCACCTGACTCACCCAAAGGAGAGGCCATATATATGTAAAAAGTGTGGAAAAAGCTTCTCCAGAGTAGGAAGTCTGAATATTCATGACAGGACTCACACAGGGGAGAGGCCTTATACATGTAAGGCGTGCGGGAAGAGTTTCTCTCAACTAGGGCACCTAAAAAGACATCAGAGTACCCACACAGGTGACAAACCATATAAATGTAAAAAGTGCGGGAAAAGCTTCTCCCAAGTACAACATCTGAATATTCATGACAGGACTCACAAGAAGCCCTACAAATGTAAAAAGTGCGAGAAAAGCTTCTCTCAAGTAGGGAAACTGAATATTCATGACAGGACTCACACAGGGAACAAGTCCTATAAATGTAAAATGTGCGAGAAAAGCTTCTCTCAAGTGGGAAAACTGAAGATTCATGACAGGACTCACACAGGGGAGAGGTCTTATACATGTAAGGAGCGCAGTAAGAGCTTCCCGCAAGTAGAGAGTCAGAACATTCATTGCAGGACCCACACAGGGGAGAAGCCCTACAAATGTAAAAAGTGTGGGAAAAGTTTCTCTCGAGTGGGGCACCTGCATATTCATGACAGGACTCACACAGGGGAGAAGCCCTACAAATGTAAAAAGTGTGGGAAAAGTTTCTCTCGAGTGGGGCACCTGCATATTCATGACAGGACTCACACAGGGGAGAGGCCTTATACATGTAAGGAGTGCGGGAAGAGCTTCTCTCAATTAGGGCACCTCAAAAGACATCAGAGCACTCATACAGGAGAGACACCATATAAATATAAGGAGCGCAGTAAGAGCTTCCCGCAAGTAGGGAGTCAGAACATTCATCGCAGGACTCACACAGGGGAGAAGCCCTACAAATGTAAAAAGTGTGAGAAAAGTTTCTCCCGAGTGGGGCACCTGCATTCTCATGACAGGACTCACACAGGGGAGAAGCCTTATACATGTAAGGAGTGCGGGAAGAGTTTCTCTCAAGTATGGAATCTAAAAAGGCATCACAGTATTCACACAGGGAAGATGTCATATAAATGTAAGGAGTGCGGAAATAGCTTTTCACAATTAGGGCACCTCAAGCTACATCAGCAGACTCACATGGAGGACAAACCCTGTAAATCTACGGGAGTGCGGGAAGAGCTACTCTCAATTATGTCACCTAAAGAGACATCAAAGCACACACACGGGGAAGAGGGCTAAATGTAAAAATGTGGGAAGAGCTCTCAAGTAGGGAACCCTAAAAGACATCACAATATTCACTAGAGCTGCACGATTAATCAGTAGGAATCAAGATCGCGATTTTTTTTTCCACCCACGCGATCTTAACAAAGCATTTACCCGATTCTATGCAGAGATCTCTGCTCAAACAACAGCTGTCCAAATAAAAAAGAAAACAGGCAGTCTGCCAAGTTTCAAAACATTCCTCAGCTGCTGAGCTAACTATAAACATTGTAACATTTTGTTCTTTAAATCAAAGTAATGAACTTCTGTCTGTAAATGAGGTTGGTTTAACCACTTCAAGACTAAACCTTTTTCTGACACTTGTTGGTTTCAAGTTAAAATCATTATTTTTTGCTAGAAAACTTCTTAGAACCCCCAAACATAATATAAATTTTTTTAACAGAGACCCTAGAAAATAAAATGGCGGTTGTTGCAATATTTTATGTCACACTGTATTAAAAAATACACTTTATTGAATTAAAAAAAAAAAAAAAACTAAACAGTAAAGTTGGCCCAATTTTTTTTTTTGTATAATGTGATGGATGATGTTACGCCGCGAGAATCGTGATCTTTATTCTAAGCAAATAAATGGTGATTCTCATTTTGGCCAGAATCGTGCAGCTCTAATACTCACATAGGAAAGAAGCCATGTAAATTTAAGGAGTGCGGGAAGAGCTTTTTACAGTAAGGCCCCTTTCACACTGGGGCGGTTTGCAGGCGTTATTGCGCTAAAAATACCGCCTGCAAAACGCCCCAAAACAGCCTCCGTTGTTTGTTCAGTGTGAAAGCCAGAGGGCTTTCACACTGAAGCGGTGCGCTGGCAGGAGAAGAAAAAATCTCCTGCAAGCCGCATCTGTGGAGCGGTGAAGGAGCGGTGTATTCACTGCTCCTTCACCGCTCCTGCCCATTGAAATCAATGGGACAGCGTGGCAATACCGCGGCTATAGCCGCGCTATATGAGTGGCTTTAACCCTTTTTGGGCCGCCAGCGGGGGGTTAAAACCGCACCGCTAGCGGCCGAATACCGCGGTAAAACAGCGATAAAAATAGCGCTGTTTTACCGCCGACGCCCTCTACCGCCCCAGTGTGAAAGCAGCCTTACAGATGACCTACACTGAGATCCATATTCTTATTTCGTTTTGTTCAGTTTGTACACCATGTTATTAGATTTTTGAGTATAGCCTCACGTATTATTGGATCATTTACAATATGGAGGTACCATCATCCAAGCTGACATATAGAAATAAGGGGGGTGGGGATGTGAGGGCAGTTGCTGAGGCTGACCAATACACATAACCACCTGAGAAAATTAAATGGACTATCTCGGTACTTGATACAATCACAATACAATATACAAAATTCTATAAATAAAATAAAATATATACAATTATATAAAATTCAAATTTTATTCAGTAACAACATACAAAAAATGTTCTTTAAAAAGTATATATAAATATATGTATACACCGCATATGACTAACTATTGACGGGTTTCCCCGTAATATTTCTGTTAGAGTGGGAAATAGAAAATTCCTCTACTGGTTTCGCGGTGAAAACCGCTTCTTCTATCCTCCTGAAGAGGATAGAAGAGCTTAGTGAATGTGGTCAAGTTCCACTTTGCAAAGAATACCCAGTCATGTGGGTGACTGCATTTTTTTGTTTTGTACATGAATAGATGGTAGAAGCCAGCAGGGCTTCACCTCATTTACTAAGCTCCGGGGCAAATTTCCTTGCCCTTGCAAAGTGTGCTTTTAGCAAATCATCCCGCTTGTGTTGGGCATCTGAGATGGAACCTGTTGGGTCATTTAGCTCTCGTTCTACCTTTGGGTGGCTCAAGCCATCAGGATGCGTTGCTCCCACCCCTGTTGAGACGTACTTCACTGGTTGTGTGCATATCTTGCCTTACTGTCACCATGCATCAGTTCCCTAAGCAAAGCTGCCAACTGGTTTTCTGTTCCTCTTGTTTCCGTTTTACCAGGAGGAGTTTGCAGCCTTATTTGATGCCAGCTGTACTTCCTTCAGCTGTTTTTTGAGCTGCAATTTACTGTTGTTCTTGGGTCATTAACGTTTGCTAGTTGAAAACCATTCGATTGGACTTCTTTTGGACACCCCAATGGTGAAAGACTTCTTGTGCCTCTCTGGATTTTTATACTCACCTTAAAATTCTTTTCTTAGAGTCTACTGCGGGACACTGGTGCCACTTCTCTATGTTCTTTATCATGCTCTTTGCAAAAAAAAACAAGGCATGCTCATAGTGGTACAGGTATTCTGGGCTGGCTTACAATTTTTTGGATTGCCAGTGTCCAGTCCTCCTGTAGGCAGTGATATAACCAAAGGTCAAAGATGTTCTGTGTCTCTCAGTAGAGAAGGTTTTCACATTGAGTACAAAAATATATTTTTTTTCTCACTGTATAGAGCAGTGATGGCGAACCTTGGCACCCCAGATGTTTTGGAACTACATTTCCCATGATGCTCAAATACATTTCAGAATGCATGAGCATCATGGGAAATGTAGTTCCAAAACATCTGGGGTGCCAAGGTTCGCCATCACTGGTATAGAGCATGTTCTTGATCCATGTCCTATGGCTCTGTATGGTGTACTCTTGAAGGAAGATCGGGAGGGACTGTTTCAAGCTTACCATTTTTTTTTTTTACGACAAGACAACTTCCCACAGTCCTTGTCCCATCTTAAAATCTGTCTGCACTACCCCCTCAGGAAAGCTGAAAGATGTTATCTCTGCTCTAACCCTGTGCAGGTGTGGCAGTTGGAACCATATTTTTTCTGCTAACACAAAGTTATAGTTTTGTAGAACCACATCCTTTCATAGCTATCCTTCAAAGCCAGGGGCCCTGTCTCATTTAAGAAAAGATGTAATAAGTTCTGCACGTTAATTTGTCTGGACCCTTTTATATTAAAGAGAATGTCACTTGGGCAAATAAGGGCAAAATGTTAAAAATAATCCATCCACTGATACCTTTGCTGCGTTCCCATTTTGCTCCATTGGAGCACTTACTGAAGACCTGGTGCTTCCAGATTTGGGGGGAGCATGTGAGCTCCACCCAGGATTGCAGTGCTTGGGTCTAAGAGGCCCACCTGAAAGGCCTGCTTTCGTTTTCCGTAGGTAGGGTTAAAACCCCTTTCAGCTCATGTTTTGTTTTATAGGTGTCCTGTTGTGGAGTTTTCCAGAAACCAACAAGAAGTAATATGAAATCTTTACAAAACTGAGAGCATATCCACTTTTAGACCGTAGTCACCGAAAACAGAAATGCCTGTCGGAAGATTTCGCCTCATCTCTTGTTCTGATGGCAAACCTAAAAGTTTGGATTTCCCATCACGTTCTGTCTTTAGGGGAACCTTTTGAATGGAGGCAAAGACAGCAATAAATCATGGCAGGTTTTCCAAGCCTTCCCTATTTGATCCAAAATGTACAAAAAAGCATTTTTCCCTATACATACAATTTAACGTGGTGTAAGCTACAGCACCATCTGACACAGAGCTTACACGCGGTTGGTTTAGGACTTCTGAGCTCCATTAGAGGAATGTAGTGTGGGGGAAGACGGTAAAGGTATCAGCAGTGGGGTGGGCAGTTGTTATAAGAGAACCTGTCACTTTGCCCTGAATGGCTAAGTCACAGAGTCCCAGTAGGGTGGTCTCAGTTTGTCTTTCCCATAGACAGCATCAGATTTTTCCTTTTAATATATTGTAGTGCATGAGGACAAAGACAGGTAGAAGCTGACTGATATATATAAACTATATCATGTCTGATACATATCTTTCTTTAGATTAATTGACAAATGAGTTCCTTTACTATTCTTCTGTTGTCACAGTTGTACTATTAATTCCAGAAAAAAAAAATCAGTAACATTAAATCCTGTTATAAAACACAGTTGCAAACTCTTTACTTATCAAATGAATATTTTGCATGTTGTATGGTGGTATTGATAGTGTGCAGATATGTGGGTTTAAGTTTTTAGGGTTCAGATTGCATGTAAAAAAACATACCGTATATACTCGAGTATAAGTCGTTCCGAGTATAAGTCGAGGCCCTAATTTACCACAAAAAAAATGGGAAAAACTTAGTGACCCGAGTATAAGCCTAGGGTGAGAAATGCACAGCTACTGTAAGTGCAAAAGAGGGTCAACAATGCCCATTTGCAGCATCACTGTGCCCATTTGCAGCCTCACTGTGCCCATTTTCAGCCATAGGTCCCCTGAACTTCAAACTCGGTAGTTAAGGGTTCCTAGGTGCCCCCTAGCTGCAGCCAAAATTTGGGGTCTCTGAACCCAAAAGGTCCCGAAATGACATTGCTGCAGATGGACACAGTTGACCGAATTTGGGGCCCCATATCTCGAGGCCACTTAGTGCTAAGAACCCCAAATTTGGTGTGCAAACCCAGTGGAACTAGCACCATAAAATTTCCAAAGCTGGGGTTTTTAGCACCAAGTGGCCCCGAGATACAGGGCCCCAAACATCAGTTCAGAAAATGTCAAGCACTTTTCTGCAGCAGAGAATAACATTTTCCGAACTGGGTTTGGGGCCCCGTATCTCAGGGCCACTTGGTGCTAGGAACCCCCGCTTTGGATATGTTATGCTACCAGTTCCACTGGGTTCGCACACTAAATTTGGGGTTCCTAGCACCAAGTGGCCCTGAGATATGGGGCCCCAAAGTCGGTTCAGAAAATGTCAAGCACTTTTCTGCACCAGAGAATGACATTTTCCGAACCAATTTTGGGGCCCCGTATCTCGGGGCCACTTAGTGCTAGGAACTTCAAAATCGGTTCGGAAAATGAAATTTTTTGCTGCAGAAAAGTGCTTGACTCGAGTATAAGTCGAGGGGGGCACAAAAAAATGTGCTGAAAAATTCAACTTATACTCGAGTATATACGGTAATATGTGAAGCAGTACTAGTAATAAAGTAAATATTGGGAGTTCTGGTCTACTGGCTGTGCTTGTCTGGCACTTAGTGAGGGACATTTATCAATTCTCTTGCACAGCGATGCAATTATAAACAAGGGCGTTTGGACAGATTCTGAAAGGGGTTTCCCATTCGGATGTCTTAAGCATAATCAGTGATCACCATATTGTTTGTAATATTCTTTCCTATGATCATTAACTCCATCTAGTGGCCATAATGTGGTGGTTTCCTGAAATACCTCAATTAAAAAAAAAAAAAAACATCATGACCCCTAGATGGAGCTGACAATCATATGAGATAATCATAGTTGGATCATTTGTTGCACCAATTTGAATGCTTAAAACATCCACATATTTTCATTTTTCAGTAATTGTTATTATTTTTTTGAAAATGTACATTTTTAGACCAAACTCTCATAGAATCAAAGCAGTGGTTCGTTCAAGAATAAAACAGGGATGCATATGAATTTACACATATTTCATACTGCTTTCCTATTTTATACTATACGGAACCTCACAGTCAGCTAGTATAGGTAAGGCGAGTAGGCTTTCCCTAATCCCATACCAGCCACTCGGTTCAATGAAGTGCGGAACTGGAGCCAGGGGCACCTCCCTTTCGGTTTTACAGCCTATTGGTTATTACATCCAGAAGGGTAGCACAATCAGTGAGTTAGAAAGGTGGGTCTTAGAACACACATTCTTTCCTGGACCCCTGTGGCTTGGCACCCCTCTTGGGGGCTTCCATCAGTATACAGCATCCTCCTCTCAGGAACCAGGTATTATAGCTGAATATGTCACCCAATGACAAGATGAGCTTAGATGCAAATTGGAACTCACTTTATTGTAAACTCACACAAACTATATACAGTATGCCACACAAAATTTGATAAGAGCTTGATCACGTTAA
Organism: Lithobates septentrionalis; assembly: GCA_037952835.1. Taxonomy (NCBI): domain Eukaryota; kingdom Metazoa; phylum Chordata; class Amphibia; order Anura; family Ranidae; genus Lithobates; species Lithobates septentrionalis. The sequence goes on from JBBDGP010002716.1 coordinate 100,508, forward strand.
GCAAACAATAAGATAATTAACATAGCATTCTTCCCACTGACCACCAATTTAAGGGACATTCTTCCTACTGACCTCCAATATAAGGGACATTCTACCCACTGATCACCAATGTGAGGAGCTTTCTTCCCACTGACCACCAATTTGAGGGGCATTCTTCCACTGACCATCAGTGTATGGAAATTTTACCCACAGACCATCAATGTAAGGGACATTCTTCCCACTGATCACCAATGTGAGTAGCTTTCTTCCCACTGACCACCAATTTAAGGGACATTCTTCCACTGACCATCAGTGTAGGGACATTTTACCCACAGACCATCAATGTAAGGGACATTTCTTCCCACTGACCACCAATTTAGGGGCATTCTACCCACTGATCACCAATGTAAGGAGCATTCTTCCTGCTGACCACCAATTTAAGGGACATTCTTCCCACTGACCACCAATGTAAGGGAGATTCTACCGACTGACCATCAAACTAATGCATCATGAATTGATTCATGCTCCATCCATCCTCATTCATGCTCCATCCCTTTCTCATTCATGCTCCATCCCTGGATCATCCATCCTCATTCATGCTCCATCCCTTTCTCATTCATGCTCCATCCCTGGCTCATCCATCCTCATTAATGCTCACCCATGCTCCATCCCTGGCTCATTCATGCTCATCCATGCTCCATCCCTTTCTCATTCATGCTCCATCCCTGGCTCATCCATCCTCATTAATGCTCACCCATGCTCCATCCCTGGCTCATCCATCCTCATTCATGCTCCATCCCTGGCTCATCCATCCACATTCATGCTCCATCCCTGGCTCATCCATCCACGTTCATGCTCCATCCCTGAATAATCCATCATCATTCATGCTCCATCCCTGAATCATCCATCCACATTCATGCTCATCCATGCCACATCAGTGATCATCTGTGCCACATCCATGCCACATCAGTGATCATTCGTGCCACATCAGTGATCATCTGTGCCACATCAGTGCTCATCCATGCCACATCAGTGATCATCCATGCCACATCAGTGATCATCCGTGCCACATCAGTGATCATTCATGCCACATCTGTGCCACAGCCATGCCACGTCAGTCCTCATCCATACCACATTAGTGCTCATCCGTGCCACATCAGTTCTCATCCGTGCCACATCGGTGCTCAATCATGTCACATCAGTTCTCATCTGTGCCACATCAGTGCTCATCCATGCTGCATCATTTCTCATCAGTGCCACATCCATGCCACTACAGTGCCTCACAAAAGTGTAATAGGTAGTCAAATTAGGTTGGAAATGTATGTCCCTAGAACACCTGATGGTGCTCCCTGCATGTTGGGCCTCTGTATGTGGCCAGGCTGTGTAAAAGTTTCCCACATGTGGTATCGCCCTACTCAGGAGGAGTAGCAGAATGTATTTTTGGGTGTAATTTTTGCTATGTACACGCTATGTGTTAGAAATATCTTATAATTGGACAACTTTGTGTAAAAAAAAAAAAAAAAAAATGTGTTTTCACTTTCTTTACACATTTTCCAAAAACTTGTGGAAAAAAATGATATGTTCAAAAATGAATGCCTCATAGAATATATGTTGGGGTGTTTACTTTCCAAAATGGGTCATTTTTTTGGGTGTTTCCATTGTCCTGGTGTTAGAAATTAGATGTGCAATTTATGCTCCTAGAACCCCTGATGGTGCTCCCTGCATGTTGGGCCTCTCTATGTGGCCAGGCTGTGAAAAAATCTCACACATATGGTATCACCATACTGAGGAGGAGTAGTAGAATGTATTTTAGGGTGTAATTTGTGGCATGCATATGCTGTGTGTGAGAAATAAAAAAAAATCTTAATTTTGCAAAGAATTGTGGGAAAAAATTACAAATTCAAAAAACTCAACATGCCTCTTAACTTGGACCGTCTACTTTCTAAAAAGGTGTCATTTGGGGGGTATTTGTACTATCCTGGCTTGTTAGGGCCCAAGAAATTAGACAGGTCATCAGCACATAAGGTGTGATCAATTTTCAGTGATTGGCACCATATCTTGTAGACTCTATAACTTTCACAAAGACCAAATAATATTCACTTATTTGAGTTATTTTTACCAAAGATACTGTATGTAGCAGTATAAAATTTGGCCAAAATTTATGAAGAAAAATTACTAATTTGCTACATTTATAACAGAAATGAAAAAAAATTCATTTTTTAACAAAATTTTTGGTTTTTTTTTTTCATTTATAGCGCAAAAAATAAAAAACCCAGTGGTGATTAAATACCACTCAAAGCTCTTATTTGTGTGAAAAAAAGGACAAAAAATTCATATGGGTACAGTGTTGTATGACTGAGTAATTGTCATTCAAAGTGTGAAAGCGCTGAAAGCTGAAAATTGATCTGGTTAGGAAGGGGGTTTCAGTGGTTAGCCGCTTAAGGACCAGCCGCCGTCATTATACTGCAGCAGGTTGGCTCTCCTGTGCGAATCGCTGTAGGTGTACGTCGGCCGATTTATTAGCAATAGGGGGCGCGCACACACAATAGCATACACACGAGCGGGCTTTCCGTCGGACCAGCACACAGACGAGCGGACTTTTCGCCCGAAACTGAGTCCGACGGAAAGATTTAAAAAAAAAAAATGTTTCAAATCTAGGTCCGGCGGGCTTTTGGGAAAAAGTCCGCCGGAGCCTACACACAGGCGGATTGTCCGGCAGACTCTGGTCCGCCGGACCAAGTATGCCGGAAAGTCCGACCGTGTGTACGCGGCATTAGGATAAGCTTGGGCGTGTTATTTGGATATACCGTATTTATCGGCGTATCACACGCACCTTCACTTTAGGTTTCAGGAAAAAAATTACATTTTAAATAAAGCACTGTGAAGAAAATGAACGGTCAGTGCCTATCAATGCAGCCTAATCAGTGCCCATCTGCAGCCTCACCTTTGCCAATGAATGTAGCCTCACCATTGCCATGAATGCAGCCTCACCATTGCTATGAATGCAGCCTCACAAGTGCCATGAATGCAGCTTCACCATTACCATGAATGCAGCTTCACCATTGCCATGAATGCAGCCTTACAAGTGCCACGAATGCAGCTTCACCATTGCCATGAATGCAGCCTCACAATTGCCATGAATGCAGCCTCACCATTGCCATGAATGCAGCCTTACAAGTGCCACGAATGCTGCTTCACCATTGCCATGAATGCAGCCTCACCATTGCCATGAATGCAGCCTCACCATTGACATGAATACAGCTTCACAACTGACATGAATGCAGCCTCACTATTGCCATGAATGCAGCCTCACCATTGCCATGAATGCAGCCTTACTATTGACATGAATGCAGCTTCACCTTTGACATGAATGCAGCCTCACCATTGCCATAAATGCAGCCTCACAAGTGCCATGACTACAGCCTCACCATTGATGTGAATGTAGCTTCACCATTGACATAAATGCAGCCTCACCATTGCCATGAATGCAGCCTCATAAGTGCCACGAATGCAGCTTCACCATTGCCATGAATGCTGCCTCACCATTGCCATGAATGCAGCCTCGCCATTGCCATGAATGCAGCCTCACAAATGCAGCTTCACCATTGCCATGAATGCTGCCTCACCATTGCCATGAATGCAGCCTTACCATTGCCATGAATACAGCTTCACCACTGACATGAATGCAGCCTCACCATTGTCATGAACGCAGCCTCACCATTGCCATGAATGCAGCCTCACCATTGCCATGAATGCAGCCTCACCACTGACATGAATGCAGCTTCACCATTGACATGAATGCAGCCTCACCATTGCCATAAATGCAGCCTCACAAGTGTCACGAATGCAGCCTCACCATTGCCATGAATGCAGCCTTACCATTGACGAGAATGCAGCTTCACCATTGACATGAATGCAGCCTCACCATTGCCATGAATGCAGCCTCACAAGTGCCACGAATGCAGCTTCACCATTGCCATGAATGCCGCCTCACCATTGCCATGAATGCAGCCTCACCATTGCCATGAATACAGCTTCACCACTGACATGAATGCAGCCTCACTATTGCCATGAATGCAGCCTCACCATTGACATGAATACAGTTTCACCACTGACATGAATGCAGCCTCACTATTGCCATGAATGCCACCTCACCATTGCCATGAATGCAGCCTCACCATTGACATGAATACAGCTTCACAACTGACATGAATGCAGCCTCACTATTGCCATGAATGCTGCCTCACCATTGCCATGAATGCAGCCTCACCATTGCCATGAATGCAGCCTTACCATTGACATGAATGCAGCCTTACCATTGACATGAATGCAGCTTCACCTTTGACATGAATGCAGCCTCACCATTGCCATAAATGCAGCCTCACAAGTGCCATGAATGTAGCCTCACCATTGCCATGAACGCAGCCTCACCATTGCCATGAATGCAGCCTCACCATTGCCATGAATGCAGCCTCACCACTGACATGAATGCAGCTTCACCATTGACATGAATGCAGCCTCACCATTGCCTGAATGCAGCCTCACCATTGCCATAAATGCAGCCTCACAAGTGTCCCGAATGCAGCCTCACCATTGCCATGAATGCAGCCTTACCATTGACGAGAATGCAGCTTCACCATTGACATGAATGCAGCCTCACCATTGCCATGAATGCAGCCTCACAAGTGCCACGAATGCAGCTTCACCATTGCCATGAATGCCACCTCACCATTGCCATGAATACAGCATCACCACTGACATGAATGCAGCCTCACTATTGCCATGAATGCAGCCTCACCATTGACATGAATACAGTTTCACCACTGACATGAATGCAGCCTCACTATTGCCATGAATGCCACCTCACCATTGCCATGAATGCAGCCTCACCATTGACATGAATACAGCTTCACAACTGACATGAATGCAGCCTCACTATTGCCATGAATGCTGCCTCACCATTGCCATGAATGCAGCCTCACCATTGCCATGAATGCAGCCTTACCATTGACATGAATGCAGCTTCACCTTTGACATGAATGCAGCCTCACCATTGCCATAAATGCAGCCTCACAAGTGCCATGAATGTAGCCTCACCATTGCCATGACTACAGCCTCACCATTGATGTGAATGCAGCTTCACCATTGACATAAATGCAGCCCCACAAGTGCCATGAATTCAGCCTCACAAGTGCCACGAATGCAGCTTCACCATTGCCATGAATGCTGCCTCACCATTGCCATGAATGCAGCCTTACCATTGCCTTGAATACAGCTTCACCATTGCCATGATTGCAGCCTCACAAGTGCCACAAATGCAGCTTCACCATTGCCATGAATGCTGCCTCACCATTGCCATGAATGCAGCCTTACCATTGCCATGAATACAGCTTCACCACTGACATGAATGCAGCCTCACTATTGCCATGAATGCTGCCTCACCATTGTCATGAACGCAGCCTCACCATTGCCATGAATGCAGCCTCACCATTGCCATGAATGCAGCCTCACCATTGACATGAATGCAGCTTCACCATTGACATGAATGCAGCCTCACCATTGCCTGAATGCAGCCTCACCATTGCCATAAATGCAGCCTCACAAGTGTCATGAATGCAGCCTCACCATTGCCATGAATGCAGCCTTACCATTGACATGAATGCAGCTTCACCATTGACATGAATGCAGCCTCACCATTGCCATGAATGCAGCCTCACAAGTGCCACGAATGCAGCTTCACCATTGCCATGAATGCTGCCTCACCATTGCCATGAATTCAGCCTCACCATTGCCATGAATACAGCTTCACCACTGACATGAATGCAGCCTCACTATTGCCATGAATGCAGCCTCACCATTGGCATGAATACAGTTTCACCACTGACATGAATGCAGCCTCACTATTGTCATGAATGCCGCCTCACCATTGCCATGAACGCAGCCTCACCATTGCCATGAATGCAGCCTCACCATTGCCATGAATGGAGCCTCACTATTGCCATGAATGCAGCCTCACCATTGCCATGAATACAGCTTCACCACTGACATGAATGCAGCCCCACCATTGCCATGAATGCAGCTTCACCATTGCCATGAATGCAGCCTCACCATTGCCATGAATACAGCTTCACCACTGACATGAATGCAGCCTCACAAGTGCCACGAATGCAGCCTCACCATTGCCATGAATGCAGCCTCACCATTGCCATGAATACAGCTTCACCACTGACATGAATGCAGCCTCACTATTGCCATGAATGCTGCATTACCATTGTCATGAACGCAGCCTCACCATTGCCATGAATGCAGCCTCACCATTGACATGAATGCAGTTTCACCACTGACATGAATTCAGCCTCACTATTGCCACAAATGCTGCCTCACCATTGCCATGAACGCAGCCTCACCATTGCTTGAATGCAGCCTCACCATTGCCATGAATGCAGCCTCACCATTGCCATGAATGCAGCCTCACCATAGCCATGAATGCAGCCCCACAAGTGCCATGAATGCAGCCTCACTATTGATGTGAATGCAGCTTCACCATTGACATGAATGCAGCCTCACCATTGCCATGAATGCAGCCTCACCATAGCCATGAATGCAGCCTCACAAGTGCCATGAATGCAGCCTCACTATTGATGTGAATGCAGCTTCACCATTGACATGAATGCAGCCTCACTATTGCCATGAATGAAGCCTCGCCATTGCTATCAGTGCAGCCTGATCCATGCCCATCTGCAGCCTCGGAGGGGACAGGGAGGGCCAACAAATTACATACAGGAGAATCTCCTGTTTACTCGGCGACCTCTTTATTACAAAGTCCCGCCTCCTATGAAAGACAGAACAGTCGTCCAATGCCAGCCCAGGAGATGGGACTTCCTATTACAGAGGCCGCCGAGTAAACAGGAGATTCTCCTGTATGTAATCTGACGGTACTCGTCCGTGCAATTGTCAGTTAAAGCGACGCAGTGCCGTATCGCAAAAAAATGGCCTGAACATTAAGGGGCCAAATCCTTCCGGTCCTTAAGTGGTTAAACAGTGTGTGTTTAGTATCACTTTAAGCTAGTAATGTGGAAGTGAAGTTTGAGCTTCTTCCAAAGATTGTAAGCAGTAGGCGCCATGTTTTGGGTTATCCACATTCTCATTTTGCAGTAAAGCCTTTGAGAAGATATCTAAAGACTGGACATCCTTATGTGACGAAAAGGAGAAAATTAATCCACTCTGGGGCAAGGTGATCTCAGTTGGGGGTTCCACTTCCACTGCAGAAGACCAATTAACTGAAGGAACTACCATAAACTACCATAAAAATATAACAGAAAGGTCCAACGTTTGCAAAGGCTTCATCTCTTAGTTTGGCCAAAAAAAAAAAAACTAGGACTATGCTTATACTGGAAGCTAACTGAGTTGTTTTTTTTTTTTCCAGTACGAAGACGGACAGCAGATATCCCCCCTTGTCAGTGGGGCAAAATATCTTTTAGTAATGAAGACTATCTAAACAAGCCCGTGCGGTCAATGCACTCCATACCTGTGAGAAGGTCTGGAATAGAACAGCGGCCCTCTACAGCAGAACCCACCGAGAATCACGCCTCGTCTGCTCTTCCAGAAGAATCAGCAGGCAATCCCTCTGCACTACGGAACATTTCAAGAAATGAAAACCTTAAGATATATAAAGTCTGTGGAGACAAATTAGCCACAAATAACTTAAGGTCACGTAGAGATGGTTTAGCACAAAAGCCACAATACAAACCTACTGAGAGGTTTTCTGGAGGTACGTCTTCAGGTCACACAGAAGACGAAACCAGACGAGGGCTACAGGTACAGCCGGCAACAGGGGGGGCGGGGCTATGCAAAAAGTGTGGAAAAGACTTCAGTGTCCCAGGAAGTCTAAAGAGACCTCAGGTGTTGGTCTCAGAGGAGAGGACTTCTCTGTGTAAGGAGTGTGATGAGGGCTATTTAGGAGATATAAAAACTCTCTGTAGGCCTCAACCAGAAGAGAGATCCCGCCAATGTACGGGGGGCAGAAAACAACTCTCACAATTAGGACACAAAAAGACACATCAAAAGACTCATCCAGGGGAGAGGCCATATCAACGTAAAGAGTGCGGGAAGAGTTTCTCTGTATTAACAAGTCTGAAGAGACATCATAGTACTCATATAGGGGAGAGGCCATATAAATGTAAAAAGTGTGGGAAAAGCTTCTCTCAAGCAGGGAGTCTGACTATTCATGACAGGACTCACACGGGGGAGAGGCCATATACATGTAAAAAGTGTGGGAAAAGCTTCTCTCAAGTAGGGAATCTGACTGTTCATGACAGGACTCACACGGGGGAGAGGCCATATACATGTAAAAAGTGTGGGAAAAGCTTCTCTCAAGTAGGGAATCTGACTGTTCATGACAGGACTCACACGGGGGAGAGGCCATATACATGTAAAAAGTGTGGGAAAAGCTTCTCTCAAGTAGGGAGTCTGACTATTCATGACAGGACTCACACAGGGGAGAGGCCATATACATGTAAAAAGTGTGGGAAAATCTTTTCTTTAGCAGGGAATCTGACTGTTCATGACAGGATTCACACAAGGGAGAGGCCATATAAATGTAAAACATGCGGGATGAGTTTCTCTATATTAGGAAGTCTGAAGAAACATCATAGAACTCACACAGGGGAGAGGCCATATACATGTAAAAAGTGTGGGAAAAGCTTCTCTCAAGCAGGGAGTCTGACTATTCATGACAGGACTCACACAGGGGTGAGGCCATATACATGTATAAAGTGTGGGAAAAGCTTTTCTTATGCAGGGAATCTGACTGTTCATGACAGGATTCACACAAGGGAGAGGCCATATAAATGTAAAAAGTGTGGGAAAAGCTTTTCTTATGCAGGGAATCTGACTGTTCATGACAGGATTCACACAGGGGAGAGGCCACATACATGTAAAAAGTGTGGGAAAAGCTTCTCTCAAGCAGGGAGTCTGACTATTCATGACAGGACTCACACGGGGGAGAGGCCATATACATGTAAAAAGTGTGGGAAAAGCTTCTCTCGCGTAGGGAGTCTGACTATTCATGACAGGACTCACACAGGGGAGAGGCCATATACATGTAAAAAGTGTGGGATGAGTTTCTCTATATTAGGAAGTCTGAAGAGACATCATAGAACTCACACAGGGGAGAGGCCATATACATGTAAAAAGTGTGGGAAAAGCTTTTCTTATGCAGGGAATCTGACTGTTCATGACAGGATTCACACAAGGGAGAGGCCATATAAGTGTAAAGAGTGCGGGAAGATCTACTCTCAAGTACATCGCCTAAAGAAACATCACAACACTCACACAGGGTAGAGGCCATGTAAACGTAGGGAGTGTGGGAGGAGGCGCTTTTTACACAGGTCTCACTATCCTTACAGACGACCTTCGCTGAGCGCCATACTCTTATTTCATTTTGTTTTCGACTTTTTATACGTTAGTGTCCCTACATTGCTGACAGTGGAAGTAAACCCTTCTATCGTTTTCAGACAAGGAAGCTGCCATCTTGGGCTCTGTTTAATCTTCAACTGCCATAATGCTGCACATGTGATCAGTTATGACACCAGCCATTGGATGGTTTGAAATTTTGGTTGAGAGCACAACCAATGGGAGTGTTACATTTCCGGCACGTGTCGGGAATGTAACTGTTTTTTGAAAATGTTAAATCGATGGGATTACTTCCACTTTAATTACACCACAAATATTTATCGGTTAACATTTCATTATTTTTATTTTTATTTTCATTATATTTTATTTTTATTTTATTTTTATTTTTAGTATGGGATGTGATTAGTGCAAGCAGCTGTCAGTATATCACTACATGTTAGGGAAGATTTGATTAGGTAGCTCGCAAGATCTTTACATTTGTTCAAAAGAATTGTAAACCAGCTCAGAATGACCCCTCCTACTACCATCATGCATCAATTAATATTGAAAATATGACTGCCCGTGCCAAAAAAACTCCCTTTTATTTAAGGATAGTGATCCTATGAAGCCATTTATTATCACGTAGTTGTTTGGCTCCTTTTTAAATCAGAATGATAACAAAAATCACCCAAATGTCCCTGATCGAAAGTTTACATACCCTGAAATGTTTTGGCTTCGGTACAGACGCACAAGGTGACACACACAGGTTAAAAATGGCAATTCAAGTTTAATTCCCCACATCTGTGGCATTTTAAATTTTAATTAGTGTCTATGTACAAATTGTCAGTGGATTTGTCAGCTCTCACGAGGATGCACTGCGCAGGCTGGATACTGAGCCATGGGGAGCAGAAAAGAACTGTCAAAAGACCTGCGTAACAAGGTAATGGAATTTTACAAAGATGGAAAAGGATATATAAAAAGTGCTTTATATTTTCAGGTAAATACTGTTCAATCACTTATTAAGAAGTGGAAAATTCAGGGTTTTCTTGAAAGCAAGCCAAGACCAAGAAAGATTGCAGCCACAATTGCCAGAGAAATTGGAGGAATTGATACAAAGAAATACAGGCTGCTCTGGAAAAAAAACAATGTTGTTTTTAAGGAGCACAATACAACAATACTTGAACAAAAATGATTTGCATGGTCGAGTTTACAGAAAGAAGCCTTTACTGCGCCAATGCCACAAAAAAAGCCCAGTTGCAATAAGCCCCACAATGCCTTGACACGCCTCACTGGGCTTTTTTGTGGCATTGGCACAGTAAAGGCTTCTTTTCTGGCAACTCGATCATGCAGATCATTTTTGTTCAAGTATTGTCGTATTGTGCTCCTTAAAAACAACCACACTGTCTTTTTCCAGAGCAGCCTGTATTTCTCTTGAGGTTACCTGTGGGTTTTTCTTTATATCCGAACAATTCTTCTGGCAGTTGGGCCTGCAATCTTTCTTGGTCTACCTGACTTTGGCTTGGTATCAAGAGTTCCCCAAATTGTCCACTTCTTAATAAGTGTTTAAACAGCACTGGCTGGCAAATTTAAGGCTTTGGATATCTCTATATATCATTTTACATCTTTATAAAGTCCCATTACCTTGTTATGCAGGTCTTTTGGCAGTTCTTTTCTGCTCTCCATGGCTCAGTATCCAGCCTGCTCAGTGCATTCATGTGAGACAAACTCATTGACAATTTATACACAGGCACTAATTGCAATTGAAAAAGCCAACGATGTGGGAAATTAAACTTTAATTGCCATTTTAACCTGTGTCACCTGTGTGTGTCTCTGTACCAAGGCCAAACATTCCAGGAGATGGACACGTTTGATCAGGGCCATTTGGGTGATTTCTGTTATCATTCTGATTTAAAAAAGGAGCCAAACAACTAAGTGGTAATAAATGGCTTCATATGATCACTATCCTTAAATAAAAGACATGATCAGTTTTGGCATATTTTCAATATCAATACCAAAATTTCACGACATCTGCCAGGGTACGCAAACTTTTGAGCACAACTGTATATTTCTTTAGATTGACAAATAAGTTCCTTTACTGTTCTGTTTTTACAATTATACAATTAAAACCTGTTATAAAACACAGTTGCAAGTTCTTTATTTATCAAATGGATAGTTTGCATGCTGTATGGTGGTATTGATAGTGTACAGATTATGAGAAGGATTTGCTATGGGGTCTGTGCATAAAACATTTGCTGTGCGGATGTGTTAAGAGTGATCCCCATATTGTTTGTAATATTATCTATGAACATCAGCTTCATCTAGTGACTGTAATGTGGTATTTTCATGAAATAACTCTATCAAAAAAAAAAATACTGCATTATGGCCACTATATGGAGCTGACAACCATAGGAGATAATTATATTACAAACAAAACACGGATCATTTCTTGCACCTTTGCAAATGCTTAGATATCTGCATGGCAAAGGTTTTAACACATTTATTTATTACAGGTCTTTATGTAGCTCTGTCAATTTGCACAGCACTTTACATATCGTATATAGTGTGCATTCACGTGAGAGCTAACAAACTTATTGACAATTTATACACAGACACTAATTGCAATTTAAAAAGTCACAGATGTGGGAAATGAAACTTTAACCACTTAAGGACCGAGCCTCTTTTTGAGATTTGTTGTTTACAAGTTAAAAACATTTTTTTTTGCTAGAAAATTACTTAGAACCCCCAAACATTATACTAGAGCTGGGCGATTTTCTCCAAAAAAAAAAAAACTTGATTCACGATTCGAATAAAGTTTTGTTTTTATTTTTTATGGACACCGCGCCGGTCCTGAGGAGCTGCGGGCAGGAGTTTTTAGGCGAGGCCGCGGCTTCGGCCTAGTCCGCAGCGTCCGGCTTCGTGGACTAGGCCGAAACCGCGGCCTCGCCTAAAAACTTCTGCCCGCAGCTCCTCAGGGCCGGTCCTGGTGAAAAAAAAAAAAATCGATTTGCTGAAAATTTGAATCGATTTGAACTCTCAACTCGATTCAAGATTCAAATAGATTTTTTCCCCAGCCCTACATTATACATTTTTTTTCTAACACCCTAGAGAATAAAATGGTGGTTGTTGCAATACTTTCTGTCACACTGTATTTACGCAGCGGTCCTACAAGCGCACTTTGTTTGGAAAAAGTACAATTTTTTTAATTAAAAAATAAGACAACAGTAAAGTTAGCCCAATTTTTTTTATATTGTGAAAGATAATGTTATGCTGAGTAAATTGATACCCAACATGTCACGCTTCAAAATTGCGCCCGCTCGTGGAATGGCGACAAACTTTTACTCTTAAAAATCTCCATAGGCGACGTTTAACAAATTTTACAGGTTGCATGTTTTGAGTTACAGAGGAGGTCCAGGGCTAGAATTATTGCTCTCGCTCTACCGATCGCGGCGATACCTCACATGTGTGGTTTGAACACCATTTTCATACCATACTCATGTATGCGTTCGCTTCTGCACGCGAGCTCGGCGGGACAGGGCGCGTTTAAAAATTATTTTTTTCCTTATTTATTTTACCTTTTATTTTTTATTTTTACATTGTTTTTTTTAAAAAAATTGTGTCACTTTTATTTCCATTACAAGGAATGTAAACATCCGGCCGTTCGGCGACGCTGCCCATTGATTTCAATGGGCAGGGGCGCTTTAGGAGTGGTGTATACACCGCTCCAACACTGCTGCAGAGTTGCGGCTTGCAGGACTTTTTTTTTACCGCCCTGCCAGCGCACCGCTCCAGTTTGAAAGCACTCGGGCTTTCACACTGGAGAGACAGGAGAGGCTCTTTACAGGTGCTCTGCAGGCGCTATTTTCAGCGCTATAGCGCCTGTAAAGCTCCTCAGTGGGAAAGCAGCCTAAGATGCAAGTAAAATTTCAGACGTCCTTTGCAACAGAATTTAATTTTTTCTGAGCTATTTCCCAAGGGTTAAATACTTGAAGGGACGCAGACACTGCAGCTGTTCTCATTAGAACACTGAGAGTGCACCAGGTGATTATAATGAACCAGACCCTCCCATTCAGAATCCGTCTGCCCAGGACATGGTGAAACACACAGCTATTTCTTCAGGCAACAAAAGGTAGAAATCTGCTACAAAGTTTGTTGATATACTTGCAATGTACATAGATCACCCAGAGGGGGATTGTTTTTATTTACCAACAGTAGAGATACCGTTTAAAGCGGTATTAAACCCAAAACCAAAAATGTAATATATTGCAGCTTACCAATCATTAGATGTGGTGTCTGCATCATTTTTCTTTTCTTAGGATTTTTCCCCTCTGTTTTCACCTGGTGATCTGGCCAGTAACACACCTCCTGTATTAGAGCGCCCCTCACTCTGGATGAAGGAACACAGGGGGCACCTTTGGACAGCAAAACCATGTCAGTGTGGGGGGAGGGGAGTGTTAGATGTACAATACTTAGACCCCTTTCTCACTGGGGCACTTTTCAGGCATTTTAGCACTAAAAACAGAGCCTGAATACTGCCTCTCATGCGTTCCCAGTGTGAAAGCCTGAGTGTTTTCACACTGGGGTGGTGCGCTTTCGGGACAGGAAAAAAAGCCCTGCAAGCCGCATCTTTGGGGCAGTGAAGGAGCGGTGTATACACCGCTCCTCCGCCGCCCCTGCCCATTAAAATGAATGGGCAGCACTTCTGAAGCGCCGCAATGCCGGCGCTTTTAACCCTTTCTTCGGCCGCTAGCGGGGGTTAAAAGCGCTGCGCTAGCGGCCGAAAAGTGCCACTAAAACTAGCGGTGCTTTACCGCTGATGGACCCGCCGCCCCAGTGTGAAAGTAGCCTTATACACTAACAAATTGATGCCAGACTCCAGCTAAAACTTTATAAGCAATTACAGCAAACATACAGTGGCTTGCGAAAGTATTCGGCCCCCTTGAACTTTTCAACCTTTTGCCACATTTCAGGCTTCAAACATAAAGATATAAAATTTTTATTTTTTGTGAAGAATCACCAACAAGTGGGACACAATTGTGAAGTGGAACGAAATCTTTTGAATTTTTGAAACTTTTTTAACTAATAAAAAAATGAAAAGTGAGGCGTGCAAAATTCTTCGGCCCCCTTGCGTTAATACTTTGTAGAGCCACCTTTTGCTGCGATTACAGCTGCAAGTCGCTTGGGGTATGTCTCTATCAGTTTTGCACATCGAGAGACTGAAATTCTTGCCCTTTCTTCCTTGCAAAACAGCTCGAGCTCAGTGAGGTTGGATGGAGAGCGTTTGTGAACAGCAGTTTTCAGCTCTTTCCACAGATTCTCGATTGGATTCAGGTCTGGACTTTGACTTGGCCATTCTAACACCTGGATACGTTTATTTGTGAACCATTCCTTTGTAGATTTTGCTGTATGTTTGGGATCATTGTCTTGTTGGAAGATAAATCTTCGTCCCAGTTTCAGGTCTTTTGCAGACTTCAACAGGTTTTCATCCAGAATGGTCCTGTATTTGGCTACATCCATCTTCCCCTCAATTTTAACCATCTTCCCTGTCCCTGCTGAAGAAAAGCAGGCCCAAACCATGATGCTGCCACCACCATGTTTGACAGTGGGGATGGTGTGTTGAGTGTGATGAGCTGTGTTGCTTTTACGCCAAACATATCGTTTTGCATTGTGGCCAAAAAGTTTGATTTTGGTTTCATCGGACCAGAGCACCTTCTTCCACATGTTTGGTGTGTCTCCCAGGTGGCTTGTGGCAAACTTTAGACGAGACTTTTTATGGATATCTTTGAGAAATGGCTTTCTTCTTGCCACTCTTCCATAAAGGGCAGATTTGTGCAGTGTACGACTGATTGTTGTCCTATGGACAGACTCTCCCACCTCAGCTGTAGTTCTCTGCAGTTCATCCAGAGTGATCATGGGCCTCTTGGCTGCATCTCTGATCAGTCTTCTCCTTGTCTGAGCTGAAAGTTTAGAGGGACAGCCAGGTCTTGGTAGATTTGCAGTGGTCTGATACTCCTTCCATTACAAAATGATCGCTTGCACAGTGCTCCTTGGGATGTTTAAAGCTTGGGAAATCTTTTTGTATCCAAATCCGGCTTTAAACTTCTCCACAAAAGTATTACGGACCTGCCTGGTGTGTTCCTTGGTCTTCATGATGCTCTCTGTGCTTTCAATAGAACCCTGAGACTATCACAGAGCAGGTGCATTTATACAGAGACTTGATTACACACAGGTGGATTCTATTTATCACCATCAGTCATTTAGGACAACATTGGATCATTCAGAGATCCTCGCTGAACTTCTGGAGCGAGTTTGCTGCACTGAAAGTAAAGGGGCCGAATAATTTTGCACGGACCACTTTTCAGTTTTTTAATTGCTAAAAAAGTTTAAAATATCCAATAGATTTCGTTCCACTTCACAATTGTGTCCCACTTGTTGGTGATTCTTCACAAAAAATTAAAATTTTATATCTTTATGTTTGAAGCCTGAAATGTGGCAAAAGGTTGAAAAGTTCAAGGGGGCTGAATACTTTTGCAAGCCACTGTATTTCTTTCCTTAAAGTGTAAAGCTTTTACATAAATAAATAAACGCTGATCATTGTAATCACCCCTGTCAGTGGTAAATGGTTTATCTCATCCCTGTAACTGACTCCTGCAAGATATCTTGTTCATTTGAAAACAACAGACTTGCTGGCTGCATCAGCAGATTCAAATAGAAGAAAGCCTAGAAAAGAAAATAATGCAGACATCATATCTAAGAACTGGTAAGCTGCAATATAATAAAACGTAAAATTTATATCAAATACTTACCGTAATTTTCCTTTCCTGATGGACTCCATGGCAGCCTACGTATGGGTTAATCCCGCCTCTCATACGTCATAGGACCCCACTCCCATAAATCTTTGCATCTAGACAGAGACCGTGTTCCGTAACTTAGCCTACTCCAGCAAATAGGAGGGAACTCCTGCTGCCATGGAGTCCATCAGGAAAGGAAAATTACGGTAAGTATTTGATATATATTTTCTGTTTTCCTGACAGACTCCATGGCAGCCTACGTATGGGAAATAACTAGCCATACACACCTGGGTGGGCAATTGCTGGTTATAGAAAAAAAGGTTTAACTGGCACCATCAACAGATAATACGTGCAAACCAAAATTAACCGAAGACAAAGAAGCCCGTTCTATGCAATAGTGCGTCATAAATGTGTAAATCGATGACCATGAGGCCGCTTCGCAGATTACTTCCGGAGATACATGACGGGACGCTGCCCACGATGTAGAAACACTCCTGGTAGAATGAGCGGTCACTGCCTCCGGAGGAGCCAAACCCTTAGACTTATAAGCCCACTGAATGGCCTGAACAATCCATGCTGTGATGGTTCTAGAGGAAGCACGCAATCCTTTGTTTTTACCATGGAAGAGAACAAACAGGTGATCAGACTGGCGAAAAGAAGCTGTGGCTTCTAAATATTGTTTTAGAACTTCTCCAACATCTAGAGGATGAATATTAGAGTCCTCAGTAGACCTGAACGTAGGACAGGAATCAAGACTACTCGATTTGGGAAGAAAGTAAGGAAAGGTTCTTTGAATCCTAAGGAACCAATTTCGGAGACCCTCTTAGCCGATGTTATGGCTACCAGAAAGACCACTTTGAGAGAAAGTTCTTTAATAGATGACCGATCCAAATGTCGTATTTCTCTTCCTGAGAATGGATCCAAGACAAGAGGAAGATCCCACTTGGAGAATCTCGGTTTTCTTTGAGGTCTGAGCCTTATTGCTCCTCTGAAGAACTGCCTAGTAAGAGGGTGTCTGGCCCATGATACGCCTATGAAGGCAGAGATTGCAGAAACTTGAACTCATAAAGAACTAACCGATAAGGACAGATCCAGGCCTATTTGTAGAAAACCCAGAATATCCTGTATCTTTGGGTCATTACAGGAACCATTAGTGGAAACAACGTAGTCCGCAAACTTCAACCAAATTCTTTGGTAAACTCTGTTAGTGCCCGCTCTTTTGGCATTCAGCAATGTAGCAATAGCTGTACTTGGACATCCTAGCGCTTACAGCCTTCCCCTCTCAACCACCAAGCCATCAGGTGGAGATGAGATGGGCATGGGTGAAGAGACGTTCCCTGCAACAGGAGATCTGCTTTGGAAGGGAGAGCAACTGGTTCCCGGTAACTGAGCTGATTCAGGAGAGGAAACCATGGCCTGTTGCCACTACTTCGGTTGCTTCCCACCTGAGCCTCGATAGAAATCGGAGAATGACTGGAACCGGGGGAAAGGCATAAGCCCTGTGCAATCTCCACTGGTCCGTCAGGGCATCCACTCCAAAGGCCTGGGGACGACATCTTGTGTAATATTTCTTCAGTTTGAAGTTGCAAGGGGATGCAAACGGATCTACCTCCGGCATCATTCCCAGAGACAGGACCCAATTGAAAACTTCAGTGTGGAGAGACCATTCGTTGTTGGCCAAGAAGACCCTTGAAAGGAAGTCTGCCTGGACATTCTGAATTCCGGGAAGATTTGTCAAGTTTGCCTGGGCCCAGGACATGATCGGACTTACTTCCTTCAGTAAGGAGAGACTGCGGGTGCCCCCCTGTCTCTTGATATATGACCCTGCGGTCGTATTGTCTAGCCTTAGGAGGACTGAGGCCCCTGATGTCAAGTGGTGAAAAGCTTGAAGAGCACAAAAGGCAGCTCGGGGCTCCAGAACATTCAAGACTACACCTTGGGATGGGAAATCCCATTTGCCTTGGGCTACCTCCGTCAGACAGAGAGCGTCCCAACCTCTGTTGCTGGCAACCGTTGACACCGTGATCCAGGAGACAGGTGCTATGGAATGGCAATTGAGATTTTTCCATTGCAGCCACCAGGGGAGGCTCTCCCGCATGGAAGGGGTTATCCGGACAAGATGGTCTCGAGACCCTGGGTCCCACTGTTGGAGAGAATCCTTCTGAAAGGGCCACATCTTCCATTGCGCCCATTTCACCATGGGAGCTGTGGCTACCATGGTGCCGATTATCTTGAGACATTGTGAGGCTCTGAGAAGAGATGATGACATTGCGTGATGAATTCTTTCACGGATCACCGGAATTTTCTACAGAGGCAGGGAGATGATGCTCTTCACCGTGTCGAATTGGGCTCCGAGGAATATTAGAGACTGTGTCTGGTCTAGATGACTTTTCTCCCTGTTCAACAGCCAACCGAACTCTGTCAGGGTAGAGATGACCTGATCTCGATGTGACAACAGCTGCTCCCTGTCTTGCGAAAGCAGGAGTAGGTCATCCAGATAATGGTGTAACCGGATACCTCTGACCCTGATTAATGCCACAATAGCCAATAAGAGCTTCGAAAACACTTGAGGCGACGGTGTAAGCCCGAATGGGAGACATGTAAATTGGAGATGCCTTTGGTCTACTGCAAATCGGAGATACTTCTGGAATTCCCTTGCTATCGGCACATGAAAATAGGCGTCTTTCAGGTCTATGGAGACAAGACAATCGCCTGGTTGTATTGTCTGACGTATTGCTAGCAGTGTTTCCATCTTGAACTTTTCCTTCTTGATGAAGGAGTTCAGGTGTGTCAAGTCGATGACTGGCCTCCAGGAGCCATTCTTTTTGAGGACCATGAAAAGAGGGGAATAAACCCCTTGAAATCTTTCTTCTGCTGGTACCTGAATGGCGGCACCTTGAGCTATCAGTGAGTCTGTATATGACAGAAGAACTTGTTTCTTCTCTTCCAAGTGTGGTAGCACTGTGGGAACAAACCGGTGTGTGGGTGGATTGCTGAATACCCAAGTATGACCTGAGGAGACCGTTTTGACGGTCCAGTAATCTCGAATTGAGGCTGCCCAGACGTGCTGGAAACGGATTAAACGAGCCCCGACTCGCTCTGTCTGGACAGGTTCTATATCAAAAGGATTTTGAAGCTTCTCGTCCCCAAGAAGAGGCTGTCTTTGAGGATTTCTGTCCCGAAGGTTGATTTCTCTTCCAGTTCTTTCTGAAATCGTGGCAAGGCCTGTAGCGATGTGCATCCCTAGCATGCTCCGGATCTTGTCTGGGTTCAGTTCTTCTCTGACTCAAAAGACGGCGGTCCTGGGGTAAGAACCCTGATTTACCCCCTGTAGCATGGGTAATGGCAGAGTCAAGCTTATTCCCAAAGAGGGAGGAGCCCTCAAAGGGAATTTTACACCATGCCTGTTTAGAGGCAGGATCCGCAACCCACGGGCGCAACCACAAGGCGCGCTTAGCTGTGACTGAAGAGAGCATGACAAGCCTCCCACAAGGCGAATAATATCAAGGGATGCTTCTCCCAAAAAGACTGACGCCAGCTTCAGCTCGTGTACTGGTGAGTTCTTGACCAACTCTTCAGAGATCTTTCCTAACACTGCATCCATATCATCCGTCCATGCTTCCATAGCTTTAGACAAAGCTGCAAGGGCTGGTTTACAAGCCATGCCTGCCGTAATATAAATGCGCTTGAGGTCAGTGTCGATCTTCCTCTCTAAACCATCTTTGAAAGAAACGTTGTCTTCCAGAGGGACTGTGACATGTTTCACCAACCTCATTAAAGCCACATCAATGAGGGGAGCCAATTCCAGATGCTTTACCTCCTCACCTTTGAATGGATACATTTTTTCGCTATTTTGGAAATTAGCGAGTTTTTCCTCTCAACGTTACTCCATTCATCTGAAATAATTTCTCCAAGTTCACCCAGGAAGGGGAAGTTTGGGCGTTCTTTCTTGAGCTGTGGGGGTCTATGTTGCTGGGGAGGATCTTTTGTTTCTGGGGCAGACTATTGTTGCTATGTGTGCCTATTGTTGCTTGGGGGATCTTCTGTTTCTAAGGGGATCTATTGTTGGTGTGAGGGTCTATTGTTACAGGCTTAAGGGGATTTAGTTAACTTCCTTTCTTCTGTATTCTCTAACAGGGGTGGTACTGAGAGATGGGTAGGGGACAGAGACAAGGGATGGTGCTCGGAGGTTGGTAGGGGGCAGGGAAAAGGGCGACTTGGGGGGGTCCTGCACATATTCTTTGAGAAAAAAAAGCCCTTAGTTAACCTATTCAAAAACATAAGGTGAGATTTTGTTCAGTTTGCATAAATGTGTCTGAAATTTGTGCAGAAAATGTTTTATACCCCTTAGTGTGGCTATCATGATTGTCAACTGTGAAAATTTTTATGACAAACTAATTGTGTTTTTTATACCTGACTATTGTGTGATACTTCTTTTTGTATAGCAACAATCCATAAATCAACCCTTGAAATAATATGCATCTATGACAGTATTTACAATGGTGACCTTTAAAGCGGTTGTATACCCGCTGTCATTTTTTTTTTTTTTTTACACCTGCAAGGGAAAAGGCATAATGAGCTAGTATGCACCGTATACTAGCTCATTATGAGATACTTACCTTAGAACGGTCCACGCCGAGGGAGCCGACATCTCCCCTCGGCGTGTCTTCCGGGTATCGCGGCTCCGGCGCTGTGAGTGGCCGGAGCCGCGATGTCGTCACTCCCGCGCATGCGCGCGGGAGACTTCTGCCCGGCAAGCTCCGGAGTTTGCCGGGCTGTCAGCCGAGAGTCCCCTGTGCGCATGCGCCGCTGCAGTTAGCGGCTCATTGCGAGGGGAATATCTCCTAAACCTTACAGGTTTAGGAGATATTTTTTTTACCTACAGGTAAGCCTTATTATAGGCTTACCTGTAGGTAAAAGTTACAAATATAGGTATACAACCGCTTTAAATGCCTTCTTATTAAAAAGAATGCAAAAAATGTCATAATGATGATCATCCACTAGGTGGCAATATTATACCAGAATATAAAGCTATCACGTATCTAAACGTACCCTTATAACAACCGTGCATGCAGAAATAACGTAAAGAATTGCAATATGGAAATTTGCTCTCCTTGCAGTGATATAATGAACCCTCATATAGGTTTCAATAATATATAAACACAACAGTCTTTTTTTTTAATATTATTATTTATGACAAAATAAACTGGGAGGATTAGGCACCCAATTAAAGCTTCAATCATAACAGTTGCTTATGGAGGACCAGAGCAGACACAGAATTTGATGGTTTATTGTTTTGTCAGCATAGTTGAAGGATAATAAAGGACCAAGAACCAGGAGAAGATGATTGGATAACTTTAACCCATTCCTGCCCATCCCTGGAGGGTGGGAAAAAAATCGGCAGATCACTTGGCTACCGTCATTGGCTGTCATTATTGCACATTACTAGATTGCTGGGTGCCTTTTTCAAATTTCCCACTACCACTGCTTTTTGCGGTTGATGCTGAGGGATTGAGCATTGACGTCATCTGCTGGTTGAAGTGCCTCCATGCTCTCTTTCCCGCCATTCAGCTTAGATGAAGAATCGTCCTACTGATGTTTCTCCATGATTGCCTCCTTGGGGACCAAGGAAGAATTTTTTCACTCCGCTGGAGCAAATTGGACCATGTTCTTTCTGCCTTCCGGGGATCAAGTGTGGGTATAGAATTTTGTTTATAGAGGTTTTCTATTTATTTATTTTTTGTTTGAACTAGATGGACTTGTGTCTTTTTTCAACCTCACTCATTTTATAATTCCAACCCTGAGTCCGTTTTTACTTCAGTCCCACAAACACATGTTGAAATGTACCAGGTGTCTCCATTCACACTCTGCTAATAGCTGTGATGCACCTTGCCATGTTCCCTCTGCCATGGCCTTCACCAGTAGCTAGAGTTGCCACCTCATCCCTTTAAACCCGAACACCTTTGAATTACACAGGTTCTGAGGCCAATTAAATGCAGATAAGGCACCAAGTGAGTTTAATTACCACCTTAATTAGCCACAGAACCTGTGTAATTAATATGTGTTCGAGTTTAAAGGGATGAGGTGGCAACCATACCAGTAGCCTGTATATTTTTGGCCTCCTATCCTAGAGTCTTTGCCATCTTTGGATTCTTCCCTAACACCTTTAGGCATGGCCGCCTCCTCTGCTTTATCCAAAAAGGATTCTTTTGCAGTCATGCTGGAATTTATGGGCCAAATGGCATGCATGATTGCTGACATTGACCACAGAGGTTCCCTCACCTGCAGAATCTGATCTACCCACAGCCTTAGCATAGGGTGACCAGACGTCCCTGATTTCTGGGGACAGTCCCCGGACTGAGGGGACAGTCCCCGGACCATGTCTGTCCCCGTTTTTGTCCCTGGATTCAAGTATTCAACAGTGTGATCATCTATCCCGCACAGTCAGGGATTGGTGGTCAAGCTGAGGATGTACAGTATCCTGTCAAATACTGCCCCCCTAGAAAAATGCCTCTGATGGGTCTGTGCGCGCAATGACAGTGAGTGGAGCTGTCAAATTGCAGCTCTGATGTCGGGGATGGGTGGGGCCGATATGCGGAGCCCTGCCCCCTTTGTCACACTGCTCTCTCCTCCTGTACGTGTGTACTGTGTATTGAAGACCCGGCCGGGGTGCGGCACCACCCACTCTAGTGGGGTCCTGCTGCGGAGTGATCTCTTCTCTGTCTGTGCAACGGCCGCCCATCACCGCCCAGGCAGGCAGCGTGCAGGTGTGGGTCGTGGGGGGAGAACCGGTGAACAACAGGACAGGAGGAAGGCAGCCCAGGGAGCCGCCGAATGACTGAGTCTGACAGTGACTCGCAGCCAGTGCAAAGTAAATTTATTGTGTTGTTCTGAGCTCTTCTGAGGGAGCAGGGACAGGAGGGAGGAGGGACTGGCCTGGGAGTCAGGGCAGTGGTCACCTCAGCGTGGGAGAAAAAGCATAATAGATCCAAGGAGGAAGGAAGGTGCTGCTTCATCATGGCTGAAGCCTGGGACTATATAACTTATTAAAATAGTAAAACCTGCTTCATAGAGCTGAATGCATGAAACAATGTTTGTTGTTTGGTGTAAGCCCAGAGTTTATACAGTATACAGGGGATACAGTATACAGAGAGAGAAGGGGAGATACAGTATACAGAGAGGAGGGATACAGTATAGAAGGGGAGATACAGTATACAGAGAGGAGGGATACAGTATACCGAGAGAGAGGGGGAGATACAGTATACAGAGAGGGGGGATACAGTATACAGAGAGGGGGGATACAGTATACAAAGAGAGAAGGGGAGATACAGTAAACAGAGAGAGAAGGGGAGATACAGTATACAGAGAGGAGGGATACAGTATACAGAGAGAGAAGGGGAGATACGGTATACAGAGAGGGGGGGTACAGTATACAGAGAGAGAGGGGGAGATACAGTATACAGAGAGGGGGGATACAGTATATAGAGATATACATAGTTACATTGAAAAGTTTTTCTCTATCTTTTTAACATTTGGTAGTCAGATCCCCAAAAATTCTAAGAAGTATCATTTTTTTGATCTCATAGACGAAATGTGAGAAATACCACTTACACTGCATATATCATTGGAAATATGCTTATAAAATAGTTTACGATTTGCCAATAAAAAAAAAATATGTCCCCAGATTTCATTTTAAAAATCTGGTCACCTTACCTTAGCAACCTCTGAGCCTTCAGCCACTGAAACTCTTTCTGATGCCGAGTCTCCCTAGTATTTCAATAGGAATTCCAGGTATGAATATGGTTACATAGTTACATTGGTCCAGCTTGAACTAGAGTTGGGCGATTTTCTCCAAAAAATAAATCTGCGAATTAAAAAAAAAAAAAACTCGATTCACGATTCGAAACATTTTTTTTTTTTTTGATGGACACCGCGCCGGTCCTGAGGAGCTGCGGGCAGGAGTTTTTAGGCGAGGCCGCTGCTTCAGCCTAGTCCGCGGCGTCTGGCTTCACGGACTAGGCCGAAGCCGCGGCCTCGCCTAAGAACTCCTGCCCGCAGCTCCTCAGGACTGGCGCGGTGTCAGCGCCGGTCCTGGTGAAAAAAAAAAATCCAAAAAATCGATTTGCTGAAAATTTGAATCGATTTGACCTCTCAACTCGATTCAAGATTCAAATCGATTTTTTCCCCAGCCCTAGCTTGAACCAATGTAACTATGTATACACCATACCTGTGGGGTCCCTCTATAAGCTGTTGTAGCACCCTGATGTTTAGGTAGGATTGCTAATAAATTATTTGCCAAGTGATAGTTGCCTTGGCCAATTGATAGGAGGTCAATTGATTTTACCCTAATTCTGGAATTGCTGCACTTCTCTCTTCTGTCGCTAGGTGACCGGGTATCTGGTGGCACTAGATAAGACAAGGGCATTGCAAGGACAGATTAGGAATGAATGGGGTATCTCAGCCAATGGGCACTGATTTTCTTGGGTCCCTTAGCCTGCTGGGAGAACCTATTTATTTGGGTGGAGTCAGGTGATCAGGGTTTTGTGCCACCTGGACGACTGTCGGGGTGGATGTGTATTGTAATGCCCTGGGTTGCTAGGCCATAACCCTGAAGGCCTATCCTGGGGACATCTGGCTGCTAGACTGTCTGAGGGCCTATCCGGAAGCAAGAGAGCAGCGTAGGGTTGGGACTGCGGCTTTCAGTCCAAGCAGAAGCAATGGTTTTGCCAGCCGGAGTACCAGCTATGGCCAGAGGTAAAGGGGAAGCTGTCACCACTAAGGGACCATCCACCTTACAACCGGAGACCACTATGAGAAGCTGAAGCAAGTACCTGAGCAGTATTCTCACCAGCCAGTGACACTTGCAGAGCAGTATTGTGTGTCAAGCCAGGGACTGAGCAGGCCAGTGGGGTGATGCTTGAGGAGTATCTGTGAGTGCCAAGCTAGGGACCCAGCAGGGACGTGGGGGTGACACTTGAGGAAGATACTCAGTGAGAAGATTGGAAGAGCTCAGGAGATCCAGTGGCGTGTGGATCTGTTAGTCTAGTGAAAGACTGGGAGCTCAGCTGAGTGAAGTTCTACAATAGGAGGTTGTAGAAGTGAAGGAGTTCGTTGCAACTATTGTTAGAAACTGTATTTTTTGGAGAAATGCCCCAGGGATTTTACAGGTGAGAAGGGGAAAAGAAGTGAGGTTGTAATTAGGGCTGCAACTAACGATTATTTTCATAATCGATTAATCGATTATTCGGTTAATAACCTTAAAAAAAAAGTGTGGTGTATAATTTAGTTAATGTATACATTTTTTAAAAAAGGTAATTTATTCTTAAATATCTCTATGCAGTGGTAAATATAAATAACCAACTATATGGTTAGGGAGCAAATATCAAAAAAATAATATATCGAATCCACTCTGAGCATAACAGACAGAAGAGATATACTGTACATACTATTAGAGGAGATATACTGTATATACTATTAGAGGAGATATACTGTACATACTATTAGAGGAGATATACTGTATATACTATTAGAGGAGATATACTGTACATACTATTAGAGGAGATATACTGTATATACTATTAGAGGAGATATACTGTATAAACTATTAGAAGAGATATACTATTAAAGGGTGAATCTGGTAAATATCATCAGACTCGGTGATCACATTTTTATTAAAAACAAAAACAATGTCTTCCTTCAAAAATAATGTAATTTTAAGAATGTTCGTTCTTTCATTCAGCGAATGTACAAAGATTTTTTGTCTGAATATTCTCGTCTGAAAATTGATCGGTGTGGCCAGCATAAGGCTCGGTACACACCTATGCAGTTTGCCTTTGATCTGTTTCTGCAGTGCTTTTTGCTGTGCGTTTTGATTTTTGGGCACGTGATTTTGCTGCGATTTGCATTTTTACATTTTTTTGGCCAATTTGTTGTTGGGCAGATTAAAAAACACCAATTGCTGCAAAAACGCATTACATGCTTTTCTGCAGCTTTTCAATTGAAGTATATTAAACCAAAAAAGCACCGTTTTGCGTGAACGTGTCCCATAGGAAAACATGTAAATGAACTGTAGTGCGTTTCTGCAAAAAGCACAAAAAAAACACAAAGATGTGAACCAGGCCTAAGACGTTTAGTAAAATAATGGGATTAAAAAAACTAAAATTAGCCCTTTATAGTACAAAAAAAGCAGATAATCACTACTGTAAGGGGTTATTTTTTTTTTAGTGTAGAACTGTGAAAGTAATATTTGCAGTAGTGATTATTTGACCTTCTATAAAGGGCTTATTTTAGGGTTTTTTTTTAACCCCATTTTGTTACTGGCCGATTAATCGATTATGAAAATAGTAATCGATTAATTTCATAATCGATTAGTTGTCGATTAATCGATTCGTTGTTTCAGCCCTAGTTGTAATCGATGATGGGTATAAGATTGGTATTGATCAAGTGATGAAGATATGTAAAAAGATATACTTTATTCAAAATGAACACAAATTGGAAGTTTAAAAACAATAGATATATCATACAACTACTGCACTATATCATGATAATGAGGGTTCTAATAAAAGGGACACATGCATACATGATACATTTGGGGATCCAGCATGTTTCGGAATATTATGGATGTAATTCCTTCTTCAGGGATTTCCTGTGCAGTTGCATTATATAATCTGAAAAAGTGCATGAGTAAAACATACCAATCAAAATACATCGATTGTATCAAGATACAGCGTAATAAGCATACAAAGAATAGGGACTTATGCCCCGTACACACGGTCGGACTTTGGACATTTTGACAACAAAATCCATGGATTTTTTCTGACGGATGTTGGCTCAAACTTGTCTTGCATACACACGGTCACACAAAGTTGTCGGAAAATCCGATCGTTCTGAACGCGGTGGCGTAAAACACGTACGTCGGGACTATAAACGGGGCAGTAGCCAATAGCTTTAGTCTCTTTATTCATTCTGAGCATGCATGGCACTTTGTCCGTCGGATTTGTGTACACACGATCGGAAATTCCGACAACAAGGTCCTATCACACATTTTCCGTCAGAAAATCCCACCGTGTGTACGGGGCATTAGGAAGAAAAAGCAGAAACATAGTTGGTAATAGTAAGGAAACTTACTAGTTCACACCGATTGTAATTGTTACATGGACCAATAACGGGTAGCACTCCAAATTCTGATCCCCCAAACTGCCAGTCAAGCGTATTTTTTATAAGGAGTAAATTGATATGTGGGCACGCCTATTTGCAAACTGACGTAGAATATTGTAGTGAGTTTCATCCATATATATATATAAATGGCAGCATCACATCAGAGGAATCATCGGGTATACCCGGCCTGTAGAGTCCACAAGGAACAGCACAAGAAAAATGGGTGCAGGCTCCTAAGTGTAAATATAATGTATATAGTCAGGTATACCATATAACTAAAGAGTACAACGTATATCAAGCATAATATTGGTGGAAGCTGGCAGGGCAGACGGTCATAAAACAGAGAAAAAATGGTAATATACGTATTTGTGCATATAGCAGGGAGGTAGTTAAATATCAGGAATTTGTAAAGAGGTCAATTGATCTCTATCAGTCTGTTGCGAAAAGATATTGGGTTTTATCCAGTGTGTTTACATATGGTATATATACTCTTCTGTCCATCTACGGTTACTCGACAGTGTTTTCCGTATAGTTTTTTACCATATTATTCCATGATCTACACATGTTTTTTTAGGCCATTGTCATTTTTTCCCTTCCTCTTTTCGCAGCAGACTGATAGAGATCAATTGACCTCTATACGTTGTACTCTTTAGTTATATGGTATACCTGACTATATACATTATATTTACACTTAGGAGCCTGCACCCATTTTTCTTGTGCTGTTCCTTGTGGACTCTACAGGCCGGGTATACCCGATGATTCCTCTGATGTGATGCTGCCATTTATATATATATATATATATATACGGATGAAACTCACTACAATAGTCTACGTCAGTTTGCAAATAGGCGTGCCCACATATCGATTTACTCCTTATAAAAAATACGCTTGACTGGCAGTTTGGGGGATCAGATTTTGGAGTGCTACCCGTTATTGGTCCATGTAACAATTACAATCGGTGTGAACTAGTAAGTTTCCTTACTATTACCAACTATGTTTCTGCTTTTTCTTCCCAAGTCCCTATTCTTTGTATGCTTATTACGCTGTATCTTGATACAATCGATGTATTTTGATTGGTATGTTTTACTCATGCACTTTTTCAGATTATATAATGCAACTGCACAGGAAATCCCAGAAGAAGGAATTACATCCATAATATTGAGAAACATGCTGGATCCCCAAATGTATCATGTATGCATGTGTTCCTTTCATGAGAACCCTCATTATCATGATATAGTGCAGTAGTTGTATGATATATCTATTGTTTTTAAACTTCCAGTTTGTGTTCATTTTTGAATAAAGTATATCTTTTTACATCCAAGAATAACACAATCAATACTTGTGCCTGTGATTTTGCGCAAACCTAAATACTTAATCGAACATAAATGTGAATAATAATCGAATCAAATAAATCAATAAGTCCATAAAGTGAAAAATCCGTGACTATTGTGTAAATCAATACGGTGAGTACAAATGAGTGAACAGTCTATGCAGTGATAAAACAAAAAGTGACAGAGTGCGTTGCTAGTAGATCTCGTGACTTTCGTGGTATTGGATACCCACTAGGGGCTCCCAGAACTCTCACCTTCCTGGCATTAATAAAATGCCTTTATGTATCCATCCGGGGCTGCACTTGTTCCAGTCCCAGCGGTGTAGTTGTTCTGGTGCGTCTTATGGGGCGATGGCGTCCTCTCCGGTGAATAAACTCCACATAAGGGGGGGTAATCAGAAAGGAGGAAACTCCAATAGGGTAATAACGTTTAAAACCGAAGTTTTATTTAAAAGTATCCGCTTACATTAAAGTAGCGTAGAATCAGCAATTCAAACAGTAATGTTTACAATCCCCGCTACGTCACTTCCGGTCCGCGCTGTTGTGTATCCGGTTACGTCCGTTACGTCCTACGCGTTACGTCATATCACATGACTTCCTCAGGGCCCTGAGGAAGTCATGTGATATGACGTAACGCGTAGGACGTAACGGACGTAACCGGATACACAACAGCGCGGACCGGAAGTGACGTAGCGGGGATTGTAAACATTACTGTTTGAATTGCTGATTCTACGCTACTTTAATGTAAGCGGATACTTTTAAATAAAACTTCGGTTTTAAACGTTATTACCCTATTGGAGTTTCCTCCTTTCTGATTACCCCCCCTTATGTGGAGTTTATTCACCGGAGAGGACGCCATCGCCCCATAAGACGCACCAGAACAACTACACCGCTGGGACTGGAACAAGTGCAGCCCCGGATGGATACATAAAGGCATTTTATTAATGCCAGGAAGGTGAGAGTTCTGGGAGCCCCTAGTGGGTATCCAATACCACGAAAGTCACGAGATCTACTAGCAACGCACTCTGTCACTTTTTGTTTTATCACTGCATAGACTGTTCACTCATTTGTACTCACCGTATTGATTTACACAATAGTCACGGATTTTTCACTTTATGGACTTATTGATTTATTTGATTTGATTATTATTCACATTTATGTTCGATTAAGTATTTAGGTTTGCGCAAAATCACAGGCACAAGTATTGATTGTGTTATTCTTGGATTTTAGTTAGTGAGTGGTGTACACTTTTTTGATTTTTGCGGCATTCCACACAACACTCAACATTCACTTTAGTAGCGCAGAAGTCCATTCTTGAATATCTTTTTACATATCTTGATCAGTTGATTTATACCAATCTTATACCCATCATCGATTACAACCTCACTTCTTCTCCCCTTCTCACCCGTAAAATCCCTCGGGCATTTCTCCAAAAAATATTTTTTCCTATGATTTTGGGATGAGGTGAGAGGTGATTCTTACTTCTCTCTAGACTAATTGTCTTTCAGACTGTTTTGGTAGTCCGATTACACTGATTGTTAGAAACAGTTACAAGATTGTTGCCATAGGAGACAGCGTTCCTACTCATGCAGATGTGGTGTCTAGCTGGATGCCTTTCCTTGCGTGGCTGTCTGCCTATAGAAGTCTCGGAGTCTGCTAATTAACAACGCATCTACTAAAGGGTGTCCTGGCCCTAACCCTCTCTCTCACAGTTCTGTTTAAGAGACAATAAATCTCTTTGCATTCAAGAAGTGTCTGATGCCCATGAATCTACCTTGCATTACACCCACTATGCCTTGTAAACCACTCTACACAGAAGGATGTCGGCTGTCCCTAACTCTGGAGGTCACCATTAGGCCTCGAGGGGCCTGGGACTTGGCTACACTGGCAATTAATGTTGTAGGCACCCCTACTCCAGTTAACTTCACTAGCTTCTGGATCTTGTGCCCAGTGGCTGCCCTGCTGCATTGTGAACACGGGAGGTGGCCCAGTCGCTGGGCACAGGATCCAGAAGCTAGTGAAGATCACTGGAGTAGGGGTGCCTACAACAGTGATTGCCAGCTTATAGAGGGACCCCACGGGTATGGTGTCTACATTGGTTCAAGCTGGACCAATGTAACTATGTAACCACAGGCACCATTCAGAGAATGCATTGCATTTTCTCAATGAAAGTAATCCAATCAGATTCTCAATAAATATGATTGGAGGAGGAGCAGGATGGTGACATTGATACGGATATTCCATACCTGGAATTCTTTAACCACTTGCCGACCCGTCGCAGTACATATACTGTAACGGGGCAGCTCCTACAAGCATCACGATGTACCCATACGTGTTCCTGGGTTTTGGGCACAAACAGACGCCCCCACCCACCTACTCACCTGTGATTGAACACAGCGCGAGTCTGTCCGCAGATCCCCGCCAGCGATTCATGGCCAGGACCTGCTGATCGGATGTGTCGAATAAAAGTCCAGAGCATACCTCCCAACTTTTTGGGATGGGAACGAGGGACACCTACAGTTGGGACGGAAAGTGTTCAGACCCCCCTAAATTTTTCGCTCTTTGTTATATTGCAGCCATTAATGTACACACAGCACCCCATATTGACAGAAAAACACAGAATTGTTGACACTTTTGCAGATTTATTAAAAAAGAAAAACTGAAATATCACATGGTCCTAAGTATTCAGACCCTTTGCTCAGTATTTAGTAGAAGGACCCTTTTGATCTAATACAGCCACGAGTCTTTTTGGGAAAGATGTAACAAGTTTATCACACCTGGATTTGGGGATCCTCTGCCATTCCTCCTTGCAGATCCTCTCCAGTTCTGTCAGGTTGGATGGTAAACGTTGGTGGACGGCCATTTTTAGGTCTCTCCAGAGATGCTCAATTGGGTTTAAGTCAGGACTCTGGCTGGGCCATTCAAGAACAGTCACGGAGTTCTTGTGAAGCCACTCCTTCGTTATTTTAGCTGTGTGCTTAGGGTCAATGTCTTGTTGGAAGGTAAACCTTCGGCCCAATCTGAGGTCCTGAGCACTCTGGAGAAGGTTTTCGCCCAGGATATCCCTGTACTTGGCTGCATTCATCTTTCCCTCGATTGCAACCAGTCATCCTGTCCCTGCAGCTGAAAAACACCCCCACAGCATGATGCTGCCACCACCATGCTTCACTGTTGGGACTGTATTGGACAGGTGATGAGCAGTGCCTGGTTTTCTCCACACATACCACTTAGAATTAAGACCAAAAAGTTCTATCTTGGTCTCATCTGACCAAAGAATCTTATTTCTCACCATCTTGGAGTCGTTCAGGTGTTTTTTTTAGCAAACTCCATGCGGGCTTTCATGTGTCTTGCACTGAGGAGAGGTTTCTGTCGGGCCACTCTGCCATAAAGCCCCGACTGGTGGAGGGCTGCAGTGATGGTTGACTTTCTACAACCTTATCCCATCTCTGGAGCTCAGCCACAGTGATCTTTGGGTTCTTCATTACCTCTCTCACCAAGGCTCTTCTCCCCCGATAGCTCAGTTTGGCCAGACGGCCAGCTCTAGGAAGGGTTCTGGTCGTCCCAAACGTCTTCCATTTAAGGGTTATGGAGGCCACTGTGCTCTTAGGAACTTTAAGTGCAGCAGAAATTTTTTTGTAACCTTGGCCAGATCTGTGCCTTACAAATGAAAATAGTGCAGCACAATTCTAAATGACCAAATGACAGCACAAATCCAAACCCTGTATGGTGCAATGAAAAGTAAAACTATGCATCCAGTGATAATAATCCCTCCACCACAGGTAAAGCTGGCCTCTTACCTCATGGATTCGACCTGAAACAGGTCACAAAGCAGGAAGCAAATCACCAGGTAAAATAACCCCCTGGATAGCATCTTCAAATCCACACTATGATAAAGCGTCAATCCTCAGCTCTTCTTGGGTTTGTGCTGTCCCCACGTGTACTTACCTGGACTTTTGTGTTTATTCATTTCATCAATTTCATTTATGAATTACTTTGGTCATTTAGAGTTGCGCTACACTATTTTCATTTGTATGTTTATCTGAGGTATTATTTGAATTGACCTTGAGTACCAGCTTGCATTTCATATTTATTTGACTTTATTTATGTTTATGTGTCAGCGCTGAAAATTTCTCCACATTTCTCAGATCTGTGCCTTGCCACAATTCTGTCTCTGAGCTCTTCAGGCAGTTCCTTTGACCTCATGATTCTCATTTGCTCTGACATGCACTGTGAGCTGTAAGGTCTTATATAGACAGGTGTGTGGCTTTCCTAATCAAATCCAATCAGTATAATCAAACACAGCTGGACTCAAATGAAGGTGTAGAACCATCTCAAGGATGATCAGAAGAAATGGACAGTTAAATATATGAGTGTCACAGCAAAGGGTCTGAATACTTAGGACCATGTGATATTTCAGTTGGTTTTTTTTTTAATAAATCTGCAAAAATGTCAACAATTCTGTGTTTTTCTGTCAATATGGGGTGCTGTGTGTACATTAATGAGGAAAAAATGAACTTAAATGATTTTAACAAATGGCTGCAATATAACAAAGAGTGAAAAATTTAAGGGGGTCTGAATACTTTCCGTCCCCACTGCATTAGCAAAAGTATGTAGGCATAGGACACACCCCTCTGCCACGCCTCCTTTAAAGCAGAATTATACAAAAAACCCACAAATGCTTTATTTTTTTACCATTACTATTCCTTTATACTGTTTTTTTTTTTATTATTTACAAATTCAGCAATATAGAAATTGGATGAAAGGTTTATCACTGGGAGACACTTTTTGTTAGATAATTAGTGCATTTTTTATACAACTACCGTATATAGGTCAGACAACAAATGAGGAGGAAAGAGGGACTTTGTTTCAAATCAAGGACAGTCCCTTCAAATCAGGGACAGTTAGGAGCTATGCCAGAGCCCTGTGTTGACAATCAACACTGAGCTCTGTACAGAGGGAACAATCACTTTGTTTCTTTTCCCTGCAAAGCAGAGAAAAGAAACAAAGTGATTTGTAGTAAAAAGCAGCACACATTACACACTGTTAGGCACACAATTAACCCCTTGGTCACCCCTAGATGTTAACCCCTTCCTAGCCAGTGTCATTAGTTCAGTGACAGTGTATAGTATTATCACTGATCACTGTATTAATGTCACTGGAGATGCCAGTGGTAGTTAGTCAGTTCCCACAGTGTCAGATTGCCCACAGCACTATCGCAGTCCCACTATAAATCGCTGATCGCCGCCATTACTAGTATACAAAAATTCCAGTATACATACCATAGTTTGTAGTGTCACTATGGGATATATACTGGAATTTTTATTTATTTTTGTATACTAGTAAAGGCGGCGATCTTATAGCGGGACAACTTTCACTCTAAACTATTAATCTGCACTTACTGGGGTTTTTTGGCCTAAATATATGAACATTTTTTCTTTATTGGATATGTTTTAATGCAGAAAGTAAAAAAATATTGTTTTTTGTTTCAAAATTTTTGGTCTTTATTCCTTTATATAATAAAGAATAAAAAACCCAGTGGTGCTCAAGTACCACCAAAGGAAAGTTCTATTTGTGTGAAAAAAAAAATGATTTAAATTTAATTTGGTACAGTGTTGCATGACCGAGCAGTTGTGTACAACTAATAAAGATGCGCAATCCAAAAAATCATTTGAAGAGGCATATATAAATGCCAGCGTGTGCTAAGTTGAATTAATGTGCTTTAGAAATTACTGAGATGAGAATAAAAAATATACAATATTAAAACTGTGTAGTCCAAAAAGTGCTTGACCCAATGTGAACAACCAGGGCGAATTTCTCAGAAGAACAAACTATTTTTCTGTTCATCAAACAAAGTAAGTAAAACATCGCTGCTTACCAGATGTGAGGGATCTCAAATCATAGAGATCGGATAGGCACACACAGGAAGGATCACCTGGCCAAAAGAGTTGTATCCACTGATTTTTCCAATAACGCTGCTTGCCCCCTTAGGCAATCCTGCCATGTACTTGCAAGGTGCAAGGGAGGGAATGTCATCTGAAGATCTTGTCTGGTATCACAGAAAAAAGGGTGTCACATGCATGTTGGAAGGAGACAACCAACTATTCAAGGACATTTAATTGGAGTGCCAAAGTTTAGTAACAAGTAGAGAGGGGTACCTACGTCCTATCGAAGTAGAGAAATTTGTGGTTGAGGCTAATGGATTTTAAAGGTATCATAACAATTTGAGATACACAGAAGTATAAAACAAGTAATATTTATTAAATTAACATCAATATGTTTAAACATAAATTAAAAAAAAAAAAAAATATATATATATATATATATATATATATATATATATATATATATATAGCTGTCTATTCAGTCGGGAGGGGGGGGTACAAATGAAAAAATAGTTGTACCAGTTCACCCTGTATTAGTTAGCTTGGCATGCTCGACATGTTTCACGGATGTTCACCGCTTCCTCAGGAGCTTTTGTTTGCATATTCAGATGTCATAAAAACAGACAGTAAATAATACTACAGAGATAAGAGAAGAAAAAAATGATCAAAATGTACATGATAAGACATCATATAACATGATCAGAAAGTGACAACATAGTAGTGGCAAGTGTGGTATCCCTCCCACCAGATGGTCATATCCCTTAGCAGAGGCAGCAACACCAGCAGCAATCCAAAAAGAGTGGGTCCACCCCGGTGGGCGCGGGAGCCCCCCCCCCCACACACACACACAAGTCAGGGACAGAGGCGGCCGGGAATCTATTAAAAGTGCAATAAATAATGTTTATAGGTCTAATCTAAGGCTATCTAACAATATACAAGAACCATAGACATATAGAAAAAGGTTGTCATATCGAATGTGCAGCTTTAAATGACAGCCAAAGATTACTCTAGGGGGGTTTATGATGGAACCAAATATGTAATTTCAGTGTATAGCCAAAGATTGTTTTGGTAACATAGCTAACATACCTAGCTATACATTTTCTATCTATCTGCCTATATCCCTAGAGAGTAGCAGTGTCATCCATATAGATTGTGATACCTATATCCCTTTATTCCCTTTCCTCGTCTCTACAGTATATGCTGGCTATGTTACCAAAACAATCTTTGGCTATACACTGAAGTTACAAACTTGGTTCCAGCATAAACATCCTAGAGTAATATTTGGCTGCCTATTAAAGCTGCACATTCGGTATGACGACCTTGTGTGTGTGGGGGGGGGGGGGGCTCCCGCGCCCGCCGGGGTGGACCCACTCTTTTTGGACTGCTGCTGGTGTTGCTCCCTCTGGTAAGGGATATGACCATCTGGTGGGAGGGATACCACACTTGCCACTATTATGTTGTCACTATCTGATCATGTTATATGATGTCTTATCATGTATATTTTGATTATTTTTTTCTTCTCTTATCTCCATAGTATTATATACTGTTTCTGTTTTTATGACATCTGAATATGCAAACAAAAGCTCCTGAGGAAGCGGTGAACATCCGCGAAACATGTCGAGCATGCCAATCTAAATAATATAGGGTGAACTGGTACCGCTATTTTTTCACTTGTACCCCCCCCCCCCCCCCCCCCGACTGAATAGACAGAGATGTATATATATATTTTTTTTAAATGTTATTGTTATGTTTTAACATATTGATGTTAATTTAATAAAAATTACTTGTTTTATACTTCTGTGTCTCTCAAATTATTATGGTACCATTAAAGTCCATTAGCCTCAACCACAAATTTCCCTGTCCACAAGTACATTGTGTGGATACAGACTACTGTGAAAGATCTTAGAGACTTTTGCTGCCACTCCTCATTGTGCTAAAGCATCAGCAGGGGACATCGGCTGGTGTCCTGAGGAGCTCAATCTATCTGATTCTTTGTGAAGGGACTCTGCTCTAATCACTAAAAATAGGAGGCTTCTTTGCCTTTAGTCACTACTTCTACAAAGCCAAGTCCACAGTTTGCTTTTACAAGGACTTTGCTTATAGTTCTACAGAAGGACATTTGCTGTCTTCATCTTGTACATAGTTTCCGTAGTATCCCACTCAATTCTCCAACCCTATTCAAGTCACCCCAAAAATAAAAAC
This sequence comes from Lithobates septentrionalis, assembly GCA_037952835.1. Lineage (NCBI taxonomy): Eukaryota > Metazoa > Chordata > Amphibia > Anura > Ranidae > Lithobates > Lithobates septentrionalis. The sequence goes on from JBBDGP010002716.1 coordinate 137,239, forward strand.
ACCAAAAAGTAACACCCCTAGACTTTTTATTGAGCTGAAGAGTGACAGTGACCACGTGTCTGGCTGAGAGGTAATTACTGGGAAAAAAAGAATGTGGGCAATTACCAGCGGCTCCTATGGGGGTAGCCCGCATATCTATTACTCTATCATCTCCATCCATATTTCTTTCTGTCTGTCATTTCTTCTCCTGGATGTCTCTCTCATTCTCTTTCTGCTCTCTCTTTCCTTTCTCTCGCTTTACTTTTTTTTCACTCTCTCTTCTTCCTTTCTATCTCTCTCTATTCCCCCTCTCTCTGTCTATCCCTCTCTCTCTCTATCCCCTCTTGCTCTCTCTCTACCCCATCTCTCTCTCAATCTCCCTCTATATCTCTCTCTCCTTCTCCTTTTCTCTCTCTCTCTTATCCCCCTCTCTGTCAATCCCCCTCTCTCTCCTCCTACCCCTTCTCTCCTATCCTCCCTCTCTCTCTCTCCACCCCTCGCTCTCTCTATCCCTCTCTCTCCTCCTATCCCCCCTCTCTCTCTCTATCCCCCTCTCCTCCTATCCACTCTCCCTCTCTCTCCCCCCTCCTCCCTCCGTCCCTCTCTCTCCTCCTATCTCCCTCCCCCTCCATCCCTCTCTCTCCTCCTATCCCCCTCTCTCCCTATCCCTTTTTCTCACCTGCTACCCCCCCCTCTGTCTCTATCCCTCTCTCTCTGTCTCTCCACCCCCTCTCTCTATATCCCTCTCTCTTCTCCTCCTACCCCCCTCTCTCTCTTTCCCCCCTCTCCTTTTATCCTGCCTCTCTTTCTCTCTTCTCCTACCCCCCTCTCCCCCCTCTCTCTCTTCCTATCCCCTCTCTGCAATCCGCTTTCTCCCTCCATCCCTCTCCCTCCATCCCTCTCCCTCCATCCCTCTCTCTCTCCGTCCCTCTCTCTCTCCATCCCTCTCTCTCTCTCTCTCTCTCTCTCTCTCTCTCTCTCCTGCTATCCCCCCTCTCTGTCTCTCTCTCTCCTCCTACCCCCCCCCCCCCCGTCTCTCTCTCCTCCTATCCCCCCCCCTCTCTCTCCTCCTATCCTGCTTCTCTCTCTTCTCTCCCTTTCCTTTCTCTTTTTCCCTCTGTGTTTTTCTCTGTCCAGCCTGTACACAGGCATCAAGTATCATAACAATACCCTCCTTGAACCCTGTACTGTGGCAGCTTACCATACACTGGGGAGATGGGTGGGGGGCGGTAATAGCGTTAAAGTGTATGGAGAGACATGGGGGGGGCTGTCAAGTAGGCCATATGGCCCCCCGTGATTTCTAATGGCAGCCCTGCATCCAGGCACACGAGCATGACATCAGAGGAGTTAAAAGAAGCCTTGCTTGAATTTTCTATTTGACACAGTTTATACCCAACGAAGTACAATGTTCTTGATTAAAATTACATTCTGTAACTTTTGTTGCCTTTATTGATGCAGTTGAATGTCTCCTTAGAGCTTCCCATAAGCTTGCAGGTGCTCATAATTACTGCAACGGCAAGAATGAAGGCACATTTTAAGAACCTGCCCCTCTACTTTAATATTCGGAGACGGGAGGCTTAGCTGCACCTGCCACATAAACCCCAATCTTGTATTTTTAAAAAATTCTTTAGAAAGTGAAAATGAACAGATTGGGCATATAAAAAAAAGTGCCTGCAAAGCTTTATCACTTTTAGAAATATGTGTACTTTAAGGATGAACTCCAGGCAAAGCCACTAATTACATGGCTGAAATATACAGGTATATACAGTATATGTATTTGTAATTGGAATATATATGTATATTCAGTATATGTATTGAAATGCCTTACCTTTGTAAGCTACTGTTGTCAGGCACCTATGGTAATTATCTTCTCCAGTTGTGCTATGTGGCATGGTCACCGACCCAACTCACAGGTTGTTGATTGGACAATGATGGAACATCAAAAAGAGGATTATCTACGCTATGTGTAACTACCTAAAAATGACATTAACAACTACACTCTCTGTATTGCACATATCAATACCAAAACATCTAAAAACTGAAAAAAAAGCTGTCAAAGTGCATATCACAAATCAAAATGAGATATAGTGCTGTCATAACACCAATTAAAGCACATACTGTATAAGTGCTCAAATTCATAAAAGCAATTCATCACGTACAAACAATCATAAATATAAATTATATAAAATTCCAGAAATGTGTGCTGTCATGCAAAAAAAAACTCATTAAAGTGCCATGTCCAAAAGTATTGCACAAAAATATATATCGCCAAATGCAATATCGGTGTAAAAGTTGTGCTCCTCACGTATTTCTCTTGTCCAAATAGTGCTCCAAGTAGGGTTGCCACCTTTTCTTCAAGTCAAATACGAACATTTTAGCGGCGCACAGCAATTCTTTTTTTTATAGTATAAACTATATATATATATATATATATATGTATATATATATATATATATATATATATATATATATATATATATATATATATATGTATATATATATATATATATATATATATATATATATATATATATTGCTATTAAATAACATTTCTATTCATATGAAGTTAATAACAAGAGTCCCCCTTTACATCAGAGTCCACAGAGTTCCCCTTTTACATCTGAACTCGTAGAGTTCCCTTTCACTGTAAGGGGGGACTCTACTGACTCTGATGTAAGGGAGAACTCTGGGGATTCTATCATAAGGGATGCTCTGGGAACCATGGTTTAAGGGGGAACACTGAGAACTCTGATGTATGTAGAAGACTCTGATGTAAGGGAAAACAGTGTGGCCTCTGGTGTAAAGGGGAACTCTGATGTAAGGGGGGCTCTGAGGACCCTGATTTTCCCTACGTCTCTTTCCCATACTTACTCAGATACAGGAGAGAGAAGGGGGGGACTTCAGTCACAGACAGGGATGGATGGTGAGCTCACTCACCCCTTGGTAGTCAGCACCTCTCATCCAGATGTATCGGAGGCTGCTGGACTTCAAATTTCCGGCCCCAACTTTCCTTTTCTGAGGCACAGCGCCGGGGATTGGAGTGTGGGCAGACACAGAGAGGTAGGGTTGGGTGGAAGAGGTGCAGATTGAGCCCTCTCTGCTCTCCCTATGTGTGTGTTTGGGGGGGGGCTGCATGCAGCAACCCTGCTGGGAAGCCATAGTCCAGTCTAAATAATGTATCCGGGTTTCAGGCAGCCTGAACCCGGACACCCAGAGAAGTGGCAACCCTAGCTCCAAGTGATCACTAAATGTGAAAAAATGGCCTCTTACCAAACATGAGACCTTATCATGGGATCTGACCACGCATCAGTGAAAAACCCCTCACTGTGGGTATGGAAAATGACTCCCTTCAGAGGACCCTCATGGCAATTGGTCCTTCAATAAGGATCTCCGGGTCCCTCAGCGGATCAGTTGTCATACCCCAACCATAAACCAAACACGTATAAAAAGAGGAAGAAAATTGCTCATTGCGCAATTTCTATAAAAATGCGTACTTTATTCAAATTGGATATATTCTCACAAGTGTAATGAACAATAAGCGTTCAATGTAAAAGTTGTCCTGCGCTCCATCGGGGGTGCTGACGTCACCACTATGTCCTCCACACGACGTACGTTTAGTCGTAGAAGACGTCGTCACTGGGGCAATGATGGAACATTGCTATACTAATAAAGTCATCAATCTGTTCACTCGGCTGTCTGCTCCCATCAGAAAAAAAAATAGTTACAGTACTGGCCAGCAGGCTTTTCCTCTTTCAGGGTGGTAGTGAGCTGTTATCAGGCAAGCAATAGATCAATATAACAGCGATCTGTTGCTGAGCAGAGCTGGATCAACTTTCTTTTGCTCCAAGATGGCTTTCGAAGGCCATAGGAACTTCTGATGATAAGAGATGATGTAATTGAAATTTCCCATATAAACATAAAACAAAATCATTGAGGTTACATTGTACTACGTAGCTCTTTGTTGTAGGATAGGAATACCCTGGAACTCATTGGGGGTTATTCACTAAAACTGCATGGCGCAAAATCTGGTGCAGCTCTGCATAGAAACCAATCAGCTTTCAGGTTTTATTGTCAAACAAGCTGAAGTTTGAAGCTCATTGGCTACCATGCACAGCTGCACCAGATTCTGAGTGCACCAGTTTTAGTAAATCTTCTCCATTGTTTCAACTTCTCGGTTCAGCATTTCTCCCTGGCTATCATTGACAACTGACAGTCTCATCAATACCACCAAGCTGGCCAAAGCTACCCCCTTTTTTTTAAATAAGTCTGTGGCTATAAATAGCTTCTGTGTTACAGTTATAAAATGGCAATGTTAAAATATTTATAACTTGATAAATAAGAAAGAAATTGATCTTTGATTTGCAGTTTTGCATTGAACTTATTTAATACTTTTGAGGTTAGGACTTAGGAGGACAAAGATACTGGTATGTGGAAAAGTACTGGACTCTTCAGGGTGTGCCAGGTAACTTGTACCCGGGGCTTAAAATGGTTCTGAAGGCCTATAAAACTTTCCAGCATCAGATCAGCCCCCCCCCCCCCCCCACACACACACACACACATACTTACCTGGCTTCTCTTTAGAGCATGGCTGTTCTCTCTCTCCTCACAGGCACAGAGGCAGCAGTATCAGCCCCCTGCCAGTATCAGCTTCCCCAAATATTTACCTGGCTCCTCTTTGCAGCATTGCTGCTCTCTCCTCACAGGCACAGCGGCACCAGTATCAGTCCCCCCCCCCCCCCACCAAATACTTACCTAGCTCCTCTTTGCAGCATTGCTGCTCTCTCTCACCTCATAGGCACAGAGGCAGCAGTATCAGCCCCCTTCCAGTATCCCCCCAAATACTTACCTGGCTCCTTTTTACAGCATTGCTGCTCTCTCTCTTCTTACAGGCACCGAGGCAGCAGTATCAGCCCCCTCCCAAATACTTACTTGGCTCCTCTTTACAGAATTGCTGTTCTCTCTCCTCACAGGCACAGGGGAAGCAGTATGAGTCCCCTTCCAGTACCAACTCCCCCCAAATACTTACTTGGCTCCTCTTTACAGCATTGCTGCTCTCTCTCTCCTCACAGGCACAGAGGCAGCAGTATCAGCCCAATTCCAATATCTAAACTCCCACCCCCCCCCCAAATACTTACCTGGCTTCTCTTTACAGCTTTGCTGCTCTCTCTCTCTCCTCACAGGCACAGAGGCAGCAGTATCAGCCCCCCCCCCCAATACTTACCTGGCTCTTCTTTACAGCATCGCTGCTCTCTCTCTCTGCACAGGCACAGAGGCAGCAGTATCAGCCCCCCCCCCAAATACTTACCAGGCTCCTCTTTACAGCATCGCTGCTCTTTCTCTCTGCACAGGCACAGAGGCAGCAGTATCAGCCCCCCAAATACTTACCTGGCTCCTCTTTACAGCATTGCTGTTCTCTCTCTCCTCACAGGCACAGAGGCAGCAGTATCAGCCCCCCCAAATACTTACCTGGCTCCTCTTTACAGCATTGCTGTTCTCTCTCTCCTCACAGGCACAGAGGCAGCAGTATCAGCCCCCTTCCAGTATCAGCTCCCCCCCAAATACTTACCTGGCTCCTCTTTACAGCTTTGCTGCTCTCTCCTCACAGGCACAGAGGCAGCAGTATCAGCCCCCCCCCCCCAATACGTACCTGGCTCCTCTTTACAGCATTGCTCTCTTTTGCTCCTCACAGGCACAGAGGCTCCAGTATCAGCCTATTTCCAGTATCAGCCCCCCCCCCCCCCAATATATACCTGGCTCCTCTTTGGAGTATTGCTGCTCTCTCTCTTCTTACAGGCACAGAGGCAGCAGTATCAGCCCCTCCAGTATCAGCCCCCCAAATACTTACCTGGTTCCTCTTTAGAGTATTGTTGCTCTCACTCTCCTCACAGGCACAGAGGCAGCAGGGGGGAGCCATTGGCTCCTGCTACTGTCAGTCAAATCCTGCGAAGAGGAAGCAGGGCCAAGCCACGCTGTGTGTGTCTATAAACGCACATAGCCTGGCTCGGGACAGAGCCTGCACATCTACCTTCATAGCAAGTGCTTGCTATGGGGGCAGACACAGAAGAGGAGAATCCCAGAGCTCCAACAGGGGACCCCACAAGAGGAGCATCGGGGCTGCTCTTTGTAATACAATTGTACAGAGCAGGTAGGTATGACGTTTGTTATTTTAATTTAAACAAATTGCCTTTAATGAAGCTTTAAGGTCTAGTCCTGGAAGCACCAGCTGAGATACTGTTTTTTTCAGCAGATACAGTGTGTGTTGGTGAAGAGCACCTTTTACAGAGAGTCATCAGACCTCATTTCACAAATCCAAAGAACTTTTAATCACATTGGTAGTACAATACAGCCAACACCTTTCAGGGATTTAGTGCAGCTTCTTCAGGGCTCTAGGCATCAGTGTGCGCGGAAGTCCAAAGGGTGCTGGAGATATCTTATTGGCAGTTGGAACTGCTCTAGCACGGGTTGGTGGCTGCCTAGTGAGAAGAAGAACCAAGGGGCTCATTCATAATAGAGAGTATATATATATTGCTATCTGCTCACTGTTATACTTCACATACTACTGTATACCATGTCCTGCACATTCATAAAATGCTGGTCAGGGTATGCGGCCTGCGATATCTGATTAGGACCATGATGGAAAGGGGGCTTTGATGGGTATTCTGATGTATGGGTGGCCTTGAGGTGGACCCTGATGTAAGGGTGACTCTGATGGGGGCCCTGATGTAAGGGTGACTCTGATGAGGACCTTGAAGTAAGGGGGGGGTCTGATGTAAGGGGGACTCAGATTGGGCCCATGATGGAAGGGGGGCTCTGATGGGTATTCTCATTTAAGGGGGCTCTGATGGGGACTCTGATGTAAGGGGGAATCTGGTGGGGACCCTGATGTAAGGGGAGATTCTGATGTAAGGGGGACTCAGATTGGGCCCATGATGGAAGGGGGGCTCTGATAGGTATTCTCATTTAAGGGGGACTCTGATGTATGGATGACTCTGATGGGGACCCTGATGTAAAGGGGACTCTGATGGGGACCCTGATGTAAGGGTGACACTGATGGGGACCCTGATGTAAGGGTGACTCTAATGGGGACCCTGATGTAAGGGTGGCCCTGATGTGGACCCTGATGTAAGGGTGGCCCTGATGTAGACCCTGATGTAAGGGTGACTCTGATGGGAACGCTGATGTAAGGGTGACTCTGATGAGGTCCTTGAAGTAAGGTAAGGGGGGGTTCTGATGTAAGGGGGACTCAGATTGGGCCCATGATGGAAGGGGGGCTCTGATGGGTATTCTCATTTAAGGGGGCTCTGATGTAAGGGGAAATCTGGTGGGGACCCTGATGTAAGGGTAGATTCTGATATAAGTAGGGCTCTGATTGGGACCATGATGGAAGGGGGGCTCTGGTGCTTTTCTAATGTAAGGGGGGCTCTAAAGGGGACCCTGGTGTAAAGGGGATGACTCTGATGGGGACCCTGATGTAAGGGGGACTGATTGGGACCATGCTGGAAGGAGGGCTCTGATGGGGACCATGATGTTAGGGGGGACTCTAATGGGGACCCTGATGTAAGGGCGAATCTGATGGGGACCCTGATGTAAGGGTGATTCTTATGTAAGGGGGACTGTGATTGGGACCATGAAGGAAGGAGGGCTCTAATGGGTATTCTGATGTAAAGGCGAATCTGATGAGGACCCTGAAGTAAAGGGGGTTCTAATGTAAGGGAGATTTAGATTGGGCCCATGATGGAAGGGGGGCTCTGATGGAAACTCTGATGCAAGGGGGAATCTGGTGGGGACCTTGATGTAAGGGGAGATTCTGATGTAAGGGGGACTCAAATTGGGCCCATAATGGAAGGGGGGCTCTGGTGAGTATTCTTATGTAAGATGGGCTCTGATGGAGACTATGATATTAGGGGGGATCTGGTGGGGACCCTGATGTAAGGGGAGATTCTGATGGAAGGGGGACTCTGATTGGGACCATGATGGAAGGGGGACTCTGATGGAGATTCTGATGATGATTGTTTTTGGCCCACATATATTTGTAAATATACAATGTGGCCCTCCTGCAGAAACGGTTGGAGACCCCTGGTATGAGCCTGAATGATCATATATACAATTTCCTTAAATATAATACATTAAAATCAGTGGATACAGACTAATAGCTCATGAGTTACATTTTGCACTTAGTGTGCTCTGATGTTTAGAGGCCTCATGGCAAGAAATCATTCGACATAATACTTAATACCATCGTTATTTATTTCTTAGATCATTTTAACAAACATATTTATTGTGTCATTTTCCATGCTCCGTGTATCCAAACACAATAGGCTCAATTCATAAACCTTTACAAAAGGATAAGGATCTTTATTGTAGCCCTGTGACTGTAATTTTCAAATCTCATTCGGCTGAAAATAACTGTCACTTTTTTAAACTCAGGATCCTTATCTTGGTGTTTTAGCTTTGTGAATTGCACCTAATGTGCTTTATCTAAATACAGATGTGCTGGAAAAGGAGGTCTCCTATGAACATGACAATAAATGATGACTATGATAAGGTAATTATACTTGGCTGCTCATATTCAGATTGTGGCCACTGGAGGGTAATCTGCGCACACAAGAACTGGGTAGACTGTCGTGTCGCAGTCACTCTGGTGACGGTATGAATAAGCTGCTAATAATGATATAATAAACAGGAAATAGATGCTTACCAGACACCAATTTTAATGTGATTCAGTCCAAGTCAATCCTTCAAAAAGAGCTTAAAGTGTCACATAAAGGTCTGAAGACCACATGGCAAGTTAAAGCTGAACTCCGGGGAGATATAAAAGACACAAATTAATGCAGTTCTCTATTCATTATTACACCATTAAATATGTTTTCCTGAATGCAAATAGAGTAATGACTAGAAATTGACTCGGTATCGGCATCTTGCAGCAGCACAGCCCAGACTAGGAGAAGGAGAAGCAGCACTGGGAATCAAACACTAGCATACAGAGGGGAAAATAATGATTTGACCCCCTGCAGATTTTGTAAGGTTTCCCACTTACAAAGAAATGAAGGGTCTATAATTTTTATCATAGGTGTATTATAACCACTTGCCGCCCGCCATATAGCAAAATGACCGCGGCAAAGTGGTTTCAATATCCTGACCGGACGTCATATGACATCGCCAGGATATCAAGCCACTGCGCGCCCCGGGGGTGCGCATCGCGGCGATCGTTGTTGCGGTGTGTCAATCTGACACACCGCAACTCCGATCTAGGTAAAGAGTCTCTGACGGAGGCTCTTCACCACATGATCAGCCGTGTCCAATCACGACTGATCACAGTGTAAACAGGAAGAGCCGTCTATCGGCTTTTCCTCACTCACGTCTGTCAGACACAAGTAGAGGACTGCCGATCGGCTGCTCCTCTGACAGGGGGGGTCTGTGCTAATTGATTATCAGCGCAGCCCCTCGAGGATGCCCACACTGGACCACCAGGGATGCCCACACTGGACCACCAGGGATGTCAATCAGTGCCCACAATGGATGCCAATCAATGCCCACAATGGGTATCACTGATTGGCAGGCAATATTGTTTGGCACTGATTGGCATCCATCTGTACCATCCATTAGTGTACATCAGTGCCCATCCGTGCCACCTATCAGTGCCCATCCATGCTGCCTTTCAGTGCCCATCCATGCCGCCTTTCAGTGCCCCCAATGTGTACCCATCTGTGCTGCATATCATTGCTGCATATTAGTGGCCATCATCAGTGCCACCTCATCAGTACCACCTCATTGGTGCCACCTCATCGGTGCCCATCAGTGACGCCTTATCAGTGCCCATCAGTGAAGGAGAAAACTTACTTATTTACAAAGTTTTGTAAAAACATTTTTTTTTTTCAAAATTTTCGGTCTTTTTTTATTTGTTTAGCAGAAAATAATAATCCCAGAGGTGATCAAATACCACCAAAAGAAATCTCTATTTGTGGGAACAAAATGATCCAAATTTAGTTTGGGTACAGTGTTGTATGACCGCGCAATTGTCATTCAAAGTGCGACAGCGCTGAAAGCTGAAAATTGGTCTGGGCAAGAAGGTGTATAAGTGCCTGGTATTGAAGTGGTTAAATAATAGAGACAGAATATCAACCAAAAATCAAAAAAACACACAATACAAATTAGGACTGCAACTAACGATTATTTTCATAATCGATTAGTTGGCCGATTATTGTTTCGATTAATCGGTTAATAACCTTAAAAAAAAGTGTGGTGTATAATTTAGTTAATATGTAAAGTTTAAAAAAAAGGCAATTTATTCTTAAATATCTCTATGCAGTGGTAAATATAAATAACCAACTATATGGTTGGGGAGTAAAATCTTTAATCCTCTCCGAGAATAACAGACAGAAGAGATATACTCTATATACTCTTATGCCGCGTACACACGGTCGGACTTTCTAGAAAGCTAGGTCCGACGTACTTGCCGCCAGACTTCCGGCGGACTACCGCCGGACTTTCTGAACGGCCGGACTTGCCTACACACGGCCGGACTTTCCGGAATCCGGTCTTCCCGACGGACTTTCAGAACGAACGGACTTTCCCACACACGGACAAGTCCGTTCATTTTGAACGTGACTTTGGTACGACGGGACTAGAAAAGGAATTCAATCTCGCCGCTTTTTTTGGCGAGATTGAAACCTTGCGAGCCCCGTCGCAGGCCCTTAGGTCTGGTATGGATTATAAAGGGGAACCCCTACGCCGAAAAACGGCGTGGGGTCCCCCTAAAATCCATACCAGACCCCGATCCGAGCACGCAGCCTGGCCGGTCAGGAAGGGGGGTGGGGACGAGCGAGCGCCCCCCCCCCCTCCTGAACCGTACCAGGCCGCATGCCCTCAACATGGGGGGGTGGGTGCTTTGGGGGAGGGGGGCGCCCTGCGCCCCCCCCCCCAAAGCACCTTGTCCCCATGTTGATGAGGACAAGGGCCTCTTCCCGACAACCCTGGCCGTTGGTTGTCGGGGTCTGCGGGCGGGGGCTTATCGGAATCTGGGAGCCCCCTTTAATAAGGGGGCCCCCAGATCCCGGCCCCCCACCCTATGTAAATGAGTATGGGGTACATGGTACCCCTACCCATTTACCTAGGTAAAAAGTGTCAGTAATAAAACACAACACAGGTTTTTAAAATAATTTATTAAACAGCTCCGGGGGGGGGTCTTCTTCCGTCTTCGGGGGTCCCTCCGGTTCATCTTCTCCCGGCGTCCGGTTGGTTCTTCTCCGCTCTCCGGCCTCTTCTCCCGGTGTCCCAGGTCTTCGGCCGGCCCCTCCGCTTTCTTCAGGTAGCTCTATTGCCAGCGGAGGTCCGGACTTCTGGGCTTCTTGGCTTCTTGTGTTCTCTTCTCTTCTCTTCCCCCAGATGTTGACACGACGCTCTCTCCGGCTGGACTGGTCTCTGAGGGCTGCGTTGTGACTTATATAGGCGGAGACCCCGCCCCCATATGATGTCACAGTCCCTGGGCATGCTGGGACTGTGACGTTTTAGGGGGCGGGACCTCCGCTGGCAATAGAGCTACCTGAAGAAAGCGGAGGGGCCGGCCGAAGACCTGGGACACCGGGAGAAGAGGCCGGAGAGCGGAGAAGAACCAACCGGACGCCGGGAGAAGATGAACCGGAGGGACCCCCGAAGACGGAAGAAGACCCCCCCCCCGGAGCTGTTTAATAAATTATTTTAAAAACCTGTGTTGTGTTTTATTACTGACACTTTTTACCTAGGTAAATGGGTAGGGGTACCATGTACCCCATACTCATTTACATAGGGTGGGGGGCCGGGATCTGGGGGCCCCCTTATTAAAGGGGGCTCCCAGATTCCGATAAGCCCCCGCCCGCAGACCCCGACAACCAACGGCCAGGGTTGTCGGGAAGAGGCCCTTGTCCTCATCAACATGGGGACAAGGTGCTTTGGGGGGGGGGGCGCAGGGCGCCCCCTCCCCCAAAGCACCCACCCCCCATGTTGAGGGCATGCGGCCTGGTACGGTTCAGGAGGGGGGGGGCGCTCGCTCGTCCCCACCCCCCTTCCTGACCGGCCAGGCTGCGTGCTCGGATCGGGGTCTGGTATGGATTTTAGGGGGACCCCACGCCGTTTTTTCGGCGTAGGGGTTCCCCTTTATAATCCATACCAGACCTAAGGGCCTGGTATGCCCCGCGCTCGCCGCAATAGGAAGATTTGTTTTTCCTACCCTGTTTCCCCGAAAATAAGACCTAGCGGGATTGTCAGTGATGGCTGCAATATAAGCCCTACCCCCCCAAATAAGCCCTAGTTAAAATCCTTGTAGGTCTTATTTTCAGGGTAGGGCTTATTTTCGGGGAAACAGGGTAGGGCTTATTTGGGGGGTAGGGCTTATATTGCAGCCATCATCGAGAATCACGCTAGGTCTTATTTTCGGGGAAACAGGGTATTGCAGCGAGCGCGAGATGCAGTAACCTGCTCCTCCGTCGTATCTGGTCCTTCGGACTAGCATACAGACGAACGGGCTTTCCGTCAGGAACTGAGTCCGGCGGAGGTACGACGTAAAGATTTGAAGCAGGCTTCAAATCTAAAGTACGTCGGATTTCCGCAAAAATCCGACCGAAACGGTCCGTCGGAAGTCCGATGGAGACCACACACGGTCGGACTTTCCGCCGGACTTTGTCCGGCGGCGTCCGTCGGACTTTTGCAGGTGAAAAGTCCGACCGTGTGTACGCGGCATTAGAGGTTGAATCTGGTGAATATCATCAGACTCAGATCAAATTTTTTTTATTTAAAGAAAAAAAAAATTCTAGACTCTTTTGCAGATTTTCAAACAGAACTGTAATATTACATGCTTTTCTGCAGCTTCTCCATTGAAGTATATTGAACCAAAAAAGCACCCTTTCCAAATACACAACAGCTGAAAAAAGCATAAATATGAACGTTAAATAAACTGTAGTGCATTTCTGCAAAAAGCACCAAAAACACATGGGTGGGAACCAGGCCTAAGACATTTAGTAACATAATGGAGTTAAAAAAAAAAAAAAAAAATTAGCCCTTCGTTTTTTACTGTGCAACATTGAAAGTAATATTTACAGTAGAGAATTTTTGTTCTTTTTGTACTATATGGGGCCGATTTTAGCTTTTTTAACCCCATTATGTTACTGGCCGATTAATCGATTATGAAAATAGTAATCGATTAATTTCATAATCGATTAGTTGTCGATTAATCGATTAGTTGTTTCGGCCCTAATACAAATGTTATAAATTGAGTTGCAGTTCAGTCAGTAAAAAAAGTATTTGATCCCCTACCAACCAACAATAATTTTGGCTCCCACAGACTGGCTACAGTATGGTCTCATGTGGTACACAGATTAGTCCTGTCAATTTAAAAAGGTGCTCCTAACAACAACTCGTTATGTGTATAAAAGACACCTGTCCACAGAATCTTTCTTCCATTGAGACATTGGGAGCTCATGTCGCATGACGTGTGAAAATCAATGTTTCCCTATGGAAGGTGTCTTAACTGGTCCGACACAAGTCGGTCCGACTTTAGAAATGCTCCCTGCACTACTTTGGTGCGTCTTTGACCCTACTTCAGCCCATTCAATATCACTGAAGTCGAATCAAAGTCGAATCGCCGTCTTGACTGATCCGACTTTGGCATGCGATTTGTTCTCTGATGATCTTGAAGTAGAATTCCACGGCAAATGTAAAAAAAAAAGCGTCATGGTTTCCCCCTCCAAGAGCATACCAGGCCCTTCAGTCTGGTATGGATTTTAAGGGGAGCCCCCACACCGAAAAAACGGCGCGGGGTTCCCCCCCAAAATCCTTACCAAACCCTTATCCGAACTTACAGCCTGGCAGGTCAGGAAAGGGGGTGAGGACGAGCGAGCCCCCCCCCCCTCCGAACCGTACCAGGCCACATGCCCGCAACAGCAACATTCGGGGGGGGGGTGCAGAGGGAGAAGACAGCAGAAAAGACTGGGCAAAGAAGATAGCGGAGGAGACCCGGCAAAAGACAGCGGACAGAGGGAGAAGAACCGGAGAGAGAGCGGAGGAGAACCGGAGAGGGGAGAAGAACCGGCAGAGGCAGAAAGCATTAGCGGAGGACACAGAAGAGCCGGAGAGGGGAGAACAGATCGGAAGAGACGACTGAGCTGCCTTAATAAATTACTTTAAAAACATGTGTAATGTGTTTTATTTTTGACACTTTTTTTAGGTGAATGGGTAGGTGTACCCAATACTCATTCACATAGGATGGGGGGCCGGGATCTGGGGGCACCCTTGTTAAAGGGGGCTTCCAGATTCCAATAATGCCCCGTACACACGATCAGAAATTCCGCCAGCAAAAGTCCGATGAGAGCTTTTGGTCAGAAAATGCGACCGTGTGAACTACACAGGAGGAGCTTGTGAATGAAAAACCTCAAGGCAGTTGGGACCACAGTCACCAAACAAACCATTGGTAAAACAATACGCCACCATGGATTGCAATCCTGCCGTGCCCGCAAGCTCCCCCTCCTCAAGAAGGCACATGTACAGGCCCATCTGAAGCTTGCCAATAAACATCTAAATGATTCAGAGAAGGATTGGGAGAAAGTGCTGTGGTCAGATGAGACGGAAATTGAGCTCTGTGGCATTAATTCGACTCGCTGTGTTTGGAGGAAGAAAAATGGTGACTATGACCCTAAGAACACCATCCCTACAGTCAAACATGGAGGTGGAAAAATTATGCTTTAGGGCTGTTTCTCTTCTAAAGGTACAGGCCGACTTTGCCACATTGGGGGGCCAATAGACGGGGCCATGTCTTGTAAAATCTTGGATGGAACTTCTTCCCTCAGCCAGAACACTGAAGATGGGTCATGGATGGGTCTTCCAGCATGACAATGGCCCAAAACATACCACCAGTTGCCAAAGCGACAGCCGAGAAACTTTAAGGATTTAGAGAAGATCTGTAAAGAAGAGTGGACCAAAATCCCCCCTGAGTGCAAACCTGGTCACCAACTACAAGAAACGTCTTACCTCTGTGCTTGCCAACAAGGGTTTCTCCACCAAGTACTAAGTCATGTTTTGCTTGGGGATCAAATACCCATTTCACTCACTGAACTGCAACTGAATTTATAAGGTTGCTAATAGGTGTTCCCATCTCAAAATGTTGGGAGGTATACAGTTGTGTTGCAGTGATCATATGCTAACATGGGACATACTAATAAAAGGAGAACAGAGTAAAGCCTCGTACACACGATCAGATTTTCAACAGACAAAGCGTCAGACTTTTGTCTGAAGGGCATGTGCCTGGATTTTGTTTTGCATACAAACGGTACACAATTGTCGGCCAACAAACACAAACGTAGTGACGTAATACGAGCTGATAAAGAGGAAGTTCAGTTGTCAGGCGCCACCCTTTGGGCTCCTTCTGCTAATTTCGTGTTAGTAGAAGTTTGGTGAGTGTTGATTTGCGATTTTCATTTCGCGCTTTTCAGTTAGTTTCTGAACGGCCGTTCGTCAACCAGAGGAGATAACGTGTTATTTATTATTGGCCTTGGAGTTATTGCTTTGACCCAAGTCCAGTCCAGGAACAGGAGGAGGAGGTGTTCTTGGACCAAAAATTGGTTGCTTTATTAATCGTGACCAATTACTTCAAATGACAGTTTGGGAGTCGGCAGTTACATTTTAAAAAATATAATGTAAAATTAACAAGGGACACCAACATAGTTGTATCTTTGATCTTAAAAACTACGGGATAATGGTGCTGTGGTAACTTGAACCCAAAAAAAACAAACAAGCATAATAACATTATTCTTGATATCACTAGAAAATAAAAGCCTTTTAAAATACGTTTGGCAGAACTCCATCAGTATCACCAGCAAAGCAGCTTCATTATTATCCCAATAAAGAAGAAGGGAATCGTGCGCTGCATTTCCAGATTTCAAAACTTGCCGCGTCACGAATGTTAATTCTCCATTATGAACGCTAGTTTACAAGACCAACTGCTTCTGGCTCGTCCTTGCTTCCGAGCATGCGTGTTTGTACTTTGTCCGACGGACTTCTGTACACACGCTTCGAAAATCCGACAACAGACATTTGTCCGCGGAAAATATATAAGCCTGACGTCCAACATTTGTCCGCGGAAAATCTGACAACAATTGTCCGACGGAGCATACAAACTGTTTTTTATTATTTCAGTTACGGCCAGGGGCAGCCCGTCCATTAAGGGCGCACAGACGACGCCCCCCTATCCATGCCCCCGCCCCCCCATCCATGTGGCTGGCCCCTTGCAGGACGTCGGATGCATGAATTACAATGGGGCGGTGTTTTTTTTTAAGCACCTGATTAGAGCCAGAGGCCCTAATAGGCCTCAAAATAGGGTGGGCTCCAAAAGCGGGGCACTGCGTCTGGAGCCCACCCAGTTGTGTTGCAATAGCGAATGAACATTCGCTGGTATAACACTAATCCTCCTCCCGGCCAATCAGGAAGCGGGTCTGAAACCCGTCACTCAGGCAATCCTATTGGACGCCTAGGAGGAGGGGAGGAGCCGCATGATGGAAGCGAGAAGGAGGAGAAGACACAGGAGCCCGGTGCCCGCCACTGCCTGATGCTTGATTCCTGCTGCTGCCTGATGCCCGCCACCCAGATTGGGTAAGTGCCAGAGGACCGACCGGCAAATAGCGAGTGGGGGGGTGGTTGTTGTTTGCGCCCCCCCCCCCAAAAAAACCACCAGCCGCCACTGGTTACAACACAAAGACAAAAAGCACCAATGTGTTTTGGGGGCCAAAGAACATCCCCCCCCCCCTCAGCAAGGTTTAGAACACTGTACTGAAGTGTTGGATGAACTCTAGAATGCTCCTAGGATAAAATGGATAAAACTATGGCAGGGGTAAAGCAAGTGAACAATCTGTTGTTGCGTTTGCCAGTGTCACCAGCAGGATAATTCTGAAGGGGGCCCCTGAAATGCGTTAGTGCCTTTGTGCTGTAACTGAAATAATAAAAACACTGGATTCTTGAGAAGTTGGTTTGGCATCCTCATAGATTCAAATGCATTAGGGCTTTGCTATGTGGCAGAGTTGCTTAAATTCCTGGACTGGATGAACAGAAATACAAATCCATTGGCAGGTGACACAGCTTCCCTATGAGGCTTTTATCTTTGAGGTTGTTATTGCTGCCTGTGCCCATGTTAGTGAGGTTTACCCTCTCCAATTGTCCTACTTACCATTGACACCAACAGTGAAAGTGAAATGAAATTCAGATTTTGGATTGTAACTAAAACAGGAATAGAGGGGAAATCTTCCAATGGGGACACTAGTTCTGGTGACAACCGGGGATCCCCCCACTTCCTGTTTTGCCTATAGGACAGGAAGTGAAGGGGAATCTCCCCAATGGGGCACAGATGAAGAGAAAAAAACATACCGTATATACTTGAGTATAAGCCGACCCGAATATAAGCCGAGGCACCTAATTTTACCACAAAAAACTGGGAAAACTTATTGACTCGAGTATAAGCCTAGGGTGAAAAATGCACAGCTACTGTAAGTGGAAAAGAGGGTCAACAATGCCCATTTGCAGCCTCACTGTGCCCATTTGCATCCTCACTGTGCCCATTTGCAGCCATAGGTCCCCCAAACTTCAAACTCTGTAGTTAAGGGTTCCTAGATGCCCCCTAACTGCAGCCAAAACTTGGGGTCTCTGGACCCAAAGGGTCCCGAAATGACATTGCTGCAGATGGACACAGTTGACCGACTTTGGGTCCCCGTATCTCAGAGCCACTTGGTGCTAGGGACCCCATTTGGTGTGGAAACTCAGTGGAACTAGCACTACAACATATCCAAAGCTGGGATTCCTAGCGCCAAGTGGCCCCGAGATATGGGGCCCCAAAGTCAGTTCAGAAAATGTCAAGCACTTTTCTGCAGTAGAGAATGACGTTTTCCAAACCGATTTTGGGGCCCCGTATCTCGGGGCCACTTGGTGCTAGGAACCCCAGCACCTTTTTAAAAAGTTGTATTTCAACCAAACAATGGATGACAGCAAAGTCCAGGATTTGATGCAAACTTTATTGTATTAAAATGGTGTACATACTGTAAGAAAAATATCTCTTAAGTATTTGATGCTAAATAGCGCTTACTCATAGAGTCTCTTAGACCCCTTTCACACTGAGGCGCTTTTCAGGCGCTTTTCAGACACTTTCACGCTAAAAAAAGCACCTGAAAAGCTCACAAAAACCTATTTCCAGTACAATCAATGAATGCTTTCACACTGGGGCAGTGCGCTGGCAGGGCGGTAAAAAAACACCCCTCTCCATTGAAATGAATGGAAAGCTCTTCAAAAGCGCCTGAAAAGCTCTTCAAAAGCGCTCAGTGTTTCACTGACAGTTTAGAAGCGCCTCGGTGTGAAAGGAGCCTTACTGACAATTGCATTGTATCATTGTGTATTGAAATTTATGTATTCCTTTTTCTCCACAAATAGAGCTTTTTTGGTGGTATTTGATCACCTCTGCGGTTTTTATTTTTTGCACTATAAACAAAAAAAGAGCGACAATTTTGAAAAAAAAAAATATTTTTTACTTTCTGCTATAATACATAGCCAATAAAAAAAATATAAAAAAATCTAATTTCTTCATCAATTTAGGCCAATATGTGTTCTGCTACATGTTTTTGGTAAAAAAAAAAATCCCAATAAGCACAAAAGTTAATTTTTTTTTAATACGTGTAATGGCGGCGATCAGGGACTTATATCGGGACTGCGATATTGGGGTGGACAATTGGACACTAACTGACACTTTTGACACTTTGGGGACCAGTGACACTGATACAGTGATCAGTACTAAAAATATGCACTGTCACTGCACTAATAACACTGGGTAGGAAGGGGGTTAAACATCTAGGGCGATCAAAGGGTTAACTGCGTGCCTAACCGGTGTTTCAATGTGTACTATGTGCTGCTTTTACTAGGGGATGTGATGGATTTTATGCCCTGCTTTGCAGAGAAACAAAACCCAGCACATCCCCACTGATAGGACAGAGCTCTGCTTTGTTTACATAGGCAGAGCTCTGTCCTGTCTTCCTTATCACCGATCAGCGGTTGTCGGCGGTCATCCATTGGCTGGTACCCGCTGATCGGCTTGTGCTGTGACTAATTACGTGCGCCGAAGCAGAATCACATATAGTAAAGCTACAGTGTGCAATCGGCAAGTGGTGAAACATATTATAAAAGCTTGCATCTAATGCTGGACTGTAGCACCATCCAGGCCTTAAAGCGGTATTAAACCCAATACCAAAAATGTAATATATTGCAGCTTACCAACCATTAGATGTGGTGGCCGCATTAGGTTTTTTTTTTACATTTTTTTTCTTCATCTGGTGAAGTAACACACTTCTAGTATTAGTGAGACACACCTCTGGATGAAGGAGTATAGGAGGCACAGCAGCATTTTCAGTCTGGGGGGGGGGGGGGGTGTTAAATGTATTAGCAGATTAAAATACACTAACAAATTGAAGCCACATTTCAGATCACACTAATAAGCAGTTACAGCAAACTTTTTTTTTTCCTTTTGGGGTAAAGGTTTTGCATGAATAAATAAAAGCTGGTCATTGTTAGCACCCCTGCCAGTGTTAAGTGGCTTGTCTCAACCAAAGTTTCTAAATAAAGGGCCAGTTTATTGTCCTTCACACTTTGGGGGGACGGACTGTGGCCAGTGGGAGTAGAAGATGACCTGGTATCCAGTGGGAGTAAACAATGCCCTATCTTTGGTGTAAGTGGGAGGAATTGTGCTCCATCGTTGGTGTCAGCGGGAGGAATTGTGCTCCATCGTTGGTGTCAGCGGGAGGAATTGTGCTCCATCGTTGGTGTCAGCGGGAGGAATTGTGCTCCATCGTTGGTGTCAGCGGGAGGAATTGTGCTCCATCGTTGGTGTCAATAGAAGAAATTGTGCTCCATCGTTGGTGTCAGTGGGAGGAATTTTGCTCCATCGTTGGTGTCAATAGAAGAAATTGTGCTCCATCGTTGGTGTCAGCGGGAGGAATTGTGCTCCATCGTTGGTGTCAATAGAAGAAATTGTGCTCCATCGTTGGTGTCAATAGAAGAAATTGTGCTCCATCGTTGGTGTCAGCGGGAGGAATTGTGCTCCATCGTTGGTGTCAATAGAAGAAATTGTGCTCCATCGTTAGTGTCAATAGAAGGAATTGTGCTCCATCGTTGGTGTCAATAGAAGAAATTGTGCTCCATCGTTGGTGTCAGCGGGAGGAAATGTGCTCCATCGTTGGTGTCAGTGGGAGGCATTGTGCTCCATCGTTGGTGTCAGCGGGAGGAATTGTGCTCCATCGTTGGTGTCAGCGGGAGGAAATGTGCTCCATCGTTGATGTCAGCTGGAGGAAATGTGCTCCATCGTTGGTGTCAGCGGGAGGAATTGTGCTCCATCATTGGTGTCAGCGGGAGGAATTGTGCTCAATCGTTGGTGTCAGCGGGAGGAATTGTGCTCCATCGTTGGTGTCAGCAGGAGGAATTGTGCTCCATCGTTGGTGTCAATAGAAGAAATTGTGCTCCATCGTTGGTGTCAGCGGGAGGAAATGTGCTCCATCGTTGGTGTCAGCGGGAGGAATTGTGCTCCATCGTTGGTGTCAGCGGGAGGAATTGTGCTCCATCGTTGGTGTCAATAGAAGAAATTGTGCTCCATCGTTGGTGTCAGCGGGAGGAAATGTGCTCCATCGTTGGTGTCAGCGGGAGGAAATGTGCTCCATCGTTGGTGTCAGCGGGAGGAATTGTGCTCCATCATTGGTGTCAGCGGGAGGAAATGTGCTCCATCGTGGGTGTCAGCGGGAGGAATTGTGCTCCATCATTGGTGTCAGCGGGAGGAAATGTGCTCCATCGTTGGTGTCAGCGGGAGGAAATGTGCTCCATCGTTGGTGTCAGCGGGAGGAATTGTGCTCCATCGTTGGTGTCAGCGGGAGGAATTGTGCTCCATCGTTGGTGTCAGCGGGAGAAAATGTGCTCCATCGTTGGTGTCAGCGGGAGGAATTGTGCTCCATCGTTGGTGTCAGCGGGAGAAAATGTGCTCCATCGTTGGTGTCAGTGGGAGGAATTGTGCTCCATCGTTGGTGTCAATAGAAGAAATTGTGCTCCATCGTTGGTGTCAGCGGGAGGAATTGTGCTCCATCGTTGGTGTCAGTGGGAGGAATTGTGCTCCATCGTTGGTGTCAGCGGGAGGAATTGTGCTCCATCGTTGGTGTCAGCGGGAGGAATTGTGCTCCATCGTTGGTGTCAGCGGGAGGAAATGTGCTCCATCGTTGGTGTCAGCGGGAGGAATTGTGCTCCATCGTTGGTGTCAGCGGGAGGAATTGTGCTCCATCGTTGGTGTCAGCGGGAGGAATTGTGCTCCATCGTTGGTGTCAGTGGGAGGAATTGTGCTCCATCTTTGGTGTCAATAGAAGAAATTGTGCTCCATCGTTGGTGTCAGCGGGAGGAATTGTGCTCCATCGTTAGTGTCAATAGAAGAAATTGTGCTCCATCGTTGGTGTCAGCGGGAGGAATTGTGCTCCATCGTTGGTGTCAGTGGGACGAATTGTGCTCCATCGTTGGTGTCAGTGGGAGGAATTGTGCTCCATCATTGGTGTCAATAGAAGAAAATGTGCTCCATCGTTGGTGTCAGCGGGAGGAATTGTGCTCCATCGTTGGTGTCAATAGAAGAAAATG
This sequence comes from Lithobates septentrionalis, assembly GCA_037952835.1. NCBI lineage: Eukaryota > Metazoa > Chordata > Amphibia > Anura > Ranidae > Lithobates > Lithobates septentrionalis. The sequence continues at coordinate 158,875 of JBBDGP010002716.1, forward strand.
TGCTCCATCGTTGGTGTCAGCGGGAGGAATTGTGCTCCATCGTTGGTGTCAGTGGGAGGAATTGTGCTCCATCATTGGTGTCAGCGGGAGGAATTGTGCTCCATCATTGGTGTCAATAGAAGAAATTGTGCTCCATCGTTGGTGTCAGCGGGAGGAATTGTGCTCCATCGTTGGTGTCAGCGGGAGGAATTGTGCTCCATCGTTGGTGTCAATAGAAGAAATTGTGCTCCATCGTTGGTGTCAGTGGGAGGAATTTTGCTCCATCGTTGGTGTCAATAGAAGAAATTGTGCTCCATCGTTGGTGTCAGCGGGAGGAATTGTGCTCCATTGTTGGTGTCAATAGAAGAAATTGTGCTCCATCGTTAGTGTCAATAGAAGAAATTGTGCTCCATCGTTGGTGTCAGCGGGAGGAATTGTGCTCCATCGTTGGTGTCAATAGAAGAAATTGTGCTCCATCGTTAGTGTCAATAGAAGGAATTGTGCTCCATCGTTGGTGTCAGCGGGAGGAAATGTGCTCCATCGTTGGTGTCAGTGGGAGGCATTGTGCTCCATCGTTGGTGTCAGCGGGAGGAATTGTGCTCCATCGTTGGTGTCAGCGGGAGGAAATGTGCTCCATCGTTGATGTCAGCGGGAGGAAATGTGCTCCATCGTTGGTGTCAGCGGGAGGAATTGTGCTCCATCATTGGTGTCAGCGGGAGGAATTGTGCTCAATCGTTGGTGTCAGCGGGAGGAATTGTGCTCCATCGTTGGTGTCAGCGGGAGGAATTGTGCTCCATCGTTGGTGTTAGCAGGAGGAATTGTGCTCCATCGTTGGTGTCAATAGAAGAAATTGTGCTCCATCGTTGGTGTCAGCGGGAGGAAATGTGCTCCATCGTTGGTGTCAGCGGGAGGAATTGTGCTCCATCGTTGGTGTCAGCGGGAGGAAATGTGCTCCATCGTTGGTGTCAATAGAAGAAATTGTGCTCCATCGTTGGTGTCAGCGGGAGGAAATGTGCTCCATCGTTGGTGTCAGCGGGAGGAAATGTGCTCCATCGTTGGTGTCAGCGGGAGGAATTGTGCTCCATCATTGGTGTCAGCGGGAGGAAATGTGCTCCATCGTGGGTGTCAGCGGGAGGAATTGTGCTCCATCATTGGTGTCAGCGGGAGGAAATGTGCTCCATCGTTGGTGTCAGCGGGAGGAAATGTGCTCCATCGTTGGTGTCAGCGGGAGGAATTGTGCTCCATCGTTGGTGTCAGCGGGAGGAATTGTGCTCAATCGTTGGTGTCAGCGGGAGAAAATGTGCTCCATCGTTGGTGTCAGCGGGAGGAATTGTGCTCCATCGTTGGTGTCAGCGGGAGAAAATGTGCTCCATCGTTGGTGTCAGTGGGAGGAATTGTGCTCCATCGTTGGTGTCAATAGAAGAAATTGTGCTCCATCGTTGGTGTCAGCGGGAGGAATTGTGCTCCATCGTTGGTGTCAGTGGGAGGAATTGTGCTCCATCGTTGGTGTCAGCGGGAGGAATTGTGCTCCATCGTTGGTGTCAGCGGGAGGAATTGTGCTCCATCGTTGGTGTCAGCGGGAGGAAATGTGCTCCATCGTTGGTGTCAGCGGGAGGAATTGTGCTCCATCGTTGGTGTCAGCGGGAGGAATTGTGCTCCATCGTTGGTGTCAGCGGGAGGAATTGTGCTCCATCGTTGGTGTCAGTGGGAGGAATTGTGCTCCATCTTTGGTGTCAATAGAAGAAATTGTGCTCCATCGTTGGTGTCAGCGGGAGAAAATGTGCTCCATCGTTGGTGTCAGCGGGAGGAATTGTGCTCCATCGTTGGTGTCAGTGGGAGGAATTGTGCTCCATCGTTGGTGTCAGCGGGAGGAATTGTGCTCCATCGTTGGTGTCAGCGGGAGGAATTGTGCTCCATCGTTGGTGTCAGTGGGAGGCATTGTGCTCCATCGTTGGTGTCAGCGGGAGGAATTGTGCTCCATCGTTGGTGTCAATAGAAGAAATTGTGCTCCATCGTTGGTGTCAGCGGGAGGAATTGTGCTCCATCGTTGGTGTCAATAGAAGAAATTGTGCTCCATCGTTGGTGTCAGCGGGAGGAATTGTGCTCCATCGTTAGTGTCAATAGAAGAAATTGTGCTCCATCGTTGGTGTCAGCGGGAGGAATTGTGCTCCATCGTTGGTGTCAGTGGGACGAATTGTGCTCCATCGTTGGTGTCAGTGGGAGGAATTGTGCTCCATCGTTGGTGTCAATAGAAGAAAATGTGCTCCATCGTTGGTGTCAGCGGGAGGAATTGTGCTCCATCGTTGGTGTCAGTGGGAGGAATTGTGCTCCATCATTGGTGTCAGCGGGAGGAATTGTGCTCCATCATTGGTGTCAATAGAAGAAATTGTGCTCCATCGTTGGTGTCAGCGGGAGGAATTGTGCTCCATCGTTGGTGTCAGCGGGAGGAATTGTGCTCCATCGTTGGTGTCAATAGAAGAAATTGTGCTCCATCGTTGGTGTCAGTGGGAGGAATTTTGCTCCATCGTTGGTGTCAATAGAAGAAATTGTGCTCCATCGTTGGTGTCAGCGGGAGGAATTGTGCTCCATCGTTGGTGTCAATAGAAGAAATTGTGCTCCATCGTTAGTGTCAATAGAAGGAATTGTGCTCCATCGTTGGTGTCAATAGAAGAAATTGTGCTCCATCGTTGGTGTCAGCGGGAGGAAATGTGCTCCATCGTTGGTGTCAGTGGGAGGCATTGTGCTCCATCGTTGGTGTCAGCGGGAGGAATTGTGCTCCATCGTTGGTGTCAGCGGGAGGAAATGTGCTCCATCGTTGATGTCAGCGGGAGGAAATGTGCTCCATCGTTGGTGTCAGCGGGAGGAATTGTGCTCCATCATTGGTGTCAGCGGGAGGAATTGTGCTCAATCGTTGGTGTCAGCGGGAGGAATTGTGCTCCATCGTTGGTGTCAGCGGGAGGAATTGTGCTCCATCGTTGGTGTCAATAGAAGAAATTGTGCTCCATCGTTGGTGTCAGCGGGAGGAAATGTGCTCCATCGTTGGTGTCAGCGGGAGGAATTGTGCTCCATCGTTGGTGTCAGCGGGAGGAATTGTGCTCCATCGTTGGTGTCAATAGAAGAAATTGTGCTCCATCGTTGGTGTCAGCGGGAGGAAATGTGCTCCATCGTTGGTGTCAGCGGGAGGAAATGTGCTCCATCGTTGGTGTCAGCGGGAGGAATTGTGCTCCATCATTGGTGTCAGCGGGAGGAAATGTGCTCCATCGTGGGTGTCAGCGGGAGGAATTGTGCTCCATCATTGGTGTCAGCGGGAGGAAATGTGCTCCATCGTTGGTGTCAGCGGGAGGAAATGTGCTCCATCGTTGGTGTCAGCGGGAGGAATTGTGCTCCATCGTTGGTGTCAGCGGGAGAAAATGTGCTCCATCGTTGGTGTCAGCGGGAGGAATTGTGCTCCATCGTTGGTGTCAGCGGGAGAAAATATGCTCCATCGTTGGTGTCAGTGGGAGGAATTGTGCTCCATCGTTGGTGTCAATAGAAGAAATTGTGCTCCATCGTTGGTGTCAGCGGGAGGAATTGTGCTCCATCGTTGGTGTCAGTGGGAGGAATTGTGCTCCATCGTTGGTGTCAGCGGGAGGAATTGTGCTCCATCGTTGGTGTCAGCGGGAGGAATTGTGCTCCATCGTTGGTGTCAGCGGGAGGAAATGTGCTCCATCGTTGGTGTCAGCGGGAGGAATTGTGCTCCATCGTTGGTGTCAGCGGGAGGAATTGTGCTCCATCGTTGGTGTCAGCGGGAGAAAATGTGCTCCATCGTTGGTGTCAGTGGGAGGAATTGTGCTCCATCGTTGGTGTCAATAGAAGAAATTGTGCTCCATCGTTGGTGTCAGCGGGAGGAATTGTGCTCCATCGTTGGTGTCAATAGAAGAAATTGTGCTCCATCGTTGGTGTCAGTGGGAGGAATTGTGCTCCATCGTTGGTGTCAATAGAAGAAATTGTGCTCCATCGTTGGTGTCAGCGGGAGGAATTGTGCTCCATCGTTGGTGTCAGTGGGAGGAATTGTGCTCCATCGTTGGTGTCAGCGGGAGGAATTGTGCTCCATCGTTGGTGTCAATAGAAGAAAATGTGCTCCATCGTTGGTGTCAGCGGGAGGAATTGTGCTCCATCGTTGGTGTCAGTGGGAGGAATTGTGCTCAATCGTTGGTGTCAGCGGGAGAAAATGTGCTCCATCGTTGGTGTCAGCGGGAGGAATTGTGCTCCATCGTTGGTGTCAGCGGGAGAAAATGTGCTCCATCGTTGGTGTCAGTGGGAGGAATTGTGCTCCATCGTTGGTGTCAATAGAAGAAATTGTGCTCCATCGTTGGTGTCAGCGGGAGGAATTGTGCTCCATCGTTGGTGTCAGTGGGAGGAATTGTGCTCCATCGTTGGTGTCAGCGGGAGGAATTGTGCTCCATCGTTGGTGTCAGCGGGAGGAATTGTGCTCCATCGTTGGTGTCAGCGGGAGGAAATGTGCTCCATCGTTGGTGTCAGCGGGAGGAATTGTGCTCCATCGTTGGTGTCAGCGGGAGGAATTGTGCTCCATCGTTGGTGTCAGCGGGAGGAATTGTGCTCCATCGTTGGTGTCAGTGGGAGGAATTGTGCTCCATCTTTGGTGTCAATAGAAGAAATTGTGCTCCATCGTTGGTGTCAGCGGGAGAAAATGTGCTCCATCGTTGGTGTCAGCGGGAGGAATTGTGCTCCATCGTTGGTGTCAGTGGGAGGAATTGTGCTCCATCGTTGGTGTCAGCGGGAGGAATTGTGCTCCATCGTTGGTGTCAGCGGGAGGAATTGTGCTCCATCGTTGGTGTCAGTGGGAGGCATTGTGCTCCATCGTTGGTGTCAGCGGGAGGAATTGTGCTCCATCGTTGGTGTCAATAGAAGAAATTGTGCTCCATCGTTGGTGTCAGCGGGAGGAATTGTGCTCCATCGTTGGTGTCAATAGAAGAAATTGTGCTCCATCGTTGGTGTCAGCGGGAGGAATTGTGCTCCATCGTTAGTGTCAATAGAAGAAATTGTGCTCCATCGTTGGTGTCAGCGGGAGGAATTGTGCTCCATCGTTGGTGTCAGTGGGACGAATTGTGCTCCATCGTTGGTGTCAGTGGGAGGAATTGTGCTCCATCATTGGTGTCAATAGAAGAAAATGTGCTCCATCGTTGGTGTCAGCGGGAGGAATTGTGCTCCATCGTTGGTGTCAGTGGGAGGAATTGTGCTCCATCATTGGTGTCAGCGGGAGGAATTGTGCTCCATCGTTGGTGTCAATAGAAGAAAATGTGCTCCATCGTTGGTGTCAGCGGGAGGAATTGTGCTCCATCGTTGGTGTCAGTGGGAGGAATTGTGCTCCATCATTGGTGTCAATAGAAGAAATTGTGCTCCATCGTTGGTGTCAGCGGGAGGAATTGTGCTCCATCGTTGGTGTCAGCGGGAGGAATTGTGCTCCATCGTTGGTGTCAATAGAAGAAATTGTGCTCCATCGTTGGTGTCAGTGGGAGGAATTTTGCTCCATCGTTGGTGTCAATAGAAGAAATTGTGCTCCATCGTTGGTGTCAGCGGGAGGAATTGTGCTCCATCGTTGGTGTCAATAGAAGAAATTGTGCTCCATCGTTAGTGTCAATAGAAGGAATTGTGCTCCATCGTTGGTGTCAATAGAAGAAATTGTGCTCCATCGTTGGTGTCAGCGGGAGGAAATGTGCTCCATCGTTGGTGTCAGTGGGAGGCATTGTGCTCCATCGTTGGTGTCAGCGGGAGGAATTGTGCTCCATCGTTGGTGTCAGCGGGAGGAAATGTGCTCCATCGTTGATGTCAGCGGGAGGAAATGTGCTCCATCGTTGGTGTCAGCGGGAGGAATTGTGCTCCATCATTGGTGTCAGCGGGAGGAATTGTGCTCAATCGTTGGTGTCAGCGGGAGGAATTGTGCTCCATCGTTGGTGTCAGCGGGAGGAATTGTGCTCCATCGTTGGTGTCAATAGAAGAAATTGTGCTCCATCGTTGGTGTCAGCGGGAGGAAATGTGCTCCATCGTTGGTGTCAGCGGGAGGAATTGTGCTCCATCGTTGGTGTCAGCGGGAGGAATTGTGCTCCATCGTTGGTGTCAATAGAAGAAATTGTGCTCCATCGTTGGTGTCAGCGGGAGGAAATGTGCTCCATCGTTGGTGTCAGCGGGAGGAAATGTGCTCCATCGTTGGTGTCAGCGGGAGGAATTGTGCTCCATCATTGGTGTCAGCGGGAGGAAATGTGCTCCATCGTGGGTGTCAGCGGGAGGAATTGTGCTCCATCATTGGTGTCAGCGGGAGGAAATGTGCTCCATCGTTGGTGTCAGCGGGAGGAAATGTGCTCCATCGTTGGTGTCAGCGGGAGGAATTGTGCTCCATCGTTGGTGTCAGCGGGAGAAAATGTGCTCCATCGTTGGTGTCAGCGGGAGGAATTGTGCTCCATCGTTGGTGTCAGCGGGAGAAAATATGCTCCATCGTTGGTGTCAGTGGGAGGAATTGTGCTCCATCGTTGGTGTCAATAGAAGAAATTGTGCTCCATCGTTGGTGTCAGCGGGAGGAATTGTGCTCCATCGTTGGTGTCAGTGGGAGGAATTGTGCTCCATCGTTGGTGTCAGCGGGAGGAATTGTGCTCCATCGTTGGTGTCAGCGGGAGGAATTGTGCTCCATCGTTGGTGTCAGCGGGAGGAAATGTGCTCCATCGTTGGTGTCAGCGGGAGGAATTGTGCTCCATCGTTGGTGTCAGCGGGAGGAATTGTGCTCCATCGTTGGTGTCAGCGGGAGAAAATGTGCTCCATCGTTGGTGTCAGTGGGAGGAATTGTGCTCCATCGTTGGTGTCAATAGAAGAAATTGTGCTCCATCGTTGGTGTCAGCGGGAGGAATTGTGCTCCATCGTTGGTGTCAATAGAAGAAATTGTGCTCCATCGTTGGTGTCAGTGGGAGGAATTGTGCTCCATCGTTGGTGTCAATAGAAGAAATTGTGCTCCATCGTTGGTGTCAGCGGGAGGAATTGTGCTCCATCGTTGGTGTCAGTGGGAGGAATTGTGCTCCATCGTTGGTGTCAGCGGGAGGAATTGTGCTCCATCGTTGGTGTCAGCGGGAGGAATAATGTCCCAAGGGCCAGATAAAGACAAGTAAAGGGCATCCGGCCCCCCCGACCCACAGTTTGGAGACCGCTGATGTAAACTGATACATTCTGCTGGAGAACTCATGCCTAATGCCGCATACACACGATCAGACTTCTCGTCGAAATAAGATATGACAGCTTTTCCGACGGAATTCCGCTCGAGCTTGGCTTGCATACACACGGTCACACAAAAGTTCGCTAAACTTACGACCGTCAAGAACGCGGTGACGTACATCACTACGAAAAGCCGAGAAAATGAAGTTCAATGATTCCAAGCATGCGTCAAATTGTTTCTGAGCATGTGTAGGAATTTCGCGTGTCGGAATTGCTACAGACGATCGCATTTTCAGATAGGAACTTTTTCCGACCGAAAAATTGAGAACATGCTCTCAATCTTTTGCTGGCTGGAAATCGGCCAGCAAAAGTCCGATGGAGCATACACACGGTCGCATTTTCCGATGAAAAACTCTCATCGGTCTTTTGCGGGCCGAAATTCTGATCGTGTGTACGCAGCATTTGAGAAACAACAGATTTACTGACTGGATCACCATATGAAAGATAGACTAAAAAAGAAAACTAATGCAGTGATCGCATCTAAGAATTGGCAAGCTGCAATATAACAAATATTTGCTTTCGGGTTTAATACCGCCTTTTTTTTTTTTTTTTATGAGTCAAGTGAAATGATCACATGATATAATATAATATGGTGATAATATCATTGGAGAAAAGTCAGGCTTGGCATGCCGTGTCACATCTCCTCCTACCTGCACGAGATGTGATTGTGCTCACAATAGCTTGAAGGACATGGCCCAGCGGCAATGAATATGATCAGCATCACTGGGATAGGTCTTATTATAGATGTGGCAGATAAAATTGCATAAAACATGTTAAGAAAAAAATTTTCACATCCCTGTAAATAAATGTTACTGCCAGTGGCAGATAATGTAAAACCTGCATTGTGCACAGAGTATTTGCAGTCACTGTGCCTTTCTTGCTGTATAATGTATGTATTCTGTAGGTGAAACCACTCTCTATTTATTTATTTAAAGGGTAACCCCACCTTTATGATAAAAAATATAGCAAATTAAAAAATTATATAGCAATTGCTACACAAGTTATGTTGCAATTTCATAATATTAGCAATTAGCTTTCTTTTTTAATCCGCAGAGCTGTCATTTTCTGTAAAATGCAACATGGTGACCTAGAGGCGTCTTGTATATAGATGGTGTACAGTGCGCCCCCCCCCCCCCCCCCCCCCCCAGAAATGTCATTTCCTGCTTGTGTGATTGGCTCACTGATTTTCCAAGAATACAGTCACCAATGGTAATAAAAATGTGACAGAGGCTCTAACCTTTTCCCACGAAATGCAAAACACAACCAAAAAATGTTGGCGACAGTTGGGCTCTAACACTCATGCCGCGTACACACAATCGGAATTTCGGCCCGCAAAAGGCCGCTAAGAGTTTTTCGCCGGAAAAGACGGTCGACCGTGTGTATGCTCCATTGGACTTTTGCTGGCCGAATTCCAGCCAGCAAAAGATTAAGAGCATGCTCTTAATTTTTCGGTCGGAAAAAGTTCCTATCCGAAAATACGATCGTCTGTGGCAATTCCGACGCGCAAAATTCCTACGCATGCTCGGAAACAATTCGAGGCATGCTCGGAAGCATTCAACTTCATTTTCTCGGCTCGTCGAAGTGTTGTACGTCACCGCATTCTTGACGGTCGTAAGTTCAGCGAACTTTTGCGCAACCATGTGTATGCAAGCCAAGCTTGAGCGGAATTCCGTCAGAAAAGCCATCATATCTTTTTCCGACAAGAAGTCCAATCGTGTGTACGCGGCTTTACAGGTAAAAAAGGATATTAGTGGTGGCAAAAAGTATCTATATTTATGTAGCGGTGTAGTTGCCACTAGTAACAGACAATCCACCAATTCACCCCACTGCCAGACCTTCATACACCACTTGCAGAGACAATGAACAGTCTTTTGCTGGTTTAGTTTTCGTTGTTTTATTGGGGGGGGGGGGGTACAACTTGGTTGGGGAAAAGGGTATATGGGATGCCCATAGGATCGTTTAATTGCCATCATATTTTAAAGATTACATTCACTAGTACATAGTTAGAGCCAGAAGAGATAATGTGCATTTATAATGAGTATGATTCTCCTCCTGCATCTCCATGCAGACTGTTACTCCTCCTCTGCTTAACTCCCGCAAACTATTCCTTCCAAGAATTCCCCATCCATTACCGTGTAAAGGATGAGGACATCACTCTTGACCGTGTAAAAGTGATGGATGGTCCCAGAACTTCTCTCCTCCTGCACAAACTTATTAATCCTGAAGTAAAGTAGTGTCACATCTTCTTCTATGAGCAAGAAGGACCCACTCTGAATGAGTCCTTAAGCAGGCTCTGGTTGCTCGCTGCTACTAGGCCTGAGGCCTGCAGCACCTCTCCCCGGAGGCCTAGTAGTTTAAAAGCACCTCAGGCCACATCAATTTGACACAGATCCCCACAGTCTCTTTTCTGATCCAGGACTCTTCATCATGGACCGTGTAAATGATGGAGACTTTGCTAATGACCGTGTAGAAGCAAAGTTCCCTCACAGAATTCCTGGCACATCCAGCCCTCCACTGTGGTAACGCTCACCGACCTTTCACTGCCCCAAGTCCTTGATGGAGAACTTGACCGGACCATATGTTCCGACAGCTTCACCTGCCCCTCTATTCCAGGAGTTCTTTATTGACCACCATGTAATGATGAAGACATTGCCAATGACCGTGTAGAGGCAAAGTACCTTCATAGCTCTCCCTGGGCCTCCTCCTGCAATGGGTACACCCCCCCCCCCCCAGATGGGGGTGCCCTCCTGCTGCTGCCTAGTATTCCATCCTCCACTTCACCCAGCCAACATCTCCCTCCCAGTGGCATGTTACCTCAGCTTATATAAGAGGCCCGCCCCCTGCCAATACCAATTGGGGATTGGTCAGGGCTCCCACATGAGCTGCCTGCAACTCCAGTTCCAGGCCCTGACCCTCTTCCAGAATATTCTCCCTGGAAACAGGGGAGGCGCCTCAGAACTAGAGCACAGGTGGTCACACCCACTGCCAGCCCCAGATCAAAACAGACAGGCCTAGCTTGCAGCATAGGTCTGCCTAAATTTGCCTGTGCTGGCAGTTCCTAGTAAAAACGTATTACTAGCACCTACCTTTTGGTAGAGGGTGCTATATTTACATTAACCTATTCAAAATATGTGTAAAGCTGAACCACACATATGATTTTTTTGGCATAGTTACATCGGTCCAGCAACTATTTGGGATCCCTCTACAAGCTGGAAATCACTGTCTCCACTACTAGAGTGATCACCGCTGTCTTGTCATCATGCTGGGTGACAAGAGCCTCCTGCATCCTGGCAACTGAGAATACTGGGCGACAAGAGCGACCCCTATCCTGGCAACCAAGTATGCTGGCTTACAAGAATCACCTGCGTCCTGGTTATCGAGGATACTGTGCAACAAAAGTTGCCTGTGTCCTGGTAACCAAAGATGTTGGCTGACAAGAGCCATCTGCTTCCTGGCAACCAAGGATGCTGGCAGACAAGAGCCACCTGCATCCTGGCAATCAAGGATGCTGGGTTACAAGAGCCAATTGTGTCCTGCCAACCAAGGATGCTGGGTGACAAGAGCTGCCTATGTCCTGGCAACCAAGGATGTTGGTTACATGTTGGTTGTTATTATTCAATTGCTGGCCTCTCTTGCCCTGCTTCCTGCCCCCTCCCCCCCTTTTTATATATATATATATATATATATATATATATATATATATATATATATATACACATACATATGCAGGTGTATGTTTAATCTATATACATGGCCCCGTGGAGGGAGGGAGGAAAAACATTTTTTTGGGGTTTCCTGTTCTCCCCCCTTCTTTTTTTTTTTTTGCTATATGCATGTATATGCGCATGTGTATGTGTACTTTATGCGCGTGGTCCAGTGGGGGGAGGGAGAGAGGGGAAACATCTCTTGGGTTTGCTCCTCTCCCCCCCCCCTTCCTTTTTTTTTCTTATTATATGTCTGTATACCTGTATGTGTGTATGCATATTTCATTACATAGCCCTGTGGAGGGAGAGAGGGGAAACTTTTTTCTTTGGGTTTCCACCCCTCCCCTTTTTTTTTTTTTTTTTTATTTTGATCATCACTAGAATATTATATTAATATCACACCAATAATAATGGTTTACCAGAATATAAGGAGTGGAGGAGAGGACATGCACCTTGATTTGAATGTTTAGAAGTATACAAGAATGAGAGCAAAGGAGAGCAAATGTGGCTCCCATATTGGTTACACTCTGCACTAAAAATGTTAAGATTATTGGTTTGGAATGTGAGTTGGGGAAGGTATGGAAAGGTCACGGGTGAACCCCCTAGGGGAAGCCCAGTTGGGCAGGGGTGGGGAGGTATGGGAGGGAGGTGGTAGGAGTAGGGGATAAGGGTAGGGTGGGCAGGGTGGGTAGGGTGGGAGTCAAAGGCTACACACCACAAACATTCACACGATTTAAGACACAAATAGAGAGAAGGATGGGTTACGAGGAGAGGGAAAAACACATAGATTGGAGAAGGTATTTAAGGTGGACGGGAGAGAATTCGACCACTGGATGGATTAACTTGTTATTTACTTATCTATTTTTTCATTTCTTTATTTCTTTCCTACTTTTGTATTATTTTTATATGTTTCCATGCAAGATAAGACGTTTAGTATAACCTCTTGGAATGTCCGAGGTTTAGGGGATCCAATAAACTATGGTTCTGTCTGCACTCGAGGGGAGTGGGCCTGGACTGCTCTGCCTGCAGGAGACGCACTTGACTAATGACACGATTTCACAACTTCGTAGTCAGAAATTTCAAACCCAATACCATTCTGTGCACTCCTCATATTCAAGGGGGGTGAGCATAATGATTGGGAGGGAAATGGTGTTCTCCTGCCGGGAGAGCTGTATCAATACACAGGGTCGATACATTTTCTTGTTCTGCAAGATTGAGAATAAACGATATGTGCTGGCAAACATCTATATCCCCCTCCCCCATTTAAATTTGAGTTTCTACGAAAATTGTTGAAATTTACACTGGATAAAGTCGGAACCCCAATTATAGTGGTGGGGGGACTTTAATGAGGTCCTAGACAAGGGCTTAGATAGATTCCCACCGGGAAACAGACCCAATGGAATAGGAGAGGGCCGACTATCTCGATTTTTTGGCGAAATGGGGTTGAGCAACATATGCGAATGTGGTACCCGCAGGAACGGCAATACTCCTGCTTTTCAAGCTCCTACCTCACTCTGTCTAGAATTGACATGGCTTTAGCTAATAGAGAAGCACTAGTGTTGATAAGGAATATAGAGTATGGTCCAAGAGGAGTCTCCGACCATTCCCCACTTGCGTTGACAATAAATGCAGGGGGTAAAGCCCATCCAAGAGAATGGAAAATTGACCCTTGCTGGTTGGAATTGATTTCCAACTCTGGAGAAGTGATTACCAGACTAAATGAATTTATACAAATAAATAAAGGCACGGCACCAGCCGGTGTGGTCTGGGACTCCTTGAAGGCCTATCTTAGAGGTCTCCTGATTCAACAGGTGGCAAGAGCTAAGGGGAATTCTAGGAAGTGGGAAAGGGAAGCTAGGAATGAGGCGACACTGGCAGAGAGGCGATATGTTGAGGACCCAACACCAGACAGACAGAGGGAATGGCTAGATAAGCAACAAGCTTATAAAATGACCATTACAAGAAAGACAGAGAACAGACGAATATTCCAGAGACAGTGCCGATTTGGAGAAGGGGAGAGAGTTGGTCGTATGTTGTCTCTATTGATTAGATCTAATACCCCCCCCCCCCCCCCCCCCACTGTCTCGGCGGTTAGGACTCCAAGTGGAGAGATCTCTACCGATGCAATTGAGATAATACATACATTTAGTGAATACTATAGCTCCCTGTACAAGTCCAATAGGGGAATTGGGAGGGAAAAAATGGACGACTTTCTTCAGAAAATAACCATCCCGACCTTGACAGAAAGGGACTAAATGGACATGGATGCACCAGTGACCTTGGATGAAGTGCGGCGAGCAGTGGCTGGGATGCCAAATCAAAAGTTGCCAGGTCCCGACGGGCTCCCAATAGAAATATATAAACGATATGGAGAGGTATTGCTCCCAGAGTTGCTGAAGGCATTGGGATGGGCATTAACCAATGGGAGACTGCCCACCTCAATGTCGGAAGCCACTATTGTTGTAATACACAAGGAGGGGAAAGACCAATTGGAAGCCTCCTCTTATCGCCCAATCTCATTATTATGTACGGATGTAAAAATCTTGGCCAGAGTACTAGCAACCCGTTTAAACGGATGTATTCAAAATCTTATACATCCTGACCAGTCAGGTTTCATTCCGAATAGGTCAGCATTAATATTAGAAGAGTCCTCTTAAATATGCAGATTCCAATAGACAACGGGGGCTCTAGGGCCATATTGGCCTTAGATGCAGCCAAGGCCTTCGATAGCCTGGAATCTATCTACGGAAAGTGCTAGAGAGATTTGGGTTTGGCCCCTCCTTCATTAGGTGGGTGAAAACACTCTATACCGAACCAAGAGCAAAAATAAAAATTAATACTCTGATTTGTTCCAGTTGGAGAGAGGGACGAGGCAGGGCTGCCCCCTGTCCCCCTTATTATTTGCTCTTGCGATGGAACCGCTAGCAATTATGACTAGATCAATGCTGGGCATACAGGGATTTCGGAGGCGGACAGAAGAGGATAGGATAGCACTGTTTGCAGATGATGTCCTTTTTTTTCTCGGAGATGTTCAAATTTCATTAAGAACAGTGATACAAATGGTTGGAGAGTTCGGATGATTCTCTGGTCTGGTTATCAACTGGGACTAATCGGCCTTGTTACTGGTCGACCCACTTGGCAACCAGACACCGTCGGGAACTCCCAACCTAAAAGTAGTTGCAAAACTGAAATGTTTGGGGGTTTGGATTGCTAGCGATATAAATCTATACCTTAATGACAACTTAGCCCCACTATTACTTAACCACTTGAGCCCCGGACCATTATGCTGCCTAAGGACCAGAGGTCTTTTTCCAATTTGGCACTGCGTCGCTTTAACTGCTAATTGCGCGGTCATGCAATGCTGTACCCAAACGAAATTTGCGTCCTTTTCTTCCCACAAATAGAGCTTTCTTTTGATGGTATTTGATCACCTCTGCGGTTTTTATTTTTTGCGCTATAAACGGAAAAAGACCGAAAATTTTGAAAAAAAATGATATTTTCTACTTTTTGTTATAAAAAAAATCCAATAAACTAAATTTTAGTCATACATTTAGGCCAAAATGTATTCGGCCACATGTCTTTGGTAAAAAAAATGTCAATAAGCGTATATTTATTGGTTTGCGCAAAAGTTATAGCGTCTACAAACTAGGGTACATTTTCTGGAATTTACACAGCTTTTAGTTTATGACTGCCTATGTCATTTCTTGAGGTGCTAAAATGGCAGGGCAGTACAAAACCCCCCCAAATGACCCCATTTTGGAAAGTAGACACCCCAAGGAAATTGCTGAGAGGCATGTTGAACCCATTGAATATTTATTTTTTTTGTCCCAAGTGATTGAAAAATGACAAAAAAAAAAAAAAAAAAAAATATTTACAAAAAGTCGTCACTAAATGATATATTGCTCACACAGGCCATGGGCCTATGTGGAATTGCACCCCAAAATACATTCTGCTGCTTCTCCTGAGTATGGGGATACCACATGTGTGGGACTTTTTGGGAGCCTAGCCGCGTACGGGGCCCCGAAAACCAATCACCGCCTTCAGGATTTCTAAGGGTGTAAATTTTTGCTTTCACTCTTCACTGCCTATCACAGTTTCGGAGGCCATGGAATGCCAAGATGGCACAAAACCCCCCAAAATGACCCCATTTTGGAAAGTAGACACCCCAAGCTATTTGCTGAGAGGCATATTGAGTCCATGGAATATTTTATATTTTGACACAAGTTGCGGGAAAGTGACACTTTTTTTTTTTTTTTTTTTTTTTTTCATAAAGTTGTCACTAAATGATATATTGCTCACACAGGCCATGGGCATATGTGGAATTGCACCCCAAAATACATTTAGCTGCTTCTCCTGAGTATGGGGATACCACATGTGTGGGACTTTTTGGGAGCCTAGCCGCGTACTGGACCCCGAAAACCAATCACTGCCTTCAGGATTTCTAAGGGTAAAAATTTTTGATTTCACTCTTTACTGCCTATCACAGTTTCGGAGGCCATGGAATGCCCAGGTGGCACAAAACCCCCCCAAATGACCCCATTTTGGAAAGTAGACACCCCAAGCTATTTGCTGAGAGGCATGGTGAGTATTTTGCAGCTCTCATTTGTTTTTGAAAATGAAGAAAGACAAGAAAAAACATTTTTTTTTTTTCTTTTTTCAATTTTCAAAACTTTGTGACAAAAAGTGAGGTCTGCAAAATACTCACTATACCTCTCAGCAAATAGCTTGGGGTGTCTACTTTCCAAAATGGGGTCATTTGGGGGGGTTTTGTGCCACCTGGGCATTCCATGGCCTCCGAAACTGTGATAGGCAGTGAAGAGTGAAATCAAAAATTCACGCCCTTAGAAAGCCTGAAGGCGGTGCTTGGTTTTCGGGGTCCCGTACGCGGCTAGGCTCCCAAAAAGTCTCACACATGTGGTATCCCCGTACTCAGGAGAAGCAGCAGAATGTATTTTGGGGTGTAATTTCACATATTTCCATGGCATGTTTGAGCAATATATCATTTAGTGACAACTTTGTGCAAAAAAAAAAAAAAAAAAAAAAAATTTGTCTCTTTCCCGCAACTTGTGTCGCAATATAAAATATTCCATGGACTCGACATGCCTCTCAGCAAATAGCTTGGGGTGTCTACTTTCCAAAATGGGGTCATTTGGGGGGGTTTTGAACTGTCCTGGCATTTTATGCACAACATTTAGAAGCTTATGTCACACATCACCCACTCTTCTAACCACTTGAAGACAAAGCCCTTTCTGACACTTATTGTTTACATGAAAAAGTTTTTTTTTTTTGCAAAAAAATTACTTTGAACCCCCAAACATTATATATTTTTTTAAAGCAAATGCCCTACAGATTAAAATGGTGGGTGTTTCATTTTTTTTTTTCACACAGTAATTGCGCAGCGATTTTTCAAACGCATTTTTTGGGGAAAAAACACACTTTTTTTAATTTTAATGCACTAAAACACACTATATTGCCCAAATGTTTGATGAAATAAAAAAGATGATCTTAGGCCGAGTACATGGATACCAAACATGACATGCTTTAAAATTGCGCACAAACGTGCAGTGGCAACAAAATAAATACATGTTTAAAAGCCTTCAAAAGCCTTTACAGGTTACCACTTTAGATTTACAGAGGAGGTCTACTGGAAAAATTACTGCACTCGATCTGGCCTTCGCGGTGATACCTCACATGCATGGTGCAATTGCTGTTTACATTTGACGACAGACCGCCGCTTGCGTTTGCCTTAGCGCGAGAGCAGGGGGCGACAGGGGTGTTTTTTTTTTTTTTTTTTTTTTCTTTATTATTTTTTTGCTTTTTTAATCTTACTTTTAAACTGTTCCTTTCATATTTTTTTTTTTTAATCATTTTTATTGTTATCTCGGGGAATGTAAATATCCCCTATGATAGCAATAGGTAGTGACAGGTACTCTTTTTTGAAAAAATTGTGGTCTATTAGACCCTAGATCTCTCCTCTGCCCTCAAAGCATCTGACCACACCAAGATCGGTGTGATAAAATGCTTCCCCAATTTCCCAATGGCGCTATTTACATCCGGCGAAATCTAAGTCATGAAATACTCGTAGCTTCCGGTTTCTTAGGCCATAGAGATGTTTGGAGCCACTCTGGTCTCTGATCAGCTCTATGGTCAGCTGGCTGAATCACCGGCTGCATTCTCAGGTTCCCTGTTGAGACAGGAGAGCCAGAGAAAAACACGGAAGATGGTGGGGGGGGGGGGGCATTCCCTCCCACGGCTTGTAAAAGCAGTCTAGAGGCTAATTAGCCGCTAGGATTGCTTTTATATGAAAGCCGACCGCTGGCTGAAAAGAATGATACCAAGATGATACCTAAACCTGCAGGCATCATTCTGGTATAACCACTCAAAGTCGTGAATGGCGTACCTGAAGACAAAAAAATGGTTAACAATGGTTAACAATAAAGCACAGTAAAGTGTAAATAATTACACACCTGAAAAACAAACATGATAAAACATAATAACAATAACAATAACAATAACAATAAAACATTGCAGAATAGAATACAGTAAAAAAGAGCAGAACAATAGAGAGAGAGAATAGAGAGAGAGAGAACAATAAAACAACAACTATTTTTTTTTATTTCATATATTTTTTTTTTTTTTACACTTTTTTTGTAACTAACTTTTATAACGGTAACCGGTTCCAGGTTCGGGTCTCTCAAAATGCGATGGCATCTTGGGAGACCCTGTGAAAGTGCGCCTAGCCTGTGCAATGCTGTACCCTACGCTAATACTCAACTAGTGCATGGTAGCGTTCAAAACATTCACCAATGCAAAGACCAGGATTGTCAGGACAGGAGGGACAATAATAGCGGGCGTCACGCCTATATCCGCGCTTGCTGCAGACACGACATCTTTTTTGGGGGGTTCGTTGGGTAGGGGTACTTGGGAGGACATAAAAATGCCTCTCATGCAGCCGACTGCATTTGGTTGGGGATGTGAATGGGGGAAGTACGGGCGCTGCAGAAGCGGTGGGTTCCCAATTAGGATTGGCGAATGCAGCAGGAAGGGCACTATGGGCACGACGGGCCTGTGTTTGTCTTTTTGGTGGCAGCGGGACACTACTTGTGCTTGCCACCTCACCAGCTTGAACTGCACTTATGGGACTCGCCACGTCACCAAGTGTTACTGCAGTGCTGGTTTGACTACGACCGGGGTGTACTAGGCCGCTGGCGCTTGCCAGTTCACCAAAACGCTACCAAAAAACTGTTAGCGATCGCAGGGATCAGGCCTGACTCTGCGAACGCTGCAGTTATGCGTTTAGTGTTTTGTAAGTGACAGTGATCGATACTGCACTTGGGTGGGCTGGGCCGGGCCGGGCGGAGGGGCAAAACGCAGGTGCTAGCAGGTATCTGGGCTGATCCCGCTAACACTGCGTTTTTGGGAACCCTAAACTGCTGGTGACGCTAGTATAGATATGATCGGATCAGATATTGATGCGATCAGATACTATACCACTAAGGGAGGTGTACGGTGTGTGCGTGGGTGTTAGCGGTACTGGCACTAATCTGACGCTGCCTGGGGCTGGTGCTTGCCAGTTCACCAAAATACTACCAAAAAAACTGTTAGCGATCGCAGGGATCAGGCCTGACTCTGCGAACGCTGCAGTTATGCGTTTAGTGTTTTGTAAGTGACAGTGATCGATCGATACTGCACTTGGGTGGGCTGGGCTGGGCCGGGCCGGGCGGAGGGGCAAAACGCAGGTGCTAGCGGGTATCTGGGCTGATCCCGCTAACACTGCGTTTTTGGGAACCCTAAACTGCTGGGGACGCTAGTATAGATCTGATCGGATCAGATATTGATGCGTTCAGATACTATACCACTAAGGGAGGCGTATGCTGCGTGCGTGGGTGTTAGTGGTACTGGCGCTAACCTGACGCCTGGGGCTGGTGCTTGCCAGTTCACCAAAATGCTACCAAAAAAACTGTTAGCGATCGCAGGGATCAGGCCTGACTCTGCGAACGCTGCAGTTATGCGTTTAGTGTTTTGTAAGTGACAGTGATCGATCGATACTGCACTTGGGTGGGCTGGGCCGGGCCGGGCGGAGGGGCAAAACGCAGGTGCTAGCGGGTATCTGGGCTGATCCCGCTAACACTGCGTTTTTGGGAACCCTAAACTGCTGGGGACGCTAGTATAGATCTGATCGGATCAGATATTGATGCGTTCAGATACTATACCACTAAGGGAGGTGTACGGTGCGTGCGTGGGTGTTCGCGGTACTGGCGCTAATCTGACGCTGCCTGGGGCGACGCATATCACCGCCGGGCGATCGGGGGGCTAAACCTTTATTCGGTAATAAACGGCGGGTGCCCTGACACTATAAAAAAATAAACAAACTAACCAGCGTCAACCGTAACGGTTATACGGTGATCAGTGGTGAAAGGGTTAACTAGGGGGCAATCAAGGGGTTAAAACATTTATTAGGTAGTATATGGGGGTCCCTGACAATATAAAACGCTGACGGCGAACCTAAATATTTACCTCACTAACTAGCGTCACCAGTGACACTAATACAGCGATCAGAAAAATGATCGCTTAGTGACACTGGTGACAGGGGGTGATCAAGGGGTTAAAACTTTATTAGGGGGGGTTAGGGGGGTACCCTAGACCTAAAGGGGGGTAATACTAACTGCCCTAACACATTTACTGTCACAAACTGACAACTAGCAGTAATCAGAAAAAAAAAAAAAAAAAAAAAAAAAAAAAACTGCTGGTGTCAGTTTGTGACAGGGGGGGGGGGGTGATTGGGGGGGGATCGGGGGGCGATCGGGGGGGGGATCGGGGTGATTTGTGTGCCTGGCATGTTCTACTGTGTGTGTGTGTGTTTGTACACTCACATACTTGTCGTCTCTCCTCGGGCCGGAACGGAAAATACCGACCCGAGGGGAGATGACATCACTTCCTTTGCTGCTGTTTAGCATACAGCAGCAAAGGAAGATTCTCATTGGCCGGCGGCGATCGCGAGGGGGGGGCCACGAACGGATGGTCTCCCCCTCATCACCGATCGCCGCTGGACAAACGACGACCGCCTCGGGCACCGGGGGGGGGTCCGATCGGACCCCCCACCCGCGGAAGGCAAATCACGTACCCTGTACGTGATTTTGCCTGTCCGTGCCACTTTGCCGACGTACATCGGCGTGAGGCGGTCGTCAAGTGGTTAAATTAAAGCAAAAAGGAGATATTTGGTGCCGGCTCCCATTGTCTGTAGCAGGACGCTGTAATTTAATAAAGATGATATGGTTACTCCAGATACTATATCTCTTCCATAACTCCCCAATTTGGATAGGCCAAAAGTGGTTTAAAAGAATAGAATCCCTGTTCAGGGATTTCATTTGGAAAAAGGGCAAATCTAGAATCAGTTTGCAAACTATGCAGTTACCGACCAAAGAAGGGGGTATGGCAGTTCCACACCCGAGGTCATATTTCCTGGCATCTCAGCTTCAGCAGCTAGCGGGCTGTGGAGCCCTTGGAGGGGGAAATTCCAGCGGTAGGATGATGATAATGGAGGCCCCGCATAGCACATTAATAGAGGTATTAGAGGCAGATTCATTTATCCATAGATGCCCGATGATAAAATTAATTGGCAAAGTATGGCAGACAACGAACGTATTGAGGGGATATCAGAATATGCCCCTCTATGGAACAATAGAAATTTAGCGGAACTAAGAGATATAGAGAGGTCTATGGAATGGGAGGGACAGGGTATTAACCGACTAAGACAATTATATGAGGGCAATGTTATGAAAACATTCTTAGACTTAAAAAGGAATTTAATATACCAAACAACTAATTCTATAAATATCTTCAAATCAGACATGCTGTCCAGACACAGTTCAGGTCGCATATAATCGAATGGACCCAGATCCCCACTCTCGCAAAAATAATGAATTTAGACACATCCAAAGGATTATATGCCAGACTGGAAGTTAGAAAAATAAATTGAGCGGGACCTTCCAGTAGAGAAGTAGTAGTAGTAGTAGAGAGGAATTTGAGAGAGATGTGGGGGCAATGACCACGGAGGAAAGGGATAGGATCTTGATAAGAGGAACACTGGTCTCAATTTCCCCCTCACAGGAGATATCTCACCTGTTCCTAATACATATGCCCCGTACACACGGTCGGACATTGATTGGACGTTCCGACAACAAAATCCCTGGATTTTTTCCGAAGGATGTTGGCTCAAACTTGTCTTGCATACACACGGTCACACAAAGTTGTCGGAAAATCCGATCGTGCTGAACGTGGTGACGTAAAACACGTACGTCGGAACTATAAACGGGGCAGTGGCCAATAGCTTTCCTCTCTTAATTTATTCTGAGCATGCGTGGCACTTTGTGCGTCGGAATTGTGTACACATGATTGGAATGTCCGACATTGGATTTTGTTGTCGGAAAATTTTACAGCAAGCTCTCAAACTTTGTGTGTCGGAAATTCCTATGGAAAATGTGTGATGGAGCCTACACACGGTCACAATTTACGAAAACAAGGTCCTATCACACGTTTTCCATCGGAAAATCCTATCGTATGTACGGGGCAATAGAGTATATTATACCCCCCAAAAAATTTTCAAACTTGGGTGGAGACAAAACGACCAGTGCCCCAGATGCAGGGCATCAGGGGACCTTATCCATATGGTATGGAAATGCCCAAAGCTATTTAGATATTGGATAGAGATTGTAGATAGGATAAGTAAAATCGTTAAGACTGCAATAGAACCGACGGCCAAGACCTGCTTATTGGGGGACATGGAGGGAGGCAGAGTCTCGAAGGACACCATTGAAGTAGTGTTAAGATGCCTATTTCAGGCGAGAAAATTAATCGCACAGCAATGGTGAGCACACAAACCCCCGACTGTAGAGAACTGGGTTGAGATTATCAACTCAATAGTTGGGAATGAGCGAGTGATATATATTAGGCAAGGTAATTATAGGATGTTCGAGAGAATGTGGAGGCCCTGGCTGGATAAGATGGGGTATCCCCTATAGGGGGAGAATGGTGAACGCATAGAGATCCTTCCTGCCCTTTTTCTTTTTTTTTTTTTTCTTCTTTTTTTTCTCTTCCTCTCCCTAGTTTTCTCTAGCTGTTCCCAGCCCCCCTCTATTGAGGATTTTGGACGCCCCTTGCTCTGTCATTCTTCCCGACCCCTTGGAGTATGTTTGTCCATTTATCCATTCTTTTTGGTGATTTTGCAATCAATTGAATTTATATATAGTTAAGGACTGGGTGGTGTGAGGGTCTGGGGGGGGGGGGGGGGGGGGTGGGCTGTGAGGGAGGGAGTGGGTAGATAAAACAGTAATAGCGTCATGCATTGTAAGACATTACACAATATTTTATAATATTGTATTTTTTAACTTTTCTTTGTTACCTGTGTAATAATAACACAACAAATAAATAAAAAAAAGTATCAATTAAAAAAAAAAAAGATGTTGGGGGACAAGAGCCATCTGCTTCCTGGCAACCAAGGATGCTGAGTGACAAGAGCCACCTGTGTCCTGGCAACCAAGGATGCTGGGTGACAAGAGCTGCCTTTGTCCTTGTAACCAAAGATTTCAGGGGACAAGAGCCATCTGCGTCCTGGCAACCAAGGATTCTGGGTTGCAAGAGCCACCCATCTCATGGCAACCAAGGACGATGGGTGACAAAAGCCACCTGTGTCCTGGCAACCAAGTATGCTGGGCAACAAGAGCTGCCTATGTTCTGGTAACCAAATATGCTGAGTGACAAGTGCTGCCTACACACTGGCAACCAAGGATGCTGGCTGACAAGAGCCACCTGCGTCCTGTCAATTGGGGATACTGGGCAACAAGAGCTGCCTGTGTCCTGGTAACCAAAGATGTTGGTGACAAGAGCAACCTGTGTCCCTAACAACCAAGGATATTGGGTGACAGGAGCTGCCTATGTCCTAGCAACCAAGAATGCTGGGTGCTGGGTGACAAGAGCTGCCTACGTCCTGGCAACAAAGGATGCTGGGTGACAAGAGTTGCTTACGTCCTGGCAACCAAAGATGCTGGATGACAAGAGCTTCCTACATCCTGGCAACAAAGGATGCTGAGTGTCAACAGCCACCTGTGTCCTGGTAACCAATGATGCTGGGCGACTAGAGCTGCCTACGTTCTGGCAACCAAGGATGCTGAGTGACAAGAGTCACCTGTTTAGCCTTTTTTTTAATTTAGGGAATGTTTTTTGTACTATTGCAATAATTGAGGATGTGGTACCACCAGTAAATCCACCAAGCAAAAGAAGAAGCCTACAGCCCCCCCCCCCCCAATCTATGTGTACTTATTGTGCTCAGCAATCACTGTCTCAGTCACTAGACAGTCCACACTTTCTTACAGATGTGACCTACCTCACACTCTACCTCACAGACAGGTGTTGACTCCTACCTGTCCCTTTTAAGGCCTTCACTGCAAGTGGGTTTGCCTTTTCTGGACTAATGTCCCTGTAATCTGGGTTTGGAGGCTCTTTTTAACCCAAAGTCTCCCCAAGCCTCCGAAATTCCAAGTCCCAAATGGGGACTTGCCAATTCTGAGAGAGCTGTAAATCATTCCTCTCCTCTCCAACTGGACAACCCCAGAGACCCTCACCCTGCATGGGTGAAAACCCATGACTATTCAAAACTACATTCAAGTTGTCCCCCTGAAAGAGACCATAACCCAAATAGCAAGGAAATGTATCTCCTGCCCTGGACACATCCCTGGGGTCCTGTACAATACTTTAGGCAAACCATCCTCCTGCTTCAGCCATTGAGCTTTCCGTGTCACCTCTGTGCACTCCCCTCCCCCCAATTCTAATTCTACTACACTTCTGGTGGTGTACACAGTACACAATACATTGCAGCCATAGTACAGTTGCTAATACAGTGCAGGCAGTGTACACAGTATCTAACACAGTGTGTACAGTGTCTACTACACTTCTGGTGGTGTACACAGTACACAATACAGTGCAGCCGTAGTACAGTTTCTACTACTTTTCTGGTGGTGTACACAGTATCTAATACAGTGTGTACAGTTTCTACTACACTTCTGGTGGTGTACACAGTATCTAATACAGTGTAGTGTTGTGTTGTAAAACAAAATATACATCATGTCTGGAAGGCCACTAAGTATAGGCAGACGCTCACAGGCCACTAAAAGAGGGCAAGCAGCCTCTGTGTATACAGTCAACAGTGCCGGTCGTGGACATGGTGCATCCTATGCCGGTGGCCGTGGGGCACGCTTGTCCTTTTTTTCTGGCCGTGTTATTGTGCCAGAACATGCAGAAGAGTTGGTGGAGTGAATAACAAAGCTGTCCTCATCCTCTGTCACCCAGGCTCAGAGTAGTTTGCCTTCCAACGCAGCTGCCAAAGCGGCCTATTCCACCGGCTCCCAGCGATTTGAAGGCTCCGATGTTGGTTCCCAGGTTGAGGAAGAGAGTAACGTGAGCCTAGAGAGAGGGGGTGCCCAAGAAGGACAAGAAACTGGCAGTCATGTTCCCCCAAGCTGCAACATACTGCCATGTTTGCTCCAGTGACAAGGAGAGAGGGGATGATGAGGTCACTGACTGTACTTGGGTGCCTGAGAGGAGGAGGAGGCACAACTCCAATGAGGCAGGATGTCCTCTAGGGGGCAGCTTTAGGGCAGCCACCCTATTGCATCAGCAGGTGCAGGGCGCTGCTGACTCCCCGCTGACTTTTAAAAGTTTCTTGGTGTGGGCCTTTTTCGACACGTGTGCAGCAGATCGCACCGTTGCTGTTTGCAACCTATGTCTGAAGCGGATCAAGCGTGGTCAGAACAGCAGCCACTTGGGCACCACATGCTTGACCAGACATATGATGACCCACCATGCAGTCCGTTGGCAACAGCACTTGAAAGACCCACATAAAAGAAAAAGGCAGACTTCTTGCTCCTCACCTGGGATCTCCAACCCCATTATACCTCAAGTCCTCTCAAAAACCTGCACTGAGAGGAATGAAGGTATAGCAATAGGTGTCCCAAGTACTTGCAGCCAATCTGCTAGCAGTACAGCACCATCTGGTTTTAGCAGGCAAATTTCCCTATCCCAGTTGCTGAACCGTAAAAAGAAATTCGATCCCAGCCATCCACATGCTCAGCGTCTAAATGCTAGCTTGGCCAAATTGCTAGCACTGCAACTGTTGCCTTTTCAGCTGGCAGACTCTGCCCCCTTCGTGAATTTGTGGAATGTGCTGTACCTCAGTGGCAGGTTCCAAAACGCCATTTCTTTTCACGGAAGGCCATTCCGGCTTTCTACCGGCATGTGGAAGACAATGTTTTGGCCTCGTTGGACAGGTCGGTCAGCAGTAAGGTGCATATTACCACTGACTCATGGTCCAGCAGGCATGGGCACGTTACCTTTCATTCACGGCGCACTGGGCAGCTCTGCTGCCAGCTGGGAAGGATGCAGGACAGGGTTCAGTATTGTTGGAGCCTCCAAAATGCTAGTGGTGATTCTGTCACAGCTCTCTCTTCCACCCCCTCCTTTTCATCTTCCTCTATGGCCTCTTCTGCAGATTTGTCCTCTGAACCAGCGGTGCTTCGTAAGCGTTCAAGGGACTACACAAGCAGTCAGGCAAAAAGATGCCATGCGGTGCTTGAGTTGGTCTGCTTAGGGGGTAGGAGCCTGGGGCACAGATTCTGTCAGCTCTGCAGGGCAGGCTCAGAGGTGGTTGACGCCATGCCAGCTTCAGCCAGGAATGGTTGTATGCGACAATGACACCAACCTTCTCTCCGCCCTCGGACAGGGACACTTGACCCATGTTTGGCACACGTCTTGAATTTGGTGGTACAGAGGTTCTTGACCAGGTACCCAGGCTTACAGGATCTCCTGAGGCAGGCCAGAAAAGTCTGTGGTCATTTCCTCCGGTCATACAATGCCAGTGCTCAGCTGACTGACATTCAAAGGGAATGCAACCTGCCCACCAACCGCCTCATTTGTGACATGCCCACCAGGTGGAACTCAAAGTTGGCAAAGCTGCAGCGGCTGCAGAAGGCCATCAATGAGTACCTGTGCGAGTATGGCTTCCATTCGCAATGCCAGTGGCTATTGATCAAGAATGCATGCACTGTCCTGTCACCATTTGAGGAGACCACAAGGATGATGAGCAGCGACAATGCATGCATCAGTGACACTGTCCCTCTAGTCTTCCTGTTGGAGCACACGCTTCGTGGAATAATGGACAGGGCAGTTGATGCAGAACAGCGGGATGAAGAGGAAGACTTCCTTACCCCTCAAGGCCCCCTTTATCCAGATAGCATTCCTGCGGGCCCGCCAAACACACAGAAAGAAGAGGAGGATTGTGTCAGCATGGACATGGAGGATAACACTCAGCAGCAGTCTTCAAGGGATGTTTTTTTTAGGGAGGAGGTTGTTACTGATCATGTGATCCTTAGTGACCCAGAGGATTCAGAATCGAATGCCTCTGCAAACTTACGCTGCATGGCCTCCCTGATTCTGCAAAGCCTGCGAAAGGACCACAGGATTCGTGGTATCAAAGAGAGGTATCATTACTAGCTGGCAACCCTTCTTGATCCACGTTACAAGTGTAAGGTTGCAGAACTCATCCTGCCTTCGCAGAGGGAGCAGAGGATGTAACATCTTCAGGAGGCCTTGAAGAAAGGTTTGTGCAATGCATTTCGAGACCCTAGGAGGTTACAATTTCCTGGTGCTGGACAACGTGTTGCTGAGGCTTCGTTCAGTCAGAGGAAGAGCGGTGGAGAAGGTAGCTGGCTGCCTTTAAACAATTTTTGAGTCCTCAGCGCCAAGGTCTGATTGGTTCAAGCAACCATCGCCAGGGTCTGCATTACATGGTGCAGGAATATCTAGGGGCAAGAGCAGACTTGGAAATCATTCCAATAGAACATCCACCGGGTTACTGGGTCTTGAGGATGGACCACTGGCCAGAACTTGCTCAATATGTAGTTGAGCTACTGGCCTGTCCTGCATCCAGTGTTATTTCTGAACGCACATTCAGTGCTGCTGGAGGGTTTGTAATGGATCATAGCATGCACCTGTCCACAGACTCCGTTGACAGGCTCACATTCATAAAAATTAATCAGTCTTGGATCAGCAGTTATCAAGCACCTGATGCTGATGTAACTGGTTGAATTTTCTATGGATGCGGGATCCCTTGAAGACTGCCTATGCTGACTATCCTATTCCTCCTCAATTTTGATGATGCTAGCTTCCAACAATATTTTTGGTTTAGGGCACCACCACCACCACCCAAGGCCCAATTTTTCTGCCACTGTTTAACAGGGGCATGTAATTAAAATTTTTGATATAATATTTCAACGCAGGGCCCGTTCCTGTGCCCAACAAGAGTAACTGTGAGGGCTTATGCCCCGTACACATGATCGGATTTTCCAACAGAAAATGTGTGATAGGACCTTGTTGTCGGAAATTCTGACCGTGTGTAGGCTCCATCACACATTTTCTATCGGATTTTCCGACACACAAAGTTTGAGAGCAGGATATAAAATTTTCCGACAACAAAATCCGTTGTCGGAAATTCCGATCGTGTGTACACAAATCCGACGGACAAAGTGCCACTCATGCTCAGAATTAATAAAGAGATGAAAGCTATTGGCCACTGCCCCGTTTATAGTCCCGACATATGTGTTTTACGTCACCGCGTTCAGAATGATCGGATTTTCCGACAACTTTGTGTGACCGTGTGTATGCAAGACAAGTTTGAGCCAACATCCGTCGGAAAAAATCCTAGGATTTTGTTGTCAGAATGTCCGAACAAAGTCCGACCGTGTGTACGGGGCATTACAGTGTTGTGGCACCACCACCACTACCCAAGGCCCAATTTTTCTGCCCCTGTTTAACAGAGGTATGTAATTACAATTTTTGATATAATATTTCAATGCAGGGCCTGTTCCTGCGCCCAACAAGAGTAACTGTGAGGGCTTACAGTGTTGTGGCACCACCACCACTACCCAAGGCCCAATTTTTCTGCCCCTGTTTAACAGGGGCATGTAATTACAATTTTTGATATAATATTTCAATGCAGGGCTCGTTCCTGCGCCCAACAAGAGTATCTGTGAGGGGTTACAGTGTTGTAGCACCACCACCACCACCCAAGGCCCAATTTTTCTGCCCCTGTTTAACAGGGGTATGTAATTACAATTTTTGATATAATATTTCAATGCAGGGCCCGTTCTGGCACCCAACAAGAGTAACTGTGAGGGGTTACAGTGTTGTGGCACCACCACCCAAGGCCCAATTTTTCTGCCCCTGTTTAACAGAGGCATGTAATTACAATTCTTGATATAATATTTCATAGCAGATCCCGTTCCTGCGCCCAACAAGAATAACTGTGAAGGCTTACAGTGTTCTGGTACCACCACCACCTCCAAGACCCAATTTTTCTACCTCTGTTTAAAAAGGGCATGTAATTACAATTTTTGATATAGTATTTCACAGCAGCGCCCGTTCCTGCGCTCAAACAAGAGTAACTGTGAGGGCTTAGGGCTTACAGTGTTCTGGTACCACCAACACCTAAGGCCCAATTTTCTGCAGAGTATATAGGGCAGGCCGTATAGTATATATACTGCTGTTCAGAGTATATAGTTTCTGAGGGACCCCCACGCTATTTTTTTTTATTTGGGTGCGGGGTTCCCCTTAATATCCATACTAGACCCAAAGGGTCTGGTAATGGGGGGGGGGGGCATGCTGTTTTTTTCAATGATTTTCATCTATATTGCCGGGACCCGACAATACATTACAGCCGAGAGTAGTTGTATATTACATTTTTTCCTTTAGAAATGTCATTTTGTTGTGGTATTGTTCTAAACACAAGAAAAATGCGCTACTTTACAAGCATACTAAGGATACCCCCCAGGCACGATATTTAAAGGAATATTTCATTTTTATTGTTTCACTTTAAGCATTATTAAATCACTGCTTCTGGAAAAACGTCAGTTTTTAAAACTTTTTTTTGCATTGATACATGTCCCCTGGGGCAGGACCCGGGTCCCCAAACACTTTTAATGGCAACAACTTGCATATAAGCCTTGAAAATGAGCACTTTTAATTTTTACGTTCGCTTCCCATAGATTTTAACGGTGTTTGCGTGTTCAAACACATTTTTTGCCTGTTCGCATGTTCTGCTGCGAACTGAACCGGGGGGTGTTCGGCTCATCCCTAGCTACCACCCCAAACCATCCAAATAACCTCCTGAGTAGGGTAACCACATTTCCAAACTGCCATTCAGGGACACCCCCCTGCCCCCCTTCCCAAAAAAAGATGGGGGGGGGGTTGGGGGAATGTAGTCTCGGTGTTGACGGGGAATTCGGCGGATGGGGTGATTTGTCGGGTGAATAGCTGGCGTTGTACTACATTGTAATATATAATGACATTTTTTTGTTCAACCATAATGCAGAATCAGTGGGGACCCTGAGCTTGTCACTAGCCACCAGATGCAGTGTGCCACTTGCCACAGTTGCCTGCCACGAGATGCAGCTTGTTACTTGCCACTGTCGCCTGCCCCCAGATGCAGCTTGTCACTTGCCACCATTGCCTGCCACCAGATGCAGCGTGTCACTTGCCACCAGATGCCAATTGTAACCCATTGCCTGCCACCAGATGCAGCGTGTCACTTGCCACCAGATGCAGCTTGTCACTTGCCACCAGATGCCAATTGTAACCCATTGCCTGCCACCATATGCAGCGTTTCACTTGCCACCGTTGCCTGCCGCCAGATGCAGTGTGCCACTTTCCACCCATAGCCTGCCACCAGATGCAGTATGCCACTTTTCACCCGTAGCCTGCCACCAGATGCAGTTGGCCACTTGTCACCTGTAGCCTGCCCCGGGAAAGTTAACGCCCCTCTCGCCACTGGCTGCTGATGTTACTTCTCCCATGCAGGGGCCAGTGTCACATCTTTCAGCTCTGAGGGGTTCATGCTGGGACCTGTAGTCCTTCACTTTGGGGGGATCACACCCCCCAAAAGTGAAGGACTACAAGTCCCAGCATGAACCCCTGATATCTAAGGATGTGATCCCCCCCCCCCCCCAAATTGAAGGACTACAGGTCCCAGCATGGACCTCTGAGAATTAAGGGTGTGACCCCATAGATTTCACATGCTAATGCTGGGACCTGTTCTTCACTTATTTGGGGGGGGCATCACATCTTCAGTTCTGAGGGGTTCATGCTGGGACCTGTAGTCCTTCACTTTTGGAGGGGGGGGTCACATCCCAGCATGAACCCTGTCCTGATATCTAAGGATGTGTCCTCCTTCCATCCCTCCGAGGGTGTCATCTCATCTGTCCTCTCCTCTTCTGCAGACCCCTTATCTGCCAACCGTACACACACTCAAAGCTCCTGTGAAGTGCTGACAGTTCAGCACAGAATGCTGGCTGCTGGGGGAGAGCTGATTGAGGATTTTAACCCTGATCTGTCCATGGTGAGTGCTTTGGGTTCACTTGCCTTTCTATAAAACTCATCTCTCCTCGTGCACTTCTGCATGCTGCTGGCTGAACGTTGCAGGGAGGAGGTGGGTGGAGCTAATCAGTAGGCACGGAGGAGGAACTTAAATCTTCCCGCTGTGAATGCTGGGGCTCTGTCTCTCTCCTCCTCATGACATCACTGGTTGCTAGATGCGAGGCGGGCAGTGGCTAGAAACCATTTGGGCATTGTGCCAGCGGCTCATGTAAAAGGGGTCTCACCAGCCAGGGGTCCACCACAGGCTGTCAGTGAGTGGCAACAGCGATGTGAGGGATATTTTAGAGGGCATCAAAACGGTCCAGGGCCAGGGGGCAATTCCGGGACACTGTATTGTCCCTGAATGAGGGTGCCCTGCACCCGGGACAGACCTGCTAATTGCAGGATTGTCCCGGGCAATCCGGGACACGTGGGCACCCTACTTCTTTGGGTGCAAGAAAAGCAGTCGTTCAGCTTCCAGCCCGATAATCAATAAAGATGATCCGCAACTCCATACATGCTTTTAATCTTTTCAAATTTAGTGACCCTCTATAAAAACAGGTAGGTACAGCAGATGTTAACGCATTCCAGCCATGACGGCCTTCTTCACAACAAATATACAATGCCTTTGGCAGACAGACATATAAACCATTTAGCTCTTTGCCCAGAGTCCCGCTTTAACAATGACGGAGATATACATTGGAATTTCCTCTTTAAACAACAAGAAAAAGATGTCACGAGGTATTCTGTCTTCTGTGCAGACGCGTATTCTTGAAAAAAGCCAATTCAGCAGAAGTGGCCACAGAGACACCCTGAAGCGGGACTGTCGCACCTGTTATATGTAACCGCCAGAGAGGGCTAATGAGATCTCCGCCAGAGGCCTAATGGATTCACCCTTCAGTGATGTGGAAATACACCCGACTACACAGCTTTTCAACTTCATAAAAATACCCGCTTCTGTTCATAATGAGGTGTAAGACCCGTGGAAAGGATGGCAATAAACTGTTTTCTATAAAAATAAGAAGCCTCAGACTGTGCTGAACCCCAGGCAGATATCAACGACACAGTAAAGCAACACTAAAATCTTTAAAAAAATAAATAAATACATTTTTTTTGTTGAAATTTAACCACTTACAGAACCGAAGACTTTCCCCCTTAATGACCAGGACATTTTTTGCAACGCTCTACCCAAACAACATTAACGTCCTTTTTTTTCCCACAAATAGAGCTTTCTTTTGGTGGTATTTGATCACCTCTGCGGTTTTTATTTTTTGTGCTATAAACAAAAAAGAGCGACAATTTTGAAAAAAAAAACAATATTTTTTACTTTTTGCTATAATAAATATCCCCAATAAAAATAAAAATTTCTTCACCAATTATGTATTCTACATATTTTCGGTAAAAAAAAAAAAAATCGCAATAAGCATATATTGATTGGTTTGCACAAAAATTATAGCATCTACAAAATAGGGGAAATATTTATGGCATTTTTAATTTTTTTTTTTTTACTAGAAATGCCCTGTACACGCGATCGGACATTGATCGGACATTCAGACAACAAAATCCATGGATTTTTTCCGACGGATGTTGGCTCAAACTTGCCTTGCATACACACGGTCGCACAAAGTTGTCGGAAAATCCGATTGTTCTGAACGCGGTGACGTAAAACACGTACGTCGGGACTATAAACGGGGCAGTGGCCAATAGCTTTTGTCTCTTAATTTATTCTTAGCATGCGTGGCACTTTGTGCGTCGGATTTGTGTACACGCGATCGGAATTTAACCGATCAGATTTTGTTGTCGGAAAATTTTATAGCCTGCTTTCAAACTTTGTGTGTCGGAAATTCAGACGGAAAAAGTCCGATGGAGCCCACACACGATCGGAATTTCCGACAACACAATCCGATCGCACTTTTTCCGACGTACAGGGCATAATGGTGGTGATCTGCGATTTTTTTTTTTTTGTACAAAGTATTTTATTGGTTTTCAGAAAAAAAAATACAATAAAACAAGGATATCAACTTGTGGATCACAGTACAGAACAGTGTTCATCCTAACAAGAAGGTGTTAGGTCAACCGGGTGTATGCTATGCATTTGGTGTGTGGAGAGCGCCCTCCACTCCGGACACCCCCATTGGGATCAAACTGTGTCCAGAGAGGAGTGGGCACACCACCCCCTTTAATTATGTTAACTCCTCAAGAGGCTCCCTTACTGTAGTGATCTGCGATTATTAGCAGGACTGCATCATTGCGGCGGACAGATCGGACACTTTTGACACTTTTTGGGACCAGTGACATTTATACATGATCAGAGCTAAAAAATAACCACTGAATACTGTATAAATGTCATTGGCAGGGAAGGAGTTAAGACTAGGGGGCGATCAAGGGGTTAAGTGTGTTCCCTGGGAGTGTGTTCCCTAACTGTATGGGGGATGGGACTGACTGAAGGAGGAGATCGCTGTTCCTGATTACTAGGAACAGCACATCTCTCTCTCCTCCCCTGTCAGAACGGGGATCTGTCTGTTTACAGATCTCCGTTCTGGCTCTCGTTCCTGCGTTCGCGGGTGGCCAGCCACAGCCATCGTGGCCGCATGCGCTTGCTACGGTTTCTTGAAGGTGCCAATTTACACCCACGGTGATTTGCGGGAACGTGCCGACCTGCCGCCGTATAACGACAGCGGCTGGTCTGCAAGTGGTTAAAAATTCTATTAAAATTGAAAAAGTATATATTCATGTATTTTTAACTTAAGACCTTCCCACCTGGCCTATAGCAGAATGACGGCCGGGCAGTGGCTTTCCCATCCTGGCTGGACGTCATATGATGTCCTTCGAATCTGGCCGCTCGGAGCGCGCAGTGTCCCTCAGGCACAGGGCACCGCCGATCAGGGTAAGGAGATGATAATGTAGGCTCTTTACCATGTGATCAGCCGTGTCCAATCACAGCCGATCATATGTGAGCAGGGCCCTCTGATTCCTCCTGTATTGAATTGTATTGTACTTTTACTGTCTGCCCTAATGTTGTAAAGCGCTGCGTAAACTGTCGGCGCTATATAAATCCTGTATAATAATAATAATAATAATATGTAAACAAATGCATTTCCTTTCCTCAGTGCTGTCAGTGTCTGAGGAAAGGAAATCTGATAACCAGTTTTCCAGTTACAGGGGACATTTACACTGATAATTAGGCCACTGATTATCAGTGTAGCCCCATCAGGGCAATATACCAAAAGTATTGGGACGCCTGCCTTTACACACTCACAGGGGAGGCTCATGCATTAAGGGCGCACGAGCGCCACCCCCCTCTATGAATGATGGATAGATTCATGCATAGCATGAATCTATCCATGGCTGCCGCTAGCCACCCCCTATTCAGGCGACCGCCCCCCTTTTCGGACTCCGGGCGCCTGAATTACAGCAGCAGGGGTGTATTTTTTAAGCACCTGATTAGAGCCATAGGCTTTCCTTTCCTCAGACACTGACAGCACTGAGGAAAGGAAATGCATTTGTTTACATGTGATCGGCTGTGATTGGACACAGGGATGATGGTTGCAGGAAAGAAAATTGCTAGTTTCCCCCATCAACACAGTCAGAATCCCTCCCATGGAAACTTTATGTTCTCCCAGCAGGGGGCATGGTAAGCCAATCCTGGGGGGAGAACACAGTGATCATTGCTAGTAGCTATAGCTACTGACAATAACCACATGTAAAAATCCAACATGTTGGTTGTACCCATGTCAATCGCTGAATCAACTTGGGTACAATCAGCCTGCCCATAGAGGGTTTGAATCTCGGTCCCTGCTAAACCAGCAAAGTTTTGACCCATCTATGGCTGGCTTTACTGTCACGGGATGGGGGGGGGGGGGCCTGTAAGTGTTACTGAACTGCAGCAGAGACCAATCAGATCTCCTGCCCTGCCAGACAGGGCTGTACTGTGTGGCAGAGCTGTGTACATTTCAACCCTGGATGGACAGAAATATAAGTTAAACACCTCTCTTATATGTAGCGGATCAGCCCCCCCAATACGCGTTTTGTTTTGGTCAGGAGTTCCACTTTAAGCAAGAAAACATTTACCCAGCGCGAGAACTGTGCTGATTCCTCCAGATCAAATCATTACTTAGTGACTGCACCCAATGTATCTTCCCTGTCCTGTGGCTGAGGCTGACATTAATGGTGATGAGAAATATATTGATGTGATGCAGGAAGATGTAATATCTGTGTGGTCTGCTCAGAATTTCCTTCTCCTCTCCGCAGGCCTGCCAGGGCGACCGGAATCTGGGATCCCGCCAGATACTGATCTTATGAATGGGAGGGGGAGGGGAGACACCGGAGATGTTCATCCTAAAACACACTGACAGGTGAAGAATATCAACCTTCCATTCTACTAAGTGCAATCAGAGTGTCACTGGGACCAGGCCAAGTGCTGGGGGCAGAGATAGATAGATAGATAGATAGATAGATAGATAGATAGATAGATAGATAGATAGATAGATAGATAGATAGATAGATAGATAGATAGATAGATAGATAGATAGATAGATAGATAGATAGATTTCCATAACTGTTTTTCTATTCTGTGCAGAATGGGGCAAATCAAATGTACTCTGGCTATATTCTCTGCAATTTAAGTGTATGAATGGGAACAATACCTCACTATGGCCACTAGATAGAGCTGAAGAGCTTGTGTATTTCCTATGATACTAAGAGCCACCTAGTGGCCATAATGGAGTATTTTCCCCTTCCACACATTTGATCTCCAGAGAATCTAGCCTGAGAACATTCAATTTTGTCCCAGTCGCACCAAACAAATTTACAAAAAGCTTCAGTATATGGCTACACCCTTAGGCAACAGCTTAATTTACATTTGTACCTCGTCCTGCGGTGGAAACCTAACACCGCACTTGCTATATAAAGAAAAAACCCATAACACTTAGATACTACCCCCAGGAACTACAGGCCTTCTAGCGATAGATCTGTGAAGACGGAGTTCTATAGGAAGGATTTCTGAGTCAGGTCCCGCCAGTCGGTGTTCCTAGTTGCCGTTAATGGAAAGGCACTCATTAATACCCTCACACGGAACGTTTGCCTCCATTGTGTTGCTGCAACAGATGGAACTCTTCACACAAAGAGGAGTTGCACAAGCCGCACACATACATATATAATTTTAGTCAGCAGCTACCTTGACTGCTGCAGCGAGAAATAAAGGCGAGCCAGTGAAACCTCTTATCTGGGCTGTTATTAATAATATAAGGATCGTGGATGTGTACATCAAAACAAATAGCGCCGGGGAAAAGCTAAATTACTACAGAGGGACATGTCATGGAAACATAATGTTCTTCAATCTTTTGTAGCATTGTCGCCTTGTCATACCGCTCTCTTCCGTACCCACAGAGCACCAACCCAATAAAATATGGAAAGCGATATCAATGTCAAAGAAAAAAATAGCTGTGCGAAAAGTGGCAGATGAAAGCTGCCTTCCTTTGGCCGTCAGGCTGCACTCAGGTGACATCATGTAAAAGTAAATTATGACAATCTAGAGCAGTGGTCCTCAGTCACGGGGCCAGAGCCCACTGCCGGGCTTTTGTTTAAAGTCAGCTGCAGATCACCTACCCCAACCTCCCACAGTGCCTCCCAGCTTCCATAGTGGCCTGCCAATCTTCCATAGTGGACCACAGTGCTGTTCAATACACACAGTGCCCCCCAATCTCCCAGACCCCATAGTGCTTTCCAACCTACCATAGTAGACCACAGTGCCTCTGAACACCTATAGTGTCCCCCAACCTTCCACAGTGCCTCCCAACCTTCCATAGTGAAACACAGTGCCCTTCTACACCCACAGTGCCCCCCAACCTTCCAGCTCTGATAGTGCTACCTGACCTTCCATAGTAGACCATAGTGCCCCCCCAACCTTCCACAGTGCCTTCCAGCTCCCATAGTGACCTGCCATCCTTCCATAGTGGTCCACAGTGTCCTTCAACACCCACATTGCCCCCCAACCTCCCAGCTCCCATAGTGCTTCCCGACCTTCCATAGTAGACCATAGTGCCCCCCCCAACCTCCCACAGTGCCTTCCAGCTCCCTTAGTGACCTGCCAACCTTCAATAGTGGACCATAGTGTCCTTCAACACCCACATTGCCCCCAACCTCCCAGCTCCCATAGTGCTTCCATAGTAGACCACAGTGCCCTACAAAACCCTTAGTGCCCCCAACCTCCCACAGTGCCTCACAGCTCCCATAGTGCCCACCAACCTTCCATAGTGAAGGGCAGTGCCCTTCTACACCCACAGTGCCCCCCAACCTCCCAGCTTAAATAGTGCCCCCAACCCTCTATAGTGAAGCGCAGTGCCTTTCTACACCCACAGTGCCCCCCAACCTTCCAGCTCTGATAGTGCTACCTGACCTTCCATAGTAGACCATAGTGCCCCCCCCAACCTCCCACAGTGCCTCCCAGCTCCCATAGTGACCTGACAACCTTCAATAGTGGACCACAGTGTCCTTCAACACCCACATTGCCCCCCCAACCTCCCAGCTCCCATAGTGCTTCCATAGTAGACCACAGTGCCCTACAAAACCCTTAGTGCCCCCAACCTCCCACAGTGCCTCACAGCTCCCATAGTGCCCACCAACCTTCCTTAGTGGAGGGCAGTGCCCTTCTACACCCACAGTGCCCCCCAACCTCCCAGCTTAAATAGTGCCCCCCAACCCTCTATAGTGAAGTGCAGTGCCTTTCTACACCCACAGTGCCCCCCACAACCTCCCATAGTTCTACCTGACCTTCCATAGTAGACAGTAAAAAAAATCAGTGCTAAGAGAATATGACACACTCTGAAATCTTTCCACGGTAGATATTCAAAGGTGAAATAATGAATGATTGTATGAATACACATTCAAATAAGTACATATAAGTGTTCAGTGCATAAATAAAAACAATAGGTGAACTCATGTGGACACAGCACAATACCTTAAGCAGAAGGAACATGTATAGTCCATATGTTAGTTACACATGAAATGTTATCTGGCCAAGGCTTTTTCACATATCCTGTCTCCCCGAAAATAAGACCTAGCGTGATTGTCGTTGATGGCTGCAATATAAGCCCTACCCCCCAAATAAGCCCTAGTTAAAGTCCTTGTAGGTCTTATTTTCAGGGTAGGGCTTATTTTTGGGGAAACAGGGTAGGGCTTATTTGGGGGGGGTAGGGCTTATATTGCAGCCATCACTGACAATCACACTAGGTCTTATTTTCGGGGAAACAGGGTAGCAATATAATTATAGTGAACTCTCATAAGTCCATATAGACATCCAATATAAAATATTCAGTCTCACAGAATTAATATTAAGATGCAATTATTCTTATGAAGAAGATGACAAAACTGTAGTGAACGGAATTATTTCCACACACGGCACCCAGGGATGTGTATCCAACACCAGGGAAGGGGGATGGGTACTCTTACCCCAAATCGTGGACACACACGCCAGCGGCGGTGGGCCAATCAAGCCATGAAACGATCTTCCAGGACGCACTCTCCCACTAGAACTCCTGTAGAAAGGATGATGTATCCCAACCTCTACATCCAGTGGGTCAGTGATGAGGAAGATTCCAACAGGGTAATACTTCTTGTCCTCAAAAAAGCTGCATAAATCATAGGAAAAAAGAAAAAAGGCCTCCACATAGTGCAGGTAAATCCGAGATAGAAATTTATTCAAATAAAATAGATTAAATATGTACAGACATCGCATCAGATGCGTACATAACATGATCACAAAAATCGATAAAAAGCGTGGAATGTAGATCTAAGCAGGCCACGTACCCGACATGTTTCGTACAAGAGGTACTTCAATTGGGGCCCTAATTGAAGTACCTCTTGTACGAAACATGCCTGGTACATAGAATGCTTAGCTCTACATTCTGCGCTTTTTATCGATTTTTGTGGTCACTTTATGTACGCATCTGATGCGGTGTCTGTACATATTTTATTTGAATACATTTCTATCTCGGATTTACCTGCACTATGTGGAGGCCTTTTTTCTCTTTTCCTATGATTCATGCTGCTTTTTTGAGGACTAGAAGTATTACCCTGTTGGAATCTTCCTCATCACTGACCCCCTGGATGTAGAGGTTGCACCGTAGAGTACTCCATGGCCTCCTGGGACTCGTGACCAAGAGCAAGTATATTACAGCTTAGCAGTCCCTACATGTGGTGGCTGCATTCGTTTTCTTTTTTCAGGCTAAGAACCTTTAATGGAAGTACAGAAAGCTATTTATTGATCCTGCGAGAAATCCTAAATCACTTCCTGTGTACTGAACTGAATTCTCAAACAATGTTCCCAGGCGTCTGCAAACTACAAAACAATTTCCCCCCCATTTAAAGGCTCATTCCACCCTTCTGGAATTGTTCCATGTAGCACATATAGCAGTGCATTAGCATACCTCCCAACATTTTGAGATGGGAATGAGGGACACCTACCTGCAAATGTATGTAGGCATAGGGCACGCCCCCTGCCACACCCCCTTAAAGGAGAATTAACCACAAAAAAAAGGTTAATTAAATCCACAAGTGCTTTTTTTTTACCACTACTATTCCTTTATATTGGCTTTTAAAATGCACAAATGCAGCAATTTAGAAATTGAATGAAAGGTTTAACACTGGGAAACACTTTTTGAAAGATAAAAAGTGCATTTTATATACAACTATATGGATCAGACCAAAATGAGGGACAAATGAGGAGGAAAGAGGGACATTGCTCCAAATCAGGGACAGTCCCTCGAAATCAGGGACAGCTGGAAGGTATGCATTAGTGTCAGGATCACCAGGTCAAGATAAAGGAAGAAAACCTGGAAAAAAAAAAAAGAAAACGAATGCAGATATCACATCTATGGACTGGTGAGCTGCAACAGATGACATTTTTCGTCTTGGGTTTGGATACGCTGTAAATGAGAATAAGTCCCCCGCTGTTTCGTATTCTGTTTCTGGTCTGCTGCTTTTTTCTCCGTTCCATGCTAATTACTGTGATATTTTCTCGCGTCTGTTTCCCGTGTTCCTACTGGGGAATTGTGTTTATAGTGCAGCACACAAGGCCGCCCCTCATTAGTGCAGATATTCTGGCTCTACGCTCATATCGTTGCCGTATTTACTCAGTTATGCCATTTGCTGCCACTTGGACCCGTGTAGAAATCACATTTTGCTTCTCATTGCTTTGACGTTTTTACTCCCAGCTCATACCCTGCGTCAAACTAATTCCAAATGTTATTCCGATCTGTGCTTCAAATTATAGGCAATGGGTTGTAAAGATGAAACTTTAAGCTGAACTCTGGTCAGATATACAGTAAAAGGCACAAATTAATGCAGATCTGTGTTTATTATTACGTGATTAGGGAGCATATTTGTTTAAAAAGATTGTTGGATAAATACAGTATGTTAAATCGTTTGTTTTTCCTTCATGAACTGTTTTTTTTTTTTTGCCTATTACAGTGATTTTCCTATGATCGTCAGCTCCCTCTGGTGGCCATAATGCGGTATTATTCCTGAAATGCCTCAATCAGAAAAAAATACTGCATTGTGGCCACTAGATGGAGCTTACAACCGCAGCAAATCACTGTCGCTACCAGAGTAGATTTTGTGGGGTTTTTTTTTGCAAACATGTTTAAAAAAAAACGGCCTGAAGGTTAGTTAAAACCCCCAACATTATACATTTTCTGAAAGCAGGCACCCTGGAGAATAAAATAGTGGTAGTTCCAAATTTTTTATGTCACACGATATTTACGCAACGTGCAAAATGTCACTAAAGGTAATTTTGGGGCGCACAAATGCAATAAATTACCCAATTTTTGGGGTAAAATGTAAAACGGTTTCGCCGATACCGATTTTTTTTATCGGCGAGTTCAAGTACCGATACTACACAGGTGCTGTCACCACATCCCAATAATATAAAAATAAGAGAATAACCCTCTTTAGAGACGGGACTTTGAAGGTGACAGGAACACCAATTAGTATTGCGATGTGCGATTTGCGTCAATACAAAAAAAATTGTCAGTAATCGCAGTGCAAAGAATTGCATGCGATTTGAACAGAAATGCGGTGCTATTCCTGTCCGAATCGCATGTGATTTCCCCCACTGCTCCTGTGTGTTTGTATAGAAAGGGATTAAAGCGCCATCTAGTGGGCAGTTTAAAAAAATGTTAGAACTCACAGTACATATCTGGCCACATGCAAAATAATCATAGGTGTCCCGGTCCGCTGATGGTAGCAAATTTAGGGCTGCTGGAGGTGCTCACAGGGCTGGAGGATAAGTTCCAGGACCCCGTGGGTATAGGGCGGAAGTGATGTCAGCTTGGGGGCGGACTGCCTCCACATCTCCTCCAGCTCCATGAGCACCTCCATCAGCCCTGATTTGCTACCCTGTTTCCCCGAAAATAAGACCTAGCGTGATTGTCGGTTATGGCTGCATTATAAGCCCTACCCCCCAAATAAGCCCTAGTTAAAGTCCTTGTAGGTCTTATTTTCAGGGTAGGGCTTATTTTTGGGGAAACAGGGTACCATCGGCGGCCTGGGACACCTATGTAGATTATTTTGCCTGTGGCCAGATATGTACTGTGAGTTCTAACATTTTTTTAACTGCCCACTAGATGGCGCTTTAATCCCCTTCTATATAAACACACACAGGAGCGGTGGGGGAAATAGCATGGTATTTGGACAGGAATCGCACCACATTCCTGTTCAAATCGCATGCAATTTTTTGCAGTGCAATTTGCGCCCATTCATTTTGTATTGATGTAAATCGCAACAAAAAGTTTCGGTATCAGGAGCATTTGGGCGAGTACAATACTGCTTGGTTTTGGCACCGGTGCATCCCTAGTAATATATAAAAGATGAGGTTGTGGCAAGTAAATAGATGCCCAATTTAGACATGCTCACAAAATTACAGCAAACTTCAGTACCCTATATTTTCCAAAGGTGATGCTTTAAGAGTCCCTGCAGGTCATCAGTTTAGAGTTAACTGTGAATATTGGACCTAAAATTATTGCTCTAATGCATTTACATTCATGTGTGCGCATATGTGGGGGCGGGCTAAAAAAAAGGTTTTGGAGGGGTGGGGGTTTAAGTGTTTGGGTGTAACTTTTTTGACTTTTTTTTTTTCTTTTTACTTTCATTAAAACTTTATTTATATCATTGAGGGGACACAAAGTTCCCTATGTAATATACAATTTTTAAGACAGGTTCTCTTTAATGAGACATCAGGGGGTCTTTTAGCCCCCTGATGTCTCATCTGCCTTCCATTAATGGTGCTCAGACACAAGAAACAAGGCAACGTTAAAGGCCCCTTTCACGCCAGCAGACTGATTGGGTCCGCCTGTCCGTTTTTCAGGTGGACCGGATCGGACCACCCATTGTTCTCTATGAGGCGGCGGATGTCAGCTGACACCTGCCGGTAGACATGTGCAGAATGAAAAAATTTGTTTAGTTTCATTCGTTTAATTCGTTTTCAGAATTTGTTTCGTTTATTCGTTATCGAATTGATTTAAATTTTTTTAATTCAAATCCATTTGAAAGGTTTTCGAATCAATTTCGAATAGTTTTCGATTTCGAATAGTTTTTGAATTAGAAAAATTTTCGAATTCGAAAAGTTTTCCGAATTCAAATATTTTTCGAATGCAAATAGATTTCCAAAGAGAATAAAATAGAATAGAAACTAAAGGAATAGAATAGAAATAATATATATATATTTTTTTATTTTCTATTTCTTTATTTTCTATTCTATTTTATTCTCTTTGGAAATTGAAAAACTATTCAAATTCAAAAACTTTTAGAATTTGAAAACTTTTCAAATTCAAAAAGCTTTCGAAAACTATTCGAATTTGAATTTCGTACAAATTTTTTTTTCGTTATTTGGGATTCATTTAAATTCGGTACTATTCTAATTCAGAAATTCGGATACATCCGAAAAACGAAAATTCATCCAAATTTTAATTCGGGAACGAAACTAACCGCACGTGTCTAACTGCCGGTATCCCAATTCGGTCCACTAAAAACATGTGGATGGGGATACCTTTGGCATCCGTCTGGCGGATGAGATCAGATGAGAATCAAATGGAAACAGACATGCAGTCCATTTCCATCCCACCCCCCTATAGAGAGCAGCGGGCTGTGTCTGTGTCCGGAGCGGACATGGATCTGTCATTAACCTGTTTAGCGGGGATCAGCGGAGGGATCCCCCATTGAGCAGGCAAATCCGTTTAGACAGATTCCCCCCCCCCCCCCCCGTGTGAAAGGACCTTACACGTCTCTACCAGGATCATTCTAGCTAGGGGAGATCAGTGAATGGATGGTCACTGGTCTTCTTCTCCTCCACCCACCATGCTTCCCAAGATCTGCTGACCCACCCGTGGGCCAAGGACCCGCATACCTGGGGGGAGAGTGTTGGGCATGCCAGGAGGGGAGGAGTCATAGAAAACAATTGGGCGGCTTTAGGGAAACCCCCTACTGCCACCACCATGAGTCATACAGAAGTGGCAGCAAAAGGGTTCAAGTGAACCTAAACCGAATATATCATTTATTGCAGTCCTTGGTGATTACTAGTCTTTTTTCAAGCTTTTTTTTTCTTTGCTTTAATTTCATCTGGTAATCCTACAAATAATACTTATCCTGCCCCTCAGTGGCTACGTCACCTCCTCCACTGTATCTATGAAGGGAGCCGGCATTGTTACCCTAGGCTGCTCTGCTTATATGCACTTCAAACATCTCTTCATCTCAATTACGTGGGGGGGGGGGGGCAATTGGTATTTTACAGAAGCTTGGAAGGCTATCTCAACCCAATTGCTAAAAATTTCACCTCCGCCAACATCGATTTTAATTGGTACAAGCACGTGCTTTTCTTATCAAGCATCTGAAGTATTATTGCCAAAAGCTCTTTTTTCTAAAACTAATAAATAAATAAATAAATAAATAAAAAATTCCCAGTATTTCAAGGCTCCATAGATTCTAGAAACGAGTATAAAAGAGTCTTT
Source organism: Lithobates septentrionalis (assembly GCA_037952835.1). Classification (NCBI taxonomy): domain Eukaryota; kingdom Metazoa; phylum Chordata; class Amphibia; order Anura; family Ranidae; genus Lithobates; species Lithobates septentrionalis. Next base: position 202,274 of record JBBDGP010002716.1, read on the forward strand.
TGGGCCAGCGTTAGGCTGCAATGCCTAGACCGCCCACCTCGAGATTTGACTGCCAGTCAGTGACGCTCCGGTGCTCCTGACACCGCTTGGACTATAGGTCAACTGACAGTGAAGTTCTCATATGTAGATAAGTCCTGTGCTTCATCCCTCTGGGGCTCCGCTGGCCGTCCACCTTATTAGTGAACAGAGAGCCAGGGGCAGGCTACAGTGTCAAGGCATTCGGCTTCCAGTATTAGAACTGTCAGGAGGAAAAGGCCAGAGAACTTTTCAGCAAGGCTTCCAGAAAAGATCACTTACATGTGCCCACTCCAATATGAATCTAAAGGCCTCCCGGAGATAAAGGAATCATTATGGCCCGTTTCCAATTTCAGTCAAAAATATTAACTCCTGCTTAGAACCGGCTACCTTCTCGGCCTTTCAGCCAAGATCTAGTGTAGTATGTTCTTATCAGTGTCCAGTTGGTGTGCTCACCATCATGCCAGCCTTTTGGCAGGAATAGCTGGCTGTATAGTGTCCCTGCTGGTATGATGGGGGCTCAGAAGGCTAGTACAGGCTGGAAAAGAAATTGGGGTGCCCATGGAATGCGGGGCAAGAGAGTAATTGGATAGAAAACAATTTTAAAAGATGGATCTCAGACTTCTGTTAATATTTTTGGGGGCAAAAAAAGAAACCGATTCGTCTAGTGTAGACGGGTACCTCCAGAACTTAGATAATTCATTCAAAAAATTGCCCCAGGAAGACTGGAAGGGTCCAGTGCCTCCTGATTTGAATGGGTCTACCTTATCTGGCCATGGGTTTGGAAGGCAGAGAATCCGCAGTGCTGTGCCCCCTGGGAGTTGGTCGTCCCAGGGGTTAGATATCTGCAGTTCGTTTCCTTCCTAATCGAAATTCTGACACATTTTTTGTTATTTAATAGTAACGAATTTGAACGGATACGAAATAACGAAACGAAATTCGGCCAAAATTTGATAACGAATTTGAAATCCATAGCATCAAATATAATAGAAAATACAAGAATGAAATAGAAAAAAAAATAGACAATAATAGAATAGAGAATAAAATAATAGAATAGAGAAAAATAGAACAGAATAGAAAATAGAATAAAATAAAAAAGTATAGAATAAAACAGAATAGAATAGAAAATAAGAAAATAAAATAGAAAAGAAAATAATAAAAAAAACAAGAGAATAGAATTCAATAGAATAGAATAAAATAACACAGAATATAACCCTCTTTTGACATTCAAATTTCAAATAGAATAAATTTGAATTGAATAGATTAGAATAGAAAGGAATAGCAAAAAATAGAATAGAATAAAATAAAATAGAAAGAATATAACCATCTACCGAAATTCACATTTCAAACAGAATAGAATAGAAAAGAATAGAAAATAAGAAAATAGAAAAGAATAGAAAAAACAATAGATTACAATAGAACAAAATAGAAATACTATAACCGTCTTCCGAAATTGAAATGAGAAAAAATAGAATAGAAAAGAATAGAATAGAAAAAGCAATATAATAGAATAAAATAGAAAGAATATAACTGGTTTACGAAATTCAAATTTTGAATAGAAGAAATTCAAATTCAAATGCCGATTCAAATTTTCCAAATACAGTCGAACCTAATTAAATTCAACCGAATTCAGAAAATTCAATTAGGATTCAAAAACTAATGAATTAAACAAAACAAATTAAATTCTGAAAGCAAATGAAACAAATTTAAAATTATTTAAATAACTCATCAAAAGAAATGTTTTAGTTTTCGAATTTAAGAGGCATTGGTGCAGAAAAAGCATTGGTACCGTGTGAGGCTGCATTCACACCTCAGCGTTTTGAATCAAGGGCAGATTTGCCACGATTCTGCCAGCGATTTCAAAGCGCCAAGGTGGGAATGACAAATCACAGAACGCACATTTGAGATGCTAATCATTTGAATGGCACCTAAAATCGTGTTGTGGTTCTGCCGAGGTTGTCGTGCGATAAATCACGCTGCAGTCGCGGCAACCCACATTGGGCGAAGCTTGTTGCACAAAAAAAGTTGAGGAGCTACTTTTGGGCGACAAGCTTCATGCAGTGCGGGTTGCCCCAAGTGTAGTGTGATTTATCATGCGACAATCATGGCAGAACCACACCACGATGTTAGGTGCCATTCCAATGAATGGCATCTCAAATGTGCCTTCTGCAATTTGTCATTCACATCTTGGCGCTTTGAAATCGCTGCCAGAATCGTGGCAAATCTGCTTGCATTTCAAAACGCTGAGGTGTGATTGCAGCCTTACACGGTACCAATGCTTTTTCTGCACCAGTGCCTCTTAGGGCATTGGCCTCTTGGCTAAGTCCAGGGCAATTGTTGTTACCAGGCCTCAGGGCCTAGCCTATGCACCATGCATGGGCACTTATTTATTTTGCTTTTTTTTTTTCTCCTTACATTTGTCATTGCAGTTTAGTCTATGTTTCTTTTCTCAGTGGATGAAGGGTGTGGGTTCTGGGGCCCACCTTGAAGTCTAGGGGGAAGATGCGTGGCCATTAGGTTGATTCCCTTCTTGAATTGGAGGGGTTTCTCTCTTCGGAAGAGCCCCCTAACCTAGTACTCGTTGTTTGACTTTGGCCGACCATGAGGAGAGGAGTCCATTAGACGTTTTGGCTAGGTGGACCAAGTTGAGCCTTGCCCCTGTCAGGAGGCTTGTGCCCCAGGGGTCAGGGTAAGGTCCTACTCCTTCTGGGGGACAAATGTCTGCTGGAAACGTCTAGGTGATGTGACCAGAAGTGGAGCGGGTAACTATCAAAACTAGGCCCCCCCCCCTCTTTTTTGTGAATTAGGGGAAGGCCAGAACCCCTGTTAGCTTTTTAATTGCTCTACTTTCATGTAATTTGTTACTGGAACTAAAAGTATTGGAGTATCTCTCCAATGGAGCCCCAGATAGCAATACAAATGAGATAGGGGTTCTAATCCCCCCCCCAAAAAAAATATATATTTTAACATATACTTTAGGAACCCCTGCAGCGGTGTGAACCTTAATGGTCCACCTTTATGCCAAGAATTCCTATTTTGGGACTTATAATATTATGTACAAGGTGATAGCATATGTACAGCTAAAGCCTCATGAATGAAACAGACCATTTCCAGGCTACAAATTATTCTCATTACATTATGCAAGCAATGTTTAAGATTTGATGGGATATTTAAAGTGCCAAAATGCTGTACTTAAAATTTTCAGCCTAATAATTATTTAAATATATGTAATTTTGTGTTGATTGAATACTTGTGAAGGTTAACACTCATTCTGTTATACAATGCCTTGCAAAAGCATTCACCCCCCTTGGCTTTTTTACCTATTTTGTTACATTACAGCCTTTAGTTCAATGTATTTTTTAATCTGAATTATATGTGATGGATCAGAACACAATAGTCTAAGTTGGTGAAATAAAATTAGAAAAATATATACATAAAACTATTTTTCAGAAAAAAAACTGATAATTGTCATGTGTGTATGTATTCACCCCCTTTGTTATGAAGCCCATAAAAAGCTCTGGTGCAACCAATTACCTTCAGAAGCCACATAATTAGTGAAATGATGTCCACCCGTGTGCAATCTAATGCCGCGTACAAACGAGCGGACTTTACGGCAGACTTTGCCCGGCCCGGCCCGATTGTGTGTGGGCTCCAGCGGACTTTGTTTTCTCAAAAGTTGGACGGACTTAGATTTGAAACATGTTTTAAATCTATCCGTCGAACTCAAGTCCGGTCGAAAAGTCCGCTCGTCTGTATGCTAGTTCGACGGACAAAAAGCCACGCTAGGGCAGCTATTGGCTACTGGCTATGAACTTCCTTGTTTTAGTCCGGTCATACGTCATCACGTACGAATTCGACGGACTTTGGTGGATTGTGTGTAGGCAAGTCCGTTCATTCGGAAAGTCCGTCATAAAGTCCGTCGAAAAGTCCGCCGGGCAAAGTCTGCCGTAAAGTCCGCTCGTGTGTACGCGGCATCACTGTCACATGATCTGTCATTACATATACACACCTTTTTGAAAGGCCCCAGAGGCTGCAACACCTAAGCAAGAGGCACCACTAACCAAACACTGCCATGAAGACCAAGGAACTCTCCAAACAAGTAAGGGACAATGTTGTTGAGAAGTACAAGTCAGGGTTAGGTTATAAAAAAATAACCAAATCTTTGATGATACCTAGGAGCACCATCAAATCTATCATAACCAAATGGAAAGGACATGGCACAACAGCAAACCTGCCAAGAGACGGTCGCACACCAAAACTCATGGACCGAGCAAGGAGGGCATTAATCAGAGAGGCAGCACAGAACCTAAGGTAACCCTGGAGGAGCTGCCAAGTTCCACAGCAGAGACTGGAGTATCTGTACATAGGACGACAATAAGCCGTACGCTCCATAGAGTTGGGATTTATGGCAGAGTGGCCAGAAGAAAGCCATTACTTTCAGCAAAAAACAAAATGGCACATTTTGAGTTTGCGAAAAGGCATGTGGGAGACTCCCAAAATGTATGGAGGAAGGTGCTCTGGTCTGATGAGACTAAAATTTAACTTTTTGGCCATCAAAGAAAACGCTATGTCTGGCGCAAACCCAACACATCACATCACCCAAAGAACACCATCCCCACTGTGAAACATGGTGGTGACAGCATCATGCTGTGGGGGTGTTTTTCAGCAGTCGGGACTGGGAAACTGTTCAGAGTTGAGGGAAAGATGGATGGTGCTAAATACAGGGATATTCTTGAGCAAAACCTGTACCACTCTGTGTGTGATTTGAGGCTAGGACAGAGGTTCACCTTCCAGCAAGACATTGACCCCAAACACACTGCTAAAGCAACACTTAAGTGGTTTAAGGGGAAACATGTAAATGTATTGGAATGGCCTAGTCAAAGCCCAGACCTCACCCCAATGGAAAATCTGTGGTCAGACTTAAAGATTGCTGTTCACAAGCACAAACCATGCAACGTGAAGGAGCTGGAGCAGTTTTGCAAGGAGGAATGGGCAAAAATCCCAAAAATCCCAGTGGTAAGATGTGGCAAGCTCATAGAGACTTATCCAAAGCGACTTGGAGCTGGGGTAGCAGGAAAAGGTAGCTCTACAAATTATTGACTTTAGGGGGGTGAATAGTTATGCACATTGACTTTTTCTGTTATTGTGTCCTCTTTGTTTGCTGCACAATAAAACATCTTCAAAGTTGTGGACATGTTCTGTAAATTAAATGATGCAAATCCTCAAACAATCCATGTTAATTACAGGTTGTGAGGCAACAAAACACAAAAAATGCCAAGGGGGGTGAATACTTTTGCAAGGCACTGTACATATAGAAACTTGAAATTCTTCTACATTGGTTCTGCAAGTCTTTTACTTATCTTCTAGTTTGGTAAGTGATAAAGCCGATCTGCAGCAAGGGTCCATCACACTAAAATGTACCCCCCCAATACCTATCACCCCAATTAGATTAAAAAAACAAAATAAACCAAATGCCCATTGAGCGTTGTTATCTGGATCTATGGCAATGAGTCTCTCTTGTGCACTGCAGCGTGGAAAGGTCTTTCCTTGAGCACCCACATCCCTCTTTGGTGATATTGAAGGCTGAAAAGAGAGCTGGGGTTTCTTCCAATTGAAAACGTTGCATTGAGCAATGGCGGCTGGACCAGTCAGTGGCAGACCAAGAAGGAAGCAGTGGATCACTTGTCTCCGCTATTGGAAGAAGCACCATGGAGAATTGCTTGATGGCTGACTCAGGTGACTAAAAATGATTTTAGAGGGTGTTTTTAGATTTTTTATTGGATGGGAGGAATTTTTAATAAAAGGACACTTACCTGTCCAGGGATTCAGCGCTATCCTCACCAAGGCTGGTTCTTTGCTGGTCTTGGGGTCCCTGGCACCGGCATGTTAACTATGTGGGAAGCCAGCTGTGACTCCTTACAACTTCATACTGTGCATGTGTAAGCCGCGCTGCGCTTTGTGAATGGTCTCACAGCCTTTTTGGACCTGTGACGTGTCCCAAAAGGTTGCGGTCACGGGGGATGAAGAATTTCCGGTGGCTAGCAATCCCGAGGGTGTTCAGTAGGGTTGAGGTAAGGGTTCTATGCAGGATACTTAAGTTCCTCCACATCAAACCTGACTGCAATTATGTGGAGGTGTGTCCATATGATTACATTTTCCTGATGTCCTCAGGCCAGTCACATGACTAGTGAGGTCCTTATCCTCTTTAGACCTTCTCTGGTGGTGGGCAGTCTTTGATGATGTGGAGAGCCCTCTGCAGCATTGCACTGGTTGAATATCTTCCAGGTTAAAGAAGCTGGCTTTCATTTAACCCAGAAAACCGAGGACATCTTGTGGCGAAAAAGAATAACTATGGGGGACAGAGAAGGTTAGTATTACAGTCAGAGCACCATTTTTCAGGGGGACCTTTAAATAATTACTTTAGAGTTAGTCTTTAATGTAAGATAATTTCATTCTTATCTGACATTATAAACATTAAATAAAAGTCAGAATAACCTTTTTTTGAAGACAAGTTCCAACCCTCCAACTGTATAATTTTACCTGGTACAGTACCAATGTTTTAAACATGTCAAGGCCTCAAGATAACGCAGGGAGAGCAGCTCTTCTAGTTTAATTCGTTGAGCTGTCAGTTAGAAAAGCTTTTCCTATTTATGCCGTTTTTGTCCATTTTTTTTTGTATTGCTGCATTAAAATCCAGTTAAAAGAAAAGTAAACTTTATGTTACTTGTGAACAATGTTCCTTGCTTTATACCATGCTTTATACCAGGGAATGAGAATCGCAGGTGTTGAAAACTATCATCTAGATCAGATTTGTGTTCCATTTCGTCCAGATATGTGGATAATGTTAACCAGTAACATTAATCTTACATATGCTCCAACTTTAAAAAAAAATAAATTTTGAAACAATGTTGAAAAATATCCAAATGTTCAGGCTGTACATGGGTCTTGGATGGGAGATATATTTCCCCATTTCCCCAATATTTGGATTGTGGTCCTAAAGGGAGCGTTCAAGAGATGGTTTTGAGTGCTCGGGTTCCCACCCATGCAGAGTGAGGGGTTCCGGGGTTGTCCAGTTGTAGATGAGAGGACTGATTGGCAGTTCTCTCTGGATTGGTAAATCCTTATTTGCAGATCTTGAATTTGGTTGCTCGGAGAGACTTTGGGTGGAAATGAGCCCCCACACCATGATGACAGGGACTTTGGTCTCGAAAGGGTTAACTTGTCTGCAGCAGGGTACAAAAGAGGAACAGCAGACACCTAGCATGTGTCTGTAAAAGGAAAAGAGCAGACCATAGCTGAGTGAGCAGTGTGCACTAACTTGTGGCTGAACTGTGGACCCCTGAGGCAGGAGAGCACTTTCAAAACCCCTGTTAAAGGACAAGTGCTACTGGCGGTGAGCCAAACCTTTTAGTTTTGTACCAGAAATTGATGGACTATTTTTTTGTTTTTCCTTGCTGAGGATAAACTATTTTTAATATATAAGATCGCCAAGCGCTATAATTAAAGTGCCAAATTGCATATAAATACAGTTTTGCTATAAGAGTTGATCAAGTATGAAATATAAATTCATGAATATTCCACCTGTAATATCATAGTGCAAAGTGCATAACATATGACAGTCCTTTGAAACGTCATACAATGTGTAAACAACAATAATCCTAAAAAAATACTCAGAAGAAATTTAGCCCAATTCATTTGGAAATCAAGGTCCCAGAGTCTGGAGGAGGAATGGAGAGGCACAGAATCCAAGTTGCATGAGGTCCAGTGTGAAGTTTCCACAGTCCATGATGATTTGGGGAGCCATGTCATCTGCTGGTGTTGGTCCACTGTGTTTTATCAAGTCCAAAGTCAGTGCAGCTCTCTACCAGGAAATTCTAGAGCACTTCATGCTTCCCTTGACCAGCTTTATAGAGATGCTGATTTCATTTTCCAGCAGGACTTGGCACCTGCCCACACTGTTAAAAGTACCAATACCTGGTTTAATGATCATGGTATCACTGTGCTTGATTGGCCAGCAAACCCACCTGACCTAAACCCCATAGAGAATCTGTGGGGTATTGTCAGGAGGAAGATGAGACAACAGACCCAACAATGCAAAAGCAACCTGGGCTTCCATAACACCTCAGCAGTGCCACAGGCTGATCCCCTCCATGCCACGTTGATGCAGTAATTCACGCAAAAGAAGCCCAGACCAAGTATTGAGTGCATCCTATACTGTACATGGACATATTTTTCAGTAAGCCAACATTTCTGTATTAAAAATCCTTTTTTTATCAATCGTATGTAATATTCTAATTTTTTGAGATACTTAATTTTGTTTTTCTACTACCTGTAAGCCATAATCATCAAAGTTAAAAAAAAAGAAATGCTTGAAATATATCACTCTGTGTGTAACGCTTCTATATAAAATTTATGAGTTTCACTTTTTAAATTGAATTACTAAAATAAATTAACTTTTTGATGATATTTACATTTTTTAAGATGCACCTGTATTTTTGTTTAGTCTGTTCTTTAAAAATAAAAGGACTGTTTGCTTTTACCAATATGGCTGGCTGGTGACCTGGGCTTCCACATATTACAACATACAGGTAGACATAAATGACTTGGATGCACCGGCTGCACAGAACTTCACCTGAACGAATGCAAATACAGTACATGACCGATGTTTTTATGTTCCTTAAAGCGGAGTTCCACACAAAAATGGAACTTCCGCTTTTCGGAACCCTCCCCCCCTCCAGTGTCACATTTGGCACCTTTCAGGGGGGAGGGGGGTGCAGATACCTGTCTAAGACAGGTATTTGCACCCACTTCCGGCATAGACTCCCATGGGAGTCTATGCCTCTTCCTGTCCCTTCGCGCTGTCTCCTGGGAACACACAGCTCCCAGGAGATAGCGGGGACCAGTTACGATGCGCAGCGCGACTCGCGCATGCGCAGTAGGGAACCGGGAAGTGAAGCCGCAACGCTTCACTTCCTGATTCCCTCACCCAGGATGGCGGCGGCAGCTGCCAAGAACCGAGCGGGTTCTCGGCGTCGCCTGCCGACATCGCTGGACCCTGGGACAGGTAAGTGGCCATTTATTAAAAGTCAGCAGCTGCAGTATTTGTAGCTGCTGGCTTTTAATATTTTTTTTTTTTGCGGTTTGGGTGGACTCCCTCTTTAAGCAATAGGTCAAATAGAACCCGCGACACTGAAAGTGCGTTACCCTGATCTGATCATTAGGGGAATGTACATCAAGCTTCTTTGGCCATCATCTTTTTAATTAACCTAATTTATTATAAAAGTTAGGCTGAACATTTGCCTCACCCCCCGAAACATACAAGAAACCCTTGGAGATAATTGATGCATCAGCCTTAAACCTTATAACAAACATTGCTGTCAAAATTTTTTTTTTTTTTTTTTTGCCTAGCTTTGTAGCATCTGGAAAACTTTAATGAGCTGAATCAGATTAGGAAAATAGGCATTAAAAGTTATATTTTCCAGAAAAGACAGTTCAAAGCAGATATCAATGGGACAAAAAAAACGGATCACTTGCCCTAATTGCAGCTAGGCCAGCTCGATGCTTTCATTACATAAAATGTCAGTAATCTGTAAAGAAGTGTTTTCTTTAACTACTTGCTGACTGCTGCACACCGATATACATCGGCACAATGGCAGCGGTGGGCAAATGGGCATACCTGTACGTCCCCTTTAATTGGGGGGGCTAGCGGGTGCGCGCCGCGGACAGTGTGACCGTGCCCGCGGGTCCTGTGGACCCGATGTCTGCCGGTGTCCCGCGATCGTGTCACGGAGCTGCAGAACGGAGAGATGCAAATGTAAACCAGGCATTTCCCCGTTCTGACTAGTGACATCGGGAGCAGTGATCGCTGTCATGTCAGTGGTAGCCCACCCCCCACCCCACAGTTAGAATCACTCCCTAGGACACACTTAACCTCTTGATCGCCCCCTAGTGTTTAACCCCTTCCCTGCCAGTGCCATTTACACAGTAATCAGTGCATTTTTATAGCACTGATCGCTGTATAAATGACAATGGTCCCAAAATAGTGTCAAAAGTGTCTGATGTGTCCGCCATAATTTCGCAGTCACAATAAAAATCGCAGATCGATTAATAAACTCTGAAGGTTTCTCCGACGGAATTCCGACAGAATTCCGCTTAAGCTGTCTTGCATACACATGGTCACACCAAAGTCCGACCGTGAAGAACGCGGTGACGTACAACACGTACGACGGGACTAGAAAAAGGAAGTTCAATAGCCAGTAGCCAATAGTTTCTGTCTCGTACTTGCTTCAGAGCATGCGTCGTTTTCGGTACGTCGGAACTGCATGCAGACGAGCAGTTTTCCCGATAGGAATTGGTTCCGTCTGAAAAATATAGAACATGTTCTCTTTCTAAGTCCGTCAGAATTTTTGATGCAAAAAGTTCGATGGGGCATACACACGATCGGAATATGCGATGAAAAGCTCCCGTCTGACTTTTTCTGTTGGAAATTCCGCTCGTGTGTACACGGCATTAGGCTCCATGCACACTGGCTTCATGTTGTAGATACACCCCCTCAGCTTCGGACCCCGGCACACGGGCTGGCTCGGCATGTGGGGCCGTGTCGCCTCCGCGCATGCGTGTTGCGAGTCCATGTTTCTGGTGAGAAAGCAACATCTTGTCCTGTTCCACCATTACCCATTTATTTTTCATTAATACTCATTACTGCTATTTCTCTAACTTATAGATGATACAACGGTTACGCTCCTGATGAGGGGCTATAAGGCCCCGAAACGACGTAGAGCTCAGATCCACCGTTTTGTATACATAATGATTCATCACAAGCGTATGAACGTTCCTACCTACTGTATATCATTTTTGCATTAGTAATTCTTGTTGAATTTTATACAATTTTTGAATGTTTTTAATCATCATTATTGAGCTATGTGCCAGCATATATAGAGCCATGAGCCTTAATATGTATGTAAAAATATGACATTTTGAAATTTTTGTATTATCTCAAGAATAAATCGCATTTTTATCCAATTTACATTCTTGCCCCCTTGTGCCTCATTTAAAGTCCCGCATCTGTTCTCTTTTACTTTCGCATAGAGCCGGGATGGAGGAGGGGTATTGGACGGCCCCACTGTCCTCACGCAAAGTCCCAAGTACTATCTTTTTACTAGGGATGAGCTTCGTGTTCGAGTCGAACCCATGTTCGACTCGAACATCGGCTGTTTGACCGTCCGTCGAATTGCGAAAGTTATGGGCCGTTCGCGCCAAATTCGTGTGGCGCGTCATGGCCCATAATTCACTGCGGCATCGCAGTGCATTGCTGGCTGATGATTGGCCAAGCATGCACTATGACCCGCATGCTTGGCCAATCACAGCGCCGTCAGTAGAGAGAGCTGTAATTGGCCAAAGCCAGGGTGGCTTTGGCCAATTATGGCTCAGGGGATTTAGTACACGCCCCACACTATATAAGGCCGCCTGCACGGCGGCCCTGTGTAGTGTGTTCCGGTGTGCTGATAGAGAGAGAGAGACAGTGTCATTTGATTTGAGTTAGATAGATTAGGCTAGATCTGTTCCTGCTATTTACATTTAGTGCAGTGCGTCCTGCTCACAGTGTTCAGCTAGATCCGTTCCTGCTATTTACATTTAGTGCAGTCAGTGCGTCCTGCTCACAGTGTTCAGCTAGATCCGTTCCTGCTATTTACATTTAGTGCAGTGCGTCCTGCTCACAGTGTTCAGCTAGATCTGTTCCTGCTATTTACATTTAGTGCAGTGCGTCCTGCTCACAGTGTTCAGCTAGATCCGTTCCTGCTATTTACATTTAGTGCAGTCAGTGCGTCCTGCTCACAGTGTTCAGCTAGATCCGTTCCTGCTATTTACATTTAGTGCAGTGCGTCCTGCTCACAGTGTTCAGCTAGATCTGTTCCTGCTATTTACATTTAGTGCAGTCAGTGCGTCCTGCTCACAGTGTTCAGCTAGATCCGTTCCTGCTATTTACATTTAGTGCAGTGCGTCCTGCTCACAGTGTTCAGCTAGATCCGTTCCTGCTATTTACATTTAGTGCAGTGCGTCCTGCTCACAGTGTTCAGCTAGATCCGTTCCTGCTATTTACATTTAGTGCAGTCAGTGCGTCCTGCTCACAGTGTTCAGCTAGATCCGTTCCTGCTATTTACATTTAGTGCAGTGCGTCCTGCTCACAGTGTTCAGCTAGATCCGTTCCTGCTATTTACATTTAGTGCAGTCAGTGCGTCCTGCTCACAGTGTTCAGCTAGATCCGTTCCTGCTATTTACATTTAGTGCAGTCAGTGCGTCCTGCTCACAGTGTTCAGCTAGATCCGTTCCTGCTATTTACATTTAGTGCAGTCAGTGCGTCCTGCTCACAGTGTTCAGCTAGATCCGTTCCTGCTATTTACATTTAGTGCAGTCAGTGCGTCCTGCTCACAGTGTTCAGCTAGATCCGTTCCTGCTATTTACATTTAGTGCAGTGCGTCCTGCTCACAGTGTTCAGCTAGATCCGTTCCTGCTATTTACATTTAGTGCAGTGCGTCCTGCTCACAGTGTTCAGCTAGATCCGTTCCTGCTATTTACATTTAGTGCAGTCAGTGCGTCCTGCTCACAGTGTTCAGCTAGATCCGTTCCTGCTATTTACATTTAGTGCAGTGCGTCCTGCTCACAGTGTTCAGCTAGATCTGTTCCTGCTATTTACATTTAGTGCAGTGCGTCCTGCTCACAGTGTTCAGCTAGATCCGTTCCTGCTATTTACATTTAGTGCAGTGCGTCCTGCTCACAGTGTTCAGCTAGATCTGTTCCTGCTATTTACATTTAGTGCAGTCAGTGCGTCCTGCTCACAGTGTTCAGCTAGATCCGTTCCTGCTATTTACATTTAGTGCAGTGCGTCCTGCTCACAGTGTTCAGCTAGATCCGTTCCTGCTATTTACATTTAGTGCAGTCAGTGCGTCCTGCTCACAGTGTTCAGCTAGATCTGTTCCTGCTATTTACATTTAGTGCAGTCAGTGCGTCCTGCTCACAGTGTTCAGCTAGATCCGTTCCTGCTATTTACATTTAGTGCAGTGCGTCCTGCTCACTGTGTTCAGCTAGATCTGTTCCTGCTATTTACATTTAGTGCAGTCAGTGCGTCCTGCTCACAGTGTTCAGCTAGATCCGTTCCTGCTATTTACATTTAGTGCAGTGCGTCCTGCTCACAGTGTTCAGCTAGATCTGTTCCTGCTATTTACATTTAGTGCAGTGCGTCCTGCTCAGTGTTCAGCTAGATCCGTTCCTGCTATTTACATTTAGTGCAGTCAGTGCGTCCTGCTCACAGTGTTCAGCTAGATCCGTTCCTGCTATTTACATTTAGTGCAGTCAGTGCGTCCTGCTCACAGTGTTCAGCTAGATCCGTTCCTGCTATTTACATTTAGTGCAGTGCGTCCTGCTCACAGTGTTCAGCTAGATCTGTTCCTGCTATTTACATTTAGTGCAGTGCGTCCTGCTCACAGTGTTCAGCTAGATCCGTTCCTGCTATTTACATTTAGTGCAGTGCGTCCTGCTCACAGTGTTCAGCTAGATCTGTTCCTGCTATTTACATTTAGTGCAGTCAGTGCGTCCTGCTCACAGTGTTCAGCTAGATCTGTTCCTGCTATTTACATTTAGTGCAGTGCGTCCTGCTCACAGTGTTCAGCTAGATCCGTTCCTGCTATTTACATTTAGTTCAGTGCGTCCTGCTCACAGTGTTCAGCTAGATCCGTTCCTGCTATTTACATTTAGTGCAGTGCGTCCTGCTCACAGTGTTCAGCTAGATCTGTTCCTGCTATTTACATTTAGTGCAGTCAGTGCGTCCTGCTCACAGTGTTCAGCTAGATCCGTTCCTGCTATTTACATTTAGTGCAGTGCGTCCTGCTCACAGTGTTCAGCTAGATCCGTTCCTGCTATTTACATTTAGTGCAGTCAGTGCGTCCTGCTCACAGTGTTCAGCTAGATCCGTTCCTGTTATCTTCCTACTGACAGGCAGGCTTGTCTGGTTACAGTATATAAAGCTACCTGAAGAAAATTACAGGTATTCTATCCCAGCTTAGTGCAGCTACAGGCCATTAGTATGTCTGGAAGGCCAAGAAGGAGAGGCAGACAGTCACAAGCCAATAAGAGAGGGCAAGCAGGCTCTGTGTCTAGTGCTGGTCGTGGAGACGGTGCATCCTCATCAGCACGTGGCCATGGGACACGCTTGGCCTTTTTTTCGGCAGCTGGCCGTGTTGAGCCGCAACATGCGGAAGACTTGGTCGAGTGGATGACCAAGCCGTCCTCATCCTCCTCATCCTCTCTCACCCATGCCCAGGGTGCTTTGTCTGGCAAAGCAGCGGCCTCTTCCCTCAGCTCAATGTCATCAGTGACTCCTTCCCTAGCTCCACCATGTCCTCCTGAGGATTCCCTCGAACTGTTTGACCACAGTGTTGGGTACATGCTCCAGGAGGATGCCCAGCGTTTAGAAGGCTCTGATGATGATACTGAGCTCGATGAAGGCAGTAACATGAGCACGGACAGAGGGGGTGCCCAAGAAGGACAGCAATCTGGCAGTCATGCTCCCCCTGCTGCAGCATACTGCCAGGTTTGCTCCAGTGATGAGGAGGGAGGGGATGATGAGGTCACTGACTCAACGTGGGTGCCTGATAGGAGAGAGGAGGAGGAGGAGGAGGCGGCACATCACCAACGAGGCAGGATGCCCTCCAGGGGCCAGCCTAAGGGCAGCACATTGACTGCATCACACCCCAAAGCTCCACATGTGCAGGGCGCTGCAGTCTCTGCGCGTTATTCAAAAAGTTCTTTGGTGTGGGCCTTTTTTGAGACGAGTGCATCAGATCGCACCGCTGCTATTTGCAACATATGTCTCAAGCGTATCTCGCGTGGCCAAAACATCTCCCGCTTGGGTACCACATGCTTGACCAGACATATGTTGACCTGCCATGCAGTTCATTGGAAAGCGTATCTAAGAGACCCACACCAAAGAACAAAGAGGATCTCTCCTTGCTCCTCATCAGCTGAGATTTCCAACGCCACTAGACCTTCAGTCCTCTCTGAGACCTGCAGTGAGAGGAATGAAGGTGTAGAATTAGGTGTGTCACAGCCAAGTACTTGTGGGCAATCTGCTTTTGGTACACCGACGTCAGATTGTACCAGGCAAATTTCCCTGCCCCAGCTGCTGCACCGCCGAAAGAAGTTTGCTCCCAGCCATCCACATGCCCAGCGGTTGAATGCTAGCTTGGCAAAATTGCTAGCACTTCAACTGCTGCCTTTTCAGTTGGTAGACTCTGCCCCCTTCCGTGAGTTTGTGGAATGTGCGGTTCCTCAGTGGCAGGTACCCAAACGCCACTTTTTCTCACGGAAGGCGATTCCGGCTCTCTACCGGCATGTGGAAGGCAATGTCCATGCCTCGCTGGACAGGGCGGTCAGCGGTAAGGTGCATATTACCGCTGACTCATGGTCCAGCAGGCATGGACAGGGACGTTACCTAAGTTTCACGGCGCATTGGGTGACTCTGCTGGCAGCTGAGAAGGATGCAGGACAAGGTGCAGTAGTGTTGGAGGTTGTTCTGCCACCACGCCTCCAAAATGCTGATTGTGACACACCTCTCTCCTCCACCCCCTCCTCTTCTTCTTCCTCCATGGCCTCTTCCTCGGAACCAGCGGTGCTCCGTAGGCGTTCAAGGGGCTACGCAAGTACGCAGGCCAAAAGATGCCATGCGGTGCTTGAGCTGGTGTGCTTGGGGGACAGGAGCCACACTGGGGCAGAGGTTCTGTCAGCTCTGCAGGGGCAGGTTCAGAGGTGGTTGACGCCACGCCAACTTAAGGCAGGAATGGTGGTTTGCGACAATGGCACCAACCTCCTCTCTGCCCTCCGACAGGGACAACTGACCCATGTGCCCTGTTTGGCTCACGTCCTTAACTTGGTGGTGCAGCGGTTCTTGGGCAGGTACCCGGTCTTACAGGATGTCCTGAGGCAGGCCAGGAAAGTCTGTGTGCATTTCCGCCGGTCATATAATGCCAGTGCTCGGCTGACGGACCTCCAAAAGGAGTTTAACCTGCCCAAGAACCGCCTAATCTGTGACATGCCCACCAGGTGGAACTCAACGTTGGCCATGCTGCAGCGGCTGCACACGCAGCAGAGGGCCATCAATGAGTACCTGTGCGACTATGGCACCAGGACAGGGTCAGGGGACCTTGGTTTTTTTTCCCCACGCCAGTGGGCCATGATCAGGGATGCATGCACTGTCCTGTCACCATTCGAGGAGGCCACGAGGATGGTGAGCACTGACAGTGCATGCATCAGTGACACTGTCCCCCTTGTCCACCTGTTGGAGCACACGCTGCGTGGAATAATGGACAGGGCACTTGAGGCAGAACAGAGGCAGGAAGAGGAGGACTTCCTTAGCTCTCAAGGCCCCCTTTATCCAGACAGTGTTCCTGCGTGCCCGCCGATCACACAGGAAGAGGACGAGGAGGAGGAGGAGGAGGAGGAAGATTGTGTCAGTATGGAGGTGGAGCCTGGCACTCAGCATCAGCAGTCTTTAAGGGATCAGTCCCAAGGAACACATGGACTTGTACATGGCTGGGAGGAGGTGGCTGTGGACGTTGTTGTCCTTAGTGACCCAGAGGACTCCGGACCGAATGCCTCAGCAAACCTACGCTGCATGGCCTCCCTGATCCTGCAAAGCCTGCGTAAGGATCCTCGTATTCGTGGTATCAAGGAGAAGGACCAATACTGGCTGGCAACCCTCCTTGATCCACGTTACAAGGGTAAGGTTGCGGACCTTATCTTGCCATCGCAGAGGGAGCAGAGGATGAAACATCTTCGGGAGGCCTTGCAGAAAGGTCTGTGCAACGCGTTCCCAGAGACTGGGAGGTTACAAACTCCTGTTTCTGGACAACGTGTTGCTGAGGCTTCGGTCAGTCAAAGAAGGAGCGGTGGAGAAGGTGGCCGTCTGACCGATGCGTTCAGACAATTTTTTGGTCCGCAGCCCCAAGGTATGATCGGTTCCAGCAACCATCGCCAGCGTCTGTTTTACATGGTGCAGGAATACCTAGGGGCAAGATCAGACTTGGACACCTTTCCCACCGAAAATCCTCTGGGTTACTGGGTCTTGAGGATGGATCACTGGCCAGAGCTTGCACAGTATGCAATTGAGCTACTGGCCTGTCCTGCATCCAGCGTTCTTTCGGAACGCACATTCAGTGCTGCTGGAGGCGTGGTAACCGATCACAGGGTGCGTCTGTCCACCGACTCGGTCGATCGGCTGACCTTCATAAAAATGAATCAGTCTTGGATCACCACCAGCTACCAAGCACCTGATGCTGATGTAACCGAATAATTTTTTTTGAAATCTCAGATCCCTTCAAAGACTGCCTATGCTGATGCTGAGTGACTATCCCTGAGTAATTATCCTCTTCCTCCTCAATCATCACGCTGATAGCTTGTAAGAACATTTTTGGTTCTGGGCGCCACCACCAGTGCCTAAGGCACAATTTTTCAGCCCCTGTTTAACAGGGGCGTGTAATTACAATTTTTGATGTAATACTTTGCAGCAGGGCTCGTTCCTGCATTCCAACTAGAGTGTCTGTGAGGGGTTGCAGTGTTGTGGCACCAGCACCAGTGCCTAAGGCCCAATTTTTCTGCCCCTGTCTAACATGGGCGTGTAATTACAATTTTTGATGCAATACTTTGCAGCAGGGCTCGTTCCTGCGTTCCAACTAGAGTGTCTGTGAGGGGTTGCAGTGTTGTGGCACCAGCACCAGTGCCTAAGGCCTAATTTTTCAGCTCCTGTTCAACAGGGGCATGTAATTACAATTCTTGATCTAATATTTCACAGCAGGGCCCTGTGAGGGCTTACAGTGTTGTGGCCACAGCAACACCTAAGGCCCAAATTTCTGCTGAGTATATAGGGCAGGACCCTACTTTCAAACATCTAACTTACAAACGACTCCTACTTGCAAACGGAAGGAGACAACAGGAAGTGAGATGAAATCTACCCCTAGGAAGGGAAATTCTCTCCTGTAAGAGTTAATATGGGAAAACAATTTCTCCTTTCCACTGATGCTTTCCAATCCTTGTTCCACAAAAAAACCCAAATTTTCAAAAAACATTTTTCATTGGGACAAAAAAGTGAGGTGAAATCTTCTGAAGAGGAGGAAAGACAGCAAAACAAATGATAACCCTTCCCTATGTTTTCCAAAAAGCTTAAAAAATATTTTTTGGCTGGAGCTAAACACGTTAAAAATGTACCCGTTCAAAATTACAAAGAGATTCTACTTAACAACAAACCTACAGTCCCTGTCTTGTTTGCACCGCCTGTATACTGCTGTTCAGAGTATATAGGGCCTTTCCTTATTTTAATTTGGGTGCGGGGTTCCCCTTAATATCCATACAGGACCCAAAAGGCCTGGTAATGGACTGGGGGGTACCCATGCCGTTTGTCTCACTGATTTTCATCCATATTGCCATGACCCGACATGACATTAAACCCGCAAGCAGTTTTAAATGAGATTTTTTCCTTTAAAAATGACATTTGGTGCAGGGACTGTTCTAAACATGGGAAACACGCGTCACTTTACAGGCATACTATAGACTCCCCCCAGGTACGATATTTAAAGGAATATTTCACTTTTTTTTTTTTACTTTAAGCATCATTAAAATCACTGCTCCCGAAAAAACGGCCGTTTTTAAAAGTTTTTTTTGCATTGATACATGTCCCCTGGGGTAGGACCCGGGTCCCCAAACCCTTTTTCGGACAATACCATGCAAATTAGCCTTTAAAATGAGCACTTTTGATTTCGAACGTTCGAGTCCCATAGACGTCAATGGGGTTCTAACGTTCGTGCGAACTTTCGGTCCGTTCGCGGGTTCTGGTGCGAACCGAACCGGGGGGTGTTCGGCTCATCCCTACTTTTTACATTTACCTTCACAAAACTGTTGCCATTAGGATGGAAGTGTACAATTGTCTTTGTATGCTGTAGCACCAACAGTATTTGGAGACAAGCCCACATAATTTTTAGCTGGCCATACGCACAAAGCATTTTTCTGCTCAGCCTGAAGGCCGAATGGGAAAAAATCCAATATGTTGAGTGAGTTCACTGGTGCACAAGCTGTTGGCCTGTAGATTCTGAATCTCGAGGAAATGCCGGCACTTTGGTAGAATCCACAGACAGATAGACTTTATTAAATAGAACAAAGCATAAACTCCTCATAGAGGGCCAACGCGTTCTGGCCGTTAGACCTTAATCACGGCACATGATTAATCTCCTGCTGTGGCAATTGAATTTTGACAGCCTACCCTGCCTACTGTCAAAATACCTGAACAGTACCTGCATCAGGTTGGATGCAATCACTCTTCGGCTGTCAATCTTCTGCCCAGGTCCTTTACTTTTTCAATCAAGGGTTGTTCTGTGGGAGGGAACTGGTTCGGCCACCCATTGAGCAAATTATGTTCGGTTGATCCGTAACTGGCCTAAATTCACCAAGTGTATGGCTAGCCATTTACAGTGCCTTGAAAAAGTATTCATACCCCTTGACATTTTTTTCAACATTCTGTCATGTTACAACCAAAACATAAATGTATTTTATTGGGATTTTATGTGACAGACCAACACAAAGCGGCACATAATTGTGAAGTGGAAGGAAAATGATAAATAGCTTTCCAAATTTTTTACAAATAAATATCTGAAAAGTGTGGCGTGCATTTGTATTCAGCCCCCTTTACTCTGATACCTCTAACTAAAATCTAGTGGAACCAATTGCCTTCAGAAGTCACCTAAATTAGTAAATTGAGTCCACCTGTGTGTAATTTGATCTCAGGATAAATACAGCTGTTCTGTGAAGCCCTCAGAGATTTGTTAGAGAACCTTAGTGAACAAACTGCATCGTGAAGGCCAAGGAACACACCAGACAGGTCAGGGATAAAGTTGTGGAGAAGTTTAAAGCAGGGTTAGGTATGAAAAAATATCCCAAGCTTTGAACATCTCACGGAGCACTGTTCAATCCATCATCCGAAAATGGAAAGAGTATGGCACAACTGCATACCTACCAAGACATGGCTGTCCACCTAAACTGACAGGCCGGGCAAGGAGAACATTATTCAGAGAAGCAGCCAAGAGGCCCATGGTAACTCTTGAGGAGCTGCAGAGATCCACAGCTCAGGTGGGAGAATCTGTCCACAGGACAACTATTAGTCGTGCACTCCACAAATCTGACCTTTATGGAAGAGTGGCAAGAAGAAAGCCATTGTTGAAAGAAAGTCATAAGAAGTCCGGTTTGCAGTTTGTGAGAAGCCATGTGGGGGACACAGCAAACATGTGGAAGAAGGTGTTCTGGTCAGATTAGACCAAAACTGAACTTTTGGCCTAAAAGCAAAACGCTATGTGTGGTGGAAAACTAATGCCGCGTACACACGGTCGGACTTTTCGTCTACAAAAGTCAGACAGCCTGTCCGACAGACTTCCGGCAGACTTTCGGCGGACTTGCGGCGGACTTGCGGCATACTTTCTAACGAACGGACTTGCCTACACACGACCACACAAAAGTCCGACGGATTCGTACGTGATGACATACACCGGACTAAAATAAGGAAGTTCATAGCCAGTAGCCAATAGCTGCCCTAGCGTGGGTTTTTGTCCGTCGGACTAGCACACAGACGAGCGGATTTCGGGGTCCGTCGTAGTTACGAAGTAAAGATTTGAAGCATGTTTCAAATCTAAAGTACGTCGGATTTGAGGCTAAAAAACTACGTTGAAAGTCCGGAGAAGCCCACACACGATCGGATTACCAGCCAGCTTTAGTCCGTCAGCGTCCGTTGGACTTTTGTAGACGAAAAGTACGACCGTGTGTACGCGGCATAACACTGCACATCACCCTGAACACACCATCCACACCGTGAAACATGGTGGTGGCAGCATCATGTTGTGGGGATGCTTTTCTTCAGCAGAGACAGGAAAGCTGGTCAGAGTTGATGGGAAGATGGATGAAGCCAAATACAGGGCACTCTTTGAAGAAGAAAACCTGTTAGAGTCTGCAAAAGACTTGAGACTGGTGTGGAGGTTCACCTTCTAGCAGGACAACGACCCTAAACATATAGCCAGAGCTACAATGGAATGGTTTCAACCAAAGCATATTCATGTGTTAGAATGGCCCAGTCAAAGTTCAGACCTAAATCCAATTGAGAATCTGTGGCAAGACTTGAAAATTGATGTTCACAGACGCTCTCCATCCAATCTGAAGGCCTTGAGCTATTTTGCAAAGAATGGGCAGAAATGTCACTCTCTAGATGTGTAAAGCTGGTAGAGACATCCCCAAAAAGACTTGCAGCTGTAATTGCAGTGAAAGGGGATTCTACAAAGTATTGACTCAGGGGGGGCTGAATACAAATGTACACCACACTTTTCACATATTTATTTTTAAAATATTTGAAAACCATTTATCATTCCACTTCACAATTATGCGCCACTTTGTGTTGGTCTATCACATCAAATCCCAATAAAATACATTTACGTTTTTAGTTGCAACATGACAAAATGTGGAAAATTTCCAGGGGTATGAATACCTTTTCAATGCACTGTAGCACACAACTGGAAAAATACACTTCAAAATAAAAACAAAACTTGTTTTCTGGTACAAGCATCAAATACTGTGTATAGTTCTAAGGCAAAAAAGATTGCTTATAGGTCATAACAATTTAGCCCTCTCCCGCTCTATCAAAAACAAAATAAATAGTTTTTGCACTTTAACATAGCCTCCCCTTTAGCAGACTTTACTCTTGCATTTAGTAAGGGCATCAAAATATTTTGTACCTTTTTTTTAAAAAATTAGTTTGGCCTTTAGGTGGAGCCCTTCCATTAACGTCAAGGGATAAAATATTCAATTTGCCCGGTGAAGGTAGGTAGGAGTCAGCTGAAGGATGACTTGTATGATTGCTGGTTTCCTGAAAGATATGATAAGACCGACTATGTTGTTATGATTTTAAAAGCTATTGTATATTGTTACTGAACTCACTGCAAGGCTAGTAGCTTGAGTACCCACACATTGCAATCTATATGGGTCAGTGACATGTAGGAAAAGGATTATATAATTGCATATTATCATGGAACAAAACACATATTTTTGAAGGAAGACAACACCATTGTTGGTTAGTACAAAACAAGTTTAAAAAAAAAAGCAATAACAATAATTTAGTCAAAGCTCATGGATATGCACAACGTGAATTTAATGCTAATGGCAGTAGAGGACTGGAGATCAATCATAATGAATACATCAGATTCATAACAGCTATTTAAAATTGCATGATTTTAAACAAACATTGCAAATTACACCTGATATGGATAGAGATGACGATCAGAGACATAACGTGATGCTGAACCCTAGGCAAACATAAAACCACAAATCAATGCAGATCTGTAATCATTAATTCATGGTTAACAAAAAGCGGCACTTAATTGTGAAGTGGAAGGAAAATGATAAATAGTTTTCACAATTTTTTTCAAATTTCTGAAAAGTATGGTGTGCATTTTTTATTCAGCCCCCCCTGAGTCAATACTTTGTAGAACCTCCTTTCACTGCAATTACAGCTGCAAGTCTTTTTGGGGATGTCTCTACCAGCTTTGCACATCTAGAGAGGGACATTTTTGCCCATTCCTCTTTGCAAAATAGCTCAAGCTCTGAGAGCAATTTTCAAGTCTTGCCACAGATTCTCAATTGGATTTAGGTCTGGACTTTGACTGGGCCATTCTAACACATGAACAGTGCTGGGACAAGGCCATTTGGTGCCCAGGGCGAAGATGGCAAACTGCGCCCCCCCCCCCCGGTTTTAATAAAGAATCAATGTCGTTTCAAAACAAGAATATACTTAAAACAATACAAGTATTGCAGAGTATTGCACAGTGCATAGTATTGTGGAGTATTGCACAGTGTTGCGGGGTATTGCAGAGTATTTCAGGGTATTGCAGAGTATTGCACAGTGTTTCGGGGTATTGCAGAGCATTGCACAGTATTGTGGGGTATTGCAGAGTATTGCACAGTATTGTGGGGTATTGCAGAGTATTGCACAGTATTGTGGGGTATTGCAGAGTATTTCAGGGTATTGCAGAGTATTGAACAGTATTGTGGAGTATTGCACAGTGTTGCGGGGTATTGCACAGTATTTCGGGGTATTGCAGAGCATTGCACAGTATTGTGGGGTATTGCAGAGTATTGCACAGTATTGTGGGGTATTGCAGAGTATTTCAGGGTATTGCAGAGTATTGCACAGTATTGTGGGGTATTGCAGAGTATTGCACAGTATTGTGGGGTATTGCAGAGTATTTCAGGGTATTGCACAGTATTGTGGGGTATTGCAGAGTATTTCAGGGTATTGCACAGTATTTCGGGGTATTGCAGAGCATTGCACAGTATTGTGGGGTATTGCAGAGTATTGCACAGTATTGTGGGGTATTGCAGAGTATTTCAGGGTATTGCAGAGTATTGCACAGTATTGTGGGGTATTGCAGAGTATTGCACAGTATTGTGGGGTATTGCAGAGTATTTCAGGGTATTGCAGAGTATTGCACAGTATTGTGGGGTATTGCAGAGTATTTCAGGGTATTGCACAGTATTGCAGAGTATTGCACAGTATTGTGGGGTATTGCACAGTATTGTGGGGTATTGCAGAGTATTTCAGGGTATTGCACAGTGTTGCGGGGTATTGCACAGTATTGTGGGGTATTGCAGAGTATTTCAGGGTATTGCAGGGTATTGCACAGTGTTGCGGGGTATTGCAGAGTAGTTCAGGATATTGCACAGTGTTGCGGGGTATTGCAGAGTATTGCACAGTATTGTGGGGTATTGCAGAGTATTTCAGGGTGTTGCAGGGTATTGCACAGTGTTGCGGGGTATTGCACAGTATTGCGGGGTATTGCATAGTATTTCAGGGTATTGCACAGTGTTGCGGGGTATTGCACAGTATTGCGGGGTATTGCAGAGTATTTCAGGGTATTGCACAGTGTTGCGGGGTATTGCAGAGTATTGTGGGGTATTGCAGAGTATTTCAGGGTGTTGCAGGGTATTGCACAGTGTTGCGGGGTATTGCACAGTATTGCAGGGTATTGCAGAGTATTTCAGGGTATTGCACAGTGTTGCGGGGTATTGCAGAGTATTGCACAGTATTGCGGGGTATTGCAGAGTATTTCAGGGTATTGCACAGTGTTGCGGGGTATTGCAGAGTATTGCACAGTATTGTGGGGTATTGCAGAGTATTGCACGTTATTTGGGGTATTGCAGAGTATTGCACAGTGTTGCGGGGTATTGCAGAGTATTGCACGTTATTTGGGGTATTGCAGAGTATTGCACAGTGTTGCGGGATATTGCAGAGTATTGCACAGTGTTGCGGGGTATTGCAGAGTATTGCACAGTGTTGCGGGGTATTGCAGAGTATTGCACAGTATTGTGGGGTATTGCAGAGTATTGCACAGTATTGTGGGGTATTGCAGAGTATTGCACAGTATTGTGGGGTATTGCAGAGTATTGCACAGTATTGTGGGGTATTGCAGAGTATTGCACACTATTGTGGGGTATTGCAGAGTATTGCACAGTATTGTGGGGTATTGCAGAGTATTGCACAGTATTGTGGGGTATTGCAGAGTATTGCACAGTATTGTGGGGTATTCAGCAGTGGTGGTCACTGGTCATTAACCTCGTCTCAGCCTCCTCCCCCCAATCCAGCCATTTATTAATCTGTTTTTTAGTGTTTACTTACATAAGTTCAGACTCAGAAGTTATGAGTCTGAACTTGTGTAAGTAAGCACTAAAAAACAGATTAATAAATGTCTGGATTGGGGGGAGGGGAGGAGGCTGAGGCGAGGTTAATGACCAGTGACCACCACTGCTAAATATCTGAGTCAGAACACTGGCACTGCGCTCTTCTACCTTCCAGATTGAATCCAGCCAGCCAGGCAGCAGCTCCTCAGCTCGGCTCAGCTTGAGATAAGAGACGCTGACACGACACAGCACAGCTCCCGCCTCCCGCCTCCCTGCGCTCCTCTCTGCGTCCTCCCACCTCGCCTCCGGCCGTGAGTGACGTCACGGCGCTGGCAGAGACAACGGGACTCCTCCGTAGGGGAGTACCAGTGTAGTTGTGTGCTGAGGGAAGGGAAGGGAGAATCATGCAGGAGCGCACAGCTGCGCCCCCCCCCCCCCATACCAAATGGTACCGCCCAGGGCACGTGCCCTCTCCGCCCCTGCCTTGTACCGGCCCTGCACATGAATATGCTTTGATCTAAACCATTCCATTGTAGCTCTGGCTGTATGTTTAAGGTCGTTGTCCTGCTGGAAGGGGAACCTCCATCCCAGTCTCAAGTCTTTTGCAGACTCGAACAAGTTTTCTTCTAAGATTGCCCTGTATTTGGCTTCATCCATCTTCCCATCAGCTCTGACCAGCTTCCCTGTTCCTGCTGAAGAAAAGCATCCCCACAACATGATGCTGCCACCACCATGTTTCACGGTGGGGATGGTTTGTTCAGGGTGATGTGCAGTGTTAGTTTTCCACCACACATAGCGTTTTGTTCTTAGGCCAAAAAGTTCAATTTTGGTCTCATCTGACCAGAGCACCTTCTTCCACATGTTTGCTGTGTCCCCCACATGGCTTTAGGTCTGGACTTTGACTGGACCATTCTAACACACGAATATGCTTTGATCTAAACCATTCCATTACAGCTCTGGCTGTATGTTAGGGTCATTGTCCTGCTGGAAGGTGAACCTCCACCCCAGTCTCAAGACTTTTGTAGACTCTAAAGCCTCGTACACACGCTTATATTTTCGCATGACTGAATGTCCTTTTTTTTGTGGCATGCTATTCTCATGTTGAATGTGAAGAGGTTACCACAATACGAAAATTTTCGTACGACAGAATACATCGTCAGAAGTGACATTATGTGTAAATCTGAAGACAAAAATCTGCAGAAAATCTAATATTGTGTATGGGGTCTAACAGGTTTTCTTCTAAGATTGCCTTGTATTTGGCTCCATCCATCTTCTCATCAACTCTGCTTCCCTGTCCCTGCTGAAGAAAAGCATCCCCACAACATGATGCTGCCACCACCATGTTTCACAGTGGGCGTGGTGTGTTCAGGGTGATGTGCAGTGTCATGCCGCGTACACACGGTCGGACTTTTCGTCTACAAAAGTCAGACAGCCTGTCCGACAGACTTCCGGCAGACTTTCGGCGGACTTGCGGCGGACTTGCGGCATACTTTCTAACGAACGGACTTGCCTACACACGACCACACAAAAGTCCGACGGATTCGTACGTGATGACGTACACCGGACTAAAATAAGGAAGTTCATAGCCAGTAGCCAATAGGTGCCCTAGCATGGCTTTTTGTCCGTCGGACTAGCACACAGACGAGCGGATTTCGGGGTCCGTCGTAGTTACGAAGTAAAGATTTGAAGCATGTTTCAAATCTAAAGTACGTCGGATTTGAGGCTAAAAAAGTACGTTGAAAGTCCGGAGAAGCCCACACACGATCGGATTACCAGCCAGCTTTAGTCCGTCAGCGTCCGTTGGACTTTTGTAGACGAAAAGTCCGACCGTGTGTACGCGGCATTAGTTTTCCACCACACATAGTGTTTTGCTCTTAGGCCAAAAAGTTCAATTTTGGTCTCATCTGAGCAGAGCACCTTTTTCCAAATGTTTGCTGTGTCCCCCACATGGCTTCTCGAAAACTGCAAGCAGGACTTCTTATGATGTTCTTTCAACAATGGCTTTCTTCTTGCCACTCTTCCATAAAGGTCAGATTTGTGGAGTGCACGACTAATAGTCGTCCTGTGGACAGATTCTCCCACCTGAGCTGTGGATCTCTGCAGCTCCTCCAGAGTCACCATAGACCTCTTGGCTGCTTCTCTGATTAATGCTCTCCTTACCTGGCTTGTCAGTTTAGGTGGACGGCCATGTCTTGGTAGGTTTGCAGTTGTGCCATACTATTTCCATTTTTGGATGATGGATTGAACAGTGCTCTGTGAGATGTTCAAAGCTTGGGATATTTTTTTTATAACCTAACCCTGCTTTAAACTTCTCCATGACTTTATCCCTGGCCTGTCTGGTGTGTTCCTTGGCCTTTATGATGCTGTTTGTTCACTAGGGTTCTCTAACAAACCTCTGAGGGCTTCACAAGACAGTTATATTTATACTGAGATTAAATTACATACATGTGGACTCTATTTACTAATTAGGTGACTTCTGAAAGCAATTGGTTACACTAGATTTCAGTTAGGGGTATCAGAGTAAAGGGGGCTGAATACAAATACATGCACACTTTTCAGATATTTATTTGTAAAAAAATTGGAAAACCATTTATAATTTTCCTTCCACTTCACAATTATGTGCCACTTTGTGTTGGTCTATCACATAAAATTTACACTCGAAAATGTGGGTTGATATTGGGGTGTATGAGGCATCAGGGTTAATGTCAGAGCGTATGAGGCATCAGGGTTGATATTGGAGTATATGAGATATCAGGGTTAATGTTGTGGTGGATGAGGTGCTGGGGTTAATGTTGAGGTATATGAGTCTTCAGTTTTACTGTTGGAGTGTATGAGACATCATTGTTGATGAATGTTGAAGTGCTTGAGATATTAGGGAAATAATGGAGGGCATGAGGTATCAGGGTTGATGTTGGAGTGTATGAGGCATCGGGGTTGATGTTGGAGAGTATGAAGCATCGGGGTTGATGTTGGAGTGTATGAGGCATTGGGGTTGATGTTGGAGTGTATGAGGCATCGGGGTTGATGTTGGAGAGTATGAAGCATCGGGGTTGATGTTGGAGTGTATGAGGCATCGGGGTTGATGTTGGAGTATATGAGGCATCAGGGTTGATGTTGGAGTGTATGAGGCATCGGGGTTGATGTTGGAGAGTATGAGGCATCAGGGTTGATGTTGGAGAGTATGAGGCATCGGGGTTGATGTTGGAGAGTATGAGGCATCGGGGTTGATGTTGGAGAGTATGAGGCATCGGGGTTGATGTTGGAGTGTATAAGGCATCGGGGTTGATGTTGGAGTGTATGAGGCATCGGGGTTGATGTTGGAGAGTATGAGGCATCAAGGTTGATGTTGGAGAGTATGAGGCATCGGGGTTGATGTTGGAGTGTATGAGGCATCGGGGTTGATGTTGGAGTGTATGAGGCATCGGGGTTGATGTTGGAGAGTATGAGGCATCGGGGTTGATGTTGGAGTGTATGAGGCATCGGGGTTGATGTTGGAGAGTATGAGGCATCGGGTTGATGTTGGAGTGTATGAGTCCTCTGGGTTGATGTTGGAGAGTATGAGGCATCGGGGTTGATGTTGGAGTGTATGAGGCATCGGGGTTGATGTTGGAGAGTATGAGGCATCGGGTTGATGTTGGAGAGTATGAGGCCTCGGGGTTGATGTTGGAGAGTATGAGGCATCAGGGTTAATGTCAGAGTGTATGAGGCGTCAGGGTTGATATTGGAGTATATGAGATATCAGGGTTAATGTTGTGGTGGATGAGGTGCTGGGGTTAATGTTGAGGTATATGAGTCTTTAGTTTTACTGTTGGAGTGTATGAGACATCATTGTTGATGAATGTTGAAGTGCTTGAGATATTAGGGAAATGTTGGAGGGCATGAGGTATCAGGGTTGATGTTGGAGTGTATGAGGCATTGGGGTTGATGTTGGAGAGTAGGAAGCATCGGGGTTGATGTTGGAGTGTATGAGGCATCGGGGTTGATGTTGGAGAGTATGAGGCATCGGGGTTGATGTTGGAGAGTATGAGGCATCGGGGTTGATGTTGGAGAGTATGAAGCATCGGGTTGATGTTGGAGAGTATGAGGCATCGGGGTTGATGTTGGAGTGTATGAGGCATCGGGGTTGATGTTGGAGCGTATGAGGCATCGGGGTTGATGTTGGAGAGTATGAGGCATCGGGGTTGATGTTGGAGTGTATGAGGCATCGGGGTTGATGTTGGAGAGTATGAGGCATCGGGGTTGATGTTGGAGAGTATGAGGCATCGGGGTTGATGTTGGAGTGTATGAGGCATCGGGGTTGATGTTGGAGAGTATGAGGCATCGGGTTGATGTTGGAGTGTATGAGTCCTCTGGGTTGATGTTGGAGTGTGTGAGGCCTCGGGGTTGATGTTGGAGAGTATGAGGCATCTGGGTTGATGTTGGAGTGTATGAGGCATCTGGGTTGATGTTGAAGTGTATGAGATATTAGGGTTAATGTTGGAGTGCATGAGGCATCAGAGTTAATGTTAGACTGTACAGTATGAGACATCAAGGTTAATGTTGGAGTGTATGAGATATTAGGGTAATGTTGGAGGGCATGAGGCATCTGGGTTGATGTTGGAGTGCATGAGGCATCAGGATTGATGTTGGAGTGTATGAGGCATTGGGGTTGATGTTGGACTGTATGAGGCATCGGGGTTGATGTTGGAGAGTATGAGGCATCTGGGTTGATGTTGGAGTGTATGAGGCATCGGGGTTGATGTTGGAGAGTATGAGGCATCTGGGTTGATGTTGGAGTGTATGAGGCATCAAGGTTGATGTTGAAGTGTATGAGATATTAGGATTAATGTTGGAGTGCATGAGGCATCAGAGTTAATGTTAGAGTGTACAGTATGAGACATCAAGGTTAATGTTGGCGTATATGAGATAGTAGGGTTAATGTTGGAGGGCATGAGGCATCAGGGTTGATGTTGGAGTATATGAGGCATCTGGGTTGATGTTGGA
Source organism: Lithobates septentrionalis (assembly GCA_037952835.1). Taxonomy (NCBI): domain Eukaryota; kingdom Metazoa; phylum Chordata; class Amphibia; order Anura; family Ranidae; genus Lithobates; species Lithobates septentrionalis. Next base: position 232,022 of record JBBDGP010002716.1, read on the forward strand.
GTGTATGAGGCCTCGGGGTTGATGTTGGAGTGTATGAGGCATCTGGGTTGATGTTGGAGTGTATGAGGAATCTGGGTTGATGTTGAAGTGTATGAGATATTACGGTTAATGTTGGAGTGCATGAGGCATCAGATTTAATGTTACAGTGTACAGTATGAGACATCAACGTTAATGTTGGAGTATATGAGATACTAGGGTTAATGTTGGAGGGCATGAGGCATCAAAGTTGATGTTGAAGTGTATGAGATATTAAGGTTAATGTTGAAGTGCATGAGGCATCGGGTTTATGTTGGAGTGTATGAGGCATCTGGGTTGATGTTGAAGTGTATGAGATATTAGGGTTAATGTTGGAGTGCATGAGACATCAGAGTTAATGTTACAGTGTACAGTATGAGACATCAAGGTTAATGTTGGAGTGTATGAGATATTAGGGTAATGTTGGAGGGCCTGAGGCATCTGGGTTGATGTTGGAGTGCATGAGGTATCAGGATTGATGTTGGAGTGTATGAGGCATCGGGGTTGATGTTGGAGTGTATGAGGCATCGGGGCTGATGTTGGAGAGTATGAGGCATCAGGGTTGATGTTGGAGAGTATGAGGCATCGGGGTTGATGTTGGAGAGTATGAGGCATCGGGGTTGATGTTGGAGTGTATGGGGCATCGGGGTTGATGTTGGAGTGTATGAGGCATCTGGGTTGATGTTGGAGTGTATGAGGCATCGGGGTTGATGTTGGAGTGTATGAGACATCGGGGTTGATGTTGGAGTGTATGAGGCACTGGGGTTGATGTTGGACTGTATGAGGCATCAGGGTTGATGTTGGAGAGTATGAGGCATCGGGGTTGATGTTGGAGTGTATGAGGCATCAGTGTTGATGTTTGAGTGTATGAGGCATCGGGTTGATGTTGGAGTGTATGAGGCATCGGGGTTGATGTTGGACTGTATGAGGCATCGGGGTTGATGTTGGAGAGTATGAGGCATCGGGGTTGATGTTGGAGTGTATGAGGCATCGGGGTTGATGTTGGAGTGTATGAGGCATCGGGGTTGATGTTGGAGTATATGAGGCATCGGGGTTGATGTTGGAGTGTATGAGGCATCGGGTTGATGTTGGAGAGTATGAGGCATCGGGTTGATGTTGGAGTGTATGGGGCATCGGGGTTGATGTTGGAGTGTATGGGGCATCGGGGTTGATGTTGGAGTGTATGAGGCATCGGGGTTGATGTTGGAGTGTATGAGGCATCGGGGTTGATGTTGGAGTGTATGAGGCATCGGGGTTGATGTTGGAGTGTATGAGGCATCTGGGTTGATGTTGGAGTGTATGAGGCATCGGGGTTGATGTTGGAGTGTATGAGGCATCAAGGTTGATGTTGAAGTGTATGAGATATTAGGATTAATGTTGGAGTGCATGAGGCATCACAGTTAATGTTACAGTGTACAGTATGAGACATCAAGGTAATGTTGGAGTATGTGAGATACCAAGGTTAATGTTGGAGGGCATGAGGCATCAGAGTTGATGTTGGAGAGTAGGGATGAGCCGAACACCCCCCGGTTCGGTTCGCACCAGAACCCGCGAACGGACCGCAAGTTCGCACGAACGTTAGAACCCCATTGACGTCTATGGGACTCGAACGTTCGAAATCAAAAGTGCTCATTTTAAAGGCTAATTTGCATGGTATTGTCCTAAAAAGGGTGTGGGGACCCGGGTCCTACCCCAGGGGACATGTATCAATGCAAAAAAAACTTTTAAAAACGGCCGTTTTTTCGGGAGCAGTGATTTTAATGATGCTTAAAGTAAAAAAAAAAAAAGTGAAATATTCCTTTAAATATCGTACCTGGGGGGTGTCTATAGTATGCCTGTAAAGTGACGCGTGTTTCCCATGTTTAGAACAGTCCCTGCACCAAATGTCATTTTTAAAGGAAAAAATCTCATTTAAAACTGCTTGCGGGTTTAATGTCATGTCGGGTCCTGGCAATATGGATGAAAATCAGTGAGACAAACGGCATGGGTACCCCCCAGTCCATTACTAGGCCCTTTGGGTCTTGTATGGATATTAAGGGGAACCCCGCACCCAAATTATAATAAGGAAAGGTCCCTATATACTCTGAACAGCAGTATACAGGCGGTGCAAACAAGACAGGGACTGTAGGTTTGTTGTTAAGTAGAATCTCTTTGTAATTTTGAACATTTTTAACATGTTTAGCTCCAGCCAAAAAATCTTTTCTAAGCTTTTTGGAAAACATAGGGAAGGGTTATCACCCCTGTGACATTTGTTTTGCGTCTTTCCTCCTCTTCAGAAGATTTCACCTCACTTTTTTGTCCCAATGAAAAATGTTTTTTGAAAATTTGGGTTTTTTTGTGGAACAAGGATTGGAAAGCATCAGTGGAAAGGAGAAATTGTTTTCCCATATTAACTCTTACATGAGAGAATTTCCCTTCCTAGGGGTAGATTTCATCTCACTTCCTGTTGTCTCCTTCCGTTTGCAAGTAGGAGTCGTTTGTAAGTTAGATGTTTGAAAGTAGGGTCCTGCCCTATATACTCAGCAGAAATTTGGGCCTTAGGTGTTGCTGTGGCCAAAACACTGTAAGCCCTCACAGGGCCCTGCTGTGAAATATTAGATCAAGAATTGTAATTACATGCCCCTGTTGAACAGGAGCTGAAAAATTAGGCCTTAGGCACTGGTGCTGGTGCCACAACACTGCAACCCCTCACAGACACTCTAGTTGGAACACAGGAACGAGCCCTGCTGCAAAGTATTGCATCAAAAATTGTAATTACACGCCCCTGTTAGACAGGGGCAGAAAAATTGGGCCTTAGGCACTGGTGCTGGTGCCACAACACTGCAACCCCTCACAGACACTCTAGTTGGAACGCAGGAACGAGCCCTGCTGCAAAGTATTGCATCAAAAATTGTAATTACACGCCCCTGTTAGACAGGGGCAGAAAAATTGGGCCTTAGGCACTGGTGCTGGTGCCACAACACTGCAACCCCTCACAGACACTCTAGTTGGAACGCAGGAACGAGCCCTGCTGCAAAGTATTGCATCAAAAATTGTAATTACACGCCCCTGTTAGACAGGGGCAGAAAAATTGGGCCTTAGGCACTGGTGCTGGTGCCACAACACTGCAACCCCTCACAGACACTCTAGTTGGAACGCAGGAACGAGCCCTGCTGCAAAGTATTGCATCAAAAATTGTAATTACACGCCCCTGTTATACAGGGGCTGAAAAATTGTGCCTTAGGCACTGGTGGTGGCGCCCAGAACCAAAAATGTTCTTACAAGCTATCAGCGTGATGATTGAGGAGGAAGAGGATAATTACTCAGGGATAGTCACTCAGCATCAGCATAGGCAGTCTTTGAAGGGATCTGAAAAAAATTATTCAGTTACATCAGCATCAGGTGCTTGGTAGCTGGTGGTGATCCAAGACTGATTCATTTTTATGAAGGTCAGCCGATCGACCGAGTCAGTGGACAGACGCACCCTGTGATCGGTTACCACGCCTCCAGCAGCACTGAATGTGCGTTCCGAAAGAACGCTGGATGCAGGACAGGCCAGTAGCTCAATTGCATACTGTGCAAGCTCTGGCCAGTGATCCATCCTCAAGACCCAGTAACCCAGAGGATTTTCGGTGGGAAAGGTGTCCAAGTCTGATCTTGCCCCTAGGTATTCCTGCACCATGTAAAACAGACGCTGGCGATGGTTGCTGGAACCGATCATACCTTGGGGCTGCGGACCAAAAAATTGTCTGAACGCATCGGTCAGACGGCCACCTTCTCCACCGCTCCTTCTTTGACTGACCGAAGCCTCAGCAACACGTTGTCCAGAAACAGGAGTTTGTAACCTCCCAGTCTCTGGGAACGCGTTGCACAGACCTTTCTGCAAGGCCTCCCGAAGATGTTTCATCCTCTGCTCCCTCTGCGATGGCAAGATAAGGTCCGCAACCTTACCCTTGTAACGTGGATCAAGGAGGGTTGCCAGCCAGTATTGGTCCTTCTCCTTGATACCACGAATACGAGGATCCTTACGCAGGCTTTGCAGGATCAGGGAGGCCATGCAGCGTAGGTTTGCTGAGGCATTCGGTCCGGAGTCCTCTGGGTCACTAAGGACAACAACGTCCGCAGCCACCTCCTCCCAGCCACGTACAAGTCCATGTGTTCCTTGGGACTGATCCCTTAAAGACTGCTGATGCTGAGTGCCAGGCTCCACCTCCATACTGACACAATCTTCCTCCTCCTCCTCCTCCTCCTCCTCGTCCTCTTCCTGTGTGATCGGCGGGCACGCAGGAACACTGTCTGGATAAAGGGGGCCTTGAGAGCTAAGGAAGTCCTCCTCTTCCTGCCTCTGTTCTGCCTCAAGTGCCCTGTCCATTATTCCACGCAGCGTGTGCTCCAACAGGTGGACAAGGGGGACAGTGTCACTGATGCATGCACTGTCAGTGCTCACCATCCTCGTGGCCTCCTCGAATGGTGACAGGACAGTGCATGCATCCCTGATCATGGCCCACTGGCGTGGGGAAAAAAAACCAAGGTCCCCTGACCCTGTCCTGGTGCCATAGTCGCACAGGTACTCATTTATGGCCCTCTGCTGCGTGTGCAGCCGCTGCAGCATGGCCAATGTCGAGTTCCACCTGGTGGGCATGTCACAGATTAGGCGGTTCTTGGGCAGGTTAAACTCCTTTTGGAGGTCCGTCAGCCGAGCACTGGCATTATATGACCGGCGGAAATGCACACAGACTTTCCTGGCCTGCCTCAGGACATCCTGTAAGCCCGGGTACCTGCCCAAGAACCGCTGCACCACCAAGTTAAGGACGTGAGCCAAACAGGGCACATGGGTCAGTTGTCCCTGTCGGAGGGCAGAGAGGAGGTTGGTGCCATTGTCGCAAACCACCATTCCTGCCTTAAGTTGGCGTGGCGTCAACCACCTCTGAACCTGCCCCTGCAGAGCTGACAGAACCTCTGCCCCAGTGTGGCTCCTGTCCCCCAAGCACACCAGCTCAAGCACCGCATGGCATCTTTTGGCCTGCGTACTTGCGTAGCCCCTTGAACGCCTACGGAGCACCGCTGGTTCCGAGGAAGAGGCCATGGAGGAAGAAGAAGAGGAGGGGGTGGAGGAGAGAGGTGTGTCACAATCAGCATTTTGGAGGCGTGGTGGCGGAACAACCTCCAACACTACTGCACCTTGTCCTGCATCCTTCCCAGCTGCCAGCAGAGTCACCCAATGCGCCGTGAAACTTAAGTAACGTCCCTGTCCATGCCTGCTGGACCATGAGTCAGCGGTAATATGCACCTTACCGCTGACCGCCCTGTCCAGCGAGGCATGGACATTGCCTTCCACATGCCGGTAGAGAGCTGGAATCGCCTTCCGTGAGAAAAAGTGGCGTTTGGGTACCTGCCACTGAGGAACCGCACATTCCACAAACTCACGGAAGGGGGCAGAGTCTACCAACTGAAAAGGCAGCAGTTGAAGTGCTAGCAATTTTGCCAAGCTAGCATTCAACCGCTGGGCATGTGGATGGCTGGGAGCAAACTTCTTTCGGCGGTGCAGCAGCTGGGGCAGGGAAATTTGCCTGGTACAATCTGGCGTCGGTGTACCAAAAGCAGATTGCCCACAAGTACTTGGCTGTGACACACCTAATTCTACACCTTCATTCCTCTCACTGCAGGTCTCAGAGAGGACTGAAGGTCTAGTGGGGTTGGAAATCTCAGCTGATGAGGAGCAAGGAGAGATCCTCTTTGTTCTTTGGTGTGGGTCTTTTAGATATGCTTACCAACGAACTGCATGGCAGGTCAACATATGTCTGGTCAAGCATGTGGTACCCAAGCGGGAGATGTTTTGGCCACGCGAGATACGCTTGAGACATATGTTGCAAATAGCAGCGGTGCGATCTGATGCACTCGTCTCAAAAAAGGCCCACACCAAAGAACTTTTTGAATAACGCGCAGAGACTGCAGCGCCCTGCACATGTGGAGCTTTGGGGTGTGATGCAGTCAATGTGCTGCCCTTAGGCTGGCCCCTGGAGGGCATCCTGCCTCGTTGGTGATGTGCCGCCTCCTCCTCCTCCTCCTCCTCCTCTCTCCTATCAGGCACCCACGTTGAGTCAGTGACCTCATCATCCCCTCCCTCCTCATCACTGGAGCAAACCTGGCAGTATGCTGCAGCAGGGGGAGCATGACTGCCAGATTGCTGTCCTTCTTGGGCACCCCCTCTGTCCGTGCTCATGTTACTGCCTTCATCGAGCTCAGTATCATCATCAGAGCCTTCCAAACGCTGGGCATCCTCCTGGAGCATGTACCCAACACTGTGGTCAAACAGTTCGAGGGAATCCTCATGAGGACATGGTGGAGCTAGGGAAGGAGTCACTGATGACATTGAGCTGAGGGAAGAGGCCGCTGCTTTGCCAGACAAAGCACCCTGGGCATGGGTGAGAGAGGATGAGGAGGATGAGGACGGCTTGGTCATCCACTCGACCAAGTTTTCTGCATGTTGCGGCTCAACACGGCCAGCTGCCGAAAAAAAGGCCAAGCGTGTCCCATGGCCACGGGCTGATGAGGATGCACCGTCTCCACGACCAGCACTAGACACAGAGCCTGCTTGCCCTCTCTTATTGGCTTGTGACTGTCTGCCTCTCCTTCTTGGCCTTCCAGACATACTAATGGCCTGTAGCTGCACTAAGCTGGGATAGAACACCTGTAATTTTCTTCAGGTAGCTTTATATACTGTAACCAGACAAGCCTGCCTGTCAGTAGGAAGATAACAGGAACGGATCTAGCTGAACACTGTGAGCAGGACGCACTGCACTAAATGTAAATAGCAGGAACGGATCTAGCTGAACACTGTGAGCAGGACGCACTGACTGCACTAAATGTAAATAGCAGGAACGGATCTAGCTGAACACTGTGAGCAGGACGCACTGCACTAAATGTAAATAGCAGGAACAGATCTAGCTGAACACTGTGAGCAGGACGCACTGCACTAAATGTAAATAGCAGGAACGGATCTAGCTGAACACTGTGAGCAGGACGCACTGACTGCACTAAATGTAAATAGCAGGAACAGATCTAGCTGAACACTGTGAGCAGGACACACTGCACTAAATGTAAATAGCAGGAACAGATCTAGCTGAACACTGTGAGCAGGACGCACTGCACTAAATGTAAATAGCAGGAACGGATCTAGCTGAACACTGTGAGCAGGACGCACTGCACTAAATGTAAATAGCAGGAACGGATCTAGCTGAACACTGTGAGCAGGACGCACTGACTGCACTAAATGTAAATAGCAGGAACGGATCTAGCTGAACACTGTGAGCAGGACGCACTGACTGCACTAAATGTAAATAGCAGGAACGGATCTAGCTGAACACTGTGAGCAGGACGCACTGACTGCACTAAATGTAAATAGCAGGAACGGATCTAGCTGAACACTGTGAGCAGGACGCACTGCACTAAATGTAAATAGCAGGAACGGATCTAGCTGAACACTGTGAGCAGGACGCACTGCACTAAATGTAAATAGCAGGAACGGATCTAGCTGAACACTGTGAGCAGGACGCACTGCACTAAATGTAAATAGCAGGAACGGATCTAGCTGAACACTGTGAGCAGGACGCACTGCACTAAATGTAAATAGCAGGAACGGATCTAGCTGAATACTGTGAGCAGGACGCACTGCACTAAATGTAAATAGCAGGAACGGATCTAGCTGAACACTGTGAGCAGGACGCACTGCACTAAATGTAAATAGCAGGAACGGATCTAGCTGAACACTGTGAGCAGGACGCACTGCACTAAATGTAAATAGCAGGAACGGATCTAGCTGAACACTGTGAGCAGGACGCACTGACTGCACTAAATGTAAATAGCAGGAACGGATCTAGCTGAACACTGTGAGCAGGACGCACTGCACTAAATGTAAATAGCAGGAACAGATCTAGCTGAACACTGTGAGCAGGACGCACTGCACTAAATGTAAATAGCAGGAACGGATCTAGCTGAACACTGTGAGCAGGACGCACTGACTGCACTAAATGTAAATAGCAGGAACAGATCTAGCTGAACACTGTGAGCAGGACGCACTGCACTAAATGTAAATAGCAGGAACGGATCTAGCTGAACACTGTGAGCAGGACGCACTGACTGCACTAAATGTAAATAGCAGGAACGGATCTAGCTGAACACTGTGAGCAGGACGCACTGACTGCACTAAATGTAAATAGCAGGAACAGATCTAGCTGAACACTGTGAGCAGGACGCACTGCACTAAATGTAAATAGCAGGAAGAGATCTAGCTGAACACTGTGAGCAGGACGCACTGCACTAAATGTAAATAGCAGGAACAGATCTAGCTGAACACTGTGAGCAGGACGCACTGACTGCACTAAATGTAAATAGCAGGAACGGATCTAGCTGAACACTGTGAGCAGGACGCACTGCACTAAATGTAAATAGCAGGAACGGATCTAGCTGAACACTGTGAGCAGGACGCACTGCACTAAATGTAAAGAGCAGGAACAGATCTAGCCTAATCTAGCTCTCAAATCAAATGACACTGTCTGTCTCTCTCTCTATCAGCACACCGGAACACACTACACAGGGCCGCCGTGCAGGCGGCCTTATATAGTGTGGGGCGTGTACTAAATCCCCTGAGCCATAATTGGCCAAAGCCACCCTGGCTTTGGCCAATTACAGCTCTCTCTACTGACGGCGCTGTGATTGGCCAAGCATGCGGGTCATAGTGCATGCTTGGCCAATCATCAGCCAGCAATGCACTGCGATGCCGCAGTGAATTATGGGCCGTGACGCGCCACACGAATTTGGCGCGAACGGCCCATAACGTTCGCAATTCGACGGACGGTCGAACAGCCGATGTTCGAGTCGAACATGGGTTCGACTCGAACACGAAGCTCATCCCTATTGGAGAGTATGAGGCATCAAGGTTGATGCTGAAGTGTATGAGATATTAGGGTTAATGTTGGAGTGTATACGGCATTGGGGTTAATGTTGGAGTGTATGAGGCATCAAGGTTAATGTTGGAGTGAATGAGATCTTATGCCGCGTACACACGGTCGGACTTTTCAGCTACAAAAGTCCGACAGCCTGTCCGACAGATTTTCGACGGACTTTTGGCGGACTTTCGACGGACTTGCGGCGGACTTTCTAACGAACAGACTTGCCTACACACGATCACACAAAAGTCCGTCGAATTCTTACGTGATGACGTACACCGGACTAAAATAAGGAAGTTCATAGCCAGTAGCCAATAGCTGCCCTAGCGTGGCTTTTTGTCCGTCGGACTAGCATACAGACGAGCGGATTTTTCGACCGGACTCGAGTCCGTCGGAAAGATTTGAAGCATGTTTCAAATCTAAAGTACGTCGGATTTGAGGCTAAAAAAGTATGTTGAAAGTCCGGAGAAGCCCACACACGATCGGATTACCAGCCAGCTTTAGTCTGTCAGCGTCCGTTGGACTTTTGTAGACGAAAAGTCCGACCGTGTGTACGCGGCATTAGGGTTACTTTTGTAGTGTATGAGGCATCAGGGTTAATGTTAAAGTGTAAATTCTCAGCATGACAGGAAGCTGGGAGCAAAATGAGATACATCTTTACCAAAACAAACACAGTGATGCTACATGCAAATCAAACGGCTGCATCCTCCGTATATCTGGGGAAATTTCCATAACCTTGTACCGATAAACAGTGCAGCATCAGCTATGCTCAATCCCTTCCTATCTACAGACTGCTGGAAATGTATTAACTCACCCCATCTACATCTGCATTTATACTACCCCTTATCATAGGCGCAGCAACACACAGCTCTGTCTGTGCCATTATCAGCTGCAGTATATGACCCATACGCAACGGTACCCACAGCAGTGTCCGCATCGCCTCTAATTGGGCGTAACCAACTCAATCAACTGCTCTGGGTAAGAACATTTTGGAATGGGATTGTGCCTCAAATAAATGGTTCTAACTGGCTGCAATTAACCCAATCAGCTGCTCTGGGTGCAGAAATTTCGAAAATGGGACTTTGGCACCACTAAAAGGCTCTAACGGGTCAAAATGAAGTAAATTTTCTTAGGGTGCAGATATTTCTCTACAGGATTTTGGCACTGGTAATTATATGCTGGCTCCACAGTTGTCTTCACTGTTATATTACAAGATAGATTTGCTTTGGTGCATTAAAACTTTATCATGATAGTGTTATGCCGCGTACACACGAGCGGACTTTACGGCAGACTTTGCCCGGCGGACGGGATTTCGTCGGACAATTCGATGTGTGTGGGCTCCAGCGGACTTTGTTTGCTCAAAAGTTGGACGGACTTAGATTTGAAACATGTTTTAAATCAATCTGTCGAAATCGAGTCCGGTCGAAAAGTCCGCTCGTCTGTATACTAGTTCGACGGACAAAAGACGACGCTAGGGCAGCTATTGGCTACTGGCTATGAACTTCCTTGTTTTAGTCCGGTCGTACGTCATCACGTACGAATTCGACGGACTTTGGTGGATTGTGTGTAGGCAAGTCCGTTCATTCAGAAAGTCCGTCGTAAAGTATGTCGAAAAGTCTGCCGGGCAAAGTCTGCCGTAAAGTCCGACCGTGTGTACGCGGCATTAGGGTTTTATAATTGCTGCAATATTGATGTTGATGTTATCATAGTTATGATCATGGTAGTGTAGCACAGACCCTTATCAGACCCCAATGATTTGGCCCAGATTCTTTTTCCATCCAGGTGTACAAATAGCCAGGCACACAACAACTCGGACAGTCTCACAACTCAATGAACAAACAACTATTGAAATTGTAGCACAAACAAATGCTAGTGCACCATCCACATGAGTCAGCCTCCCCCCCCCCCCCCTAGATAAATGCGAAGATACGCTTGTGTAGCATAAGTCGTTCATAAAATATTCATAAGGAGTTCAAAAAAATCCCATAGGAAGGGTGTTGTACTTCAGTAGGTAGCTCCACCTGAGACAGGAACAAATCTCTAAAATTACAAAAAAGAAACACAAGGGGACGCCAGCTAAGGGCAGCATCAATGGTTTATTATGATTAAGAATAATGTGACCAGATTTTTAAAATGAAATCTGGGGACATATTTTTTTTTTTTACTGGTAATGGCAGCAATCGACGACTCTTTGTCCGTCTCCGCCGCCACTGCCCGCCTCACAGCCTGTCAAGTCTAAAGCCCCATACACACTATCAAATTTTCTGCTGATTTTTTCCTTCAGATTTAGCAAAACCATATGAGGTCAAACCTTAGGAGTTTCAATTGGTATGCAATCAGGCAGGCCCTTGCACTACATTGTTTTGGTAAATCTGAAGACAAAAATCAGCAGAAAATCTGATAGTGCGTATGGGGCTTTACTTTTCGGGCCCGGCTACTACCGGGTGGGGAGCAGAGGAAGATCACTCCACCAGGGAAGGCAAAGAGATAAGCAGGCAGGCGGCTGGCCAGGACTTGAGCCAAGGCAGAAAAACACGCGAGTGGAGCTGAATGGGCATGCGCCCGAAACTGAAGAAATAGTCCCTCCGCTCCGACCAGCACATGATCATCAGAAAGGGGCACAGATAAAGGAAAAAAATAAACCCCCATAAGCTAGTAGGAGCGGCAGAGGAGGGGGAGGTGCAATTCAGATTTTTTCTTTTTATTCTGCACGGGCTGTCTTTGAAATTGCCCCAGCCCCTGTTCAAATCCAATCCGGGGACAAAACTGTGGACAGACTTGGTCCGGGGACAGTGTCCTCAATCCGGGGACTGTCCCCAGAAACCGGGGATGTCTGGTCACCCTAATTAAGAAGCCAAATGCAAATTCACAGAAATTAAAAATAAAAGAGCTTATCTGTAGCCATGCCACATTGGATGGAAGCCGTCCACCAAGAGAGCCGCTTGTGACAGCAAACAGTGTTTTGTCAGTGAGGAAACCAAGTCCAATGTTTCAGGAAGTGAGGAGAGCCACTGTGGGACACAAGGCAGGATGTGACGTCACACCTGGCATGAGCTAGTTGCTATAATGACGCAGTTTGTAACCCCTATTGGCTCCTTTCTCAAACCATGGCATGGCTGCAGATAAGCTCTTTGATTTGATATTTCTGGGAGTTTGCATTTGACTTTTTAATCGTAATAAACCCATTGATGCTGCAATTTGCTGGCGCCCCCTTGTGTTCCTTTTTTCACAACTCAATGACTAGGCAAGGAATGTATTTTATGCTTTAATTCTTGTTGAACTTGGGTAGGGTGAGGAGTCAACTTTGGGATACTCTAATTTAGTGCAGAAGTACCCAGAGGAAACTGTTTGCCCTGTCTACTCTCGTCAGGATAACTCCCCTCCTGGCAAACAATAGTTGGACAGCAACCTTGGGACTCCAAGCAAAGGGAAAGTTCCAATTAAGCAGCACTGGAGCAGATACTCAAGGGGGTTAAAGCAGCAAACAGTCACTAGGATCTCACGTCCAGACCTATACTCGAAATGTCCCCATATACTTGGATGCCCCCATCTAATATTGGCCAGACACTTCTGTAAATTTCAGGCCAGATCCTCAGCGAGTCCCCTTGATTTGGCTCCAACAATTTCCATCAAATAGCTTTCACTGAACTTGGACCCTGATGAAATCCTGCAGACTTCAGTTAAACTGCCCAGAAGGGCAGCAGCCCCTCATGCTGGGATCTTCTCTTCCTGAACAAGAACCTTGCTGATCCAGGGCCTAAACTATTTATTTCCTCTTCTACCACCTCCTACTGAGCATTCTCCTCCAGGGATTGGCTGAGACCATATAAATATTTAAGCCAAGGGTCTGCCGCCTCTTCCAACCCACTATGTACTAGAATTCACTAGAAGGCAGGAAGAAGTAGTTGAGCCTGCAGACCCAGGAGAGCCAAAAACAATCAAGCACGGCTCCAATGATTACAGAGGAGCTTAAAAAAATAAATTTGCCTAAAACCTCTCATGCAACCTATTTTAGGAGGGCACTACAGTAGTTTGATTTTTGTCTAAGGTTTAGAGTCACTTTGTCCAATAGGTCATAACCCTGCCTAAGCTCTGTGTTGGATGGTGCCAGAGCTTACACAATGTTGAGGATACTATCCTCCACCTTACATGACAGTGTTAGAGCCTGGTGATTGGCCACTTAGGCCTGAGCACTGTGTCATAGGAGGAAGTCACATGCTGCCCTAGCCTAGAAGCTCTGAAGCAGTGATTCTCAACCAGGGTTCCGTGGAACCCTAGGGTTCATCCAGAGGTTGCTATGGGTTCCTTCAGTATTGGGCAATTTCTGCCTCTCAGATAAGTTCCCACTGACACCATTGATGTTTTTTAGCTATCTGTAAGGAGGTAATTCTTCCCAATGACCACAAGTGTATGGACCGTTCACTCTCACTGACCATCACACTAATGTATCATGAGTTGTAGAGTTCTAATTTTTAGAACGGGTTCCTCAAGACCGGATAAATATTTCAAAGGTTCCTCTGTGTTGAAAAGTTTGAGAAAGGCTGCTCTAAAGTGTTACTAAACCCAGGAGCCTGCAGTCACTATATCTGGTCTCCCATAGATGCTCTGTGCGCCGCTAAAGTGTTCAGGTTTAACTTGTAGAAAAGGTGGCAACCCTACCAGGAAGTCCCCAAGAAATTCCCTTGATTTTGCAGGGGTACCCTCTCACTTCCTGTTTGTCTATGGGATAGGAAGTGAAGGGAAATCTTCACAATGGGACACAAATGGAAATAAAAATTTGACAGGGGATATGACCCTCCCTTACTCTATCCAAAATGACAAAAAAAGTTGTGCCTTTAGTTCTACTTTAAGTGTAGCAATAACTCACTTTGGAGCTGCTGGTTTAAAGCGGGCTGTTACCGTCACCTTCGTTACCTCAATTTCACCAGAACCGGGTCTAGGGTCCTGTTGAGTTTAATACCAGACGATGTAGACACTGGACACTTGCGTATCTTTTCCAAGGTTTTAATAAAGAGTAACTGAAGGAAGTAGCAGGAAAGAGATAGAAGAAGAGTTGCAGGGAAGTTCAAATACCTTTTCTTAGTGTAGTATTAGGAATTGGAATCTTGTAGATGAATGTACTCTACTTTTGGAGTTGAATCTTTGCCCGCTCGGATAGGTTTCTCTCACTAACCTAGCAGCCGATACGTAGCACGAACAAAAGTCTCTGCCACAGACTTGAATGCAATAGAAACCCGTACGATCCTCTGCCACAGGATGTAATGGTTTACGATGAATAGCAAACACAGCACTAGAACCTTTAAGCCGACCCGGCAGTACTATGCGGTAGATTAACTTTAGGATGCGTCCTCCAACCGAGTCACCAGGCCCCTCTCCAGACCAGCACTCTGCATGATCCTACCATGACGGGTCCTCCCCTGGGATCTTCTCGGTTGTCCAGCTTCTTCCCGTAGGACAGACAGCCCAGGACCATTCCTTCGCCGCTGTGGTAGTCCCCAGACAGGCTTCTGGGCCCACCCACACGCTGCAGCAACGTGGTCCTCCCCGTCGGAGGACCACGAGGTAGTACTCCTAACACATACCTGTCGGCCAGGAGGGTCAGCAGGTGGAACGAAAAGACCTAAAACATGGCGTCTGTCCCATAAATACCCTCTCCCAGAATGCAACTTGGAGGACCTCCTCCACCGAGTTATCTCCAGGACAGAGGAGCACTTATACACTTTAACGTGTTGCCTTTCCAACACCGACCCATGGCGACAACGACACCCACAGGCACAGTGTGAAACCACATGCAACACAGCCAAACTGGAACAGAGGCTAAATCTGACTATGTATGAACAGGTAACCCACTAAATTTACCTATAAGCGGTAGATTGAAAAATCTACCAGCGCTACATAAGTATTTGCAATGGCTCCAACAGAGCAGTCACAAGCCCCTCCCACCAGCATTGCATAGAGAAGCAGAGAGACCAGGTGATGACATCACTGGTATCTAAAATAAGGTATATAATGAAAATGGAAAGGTTTTATTTTAAAATGTCATTAGCATGTTGATGAAGATTGGGAAGAAAAATAAAATAAATGCAGATTAAATGTAAGTTTTAAATTCAATAAACAGGTGTCTTTTTTCCAACCTGGCACACTTTTACCTGCATCATCTTGTATGTTTTTGTACTAAAGACCTCAACAAAATTCCTTACATGTACTGCTTCTCTTCTAGGGATATAGAAAGCGGTACCGCTGATGAGTGGCGGTGACAATCAGAGCGGTGTGCTCTCTAAAGCAGCTCCTATGTGTACGGTAATTGCTGTCAAATTAGCAACATCTGAAAATCTACAAGGGACCAACAGAGCAAAGTGAAGAAGCATCAAAGGGGGACATGAATAGTAATTACGTTTAACTGAGATAATGAAGAATGCGCGGCACTATTACAAATAGAAAATGTGAAAGGGGCAAACTGTTTTAATGTCTTAGTGGTCCAAAAGGGGCTAGAAGGAACCAGGTGTCAGCTTGCCATGGCAATCCCTTTCTTGAAAGGTCTTCATTGGCCATGCTGGGATGCAGAGAGTATGAAAATAATAGATGGCACCAGACAGGTAAAGACCAACCAGATTCTCCTGCAATATATGGTACATATTCAAAAATTGTAAAATTAAAAATTCAAACAAAATTAAAATATTGCAAAAGACCAAAAATGTCATAGAATGTCCTTCTGAGAAAGGATCTGGGAAGCTCCGAAATGCATAGCCACCCCCCTTTCGCTGCTTTCCTCTGTGTGATGTTACTTATGATCCTGCACCCTCCATGCACTCCACAGTGGTTTCTAAACTTCCAGATTCTGAGTGGCTCATCCCACAGGAACACACCATGGGATCTACTATGAGATGGCATATTGGAGAGATGTGCTTTTTACTGATTTTATATGAGTTGCTATTTGTCATTTAAATACAAGATCCTATACATTTTGCACTTAACTAGCGCCCCCTGTTGTTTCTAGGGATGGTGATGTAGCACCCTGATGTTTAGGAAGGGCTGCTATTAAATTGATTTGTCAAGTGATAGTTGCCTTGACCAATTGTTAGGTGCTCAACTGATTTTGCCCTAATTCTGGAATTGCTGCATTTCTCTCTTCTGTCGCTAGGTGGCTGGGTATCTGGTGACATTAGATAAGACAAGGGCATTGCAAGGACAGGTTAGGAATGAATGGGGTATCTCAGCCAATAGGCAGGGATGTTCTTGGGTCCCTTGGCCTGCTGGGAGAACCTATTTATTTGGGTGGAGTCAGGTGATCGGGGTTCTGTGCCACCTGGACGGCTGTCTGGGTGGATGGGTGTTGTATTGCCCCGGCTGCTAGGCCAGAAACCCAAGGCCTAGCCCAGGGACATCTGGCTGCTAGGCTGTCTGAGGGCCTATCCAAAAGCCGGAGAAGCAGCCTGGGGACTGCAGACTTGTAGTCCAACCAGAAGTTACGGTTCCCCCCGGCCAGGGAACCAGCCGTGGTTGAAGGTAGAGGGAAAGCTGTCGCCACTAAAAGACCGTCCACCTTGCTACCGGACTTCTCGCCAACCGGGGACGGTGAAGAAGTGGGAAAACTTCAGCAAGTGCCAAGTCAGGGACCCAGTTGGACAGCAGAGCTGATGCTTGTGGAGTGCCAAGCCAGGGACCTAACTTGTCAGCAGGGGTGAAGCTTGAAGAGTATCTGTGAGTGCCAAGCCAGGGACCCAACAGGGAAATGGGAGTGACGCTTGAGGAGGATACTGGGTTCTGCGGTGAAAGAGCTCAGGGGGATCCAGTGGCTAGTGGATGTGAATTCTACTGAGAAAAACTGGGAGCTCGTTGAGTGAAGACCCATAGTAAATGAGTGTGGGGTAAAGAGGACTGTTCGTGTTGCAAATAGTTGAATACCATTACCGTTAGTAACATCTACAAGATTGTTGCCATAGGAGACAATGATCCTACCTGTACAGAAGTGGTGTTCCGCTGGAGACCTTCCCCTGTATAGCTGTCTGCCTATAGAAGTCTCAGAGTCTGCTAATTATCTTTGCATCTACCTAAGTGTGTCCTGGACCTAACCCTCTCTCCCACAGTTCTGTTCAAGAGACAATAAATCTCTTTGCATTCAAGAAATGTCTGGCGCCCACCTGTTCATCTTGCATTGCACCCACCATGCCTTGTAACCCACTCTTTACAGAAGGATGTCAGCTGTCTCTGGAGGTCACCATTAGGCCTAAAGAGGCCCAGGACTTGGCTACACTTCTTTTCTAGTAATAATGTATATCTGCACCTCTACACCCTTAGAAATCTGAATGTGTGTTGAGGCAGGAAAGCATACAGACTAAAGCCCTGTACACACGGTACGATTGTTGGCCAGCTGAGCATCTTGGATCTTGTCTTGCATACTAACGGTACACAATTGTCGCGCCATAAACACGAACGTAGTGACGTACTACGAGGAATTTCAGCTCTTGAGCGCCACCCTTTGGGCTCCTTCTGCTAATTTCGTGTTTGGTGAGCATTGATTCTGAGCATGCGTGTTTGTACTTTCCACTTTTATGTGACAGATTTGTGTACTGACCATACAAAAATCTGATGTCAAACCATTGTCCACTAAAAATGTACTAGCCTGTCATCCAACATTTGTTGGCGGAGAATTGGACAACAATTGTCAAATGGAGCATACTAACAGTAAGATTTTAGGACAACAGTCTGTCAACAGACAATCCCCTGTCAACAATCGAACATGTGTACGAGGCTTAAGGCTACAGGCAGGTGGGTGTCTTTGCCTATCAGCATCAAATCCTGGCATCTTTGGGCACCCAGGAGGCACGGGGGCAGCATACAGCCCCACCACCAGCAGCTTGGGAAATAGGTGGCTGCTGGAAGCGGTAGTTGCGTTTAGGGCCCTATGGATTCAGGAAAGTATACCCCAAATGCAGAATTTCCTCCAACGTCCTGTCAAGCTTCTGGGACAGCAAGTGAATGCAAATGTTCCCAATGGTACACAGACAACAACAAAAAAAACTGTCGGGTTTTACTCTCCCTCTCTACCCAAAGCTAAAAGATCATGGACCACAGCGCTATACATACACTTTAAACCAAGTACTTTTTTTATGCTTGCTTTTCAAAACAAGTACCATAATTTTAAGTTCCACAAGACGATCGATATATTCACTCACTGAAAGTGAGTGGCTCATTCCAAAAGCTCCACTGCAAAATCCTTGGGTGCTGCTCTGGATCATTGCACTCCTCAAAATCAGTAATGCCGCTTACACATGATCAGAAATTCGGCCAGCAAAAGACCGATGAGAGCAGGTTCTCAATTTTTCGGTCGGAAAAAGTTCCTATCCGAAAATACGATCGTCTGTACAAATTCCGATGCGCAAAATACCTACGCATGCTCAGAAACAATTTGACGCATGCTCGGAAGCACTGAACTTAATTTTCTCGGCTCTTCGTAGTGTTGTACATCACCCCGTTCTTGACGGTCGAAAGTTCAGAGAACTTTTGTGTGACCGTGTGTATGCAAGGCAGACTTGAGCGGAATTCCGACGGAAAACCATCCACGTTTTTTCCGATGTAAAATCCGCTCGTGTGTTCGTGGCATTAGAAAAAGTAATGGCTCACTGCACTCTGGACTGCAGCAGCTTTTCTTTTTTTTTTGGATAGCAGCAAGGATCCCCTTTATCATATAAGTCTCTGACTTTTGGAAAGAGCACTTCTCAGCATGAAATATGTTAAAGGTGACACCTGCTGCTTTGCAAAAGACAAGAAACGTTGGTGCAGCTCAGAGTGTGGTGATTAATTTCTTATTCACAATGTTGAAGCCGGATGAAAGGTTTGCTACAGAAGAAGCCTAGATTCACATTGGAGCGATTTGTCATGCGATTTGAGAGAAAAAATAAATGTTCCAGTGAGGACAATGGTTCTGGTGATCTGGAGGCCCCAAGGGATTCCCTTCATTTGCAGGGATTTCCTCTTACTTCCTGTTTTGGTTATGGAACAGGAATTGAAGGAAAATCTCCCCAATGGGACACAGATGGCAAAAAAAAAACAAAAAAACTTGACAGGGGTTAAAACCCACCCTTTGCTCTATACAGAAAAAAGCAAAAAAAAAAACAAAAAACCTTTGCCTATAGTTCTACTTTAACCACTAGATGACCAGCCATCGCAGTTATACTGCGACAGGTTGGCTCGCCTAGGCAAATTGCCGTAGGTATACGTCGGATGCTTTAAGACCACTAGGGGGCGCGGCGATGGAGGTGATGCGCGTGCCCGCCGGGCGCAATGTTCACCCACGATCGCTCCTGAGAGACACAGAACGGAGGTCAATGTAAACAGACAGATCTCCGTTCTGTCAGGGGTGAGGAGACGCATCTGTTGTTCATACTAAGTATGAACCGCGATATGTCTCCTCCTTCAGGCAGTCCCATCCCCCCACAGTTAGAACCACTCCCAGGGAACACACTTAACCCCTTGATCGCCCCCTAGTGTTAACCCCTTCCCTGCCAGTGATATTTATACAGTAATCAGTGGCTATTTTTAGCTCTGGTCAATGGTCCCAAAAAAGTTTCCGATCTGTCCGCTGCAATGTGGCAGTCCCAATAAAAATCGCAGATCGCCGCCATTACTAGTAAAAAAAAAATAATAATAATAAAAATGCCATAAATCTATCCCCTATTTTGTAGACACTATAACCTTTGCTCAAACCAATCAATATATGCTTATTGTGATTTTTTTTACCAAAAATATGTAGAGGAACACAAATCGGCCTAAACTGAGGAAGAAATTTGTTTTTTTATATTTTTTTAGCGCAAAAAATAAAAACCAGAGAGGTGATCAAATACCACCAAAAGAAGGCTCTATTTGTGGGAAAAAAATCTTTTTTGTTTGGGTACAACGTCACAGGACCGCACAATTGTCAGTTAAAATGACGCAGTGCCATATTGCAAAAAATTATCTGGTCATTAAGGGGGCAAATCCTTCCGGGGCTAAAGTGGTTAAGAAAATGCAAAACATGCTGGAATCTAGTGGAGATCACTGTAATGCCTCGTACACACAATCGGATTGTTGGCGAACAAAACTGTAGACATTTGTCCAAAGGGCGTTGGCAGAAACTTGTCTTGCATACACACGGCCACACAACTGTTGGCCAACAATCACGAACGTAGTGACATACTACATGTTTTTTTCAGCTCTCTAGCGCCACCCTTTGGGCTCCTTCTGCTAATTTTGTGTTAGTAGAAGTTTCGTGAGTGTTGATTCGCGCTTTTCTTTTTGTGCTTTTCATTTAGCGCTTTTTGGTTTGCGCTTTTCTTTACGTGCTTTTCAGTTCATTTCTGAACGGCTGTTCGTCAACCAGACATGTTGCGGAATCGGAGGAGATAACGTGTTATTTATTATTGGCCTTGGAGTTATTGCTTTGACATTATTTTTTTGGTTGAATAATAATTATTTGATTTGTTATATTTTCTATATTTTTGGATGCATAGAATGCACTTTTTGGTTAAGTTCTATTGGCAGATAGCATGTCTAATTTTATTTGTTTTCTTTTTTTTAATGCACAATAAAAAAATTGTGGAGAATAATACTTGGCTATGTGTTTTACTTCAAATGACAGTTTGGGAGTCGGCAGTTACATTAAAAAAAATACAATGTAAAATTGACAAGGGACACCAACATAGCTGTATCTTTGATCTTAAAAACTACAGGATAATGGTGTTGTGGTAACTTGCCCAAATAAAAATAACAAGCATAATAATATTATTCTTGATATCACTAGAATAAAAAGCCTTTGAAATTTAGTTTGCAGTAACTCCATCAGTATCACCAGCAAAGCAGCTTCATTATTATCCCATTAAAGAAGAAGAGAATTGTGCGCTGTATTTGCAGATTTCATAATTTGCCACGTCACGAATGTTAATTCTCCATTACGAATGATAGCTTACAAGACCGACCGCTTCTGGCTCGTCCTTGCTTCCGAGCATGCGTGTTTGTACTTTGGACTTTTGTCCGATGGACTTGTGTACACACGCTCGAAAAATCCAACAACACACATTTGTTCGCGGAAAATTTGAAACCCGCTAGCCAACATTTGTCCGCGGAAAATCCGACAACAATTGTCCGATGGAGCGTACAAACAGTCGGATTTTTCGCCAACAGCCTGTCATCACACATTTCCCGTCGGAAAATCCGATCGTGTGTACGAGGCTTTATAGTGGTGTCTTCTGTGATTTCCAGCTTCTAGAACAGGGGTCACCAAACTTTCTAAACAAAGGGCCAGTTTACCGTCCTTTAGACTTTAGGGGGCCTGGAGTGTGGCCAGCAGGAATATAAATTTTCCCTGCATCAGAGGGAGTAAACCGTGCCCCATCTTTGGTATCAGTGGGAGAAATAGTGCCTCATTGTTGATGCCAGTGGCAGGAATTATGTCCCATTATTGATGTCAGTGTGCAGAATAGTGTCTCATTTCAGTGGGATGAAGAGTGCCCCAAGAGCCGGATAAAGTCAATCAAAGGGTGGCATTAATTCCCCCCTAGCTGCAGTTTGGAGACCACTGTTCTAGAGGTATTCCACGAGTATGGTAGATGCATAGTTACATTGATCCAACCTATTGTACCTAAAAAAATGTCATACTTTGAATTCTTCTTGAAACAATACATTTTTATACAGATTTGTACATCAGATGGAAAAGAAGGGCAACTGAAGAAGAAAGAGGGACAGAGCAAATAAGGATTGGGTTTGGGCAGTAGACTGTTTGTCCCCAGGCCAGTATTGATTAGATACATTGATCTGGTGGCCCTGATTGGGGATTCCTCACCATCTAAACATTGATTAGACCATGACCCGTCTTCTGTGATGCAAGCTGGGCATTATATAGTTATATGCTGCCCGTTCAGACCTACAATCACATTATCTGGCAAACGGAACTTCCTTTGTCAACTTCCTTTGCAACTCTGAGATGCCACATGAAGGAATACTATAAGCATAAGCATTAGGAAGACCCACTGTTTACTATTCTTACCAATCAATGGCACATTTTCTGTAGGCTAGAGGAAATCCTCCCTACAAGGGATGAGCTTGTGTTTGGTCTGAACCAGGAAAGAAGCTGCTGGTTCTGGGCCAATGAGCTGTGAACAGGGGATTCCCCACCCCAAATTTGCACATACATAAAAGGGCTAGGATGCTTGTGACATCATTGACCCAGTATGGCCATATTGGGTCAATGATATTGACCCAAGCTTATCCCTAATCCCCACCATAAAAGGGTAAGTTGTCTGTGTTTCATAAAAAAAAAAATTCCCAGCACACTTACCAGCAAGCCTGCAAAAAATCCCAATTTACTCTGTCTAACAATATACGTTAAAAACAGAGAGTTGCACACATTTGACAATATACATGGATGTCAAAGTGCCTTTTCAAGTCTCCTTTGTATACTGCAGTCCTAACTCTGGGAAAGAAGTTTCCTGTCACAGTCATGGTCGGGCTTGGAGGCCTGTAGCTATAGCAGTAGAGAGTCTCCCACCAAACAGCTGGATAAGTACACAAGCAGGTCACCCTGGCAGATGACTGTGCTCCGAGCCCACCTAGTTGTGTGACAAAAGCGAATCAATATTCACTATTGCTACACTGATACTCCTCCCGGCCAATCAGAAAGCGGGTCCTGAGACCCGATTGGGTAAAAGGACAGGCGATCCTATTGGATGCCTAGGAGGAGGAGGGAGAAGATGCACGGTGGAAGTCCCTTGATGCAGAGGAGGAGGAGATGCAATAGAAGCCGCCGCCCATCGCCTATAGGAGTGCTGTCCGCCCACAACCTAGATAGGGTAAGTGCGGGACTGGATGAGGACCGACCGACAGTGGGGGGGGAGCTTTGGGGTTGCCGCTGGCCGACCATGGGGGTGATTGTTTGCCGTTCCCCCCCAAATAAAAAAACATCCGCCACTGGAAGTGTAGTCAGCAAACAAGCCAAAGGTCAGTAACAACTGGTTGCGGAGTGGAAGCATAGCCGAGGAATAAGCCAAAGGTGGGTAACAAGTGGTAGCGGAGATACACTGTATGGACGGCAGCAGGAGTGACAAGAGCAAGATATTGGCTGGAGCGAGAACAGTAATCTGGCAACCAGGAAGTGCAAAGGCATTGCTTAAATAGGAAGTTCATTGGATAAGCAAGGAGTTCAAGGTTTAGCAGAAACAAGGCACAAGGTAGGCATTTCCAGTGGATCAGGCAGGGTGTTGTCCAGCATCTCAGGTTGCACAACAAGAAGAGACATTGCCAAACACAGCAGAGGTCGCAGGTTCAGATCCGGGTCCTGGCACTGCCACTTCTGTGCAAATCAGCTGCAGACAGGGGATTCCCCACCCCAAAGCTGCACATACCTAAAGGGGTTAGGATGCTTGTGACATCATTGACCCAATATGGCCATATTAGATTAACGACCCAAGCTCATCCTTAAAGCGGAGGTCCGCCCACCACTGCAAAAATGAAGAGCCAGCAGCTACAAATACTGCAGCTGCTGGCTTTTAATAATAGGACACTTACCTGTCCTGGAGTCCAGGGATGTTGGGACCGCAGCTGATGTTTCCATCATATGTCAGGTGCTGCCGCCGCCATTGCGGGTAAGGGAACCCGGAAGTGTAGCCTTACGGCTTCATGCCTGGAACCCTACTGCGCAAGCGCGAGCCTCCGTTCCTCTCTTCTACTGGCCCGGTGGCGAGGGAAGGAGAAGGGAGCCGAGCGGCGATGTCAACAGCCGCGGCTGTGGCTCCCGAAAGTGCCCCCCCCACTGAAAGGTGCCAAATGTGGCACCGGAGGGGGGGGGGGGACAAATGAGCGGAAGTTCCACTTTTGGGTGGAACTCCGCTTTACCGCTTTAATCCCTACCATGAAATGCTTAGTTGTCTGTACTTGCCCCCCCCCCCCCCCCCCCCAGACTTCTGAGTCCTCCCTTTGGACAGAGGGATTTGGTTTCCAAAGAGAGACAGACTCTCCAAATGAGAGACTGTTGGGAGCTATGGAGTATGAATCCCACTCCAGTCAATCCAGTTCAGTATTTCTTTACACTCTTGTGCAGATTACCATGAATGTCCGGTACACACTCGACGGTGACCCTCGGTGAGAAAGGCTCACATTTTTATGCGCAAATTATGAGATCCTAGTCTTTCTATTGTCTCTGCAGAAGCAGATAACCTTGGAATGTAGTTAGACATGAAACTCATATAATTTAACAAGCTGGATGTACAGGAGGATCGGCAGAAAATGCTGATTAGAATCCTAAAAAATGTATCTTGCTCACTGAAAATTTTAATTAAAATTGTGCTGGATATGTCAACTCCCCTGGTGTTCTGTGTCTATCCAAAAAATATTAAATCTCCTCCAAAGAGTTGCATATGAATATTATTAAATATAACACCAACAAGACACATTTGGTTAAAGTCATTAAAGGGGAATTATAGCCTTCTTTTAATGTTTTTTTAGATATACACATGAAAGAGATGAGCTTAATGTGAATAATCTTTTCAGCGTTTGTTAAAGTTTGAATAGTCTGTAATTCTGTATGTACATGGCGGAAGACGCATGCTGCCTCTGCATCCTGCTGAAAGCGGTATTAAACACAACACTAAAAGATGAATATTTTGCAGCTTTCCAATTTTTAAAATGTGATGGCTGCATTTGTTTTCTTTCTAAGGCCCTTCCCTTTACTTTCACCTGTTGATCCTGCCAGTAAGTCTGTTTCTTTTTTTTTTAAATGTCCTTTACTAGACCAAGATGTCCAGTTAAAGTGGCAGTTAGAGGGTTGGCACTGACAGGGGTGCTTGCGATGATCAGCTTTTTTGTTTATTTACGGTATCTACAACGTAAAAACCTTTATCCAAAAAGGAGAAAACTGTAACTGTTTATAAAGCTTTAATTTGCTAGTAACCCGTACCCTCTGCCAAGACTGACAATGTTGCTGCCCAAAGGAGTAACTGTTGCTCCTCCATCCAGAGTGAGGACACCCTAAAACAGTAAGTGTTACTAGCCGGGTCACCAGGTGAAAATGAAGCAGCCACCACATTTGAAGCCCAACTGCGAAAAACTTTGTAGCACCTTCTACTGTGCTAGATGTAAATAGGGTTGTTAGAGTAGGCAAATTGGCTTGGCTGAGAACCAGGCCTGGGTTGTAAATCTTCGTCAGGGTTTAGTGACTAGGGGAGCCTGGATGACTCATCCTGACAGCTCTTCTGCTGCCTCCTCCTGTTTTCTGGAACATTGGAGAATGTTCTAGATGTAGTGGGTGGAAGCAAGGACCAGGAGGGCAGTCGGGTGGAGATGGAGTGCTGGGGTGGCTGTCGGTGGCCCTTGCGGGTCCCCCCTAGTCTCGGGGGGGTGACCTTGTGTTTGGGGCTCGGGTACTGGAAGATTCCTACCAAAACACACGAAGGAAGCCCTTCCTGAAGGCCTGGAGGCACGGGAGCAGGTGTGAGGACAGCAGGAGCAGGTCAGCATGTCTGGAAGATCTCCTGAGAGTCAGCCGGGTGGGCTGGGGAGTGTGAGTCTGGGAGGACTGTGGAGAGAGTGTCAGTCTGCAGGACTGTGGTGAGAAGTTAGCCTGGAGGGCTAGTGAAAGGGGCAGATGCAGCCAGGCGGGTTTGCAGTGGTGCTGGGATCAGTGACCACAGAGAGGAAATGCTGGGAAAGTGTGAGCTGTGTCATCCAATCTGTTCTTCAAGTATAGGGGCTGTGAGAAAGAAGTTGTGTGTATATAGTGGTCCAGTGGTCAGTGCTCTGATGAGACGGGTACCTATCGGCATTTCTGGTGGGGATATTGTCTGCTCACCTTTTTTTGGAGAGCTGTTGTCTGCATGTACAATGATATGTGCATCTCAAATATTACTGCCTTTCTTGACATGGTTCTCCTATCCTTGATAGATAGGTCCTTCTCCGAAATCAAGAAAGACATTCTAAGACATTTCCTGTTAGTGGTTCTGGTCACCATCTCTCGCCACTGGAAGCCTGAGACTCCTCCTCATATTGTAGAATGGGCAGATCCCAAACAAAATTATGACCATGGTGGCCCTGGTATCAGCTGACCAGCATGACCCTGATGAAGCCCAATCTTCTTGGACCTGTTGGCTGGCCCATAGGCAATTAGCCCCTTTCAGGGCCTTGTCTCAACGATAATTAGCATGCACCCTCTCTGTTGTATGTAGAGGGCCCTCCCCATTTGCTCTCTTCTTCCTATTTAGAATCCCAACTATATCGACCTAAGTGGATGTGTTAGGTCATAATAACAATCAACTACAACTCCAATCAGGAGTACAATGTACACTAGTTTACTATGTGCCCTGTTCACATCATATTAATTGGGTTGTAGTAGTTGGGTGCAAAAAAATGCAGCTTAATGGACATGGTGTGAAAAAGCCCCAAGGGCCCATTTACACATGCAGTTGGAAGGCGTAGTAAAGACACGTGGTTGAGCTGCTTCTTCTTAAGCTGCAAAGGCAGCAGACTTGGGTATACACATACCGCAATGCTTTCTTCATCGCCATGACAAGAATTAAACCTCTACTGCCATACTACCCACCGAATGCAACTTATTCAAGTGAACAGGGCTGCCCTGCAACGGCTCGGCAAACAATGTGCAATTGTTTGTGGTTGTGTCCCAGTGGTGCTTACTTTTAGGGGCTAAAAGAGATGCTTCTTCACCACCGGGTAAAGGGGGTCCACCCTATATTGCTCTTTAGAGGACTAGTGCTAGAATATACAATGCCTAAGAGAGTTTTCCCATCATTTGCCATCCTGGTCGTCAGATTCTGTCACCGGCACTGAAAGTAAGGGGGAAAATGCTCAATGAAGACAAAGGCGCAAACAGAGTTTCCTTTCATCTCCGTGAAAGTATATCTCATAAAAAAAAGAATTGACTCACACTGCAATTTCCGCAAGATGATTGTGTGTACTCTCCACGATGACCCTGGGCGCCAAAGAACATGTGATCTTTGCCTAGGCTTTAGGCCACATGGGTTAGCTTGGAAACAGCATGGCAAAAAGTGGATTATTTTTTTAAATGTATTATTTTTTTTAATCAAAATAATTATGGTATTTGGTAGTGTGATGTGTCATATTGATTCCTGTGAAACATCAATGTTAAGGCAATATACATTATTTCGATTATATTCACACCCCCCCAAAATAATCAAAAAGACTATAGATTTCTTTTAATAGTGTTCTTTTATTCCAACCCGTACATTTCGTGAGACTGTAATAAACAATTAACGCTAAAACCCCCTAGATTTGTGGAAATATATTTTACACACATTCCGCTCTAGAGAATAAAAGTTATTTGATCAATTCCTCCTCCACGTTCCCTGTAATTGGGGTCTGTTCTTTTATTCCAATACAAAACGTTTTTTTTTTTTTTGTTCGCTCAGGAAAATCTACCGCTCGACAATTATTGATCTGAGCCGGGTTTTTGCACACAACACCAGTTCACAATATGAATGTTAGACACTGGGGGATTAAATTAATGACATAGTGTAAGGGCTACAATAGAGCTGGTCTCAGAATTGGCCATTACCACCAGACAAAGCGACGGCCATCTTGTATGCGGATAACAGCATTCAGGCTGAGACAGTCTGCGAAGAAACAATTTCAGTTTTAGGTAGATATCAGCAGGTTATGTTACCTAACAGTTTCTTATAATGGTAAATGTCGGGGAGATTTCCCATTTCTTCACAGTTGTATAGAGTGTCAGGATGGAAAAAAAAAACTAATTGTCCATCTTGTTTAACCACTTCAATACCAGGCACTTAGACACCTTCTCGCCCAGGCCAATTTTCAGCTTTCAGCGCTGTCGCAATTTGAATGACAATTGCGCGGTCATGCTACACTGTACCCAAACAAATTTTTTATCATTTTGTTCCCACAAATAGAGCTTTCTTTTGGTGGTATTTGATCACCTCTGCCGTTTTTATTTTTGCGCAACAAATAAAAAAAGACCGAAAATTTCGAAAAAAAACAAGTTTTTCTTTGTTTCTGTTAAAATTTTTTGTAAATAAGTACGTTTTCTCCTTCAATGACGGGCACTGATATGGCTGCACTGACGGGCACTGATACGGCGGCACTGATGGGCACCGATGAGGTGGCACTGACAGGCACTAATGATGGGCACTGATAGGCGGCACTGATGGGCACTGA
Organism: Lithobates septentrionalis; assembly: GCA_037952835.1. NCBI lineage: Eukaryota > Metazoa > Chordata > Amphibia > Anura > Ranidae > Lithobates > Lithobates septentrionalis. The sequence goes on from JBBDGP010002716.1 coordinate 260,137, forward strand.
TAGGTGGCACTGATGGGCACTGATAGGTGGCACTGGTATGCGGCACTGATGGGCACTCATAGGTGGCACTGATGGGCACTCGTAGGTGGCATTGATTGGTACATATGGGTGGCACTGATGGGTACTTATGGGTGGCACTGATGTGTGGCACTGATGGGCACTGATAGGTGGGCACTGATGGGCACAGATGGGCACTGACAGGTGGCACCGATGGGCAATGACAGGTGGCACTGATAAAACATTGCTGGGCAGATCTGGAACATAATGGTGCCAATCAGTGCCCATTTGTGGGCACTGATTGGCACAGATTGGGCACATTGGGCACATGTGGATGGCCATGGGGTACAAACCTGGCCATCCACATGTTGCCCCTTCCCTGGTGGTCCTAGTGGCGATTCCTGGTGGTCCAGTGTGGTCATCTGAGGGGGGGCTGCGCTGATAAACATTCAGCGCAGACCCCCCCTGTCAGGAGAACCGCCGATCGGCTCTCCTCTACTCGCGTCTGTCAGGCGCGAGTGAGGAAAAGCCGATCAACGGCTCTTCCCATTGACAGCGTGATTAGCCGTGATTGGACACGGCTGATCACGTGGTAAAGAGCCTCCGCCGGAGGCTCTTTACCAAGATCGGTGGAGCGGTGTGTCAGGCTGACACACTGCTCCAGCGATCGCCGCGGGGCGCGCGGCGGCATGTTATCCTGCTGGACGTCATATGACGCCCAGTCAGGATAACGGAACCACTTCCCAGACGTCAATCTGCTATAGTGCGGGCGGGAAGTGGTTAACTAATATAAAAAACAAATAACTAAATAGAAAATATCAATACAGTATACAGAATCCTATACCTACAGTTGATCCATAAGAAGGCATAAAAAACCCTATAAAGCATGGTCCAATGTTACTGTACATAGTTGGTCAGGTTGAAAAAAAGACACAAGTCCACCTAGTTCAGCCTTTCTCAATCTTTTCAACACAGAGGAACCCTTGAAATAACTTTCTGGTCTCAGGGAACCCCTGCTATGTCTACAACCAATAATACATTAGCGCGATCGTCAGTGGGAAGAATGCTCCTTACATTGGTGATCATTGGGAAGAATTACCCGATTTCAAATAGCTAAAAAGGTCAATGGTGTCAGTGGGAACTTATCTGAGAGGCAGAAGTTGCTCATTGCTCAAAGAACCCCCAGCTCAGGTGGAACCCTAGTTGAGAAAGCCTGATCTAGTTAAACCAAAGGAAAAACTTCCATATATAGAACCCAATACCCACAGTTGATCCATTGGAAGGCAAATAACTCCATAAAGCATGATCCAGTTTACTACAGTAATAGTAGCTTTCATTTGTCTTATGTTAAAGAGAATGTATCAGGAATTTGGAGATTATGTAAAGAGTTTCCAGTCATTGTTGCCAATGGTCCTAGATCCAATAGAACGGTCCCAGGAATATGGGCACTGTTCTGAAGTGTTCCAAAAACTTTGCACAGTAGTAGGGAGCACCTGAAATTGCATTTATGCATCAAAGAATGCTCATTTAATAGTAGATCTACCCCGAGGAAGGGGTCCTCGTCCCCTGAAATGTTGATCTAACATCATTAGCCCTCTTACCCTTGTCCCATTTGTGCTTTATATTCTGTATATATATACACGCACACACACATGTTTTACAAGGAGCTGACCTACCCACAATGCCAAGTGACCTCCCGTGGACACTCAGCACTGAACTGCATGCTGGGTAGGTTATAAAAGGGCCTGCATGGCCATTTTCTTTCTCTTGTTCCAGGGACGCATGGCCTGCCAGCAGGGCTCTGTGGGTGTGTGTGTCCCACGGAGTTGCGGCCTACCCTGTTCAGAGCAAAACAGCCAGCAATCCTGCATTATATCACAGCCTGCTAGAGCAGCAGTATGATCGTTCCAGAGACACATGAAGGAGGTAACCGAGGACTCCCGGTCGTATGTGAAAACGGAACAGCGTGACGGCGTGGCCGCAGCGAACGAACTGTGGAGCGGAGGTATCCATCTGCCTGGACCCAGTGTGGTGAGAGGGCTGATGCCCAGAATGTTTGTACCGCTCATTTTCACACTAATGCCCCGTACACACGGTTGGATTTTCCGACGGAAAATGTGTGATAGGAGCAGAAATTCCGACCGTGTGTGGGCTCCATCACACATTTTCCGTCGGATTTTCCGACACACAAAGTTTGAGAGCAGGCTATAAAATTTTCCGACAACAAAATTCATTGTCGGAATTTCCGATCGTGTGTACACAAATCCAAAGCTCAGAATAAATAAAGAGATGAAAGCTGTTGGCTACTGCCCCGTTTATAGTCCCGACGTACGTGTTTTATGTCACCGCGTTCAGAATGATCGGATTTTCCGACAACTTTGTGTGACCGTGTGTATGCAAGACAAGTTTGAGCCAACATCCCTCGGAAAAAATCCTAGGCTTTTGTTCTCGGAATGTCCGATCAATGTCCGACCGTGTGTACAGGGCATTAGACTATAGACACAGTGTTATTGGGACCTGTAGTCCCACAGAGAAGATCTTATTCAAGAAGGACTGAGTTTGAACAGGCCTCAAGCCTACTCTTCACTGCACTACAGACACTGTGTTACTAAAAGTTAATTGCATCGGAGGCAGTTGCAGGTGTACTGCACTAGAATAGTTCTAGCATTCGTTTCCCTTTGACCTTTGTTTGTTCAACTGTCAGATTACAATTGGTACAACACAAATAGCTAGCAGAAGACAGAAGACCAAAAGGACTGCATCTCTCATTGCAAGGCCTTGCATCTTATTAGTGATAAGAGGGACTGCTTTATAAAAGTAGGGGGAGCTCCCTAAGGATTGCATTTGTGCTTTATCCACTAATCTTGTCTTTTGTGTTACAAAAGTGCACTGGAAGTGGGAAGGTACCCAGAGTTAAGGCGTTTGCGCTCTGAGCATTAGTCCCACTTGGAGATGCACTTCCAGAGGTCATCTAAGACAACTTTATGTGTATCTATTATTGTGTGTACTTATTGGGCTGTTGCACTATATTTGTGTGACAGTGCAAATATTGTAATACTACTTTTATACTGATTCCAGTAAAAGCTACGTTCCTGGTTAAGTACAACTTGTGTGGAGTGTTGTTCCTTTCTCTAGCATGTGGAACATCGGATACCCAGGTAATAACAAAGGTATACTGTTATTATATTGTGCATTGTGGTGTTGTCCTTCATTATTAGCTTCACACCAACACTGCATCACAGCTGTGTCAAGGGGATTGAGCCAAGTTATAGGGGGTGTTAAAGCAGAGTACAGGCCCAAACAAAATTCAGCAGCTCCTTCGGGGGTCAGTGCTACATATATATATACAGTATCTCACAAAAGTGAGTACACCCCTCACATTTTTGTAAATATTTTATTATATCTTTTCAAGTGACAGCACTGAAGAAATGACACTTTGCTACAATGTAAAGTAGTGAGTGTACAGCTTGTATAACAGTGTAAATTTGATGTCTCCTCAAAATAACTCAACACACAGCCATTAATGTCTAAACCGTTGGCAACAAAAGTGAGTACACTCCTAAGTGAAAATGTCCAAATTGGGCCCAAAGTGTCAATATTTTCTGTGGCCACCATTATTTTCCAGCACTGCCTTAACTCTCTTGGGCATGGAGTTCACCAGAGCTTCACAGGCTACCACTGGAGTCCTCTTCCACTCCTTCATGATGACATCACAGAGCTGGTGGATGTTAGAGACCTTGCGCTCCTCCACCTTCTATTTGAGGATGACCCACAGATGCTCAATAGGGTTTAGGTCTGGAGACATGCTTGGCCAGTCCATCACCTTTACCCTCAGTTTCTTTAGCAAGGCAGTGGTCATCTTGGAGGTGTGTTTGGGTTATCATGTTGGAATACTGCCCTGCGGCCCAGTCTCCGAAGGGAGGGGATCATGCTCAGCTTCAGTATGTCACAGTACATGTTGGCATTCATGGTTCCCTTATTTTTCTCTTGAATTAAATAATAGATTTTGATACATAAATTCAGAGTATTTCAAATAAACAATTGATGTAAAGATAGGCTGATTACAAAGCCATCTTGTTGGTTTCCCTAGTAAAATACTCTATCATTAAATTCAATTATATACAGTTATATTTTTATATGATACTCATGTACAAATGTTAGTATGATTGTACAAATGCTATATTTTAACATCAATAAAAGCTTATTGTTTAAAAAAAAAAAAAAAAAATTAGAAGAAAAGAGGTTTAACCTTAAACTACGTAGAGGGTTCTTTACTGTAAGAGCGGCAAGGATGTGGAATACCCTTCCACAGGCGGTGGTCTCAGAGGGGGGCATCGATAGCTTCAAGAAACTATTAGATAATCACCTGAATGACCGCAACATACAGGGATATACAATGTAATACTGACATATAATCACACACATAGGTTAGACTGCCTTAACTCTCTTGGGCATGGAGTTCACCAGAGCTTCACAGGCTACCACTGGAGTCCTCTTCCACTCCTTCATGATGACATCACAGAGCTGGTGGATGTTAGAGACCTTGCGCTCCTCCACCTTCTATTTGAGGATGACCCACAGATGCTCAATAGGGTTTAGGTCTGGAGACATGCTTGGCCAGTCCATCACCTTTACCCTCAGTTTCTTTAGCAAGGCAGTGGTCATCTTGGAGGTGTGTTTGGGTTATCATGTTGGAATACTGCCCTGCGGCCCAGTCTCCGAAGGGAGGGGATCATGCTCAGCTTCAGTATGTCACAGTACATGTTGGCATTCATGGTTCCCTTATTTTTCTCTTGAATTAAATAATAGATTTTGATACATAAATTCAGAGTATTTCAAATAAACAATTGATGTAAAGATAGGCTGATTACAAAGCCATCTTGTTGGTTTCCCTAGTAAAATACTCTATCATTAACCACCTCAATACTAGGCACTTTCGCCCCCTTCCTTCCCAGACCAATTTTCAGCTTTCAGCGCTCTCGCACTTTTAATGACAATTACTCGGTCATGCTACACTGTACCCAAATGAAATTTTTATCATTTTGTTCGCACAAATAGAGCTTTCTTTTGGTGGTATTTATTCACGACTCCATTTTTTTTTTTTTGCGATATAAGCGCAAAAATAGTGGAAATTTGGAAAAAAAACAATATTTTCTTTTTTCTGTTTTAAAAGAAATCCAGTAAAATCGAATTTTGTCATAAATTTAGGCCAAAATGTATTCTGCTACATGTTTTTGATAAAAAAAATCCTGTTAAGTGTATAATAATTGGTTTGTGTGATCACGGACATATGTACGCAAATGATCATGTACAGATGTGTGCAGGTGATCACGTACATATGTGTGCAGATTACCATTGGGACATGTGATTTTAGTGTGACATATGTGGGGGACAGCTTTTTTTATTATTTGGGGACATGTGTTTTGGGGACATGTGTGTTTTACATTATGTGGGGACATGTGTGTGTGTTTTACATTATGTGGGGACATGTGTGTGTTTTACATGTATGTATTTACATGTGTGTTGACACTAGGTTGGTGATCAGTGAGTAAAAAGCTGTAAAAAACAGCTCATACTCACTGATCATCAGCCGGCTGCAGCGATCCCCTCTCCTCTCCTCCTCAGCGACAACTTCCGTGTGAGGAGAGGAGAGCTGATCGCCTAGCAACCGGCTGTGTTTACATCACATGACGGCTGTGATTGGACACGGCCGTCATGTGATCAGGAGGGCCAATCACAGAGCCCTCCTGCCGATCCGAGATGCGCCGTGTCCGGGGGACACGAGCGCATCGGGATCGCGCCGCTGCGCGGGCACGCGCACGCGCGATCCCGCTCCTTCTGAGGGACGTTCCTGAACGTCCACTCAGAAGGAGAGAGCGCCCACCCGGCCGTTTATGTACATTGGCCGGGTGGGAAGTAGTTAAATTCAATTATATACAGTTATATTTTTATATGATACTCATGTACAAATGTTAGTATGATTGTACAAATGCTATATTTTAACATCAATAAAAGCTTATTGTTTAAAAAAAAAAAAAAAAAATTAGAAGAAAAGAGGTTTAACCTTAAACTACGTAGAGGGTTCTTTACTGTAAGAGCGGCAAGGATGTGGAATACCCTTCCACAGGCGGTGGTCTCAGAGGGGGGCATCGATAGCTTCAAGAAACTATTAGATAATCACCTGAATGACCGCAACATACAGGGATATACAATGTAATACTGACATATAATCACACACATAGGTTAGACTTGATGGACTCAGTGGCGTAGCGTGGGGGGGGGGGGGGGCCAGGGGGGCTGTTGCCCCGGGCGCAACATTTGGAGGGGCGCAGTGACAGGCGGCAGATTAACAGTAGCTCTTCTCCTGCGCTGTGCAGTCTAGGGGACTGTGAGCTCTTCGCTATGATGAAGATGAAGTTGCGGCGCGGCTTAGGCTCCAGTGGTAACTGACACCGCAGCGAGTGAGTGACTGAACAGTGAAGACGATGATGCCAGCCAGGGATTGTGAACATGCGGCGTGAGGAGAGTGGGGGGAACTTAGGGCAGGTGGGGCTCTCAATTACACGTCACTCCCAACACACCGGGTCCAGGATCCCCACTCGCTCTGCCCGTTCTCTTAACCCGCCTCACAGCCTGGACTTCCGCCGCTCTCCTGAGTCTGACTCCTGCTTGTCACTGAGTGAGCTGCCTGCTACGCAGCCACGGCACTCTGACCCTGCACCGACCACCCCAGGACTGTCTGGAGAAAACCCAGGCCAGGAGGAAGAGGATGCGGCATCCACATAGACAGAAGCCATGGCCCCCTCCACGCAGCCTGCACAGACACTGTGAGTACTCACTCTGTATTGCATGGTGATAGCCGAGCCAAGGAGGGGGGCTGAGCTGAGGGGAAGAGAGCTTTGTATTTGAGGGGGGAGATGTACACAGATGTAACTCCTCAACCCTCGCACACAGCGCACCCCCTCAACCCTGCATGCCACAAACAGTGCACCCCCTCAACCCTGCACGCCACAAACAGTGCACCCCCTCAACCCTGCATGCCACAAACAGTGCACCCCCTCAACCCTGCACGCCACACACAGTGCACTCTCCTCAACCCTGCACGCTGTACAGAGTGAACCCCACTCGACCCTGCACACCACACACAGCGCACCCCCTCAACCCTGCACGCCACAAACAGTGCACCCCCTCAACCCTGCACGCCACAAACAGTGCACCCCCTCAACCCTGCACGCCACACACAGTGCACTCTCCTCAACCCTGCACGCTGTACAGAGTGCACCCCGCTCAATTCTGCACGCCACACACAGCGCACCCCCTCCTCAACCCTGCATGCTGTACACAGAGCACTCCCTCAACCCCGCACGCAGCACACAGCGCACCCCCTCAACCCTGCACACCACACACAGTGCACCCCCCTCAACCCTGCAAGCCGCACACAGCGCACCCCCTCAACCCTGCACACAGTGCACCCGCCTCAACCCTGCATGCCGCACACAGCGCACCCCCTCAACTCTGCACTCTGCACACAGCGCACTCTCCTCAACCCTGCACGCTGTACACAGCGCATCCCCCTCAACCCTGCATGCTGTACACAGAGCACCCCCTCAACCCTGCACGCCGCACACAGTGCACCCCCTCAACCCTGCACGCCACACACAGTACACCCCCCTCAACCCTGCAAGCCGCACACAGCACACCCCCTCGACCCTGCAAGCCGCACACAGCGCACCTGCTAAACCCTGCATGCCACACACAGTGCACCCCCTCAACCCTGCATGATGCACACAGTGCACCCCCTCAACCCTACATGCCACACACAGCACACTCTCCTCAACGCTGCACGCTGTACATAGCGCACCCCCCTCAACCCCGCATGCCACACACAGCGCATCCCCCCTCAACCCTGCATGCTGTACACAGAGCACCCCCTCAACCCTGCACTCCATACAAAGAACACCTCTGAACCCTGCACTCTGTCACCTCCACAGTCTGTGGTGTGCAGGCAGTGAGATGATGTGCTGTAACCTTAAGCAACCAATTAGTGGGTTGTAATGATATGCTGTAACCTCTAGCAACCAGTTAGGGAGCATTAATATTGTGCAGTAACCTTCAGCAACCAATCAGTGAACAGTAATGATCTGCTGTAATCTCTAGCAAGCAATCAGTGAGCAATAATAATTTGCAGTAACCTCTAGCAACCAATCAGTTAGTAGTAAAAATGTGCAGTAACCTCTAGCAACCAATGGGTAAGCGGTTATTATGTGCAGTATCGTCTAGCAACCAATTAGTGAGCAATAATGTGTGTAGTGGGCAGTGTAGGAATCAGGTAGTGTAGTGGTCAGTATAGGAATCAGGTGGGTCAGTGTAGTGGTCAGGTAGGTTAGTGTAGAGGTCAGTGCATAAATCAAGTAGGTCAGTGTAGGAATCAGATAGGTTAGTGGTCAGATTAGTCAGTATAGGAATCGGGTAGGTTAGTGTAGTGGTCAGGTAGGTCGGTGTAGAAATTAGGTTGGTCAGTACTACTGTACTAGTGGAAGGGACTCAGGGAGTGCTAAAAGTCCGCGGGTTAGGGGGCGCAAATTTCTTACCTTGCCCCGGGCGCTGACAACCCACGCTACGCCACTGGATGGAATTGTGTCTTTTTTCAACCTCACCTACTGTGTAACTATGTAACTACTATGTAACTATATATATATATATATATATATATATATATATATATATATATATGTCCAATAAGCTTATAAATGTGTGTGGTGTGTTGGGCTATATGTGTATATACACACTGTATATATAGCACCCATCCTTTTTTTCACTTTATCTTTTCCATTCTGAGAGATGTGCACAGCCATAATTATACATTATTATTAACACCAACTATAGGACTTATTTTTATGTCCACTGACTCTTACGCCCCGTACACACAAGCGGAATGTCCAACAGAAAAAGTCCAAAGCAAGCTTTTCATCGTATATTCCGATCGTGTATATGCCTCATCTGACTTTTTACGTCAAAAATTCTGATGGACCTAGAAAAAGAACATGTTCTAAATATTTCCGACGGAGTCAATCCCTATCGGGAAAACCGTTCGTCTGTATGCTGTTCCGACGTACCAAAAACTACGCATGCTCTGAAGCAGGTATGAGTCGGAAGCTATTGGCTAATGGCTATTGCACTTCTTTTTTCTAGCCCCGTCGTACGTGTTGTACGTCACCGCGTTCTTGACGGTCGGACTTTGGTGTGATCGTGTGTGCTCAAGACAGTTTCCGCGGAATTCCGTCGGAAAAACCTTCAGAGTTTATTCCGACGAAAAAAACGGTCGTGTGTACAGGGCATAACAATGGGGTTTATTTTATACCCACAAACATCACCAATGGAAAGGTTTTTTTTTTGTTTTTTTATGCCCACTAACATCAGCAACAGGGTTTACTTTTGCACCCATTAACTAACAATGTAAGGGACCGTACATGACATACTTCTGACCAAAATAATGTTTATCAACAGTTGCTAGTTGCTAAGCAGTATTTTAATAAAGTTTTCCCTGATTGTGGGCTAAGACACAGTATACGCTCTCTGTCTATATTCTATTTACAGAAAACCATACGCAGAAAGTTTTGATTTGAAGTTATAGCTTTTGTTGGTCAACTTTACACAATAATCAATGGCCCACATGGGGCAATACTCTACTATCATTCAGTATGTATTAGAAAAGTTTCCTTTTTTATAAAACTGATCCTTTGTCCTGAGGTTTATGTGTGCCCGTGAGATTCTAACCTGTGGCAAAATATTTAAAGAAGATATTAAAGGCACACATAATGCAGCTCTGTAATTCTTAGTGGATAATTAAATTAGATAATTAGATTAATTGTAATAACCAAATTTTACTTGGTGTCAGCTGTTTGTGGGTAGGGGGAAGCAGCACAAGGAACATGCTGACAGGTGGAGACAGCAAAGTTATAGATTAATGACCTCATCAGTCTGCTGCTTTTCCAGTCACTGTATTACATCTGTGTATTTAGCTGTTTGCTTGGAGTTCAGCGTTAAAGCATATTTTGTGGGTATGAGAACTATGGCGAATGTGTGCAGTATTTACAGAGCTTAAAGAAGAACTGCAGTTTTTTTTTTATTGTAGCCGCAGGTACATACCAGTTCCTGGAGTACAGGCCTGTCTTCCCTCAGCCAGTTCTTTATACTGCTGAGGGCCCCTGGCGCCGCCATCTTGGATTCTTGGATATGAGAGCTGGCTTTGTGGTGCTTTGTCAATGGTCCTGCAGCCTCTTGGGACATGTGGGAGGTTAGAGGGTGGGGCAAAGGATGTCCTTCTCACTTAGGCGAGGATTGTGGAAGTGGGAACAAGTACTGAAAAAAAAATATTACTTGCCCCCCCTCCCCCCTCTCTCTTTGAGTAAAGTCCCACTTTAAGATCAGGTTTTATTTCATTGAGTGTAATAACTTTGTCTCCTTGGTCATATTTTGTCTAACACACAGCAAAGCAGTGACACTGCAAGCCATAAGAAGCAAAGCAAAGCCCACATTTTGGTCATGCTCACTTTTTAGCTACGCCCCCATGTGGTCAACAGCTGCAACAGGGCAAGCCACATTCTCCTTCATAATTATTTTGAGATGTTGCCCACTATGGTAAACCCAATCACTTCAATCTCAGATCAGCTTTAACATGTTAATGTCATTTCAATACTTTTGAATATGCAGCTTTTAATAAAAATAATACCTAGTGACCTTGCCATATCGTTCCTTGTTTAGACACTTTATGCTATAGGGTGACAACGCTCTGTCCTGTCTCCTAATTGTGCTCCTGCATTGTCACCCTGTCATACAGGCTCCCAATGAAGACTACAAGTAGCCATTTCAACACACATGGTCCACTGTAGTCACCATCAGGAGATGAAGGCAGCGGTGGTGATGGGGAATTTTGAGCTGTCATCGGCAAAATGAGAGGTAAGCTCATCTTTTATTACATGTCTAATATTGAAAGTGCCCCCCCCCCCCCCCCACTCCTGCCCAGTCTCCGTTCTGCTTTAAAAATGACCTTTCAAAGCATATTTTCACCTTTGAATAAATATTCGGTGATAAATTCAAAATAGACACAATAGGTCTCAGCTATTCAGCATCTGACTGAAAAAACGTCTGTGTAGCTCTCTTAGCAAACAATCTGTTTCTCACTTTCCAGGTCGTATGTGCCCTAGCAACAGGAAAGTGAGAAGTTAATTGGAAAGGAAGGAGGAGACACAACTGTTCTTTATTCATACATTTTCTACATGAGACCCATCACGTTGGACTTCCTATTGTCTATCTGATAGATCTGCCACACACATCTTACAAAGACACACATACAGACACGAAAAGACAATCTCACACCTCACAGACCCTGAATGTAACAATACTTTTCCAAGACCACTAAAAACCATGATTTGCATTACATACTCAAACCAATTACTAACTTTGTTAGTTGAATATTAGATCATGTGTCTATCAAAGTCTTCCTGTATGTATGTTAGCTTTTGTGCAGTGATGTAACCATTTTGCTTCCAGGGCCATTTATATATTCTTATTTTATTGTATTTATTGTTTTTGCAAGCATGCTTTAAAGAATACTTAAATACTGAGAATTACTTAAAACCCCCAAAACACAGTCTTTTTTCCACATAGGTGTAGTGTGAGCAGTGCAATCATGGGTTTCGGAGACCTCAAACCCAATGCTGTCTGGCAAGAGCTACAGCAAGGGGTATGTTCCCTCCCAAGCTGATATTGCAGTATTTGAGGATCTCTCAGAAGCACACTCTACTAGGATTTCCAATGTTTTACATTGGGAAAACCACATCAAATCATACGAGAAGCAAAAAGCCAGTTTGCCTGGAGTGTAGAACCCCTTGGAAAAATATGGCCCAGTGAATATTGAAGACACAACAGACAGGGCATCTATGGAGACAAAGGAAGATGACAATGATGACGAGGAAAGCAAAAAGGCAAAGAGCATCACACAACAGACAGGGCACCTAATGAGGCAGAGAGTTGATGAAGATAACCTGTTTGGCTCAGACGATGAAGAGGAAAGCGAAGGCAAAGAGAATTAGAGAGAAGCCCCTGGCACAATACAAATCAAAGAAATCAAAAAAATATGCACTTATCACCAAATATTCCATCTTGGTTGATGTGAAACCATGAGGCGATGAAACAGACATGGTAAAATTTGGAGAATGTGTGATGGATGGCTTGGTTTTGGGAACATCCAAGCTTGTTCCTGTTTGGTATGGAGACCTCAAACCCCCCCACTGGCTGTCAAGAGCTACACCAAGGGGTATATTCTCTCCCAAGCTGATATTGCAGCATTTACAGCTTTTTCTTAAGAGCTCCCTTGATGAGCTTTTCCATGCTTCCATGTATAACCACATCAAATCATGCAGGAAGCAAAAAGCCAGTTTGCCTGGAGACAAGCAACCCTTGGGAAAATATGGCCCCAGGGAATATTGAAGACACAAAAGACAGAGGGCACCTAAGAAGGCTAAGGAAGATTATGACGGCATTGACTTGTTTGGCCAGATGACCAAATCTTCCATGTTGCGTGATATAAAACAATGAGTTGATGAAACAGACATGTTAGGTATGGAAACCTCAAACCAATTATTGAGTTCATTAGTTGAATATGGCATTTTTCTTCCAAAGGTTGGCCTTTATGAAGTGATATAACCCTTTTGCTGCCAGAACCATTTTTGCGTGTGTTTTTTTATGCACCAAAAAAAAACATTGTTAGGCCTGAAGATTACTTAAAACCCCCAAAACATGGGGGCAGTGCAGTCATGGGTTTTGGAGACCTCAAAGCCACCGCTGGCTGACAAGCGCTACACCAAGGGGTATATTTCCTCCCAAGCAGTATTTAAAGCAGAACTTCAGTCATTTTTTCAACTTTCAATTCCATCTATTAAATCTTCTGCCTTTGTTGTTTGAATAGTTGTTGGATAGTAAAACATTTTTTTCTGCCAGTAAATACCTTATACAGCCCACTTTCTGTTTTTTGTCTGGTAAAAAGCCTAGGCTTATGACATCATGCACAGCTCTCTCTCTCACTCTTGTGAGAGTTTGCTAGGAAGGGAGGGGGGATGAGTCATAAGAGGGCCAATGAGAGCTGCAGAGCTGGAGGTGTGCCTCTGTGTGTCTGTGTAAATCCAGAAAGTGAACAGGCAGGAACTTCAGCTGCCCACAGTTAAAATGGATGCAGCCAGACTCAGTGGAGGGAGAGTTCTGCAGCATATTTGGCAAGTACAGATTCACAGTATTATATAAAATACTATGCAAAGTGGTTGGAGGGAAGCTTCAAATGGCAAAGATGTTTTTATTACAATATATGTGAGCAGACTGCAGTTCCTCTTTAAGGCTCTCTCTTAGGAGCCTCCCCGCTGGCCTTTTCCATGCTTTACATCGGTATAACCACATCAAATCATGCGGGAAACAAAAAGTAGTTCGCCTGGAGCCAGAAAACCCTTGGGAAAATATGGCCCAGGGAATATTAAAGGCACAACAGACAAAGGGCACCTAAGGAGGCTAAGGAAGATGATGACGATGATGACATTGACTTGTTTGGGTCAGAAGATGTAGAGGTAACCGAAAAGGCAAAGAGAATCAGAGAGGAGCAACTGGCACAATACAAATCAAAGAAATCAAAAAAGTCTGCACTTATCGCCAAATCTTTATTCTTGCTTGATGTGAAACCATGGGATAATGAACCAGACCTGATAAAACTAGGACAATGTGTTAGATGACTTTGAGGGACATCTAAGCTTGTTCCTGTTCAGTATGGAAAGCTCAAACCAATTATTGAGTTCATTCGTTGAAAATGGCATTTTCCTCCAAAGTCTTTCTGTATGTATGTTAGCCTTTGTGAAGTAATATAACCCCTTTGCTGCCCGAGCCCCATTTGCCTTTTTTTTTGTTTGTTTTTTGCACGCATGTTTAAAAAATATATTTTAGACCTAAAGTTTGCTTAAAACCCCCCAAAAGATGCTCTAGCTTCCACATTTGTGTACTGTGAGTTATGCAGCCATGGGTTTTGGAGACCTCGAAACCCACCACTGCTTAACAAAAGCTACACCAAGGGGTATAAACCCTCCTAAGCTGATACTGCAGAATTTAGGTCTTTCTCTTAGGAGCTCCCCTGCTGAGCTTTCCCATGCTTTATGTTGGTATAACCACATCAAATCATGAGGGGAGTAAAAAGCCAGTTTGCCTGGAGCCAAGAAACCCTTGGGAAAATATAACCCAGTGAATATTAAAGACACAACAGACAGGGCACCTAAGGAGGCCAACGGAGATAATGATGAAATTGACTTGCTTGGCTAAGAAGATGAAGAGGAAAGCAAAGAGGCAAAGAGAATCAGAGAGGAGCGCTTGGCACAATACGAGTCTAAGAAACCAAAAAAAGCCCCCAATCTTCCATCCTGCTTGATGTGAAACCATGGGATGATGAAACAGACATGGCACAATTAGGAGAATGTGTTAGACGTATTCAGATGGACGGCTTGGTTTGGGAGGCATCCAAGCTTGTTCCTGTTGGGTATGGAATAAAGAAGCTGCAAATTCAGTGTGTCGTGGAAGATGACATATTTGGCACAGATGTCCTAGAGGAGAAAATCACGGCATTTGAAGACTTCGTGCAGTCCATGGATGTTGCCGCTTTTAATTGATTTACATACACAACACTGCACTTCATTTGGACACTTAAATAAATAAAAAAAAATGTTGAGATATCTGAAAGAAGAGATTCTGGAGAATAAACGGCTTTTTATGTCACACAATATTAGCACAATAGTTTATCAAGCGAAAAAAAATAAAAATACACTTAATTTAATTTTAGGGCACATAAGCAATATATTACACTTTTTTTGGTAAATGATAAAATATGATCTTGCACCGAGCTAATAGATATAAAACTTCTGTACCCTTTCTATAGGCAACGCTTTAAAAAAAACCCTGATCAGTTTAGAGTTAACCATGAATGATGGCCCTAGGATTAATGCTCTTACAATGGCATGAGCAATAATATGTAACATATGTATAGCGCAATCAACGTTTTCGTACATAGATGCCCCTGACGAGTGTTTACATTTCTATGTGCATACATGTGGGGATGGTATAGGGACTCAAAGTTTTTTTGTATTCTTATTTGAGAGGGAGGTTTAAGTGCTTGTGTGTCACTTTATTTTTACAATAAACCTTATCTTTCAACACATTATTTGACTGGCCCTCCACTGAAGCTAATGGAGTGCAGATGGCACTCGATTGGCTTCTTCCCCAGCCACAGAGGCCAGGGAAAGAGAGCCAAACCCAGAAGTGATGTAGTACACAATACTTCCAGGTTCTTACTAGGTAGGGGAGGTCAGAGGTCAGCAAAGGTAGTAAAACCATGGCTCAACCACTTGGCTCTACTGCCCCCCCCCCCCCCCAACCATTGGTAAAAAGCAATGATGAACTATTATTGCCTCCTACCCTTCATTTCAATGGAATTGAGTGTTCCTTTAAGAAGAATTAGGTGCACACTATTAGCTGTACCATTTAAAAATCTGCAAAATTATTATTACGGTATTTTTTTTTTGTTTCATAACAGCTCTAAGTTTAGAAATGACTGTACCTGTTACTCATATCATAAAGGTCTGTGATCTCCTGTGAGATAAACAAGATCAGGAAGGGAGCCAGAAGCAAAGCAGAGACAGGTGGCACTCATGCAAGTACTTTGGCCAAGTTTTCACAAAACCAGGTCATGGGGAAAAAGATAGAATAGTTTTAACTGACGGTGTGAGGACACGGGGAATAACAACTACTAGGCCTTAATTATCAAAGTGTCTAAAAGAAGAAGCATTTGTGCTCCTTACAGCAACCAATCACATTTTCTTTTCATGAACAAGAAAGGTATTATTTGATGGGTTAGTGTGGGCAACACAGACTTTTCTTTCAGACTCTTTGTATAGGAGTCCCACTGAGATTTCTAAGATCCTTAGTGCAGAACTGTAAGTTATATAAGTGGCTTACTTTAAAAAAGGAAAAACAAGTTCAACACATAACACATCTATAGAGATAAGTTTAGCCTGTGCTTCCACTTATTACCAGGTCACCCTCATTTTTCTTTAGTGCTGCCATCTTTGAATATCCTAGGGAAAAGGATGAGTTCTTAGTCTTCCTTTGCTGTTTTTGTTCTTCATTTATCCCCTTATCTTTTGTTGTAAGCCTGTTTGTGCTTCACCTCCTGTACTTTCTATGGAGAACTCTACATCTCTTCTTGAGTAATCGTCTGTATTGTACCAATCATCTCCGTTCCACTTCTGTCCTTCACCTCTATTTTCCGATTTTCCCCTTTGTTGTTCTGAATATTATCCAGTCCTCTACTGTGTTGTTCCCCATCTTCTTCTTTCCTCTTCTGTGTTGTCATTGATCTTCAGACCACATTTTTTTTTAATACCTGTTTTCTGATCCTCTCTTGTGTTGTTTCACTTTGTTACCTGTATACTGATCACTTCTAACATTTCTGTGTTGTTCCCCATATTCTCCAGTCCTCTTCTGTGTTGTTCCCCATATTCTCCAGTTCTGTGTTGCTCCTAATCTTCTCCAGTCTTCTTCTATGTTGTTTACCATATTCTCCAGTCCTCTTCTGTGTTGTTCCCCGTATTCTCCAGTCCTCTTCTGTGCTGTTTCCCATATTTTCCAGTCCTCTTCTGTGTTGTTCATTATCTTCTTTATTCCTCTACTGTTTTGTTTCCCATCTTTGTTAGTCCTCTTCTGTGTTGTTCTTCATCTTCTTCAGTCCTCTCCTGTGTTATTCCGCATATTCTCCAGTCCTCTCCTGTGTTATTCCGCATATTCTCCAGTCCTCTTCTGTGTTGTTCCCCATATTCTCCAGTCCTCTTCTGTGTTGTTCCCCATATACTCCAGTCCTCTACTGTGTTGTTCCCCATATACTCCAGTCCTCTTATGTGTTGTTCCCCATATTCTCAAGGTCTGTGTTGCTCCTAATCTTCTCCAGTCTTCTTCTATGTTGTTCACCACATTCTCCAGTCCCCTTCTGTGTAGTTCCCCACATTCTCCAGTCCCCTTCTGTGTAGTTCCCCATATTCTCCAGTCCTCTTCTGTGTTGTTCCCCATTTTCTACAGTCCTTTTCTGTGTTCTTCCCCATATTCTCCAGTACTCTTCTGTGTTCTTCCCCATATTCTCCAGTACTCTTCTGTGTTGTTCCCCATATTCTCCAGTCCTCCTCTGTGTTGTTCCCCATATTCTCCAGTCCTCTTCTGTGTTGTTTCCCATATTCTCCGGTCCTCTTCCATGTTGTTCCCAATATTCTCTAGTCCTCTTTTGTGTTGTTCCCCATATATCTTCAGTCGTCTTCTGCGTTTTTCCTCATCTTCTCCAGCTCTCTTCTGTGTTGTTCCTTATCTTCTCCAGTCCTCTTCTGTGTTGTTCATCATCTTCACCAGTCCTTATCTGTGTTGTTCCTCATCTTCTCCCGCCCTTTTCTGTGTTGTCATTCATCTCCAGATCATTTTTATCTTTTACCTCTATTCTCCAATCCTCTCCTGTGTTGTTTCCCTTCTTTGCCAGTATACTTCTGTATTGTCATTAATCTCCAGACCACTTCTAACCTCTATTACCTGATCCTCCCCTGTGTTGTTCCCCTTCTTCTCCAGTCCTCTTATGTGTTGTCATCCATCTCCTGACCACTTCTGTCCTATACCTTTATTTTCTGACTCTCTCCTACATTGTTCCCATTATTCTCCAGTCCTCTTCTGTGTTGTTCCTCATCTTCTTCAGCCCTCCTCTGTGTTGTTATTCATCTACAGACCACTTTTATCGTAAATCTCTATTACCTGATCCTTTCCTGTGTTGTTCCCCTTCTTCTCCAATCCTCTTATGTGTTGTCATTAATCTTCAGACCACGTATGTCTTATACCTCTATTCTCTGATCCTCTTCTGTGTTGTACCCATTTTCTCCAGCCCTTGTCTGCATTGTATCCATCTCCCTCATTCCTCCTCTGTGTTGCACCCATCTTCTTCATATAGTTTTAGGCCAGGAGTTGTATGTGCAGCATAAGTAGAAGGCCTACATGACTCTGTTTGCAAGTCTGGGCTGCAGTTAGTGCAGCGTTAACTTATGTTTGCTTTTAAAAGAAAATAGTCTTACCTTATTGGGGGAGTGTAGGGTGGGGCAGAGTGTGGCTCTAGTGGTCTGATGGGGGAGATGTTGCCTCTAGGGTTAGTTGGAGCAACAACAGTCATGGCAGCCGTAACATTGACAATACCCCAGGCATTTTCCAGTCTTCTTTCGTGTTGCACCCATCTTTTCCAGTCCTCTTCTGTGTTGTCATTCACCTCCAGACCACTTTTGTCTTATACCTCCGTTATCTGATCCTCTCCTGTGTTGTTCCCCATCTTCTACAGTCCTCTTCTATGTTATCTTTAATCTCCAGTTCACTTCTGCCTTATTATCACGTACCTGGTAGTAGAGCCTGATAGGATGAGGAAGTCCTCTCTTACACCTCTGACTCGGGGCCCCTGTTAGTGTAGTCAGGAGGCGCAGGAGTGCAGAGTCGCCTGAGTACCAGAAAGTCTTGCTAGCAGCAGGGCAAATGACCTTGCTGGGCAGGTGAAGTCGTCAGATGGCTTCAGAAGGGAGACAGGTAGGCAGACAGCTGGTGCTGGTGACAGTAGGCAGGGTCAGGCAGGCTGGGTCATACACAGACTTATAGAATCAGGTACAGGTCACAGACAGGAGCGTAGTCAGGAAGCAAGCTGGGTCTGGAACAGATCAGTGTAACTGGAGCCAAAGGAGCAGACAGAAGAATAGTTACTGGACAAGCCGAGGTCGATGCAGGTGGAGTTTAGGGAATGATCAAGACAAGCCGGGTTGATAACTGGAAGCAGGATACAGGTTCACAGGATGCCAGATACACAGGAGGCTGAAGACAAGGCAGCATTGAATCTGAGCACTGGCTGGGTTTAAATAGTCTGTTTGGCGCCAGCGTCTGTCACAGGTGCACGCAAGCGTTGGCGCGCACGGGGATATCTTTTAGCCAATGCCCAATTCTTAGGAGCATGAAAGGGAATCAGTTTTAGCTTGTGCCCAAGAGTTCTTCCAGAGGGATTATTCTGTTTGCTGGCATGTGCATCCTGACACTTATACCCTCTGATCTTCCCCTGTGTTGTTTTAGGGGTTCCTAACATTTTTACAATTACAGAACTTCAGTGGACTGCTCAATATGTCCCCATACTTCGTTTGCCAATCTTTTAAAATCATAATCATCCCCTCTCTTTTAGGTACCAGTATGGCATCAAAGATGTCAATAGGTTGGTTTTATTTTACATACAGTATATTCAATTTATCACAGAACAGGGCAGCTTGGAGAAAAGTCCAAAAAATAAGGCATCCCCAGCACACCATTGTGGAAAACCATAAATCGAACATTTTTTTTTTGCCACCCCAAAAAAAGTGATGTTTTGGGACTGCTGAGGACCTCTTCTTCATGCATTGCTGATTATACAATGGTATGCTGGTTATACCTTTATTTTTGGACTATTTGACTGGCTGTGCCTTCTGTCATTTCACCATAGAACCCACTGGCTTAAAGGTATAGCTGTAAGTAGTGCACTGGATTACAAGAAAAAATTGACTTGAATCAAAAAAACACCCCCAGGGTATGGAAGAGGCACTGTACATTTTCATGCACATGCACATTAGTTAATCTCATCTGACATTCGACAACCCTGTCCTTAGACATTTTCCTACAAACAAACACAAATAGACAATCTCAGATCTCCCACATGGACCCTGAATGTAACAATACCTTTCCAAGACCCCTTAAGCAATTGTTTGTGTCACATCCTCAAACCAATTATTGACTGGATTAGTTGAATATGTAATTTATCTACTATAGGCCCACTGTGTGTATGTTGGCCTTTATGAAGCAATTTAATAAAAATCTACAAGCATTGATTGCAGTCAGATGCACTTTGGTCAAAATGTAAAATAAAGTGGTCTTTCCAAATACACTTATAGAAAAATAAGGTTTCTTCTAAAAATAAGTAAATACTCTGAGATCCAATCTGTTACCCCCAACATTTAGTTCTCACACCCCAAAGGGGTAAAGATGCCTCCCTTTAAGAACATTTGCTCTACAAGTTGGTAAGAACCAGGCTGGTCCCCGTTTTGCGACTATGCAAGCAAAAAAAGGGCCAGGTAGAGGGGGGTTGATGGCACAGAGGAGTAAAACCATCTTCAGATAATCCCCTCAGTGCTTGCTCCAGTATCTACATGTCACCTTTGATATGATTTATCTCGGCTCATACTGTAATTGTCAAAAATTAGGGAAGTGACAACTTCTGCACCAATGTAATTATGCCAACATAATAACATATGTTTTTCAGGTAGCCTATGAGCTCACACTGACCTATATTGTTTCCCTTTGATCTTGTTCAGTCAGTTCATCTAATTAATTTCCCTGTGTACTTTCTCTTATGTTTTCCAAAAAAAAAAAAAAAAGTTGCTCCTGTCCTAAGAGAACGCCTTCATCTTAATTTCCAAATTTATTTCCAGCTGTGCCTAGTAGCAGAATTTTAGGTCGTGCTTGGTGAGTCACCCTTCAAATGTCATAGAATCTTTAAATGTTATTGCGGAGGGAACGCTGCTTTGGTGCATTGCTAGAGGTATTATAGGAGGCTTATTGGATGCTGGTGCCTTCTGTTCAAGTTTTATATGCCAGAAATGTAACACAACTGTAAAAATACCCATAAATATTATATATCATTCATATAGGCTACAGGCGCATTGAAATTATTAGGACCATGCCAGACAATATCTGAAAAATAAAGCAATTTTTTCACTTTCAATGACTATTCGTACCCTGACACCCATGCCCCGTACACACGATCGGACTTTCCGTCAACAAAACCGTGAAGTTTTGTTCGAAGGTTGTTGGCTTCAATTTGTCTTGCATACACACGGTCACACAAATGTTGGCCAACAATTACGAACATGGGAACATGTTGACGTACAAGACGTACGACGAGCCGAGAAAAAGGAAGTTCAATAGCCAGTGCGGCTCCTTCTGCTTGATTCCGAGCATGCGTGAGCTTTTGTGCGTCGGACTTGTGTACACACAATCGGAAATTCCGACAACAAAGTTTTGTTGGCGGATAATTTGAGAACCTGCTAGCCAACATTTGTTGGCTGAAAGTCCGACAACAAATGTTCGATGGAGCATACACACAGTCAGACTTTCAGCCAACAAGCTCACATCCAACATTTGTTGTCGGAAAATCCGATCGTGTGTACGGGGCATTAGCCTTCTTCCTGATGGAACCCTAACACTTAACTTAAACCCCTAAACTCCTAAACTGTCCCCTACTTCCCTAAACCATAACCCTAACACTTAATTTTTAAACTAACCCTTCAAATACATTCTGGAGTTTGTAACTTATATACATCGGGTAAAATAAGTATTACGTCGCCATTCTAGGTGCTATTGACATGAAATTTTCACTACATGTCAGTAACAACCCATGCAATCCATACATGCAAAGAAACCAAAACAAATACGTTTAGAAAAAGAAGTTATGTGTAATCAAATTGAAAGACACAAGGAAAAATTATTGAACATGCTTACCGAAATTAATTTATTACTTCAAGACACCTCCTGTATGGAGAAACTAGTCACATGCATTGCTCAGGTGTGATTTCGGCCCATTCTTCCACACAAAGTCTTCAAATCTTGAAGGTTCCATGAGCCTCTTCTATGAACTCTGATCTTTAGTTCTTTCCACAGATATTCTATTGGATTCAAGTCAGGTGATTGGCTGGGCCCTTCTAGCAGTTTTATTTTCTTTCTTTGAAACCAATTGAGATTTTCCTTGGCTTTGTGTTTGAGATCATTGACCACCCTCGATTCATCTTAATCATCCTGGTAGATGGTGGCAGATTTTTATCAAGCATGTCTTGGTACATTTTTCCATTCATCCTTCCTTTAATGATACGAAGTTTGCCAGTGCCGTATACTGAAAAACAACCCCACACCATGATGTTCCCACCTCCAAACTTCACTGTAGGTATGGGGGGTGTTTTTGGGGTGATGTGCCACTTGACCTCCAAACATGGTGTGTATTATGGCACACAAAGAGCTCACTTTTTGTCTCATCTGACCAGACTATTTTCTCCCCAGTATTTCACGGGCTTGTCCAAATGTTGTGCAGCAATCTTAAAATTAACTTCAACATGCTTTTTCTTCAGGAATGAAGTCTTGCGTGGTGAGCGTGCATACAGGCCATGGCGGTTGCGTGAATTACTTATTGTTTTCTTCGAATCAATTGTACCTGCTAATTCCAGGTCTTTCTGAAGCTCTTCACAAGTGGTCCTTGGCTCTTGGGCAACTCTTCCAATAATCATTTTCACTCCTCTGTCTGAAATCATGCGAGGAGCACCTGGTCGTTGCCGGTTTATAGTGAAATGATGTTCTTTCCACTTCTGGATTATGGCCCCAACAGTGCTCACTGAAATATTCAGAATTTTAGAAATCCTTCTGTAACCAATGCCATCAGTATATTTTGCAACATTAAGGTTGCAAAGGTCTTGAGAGAGTGCTTTGCTTTTACCATCATGAGATGTTTCTTGTGTAACACCTTGGTAATGAGACACCTTTTTTAGGCCATCAGTTGAGACTCAACCAGCTGATAATAATTTCCATGCCTTTTTGCACCACCCTTTCTTCACGTGTTCAATACTTTTTTTCCTGTCATTCCTTTTTTTTTTTACACATAACTTAATTTCTGAACTTATTTGTTTTGGTATTTTAGTATGTATGGATTGCATGGATTGCATGGGTTGTTACCGACATGTGGTGAAAATGTCATGTCAATAGCACCTTTAGAAATATATTTACCTAGAATAATGGTGATGTGTTCAATATTTATCTTACCCGCTGTATACCAATCAATCCACGTGCTGAGCTGTACCATGAAGAACCCCAGCTGCTGATGATACGACACTCCCTAGTATTTTTAAATATCAAAATTAAAGGAAACCAGGGCTACAGTGAATATCCTTACTCAAACAATACACTGTAAATTGTGATCAAATCCAACAAACTCAATATATCAATTCTGTCCAACAAACCCAATATATTAGTTTCAATCCTCAATAAAAGTCCATTATTTTCCTCTTGTGTAGTTCATCGCCATCAATATTCCTTAAATGGCTAAAAGAGGTTTATAATAACTTATTGACTCCTTATAGTTAAGTGATTCCTAACAGGTTTTTCCCAATAAGATCCCAATTTGTGAAGGGGTTTCCCTTATTTACTCAGGTAAGAGGTTCAACCACTCTTCCTACCTCCGCTCCAACATGTTATACTGGGACGAGAGCCATGCAGACAAATTTGATGCAGTGTGCGGCGTATGGTCTGAGCACAGACAGGCTGACCCCCCACCCCTTCAACCTCTTCAACAATGCTGGCAGCACTCATACATCTATTTCCCAAAGACAACCTCTGGATATGACGCTGAGCACGTTCACTGAACTTCTTTGGTCGACCATGGCAAGGCCTGTTCTGAGTGGAACCTGTCCTGTTAAACCGCTGTATGGTCTTGGCCACCGTGCTGTAGCTCAGTTTCAGGGTCTTAGCAATCTTCTTATAGCCTAGGCCATCTTTATGTAGAGCAACAATTCTTTTTTTCAGATCCTCAGAGAGTTCTTTGCCATGAGGTGCCATATTGAACTTACAGTGACCAGTATGAGAGAGTGAGAGCGATAACACCAAATGTAACACACCTGCTCCCCATTCTCACCTGAGACCTTGTAATACTCACGAGTCACATGACACCTGGGGGAGGGAAAATGGCTAATTGGGCCCAATTTGGACATTTTCCCTTAGGGGTGTACTCACTTTTGTTGCCAGTGGTTTAGACATTAATGGCTGTGTGTTGAATTATTTTGAGAGGACAGCAAATTTACACTGTTATACAAGCTGTACACGCACTACTTTACATTGTAGCAAAGTGTCATTTCTTCGGTGTTGTCACATGAAAAGATAGAATAAAATATTTACAAAAATGTGAGGGGTGTACTCACTTTTGTGAGATACTGTAGGGTAAAATGGCATTTCTATGCAGATTCCAGGTAATCTAGCTCTTTATATTTCTCTCTTTTGCACACAAATCCACTGTTAATCTCATCTCACCAATACTCAGGAACAATATTAAAAAAAAGAAACAAGCAAACCAAGAAAAAAAGGATAATCATGCCATGCAGTATATCTTAGCCCAATTGGTCAGTGCATGCAGTGTATACACTTATAATCAATCAATAATCCTCATGCACTATATTACCATAAGTATTGGGACGCCAGCCTTTACACGCACATTAACTTTAATGGCATCCTAGTCTTAGCTTTTCTGGAAAGACTTTCCACAAGGTTTAGGAATGTGTCTATGGGAATGTTTGCCCCATGATTTCTAACCGCAGCCCTGTCCCTAGCACTAAACTAACCTCTGCAGTAGCATGCCTACATGCAGTACTTAAGTCAAAAGCTATCAGTCCCCTACG
Organism: Lithobates septentrionalis; assembly: GCA_037952835.1. Classification (NCBI taxonomy): domain Eukaryota; kingdom Metazoa; phylum Chordata; class Amphibia; order Anura; family Ranidae; genus Lithobates; species Lithobates septentrionalis. The sequence continues at coordinate 284,724 of JBBDGP010002716.1, forward strand.
ATGACCTATGAAAAACAGTTTGTGCATAACTTAAAATGATGTAAGTGTAATGCCTCGTACACACAATCAGACTTTCCGACAACAAAACCGTGGAATTTTGTTCGAAGGGCGTTGGCTCAAACTTGTCTTGCATACACACGGTCACACAAATGTTGGCCAACAATTACGAACGTAGCGACGTACAAAACGTACTACGTGGTTTTTCAGCTCTTTAGCGCCACACTTGGGGCTCCTTCTGCTAATTTTGTGTTAGTAGAAGTTTGGTGAGTGCTGATTCGTGCTTTTCAGTTAGTTTCTGAACGGCCATTTGTCAACTAAACATGTTGCGGAATCGGAGGAGATAACGTGTTATTTATTATCGGCCTTGGAGTTATTGCTTTGACATTATTTTTTTGGTTGAATAATAATGATTTGATTTGTTATATTTTTTATATTTTTGGATGCATAGAATACACTTTTTGGTTAAGTTCTTTTGGCAGATAGCATGTCTAATTTTTTTTGTTTTCTTTTTTTAATGCACAATAAAAAAAACTGTGTAGAATAATACTTGGCTATGTGTTTTACTTCAAATAACACAGTTTTGGAGTAGGCAGTTACATTTTAATAAATACAATGTAAAATTAACAAGGGACACCAACATAGTTGTATCTTTGATCTTATAAACTACAGGATAATGGGGTTGTGGTAACTTGCACAAATAAAAATAAAAAATAAAAACATACCGAATATACTCGAGTATAAGTCGAGTTTTTTCAGCACATTTTTTTGTGCTGAAAGTGCCCCCCTCGACTTATACTCGAGTCAAGCACTTTTCTGCTGCAAAAAATTTCATTTTCCGAACCGACTTTGGGGCCCCGTATCTCAGGGCGTTCCTAGCACCAAGTGGCCCTGAGATACGGGGCCCCAAAATCGGTTCGGAAAATGTCATTCTCTGCTGCAGAAAAGTGCTTGACATTTTCTGAACCGACTTTGGCGCCCCGTATCTCAGGGCCACTTGGTGTTAGGAACCCCAAATTTGGTGTGCAAACCCAGTGGACCTGGTACCATAACATATCCAAAGCTGGAGTTCCTAGCACCAAGTGGCACCGAGATACGGGGCCCCAAAATAGGTTCGGAAAATGTCATTCTCTGCTGCAGAAAAGTGCTTGACATTTTCTGAACCGATTTTTGGGGCCCTGTATCTCGGGGCCACTTAGTGCTAGAAATCCCAGCTTTGAATATTTTATGGTGCTAGTTCCACTGGGTTTGCACACCAAATTTGGGGTGCCTAGCACTAAGCACCGAGATACGGGGCCCCAAAGTCGGTCAACTGTGTCCATCTGCAGCAATGTCATTTCGGGACACTTTGGGTTCAGAGACCCCAAATTTTGGCTGCAGCTAGGGGGCATCTAGGAACCCTTAATTACCGAGTTTGAAGTTTGGGAGACCTATGGCTGCAAATGGGCACAGTGAGGCATGCAAATGGGCACATTGAGGCTGCAAATGGGCATTGTTGACCCTATTTTCCACTTACAGTAGCTGTGCATTTCTCACCCTCCTCTTATACTTATACTCGTCAATACGTTTTTCCCATTTTTTTGTGGTAAATTAGGGCCTCGACTTATACTCGGAACGACTTATACTCGAGTATATACAGTAATAATATTATTCTTGATATCACTAGAAAAAAAAAGTCTTTGAAAATGTGTTTGCAATAAATCCATCAGTTTTACCAGCAAAGCAGCTTCATTATTATCCCATGATAGAAGAAGAGAATTGGGCGCTGCATTTGGAGATTTCATAATTTGCCGCGTCACGAATGTTAATTTTCCATTACGAACGCTAGTTTACAAGACTGACCGATTCTGGCTCGTCCTTGCTTCCGAGCATGCGTGTTTGTACTTTGGACTTTTGTCTGACAGACTTGTGTACAGACGCTCGGAAAGTCCGACAACACGCATTTGTTGGCGGAAAATTTGAGAGCATGCTAGCCAACATTTGTTGGAGGAAAGTCCGACAATGGAGCATACACACGGACGGACTTACCGCCAACAAGCTCACATCCAACATTTCCTGTTGGAAAATCCGGTCCTGTGTACGCGGCCTACCAGTTACGGGTCTGATAGACCTTAGCTTAGTTTCCCTGAGAATCTTCTTTATTTTATCTTTCTGTGCTATTAAAAGATCTTTCATCAGCTGGTGATCCACTCTGATGATTACACACAGCACAATGACACAAACCAATGTCTATTTCCTCCAAGACCAAATTACCAGCGCTCGATAGAAGAGGCCCTCACACCCAGCAAAATCCTCTTCACTCCTCAATTATGGTGGTTAATGATTTCCTTTCACTCATTCATCAAGCTTCTGCTTTCTTTTAATATGCTCTGACATCTCGCCTGTCTCAGGGAACAGCTGACGGGCCTATGCTCTGGAAAAATTCCTCACTTTAGTGGTTTCCACAGTAAAGCCTTTTTGTTGTTGGCCCTTGTTATACTTCTTGTTTACCCGGAGCCTACCATATAATCAACTCATCTCTCAACGGCCAACCTTTGTCCAAGATCACTTGCGTTTTAAAGATGCCGTGAGGAACCTATTATTAATATAATGGCGTACTCTGAAAAAAGAAATATCAAAATGTATATTTATCAAAGAATATGGACAATAAGACCTCTTAGCTCCACACAAAGTGGCCTGCTCGGTTGTGTATTGGTGACAGCTATGCAAGAGGCTTCCAGGTAAATTAATATGGAAAGCATTCGGCCAAATACATAAAGGCATTCTATTTTAGTCGTAAAGTGCAAGTCAGAGAAGCAAAACATTTATCAGGGGTTTGTTAAATGTTAAGTAAGCTTCTGTAGAGCTCAACCCAATGGTCTTCAAAAATTGTCAGAATTTGGATAATGCTTAAACCAGCCTGTCCCAACCAAGGCTCTGTGGAACTCTAGGGTTCCTCTGGAGGTTGCTTGGGGTTCATTGAACAATGGGCAATTTTCTGCCTCTCAGATAATTTCCCACTGACACCAACCATTTTTTAGGCTATGTGTACAGGGGAACATTCTTTTTACGGACCACCAATGTAAGGCACTGTCTTCCCATTGACTACAGTGCCTTGAAAAAGTATTCACACCCCTTGAAATTTTCCACATTTTGTCATGTTACATCCAAAAACGTAAATGTATTTTATCGGGATTTTATGTGATAGACCAACACAGATCTTCTCACTGATCACCAATATAAGGGACCTTCTTCCCACTGACCACCAATGTAAGGGACATTTTTCTCAATGACCAACGATGTAAGGGACATTCTCCCCTCTGGACACAAATGTACGGCGCATTCTTCCACTGACCACCAAAAAAAGGAACATTGTTCCCTCTGACCACCAATATAAGGGACCTTCTCCCCACTGACCACTAATGTAAGGATCATTCTTTCCACTAGACACAAATGTAAGGATCATTCTTTCCACTAGACACAAATGTAAGGAACATTCTTCCACTGACCACCAATGTAAGGGACATTCTCCCACTGACCACCAATGTAAGGGACATTCTCCCACTGACCACCAATGTAAGGAACATTCTTCCACTGACCACCAATGTAAGGGACATTCTCCCACTGACCACCAATGTAAGGGATATTCTCCCACTGACCACCAATGTAAGGGACATTCTCCCCTCTGGACACAAATGTATAGCGCATTCTTCCACTGACTACCAATAAAAGGAACATTGTTCCCTCTGACCACCAATATAAGGGACCTTCTCCCCACTGACCACTAATGTAAGGGTCATTCTTTCCACTAGACACAAATGTAAGGAGCATTCTTCCACTGACCACCAATGTAAGGGACATTCTCCCACTGACCACCAATGTAAGGGACATTCTCCCCTCTGGACACAAATGTATAGCGCATTCTTCCACTGACTACCAATAAAAGGACCATTGTTCCCTCTGACCACCAATATAAGGGACCTTCTCCCCACTGACCACTAATGTAAGGGTCATTCTTTCCACAAGACACAAATGTAAGGAGCATTCTTCCTACTAACCACCAATGTAAGGGACATTTTTCTCACTGACCACCAATGTAAGGGGCATTCTTCACACTAACCACCAGTGTAAGGAGCATTCTTCTCAATGACTATCAATGGAAAGGACATTCTTCACACTAACCACCCATATAAGGAGGATGGATTCATCCCACTGACCATCAATGTAAGGGACATTATTCCCACTGAGCACCAATGTAAGGAAGTATGTTGGATGACACGTAAAGCAGTAGTAAACCGCATTAAAAAGAAAAACAAACTGGTCCCCCCAGCTGGCTCATGTCTGCATACTAGCACATTATGACAGACTTACCTAAAAGACGGATCCCTCCAGCGGCACACTGTCACCGCTGACATAGAATACATCTTCACCCGGTCTTCCTTCCGGGTTCATGGGCACCTGCCATTTGAATGGCCGAGCTGTGATTACATCACTCCCGCACAGGTCATTCATTTAGGGTTTACATCTACTTAAATGATGACAAGACAGGAAGTGAGGGAAAATCTCCCCATTTCCTGTTTAGTGGAACAGGAGGAGGAGAGAAATCTCCAGTGTGGGGACACAGCATTTAGAACCTGGCATCCAAAATGTAGAAAAAAATGGCTTTGGATGTTCTCAGGCTTTCTCCAATTATAATAATTTTACGGATTTAGGACCCGTTCACACCAGAACATGGTGTGGAAAATGTAAATGGGCTGTCAAAAGCGGCATGCGTGAATGCGTACGTTCTGGTGTGAACCGGCCTTCAAAGGATTCTATATTGTACTGCAGTCGGTTTAATTTTTTAGTTGTTTTCGCTGAAATAAAATAAAAGTTTGGTAAGTAGCGTGACGTGAATTTAATACAGAACTAATCAGACTTTACAGATGTGAAGACGACAACTTACGCTCCATGATATGGGTATTACTTATTGTGTCCTAGTAATTGGCGCTCTTAAGTTTTACATTCTTTTTCACACTTTATTTTTATAGCAATTAATATGTGTCATTTCCCATTACAATTTGGCTGATAACGGTATTTGTTAAAACAACAAAAAAAGAACGAGAAAGTTGTGAAGTTATTATTTGAAGATGATTTGCAGTTATTCACAACGGGACTCCTAAGCCAGATTTTGTTTATTTGGCTAAAAATAGTTTTCATGCTGGCTGAATACTTAAAGCGGAGGTCCGCCCAAAAAAAAAAAAATTAAAAGCCAGCAGCTACACATAATGCAGATGCTGACTTTTAATAATCGGACACTTTCCTGTCCTGGAGTCCAGCGATGTCGGCACCGCAGCTGATGTTTCCATTAGCTGTCGGGTGCTGCCGCCGCCATTGCGGGTAAGGGAACTCAGCAGTGTAGCCTTACGGCTTCACGCCGGGAACCCTACTGTGCATGCGCGAGGCTCCACTCCTCTCTCCTACTGGCCCAGGGAAAGGGGGAGGAGGAGGGAGCCCTGCGGTGACGTCATGGGCCACGGTGCGGACTCCCGGAAGTGGGAACAAGATACCTGTCAAAGACAGGTATCCCAACAGGGTTGAATAAAAAAAAAAAAAAAAAAAGGAAACATTATAATAAATAAATATTTTAACCACTTCAATACCGGGTACTTAGACACCTTCCCGCCCAGGCCAATTTTCACCTTTCAGCGCTGTCGCAATTTGAATGACAATTGCGCGGTCATGCTACACTATACCCAAACAAAATTTTTATCATTTTGTTCCCACAAATAGAGCTTTCTTTTGGTGGTATTTGATCACCTCTGCGATTTTTATTTTTTGCTTAACAAATAAAAAAAAGACCGAAAATTTTGAAAAAAAACAAGTTTTTCTTTGTTTCTGGTAAAAAATTTTGTAAATAAGTAAGTTTTCTCCTTCAATGATGGGCACTGATATGGCTGCACTGACAGGCACTGATAAGGCGGCACTGGTGGGCCCCGATGAGGTGGCACCAATGAGGTGGCGCTGATGAGATGGCACTGACGGGCACTGATAGTCGGCACTGATGGGCGCTGATAGGTGGCACTGGTATGCGGCACTGATGGGCACTCATAGGCGGCACTGATGGGCACTTGTAGGCGGCACTGATGGGTACTTATGGGTGGCACTGATTGGTACTTATAGGTGCCACTGATACTTGGCAGGGATGGGTACTGATGGGCACTGATAGGTGGGTACTAATGGGCATGGATGTGCACTGACAGGTGGCACTGATGGGTTGCACTGATGTCACTAATGGGTGGCACTGATGATACTGATGGGTGGCATTGCTGGGCTTCACTTATGTGTTTGTACATACTTGTGCCAATCAGTGCCCTGGGCACTGATTGGCACAGATTGGGCATTCATTTGAACATGTGGATGGCCATGGGGTACATACCTGGCCACCCACATGTTGCCCCCTTCCCTGGTGGTCCTAGTGGTGTCCCTGGTGGTCCAGTGTGCTCATCTGAGGGGGGTCTGCGCTGATAAACAATCAGCGCTGACCCCCTTGTCAGGAGAGCCGCCGATCGGCTCTCCTCTACTCTCGTCTGTCAGACGTGAATGAGGAAAAGCCAATCAACGGCTCTTCCTATTCACATCGTGATCATCCGTCGGAGGCTCTTTACTGAGATCAGTGTAGCGGTGTGTCAGACTGACACACCACCGATTGCCGCGATGCATGCCCCCACGGGCGCGCGGCAGCTGTTATCCTGAAGGACGTCATATGATGCCCAGTCAGGATAGCTGAATCATTTTGCTATATTCCAGGCGGGAAGTGTTTAAAGTAAAACTGTAAAAATAATAAAAAAATTAAAAAAAAACACTGACACTGACTGTCCACTCTCAAAAATAAAATGCTCCTGACACAGTCCACATCTCATCAGTGCCACCCATCAGTGGCCATCGGTGCTGCATATTGATAAAATGATAAATGGTTTTCAACATTTTTTTACAAATAAATATGTGAAAAGTGTGGGGTACATTTGTATTCAGCCCCCCTGAGTCAATACTTTGTAGAACCTCCTTTCACTGCAATTACAGCTGCAAGTCTTTTTGGGGGTGTCTCTACCAGCTTTGCACATCTAGAGAGGGACATTTTTGCCCATTCTTCTTTGCAAAATAGCTCAAGTTCTGTCAGATTGATGGAGAGCGTCTGTGAACAGCAATTTTCAAGTTTTGCCACAGATTCTCAATTGGATTTAGGTCTGAACTTTGACTGGGCCATTCTAATGCCGCGTACACACGGTCGTACTTTTCGTCTACAAAAGTCGGACAGCCTGTCGGACAGACTTCCGGCAGACTTTCGGTGGACTTGCCGCGGACTTGCGGCCTACTTTCTAACGACCGGACTTGCCTACACACGACCACACAAAAGTCGGTCGGATTCGTACGTGATGACGTACACCGGACTAAAATAAGGAAGTTCATAGCCAGTAGCCAATAGGTGCCCTAGCGTGGCTTTTTGTCCGTCGGACTAGCACACAGACGAGCGGATTTCGGGGTCCGTCGTAGGTACGAAGTAAAAGTTTTGAAGCATGTTTCAAATCTAAAGTACGTCGTATTTGAGGCTAAAAAAGTCGGTTGAAAGTCCGGAGAAGCCCACACACGATCGGATTACCAGCCAGCTTTAGTCCATCAGCGTCTGTTGGACTTTTGTAGACGAAAAGTACGACCGTGTGTACGCGGCATAACACATGAATATTCTTTGATCTAAACCATTCCATTGTAGCTCTGGCTGTATGTTTAGGGTCGTTGTCCTGCTGCAAGGTGAACCTCCGCCCCAGTCTCAAGTCTTTTGCAGACTCTAATGCCGCATACACACGAGCGGACTTTACGGCGGACTTTGCCCGGCGGATTTTTCGACGTACTTTACGACAGACTTTCTGAATGAACGGACTTGCCTACACACAATCCACCAAAGTCCGTCGAATTCATACGTGATGACGTACGACCGGACTAAAACAAGGAAGTTCATAGCCAGTAGCCAATAGCTGCCCTAGCGTGGCTTTTTGTCCGTCGAACTAGCATACAGACGGCGGACTTTTCGACCGGACTCGATTTCAACGGATAAATTTTAAACAAGTTTCAAATCTAAGTCCGTCCAACTTTTGAGCAAACAAAGTCCGCTGGAGCCCACACACATCGAATTGTCCGACGAAATCCAGTCCGCCGGGCAAAGTCCGCCGTAAAGTCCGCTCGTGTGTACGCGGCATAACAGGTTTTCTTCTAATGCCGCGTACACACGGTCGGACTTTCTAGAAAGCTAGGTCCGACGTACTTGCCGCCAGACTTCCGGCGGACTACCGCCGGACTTTCTGAACGGCCGGACTTGCCTACACACGGCCGGACTTTCCGGAATCCGGTCTTCCCGACGGACTTCCGCCGGACTTTCAGAACGAACGGACTTTCCCACACACGGACAAGTCCGTTCATTTTGAACGTGACTTTGGTACGACGGGACTAGAAAAGGAATTCAATCTCGCCGCTTTTTTTGGCAAGATTGAAACCTTGCGAGCCCTGTCGCAGGCCCTTAGGTCTGGTATGGATTATAAAGGGGAACCCCTACGCCGAAAAAACGGCGTGGGGTCCCCCTAAAATCCATACCAGACCCCGATCCGAGCACGCAGCCTGGCCGGTCAGGAAGGGGGGTGGGGACGAGCGAGCGCCCCCCCCCTCCTGAACCGTACCAGGCCGCATGCCCTCAACATGGGGGGGCGGGTGCTTTGGGGGAGGGGGGCGCCCTGCGCCCCCCCCCAAAGCACCTTGTCCCCATGTTGATGAGGACAAGGGCCTCTTCCCGACAACCCTGGCCGTTGGTTGTCGGGGTCTGCGGGCGGGGGCTTATCGGAATCTGGGAGCCCCCTTTAATAAGGGGGCCCCCAGATCCCGGCCCCCCACCCTATGTAAATGAGTATGGGGTACATGGTACCCCTACCCATTTACCTAGGTAAAAAGTGTCAGTAATAAAACACAACACAGGTTTTTAAAATAATTTATTAAACAGCTCCGGGGGGGGGGTCTTCTTCCGTCTTCGGGGGTCCCTCCGGTTCATCTTCTCCCGGCGTCCGGTTGGTTCTTCTCCGCTCTCCGGCCTCTTCTCCCGGTGTCCCAGGTCTTCGGCCGGCCCCTCCGCTTTCTTCAGGTAGCTCTATTGCCAGCGGAGGTCCGGACTTCTGGGCTTCTTGGCTTCTTGGCTTCTTGTGTTCTCTTCTCTTCCCCCAGATGTTGACACGACGCTCTCTCCGGCTGGACTGGTCTCTGAGGGCTGCGTTGTGACTTATATAGGCGGAGACCCCGCCCCCATATGATGTCACAGTCCCTGGGCATGCTGGGACTGTGACGTTTTAGGGGGCGTGGTCGACCACGCCCCCTAAAACGTCACAGTCCCAGCATGCCCAGGGACTGTGACATCATATGGGGGCGGGGTCTCCGCCTATATAAGTCACAACGCAGCCCTCAGAGACCAGTCCAGCCGGAGAGAGCGTCGTGTCAACATCTGGGGGAAGAGAAGAGAACACAAGAAGCCAAGAAGCCAAGAAGCCCAGAAGTCCGGACCTCCGCTGGCAATAGAGCTACCTGAAGAAAGCGGAGGGGCCGGCCGAAGACCTGGGACACCGGGAGAAGAGGCCGGAGAGCGGAGAAGAACCAACCGGACGCCGGGAGAAGATGAACCGGAGGGACCCCCGAAGACGGAAGAAGACCCCCCCCCCGGAGCTGTTTAATAAATTATTTTAAAAACCTGTGTTGTGTTTTATTACTGACACTTTTTACCTAGGTAAATGGGTAGGGGTACCATGTACCCCATACTCATTTACATAGGGTGGGGGGCCGGGATCTGGGGGCCCCCTTATTAAAGGGGGCTCCCAGATTCCGATAAGCCCCCGCCCGCAGACCCCGACAACCAACGGCCAGGGTTGTCGGGAAGAGGCCCTTGTCCTCATCAACATGGGGACAAGGTGCTTTGGGGGGGGGGGGGGCGCAGGGCGCCCCCCTCCCTCAAAGCACCCACCCCCCCATGTTGAGGGCATGCGGCCTGGTACGGTTCAGGAGGAGGGGGGGCGCTCGCTCGTCCCCACCCCCTTTCCTGACCGGCCAGGCTGCGTGCTCGGATCGGGGTCTGGTATGGATTTTAGGGGGACCCCACGCCGTTTTTTCGGCGTAGGGGTTCCCCTTTATAATCCATACCAGACCTAAGGGCCTGGTATGCCCCGCGCTCGCCGCAATAGGAAGATTTGTTTTTCCTATTGCAGCGAGCGCGAGATGCAGTAACCTGCTCCTCCGTCGTATCTGGTCCTTCGGACTAGCATACAGACGAACGGGCTTTCCGTCAGGAACTGAGTCCGGCGGAGGTACGACGTAAAGATTTGAAGCAGGCTTCAAATCTAAAGTACGTCGGATTTCCGCAAAAATCCGACCGAAACGGTCCGTCGGAAGTCCGATGGAGACCACACACGGTCGGACTTTCCGCCGGACTTTGTCCGGCGGCGTCCGTCGGACTTTTGCAGGTGAAAAGTCCGACCGTGTGTACGCGGCATAAGATTGCCCTGTATTTTGGCTCCATCCATCTTCCCATCAACTCTGACCAGTTTCCCTGTCCCTGCTGAAGAAAACATGCTGCCACCACCACCATGTTTCACAGTGGGGATGGTGTGTTCAGGTTGATGTGCAGTGTTAGTTTTCCACCACACATAGCGTTTTGCTTTTAGGCCAAAAAGTTCAATGTTGGTCTCATCTGACCAGAGCATCTTCTTCCACGTGTTTGCTGTGTCCCCCACATGGCTTCTCGCAAACCGCAAATGGGACTTCTTATGGCTTTCTTTCAACTTTCTTCTTGCAACTCTTCTAAAAAGGTCAGATTTGTGGAGAGCGTGACTAATAGTTGTCCTGTGGACAGATTCTCCCACCTGAGCTGTGGATCTCTGCAGCTCCACCAGAGTTACCATGGGCCTCTTGGCTTCTTCTCTGATGAATGCTCTCCTTGCCCAGCCTGTCAGTTTAGGTGGACGGCCATGTCTTGGTAGGTTTGCAGTTGTGCCATACTCTTTCCATTTTCGGATGATGGATTGAACAGAGCTGCGTGAGATCTTCAAAGCCTGGGATAATTTTTTATAACCTAACCCTGCTTTAAACTTCTCCACAACTTTATCCCTGACCTGCCTGGTGTGTTCCTTGGCCTTCATGATGCTGTTTGTTCACTAAGGTTCTCTAGCAAACCTCTGAGGGCTTCACAGAACAGCTGTATTTACACTGAGATTAATTTACACACAGGTGGACTCTATTTACTAATTAGGTGACCTCTGAAGGCAATTGGTTCCACTGGATTTTAGTTAGGGGTATCAGAGTAAAGGGGGCTGAATACAAATGCACACCACACTTTTCAGATATTTATTTGTAAAAAATTTTGAATCCCATTTATCATTTTCCTTCCACTTCACAATTATGTGCCACTTTGTGTTGGTCTATCACATAAAATCCCAATAAAATACATTTACATTTTTGGTTGTAACATGACAAAATGGGGAAAATTTCAAGGGGAATGAATACTTTTTCAAGGCACTGTATACACTTTTTGCCAACTATTCCCCTATATTGTTGTCTATACACTTTTTGTAGATATGCAGATTGCACCTGCTCCTGAGGAAGTGGAGTGAATTCTACGAAACGCGTCAAGCAATTTAGGATGCAATTTCTCTGTTAAATGATGCCTTCAAATGTTGGCTTTTCCTATGAATTTTTGTCTACCGTGAATTAATATTTTTATACTTATTGAGATCTCTCACGCAATCAGCTCTTAATCTTGTAGTCTCATGTTAATGTGCTATGATTCCAATTAGGTTGATGTATAAGTTTTACCATCTGGATTGTTGCAATTATGATGTACCAAAGATTTTTTTACAAAATGCTGATGAGGCTAATGAATAAAATACTTGTTTTCAATAATATCTTTTTTTCTGTATATGAACTATCACTTTGTCCACATGTTCTACTTTACCAGCTGTCAGCATGCGCGCCTCATTTAAAGTCCCAACCCCTTTCTTTTCTCAAATAAATAGGGATGGAGGCATATGATGTCACGTGCCTCATGCAAAGTCCCAAACCCCCCCCCCCCTTTTTTTTGCAATGAAGCTAGGGTTAGTACATCATCCCCGGTGTTACTAGGAGGAGCAATGAAATCCAAACATTTATACAACTATGTTGCATGTTACTGCAAACGATTGCAGTTGTAAAGGCTAAAAGTTATTACTGACACTGCAAACTTTGTGCATGGGAGTGTACCAATGGGCGTCTCTTAATTGCTTCTAGCAAGGATTATTATCAGGTCTGGCGTCATGCCGCCATTGCTGACCTTACCACACCTCGTCTGACTTTTTTTTAGATCTCTAGGAAAACAAAAAATGATTATCCCTGCAATTAATCCCACCCATTTCCAGAATCCATTACACACATAATCAGTCAACTGACAACCTGTAATCTGCCTGGCAACTGCTGCTGCAGCATATCAGTCGTACTGCTAGGAAAATTCCAGTTTAGTGCGCCTGGCATTAGATGCCTTGGCTTCCAACAAAGTGGCCTTGGACATTTATTTATTGTTTTTATTACAGGTATTTTTATGGTGCTGACAATGTATGCAGCTCTTTTTCATATATTGTATATTGTATTGCATTATAGCCTCCCTGGCGGTATGATTATGTCAGATTTTTGGGTCTCAAAGCGGTACAATTATTTTGCATAGAAATTTGGCGTTTTATATTGTAGGCCTGTAATTCTTAGCAAGAACACACTTAAATCTGTCCAAACAAGAGTCTAGTAGATAGCCCGGGTACAATGAAGTTTGAAACACAAAATCATAAATTATAATATAATAAATAAATATAAATAATTATAAAAAATAATAATAATCTAATAATAATAATAATACATTTCCCCATGATTCACTATCGCTCAATTCTGCAAGTGTTCTAATTTACTATCGCTGTTTTCTAGCTGGTCTAAAACCACTTGACATAAAGGGACACTTTTTGGTTGCTATGGACAATCTCCAGTTTCCAGGCACAAAGAACAGTGTATATATATATATATATATATATAAAACTGCATGCAGGGCGGGATTGGACAAAGCACTGGGGACAAAAGGGATGTGAAATAATTTCATACAGTAATGTAATCTGTAAGATTACACTGTACTGTATGTGTTATGATTTTTCAATTTTTTGATTTTGCCGCCGGGCTCCGCCCCCCGTGCGTTGCAACACTCGCAGGGAACGGAGCCCGGTACAGAGAGGCATCGGGAGGAGGACACAACCCACGGACACAGCAGGGGGGCCATCGCAGGATCCTGGGGACAAGGTAAGTATATAGAACCAGGATCCTGCAATGCAATCCCGAGTGTGGCTCGGAGTTACCGCTAATGGTACTGAAATTTAACCCACACTCGGGAAAACCGCCAGGGAGGTTAAAGCAGTATAAAACCCAAAACCAAAAAATTGAATATATTGCAGCTTACCAATCATTAGATGTGGTGGCTGCATTTGTTTTCTTTTTGAGGGTTTTTTCACTCTGTTTTGACCCCGGTGCTCTGGCCAGTAACCCACCCGTATTAGAGTGCCCACCCCCTCCCTCCCACTCTGATGAAGGAGCACAGGGGGCACAGCAGACAAGAGCATTGCCAGTCTGGGGGGGAGGGGGGGGCAGGTTTAAAGTGGTTCTAAAGCTAAAGCCTACAGGTTTGTTACTTTCTTACTTTCATGCATTCTATGTATGAAGGTAAAAAACCTTCAGTGTGCCCCCCCCCCCCCCCCTTCACCAGAGCCCAATCCAGATCAGGCGATATGCACAAGTGCAGAAGCTCTCCTGGGTCTCTATTGGCTCCTGATGCTGGGTGTGTGGCTGAGCATGCGGGGCAGGTCTCATGGACACATAGTGGTGGCTCGGGATGGAACATGGACACGTGCCCCCATGGGAAGCAACTTACTATGGGGGCACTTGCAGGGGGGGGGGAGACAGAAGTGCCAGCGGTGGACCCAAATAGAGTAGGATCAGGGCTGCCCTCTGCAAAACCATTATTATTATTATACAGGATTTATATAGCACCGACAGTTTACGCAGCGCTTTACAACATTAGGGCAGACTGTACAATTACAATACAATTCAATACAGGAGGAATCAGAGGACCCGGCTCGTTAGAGCTTACAATCTAGGAGGGAGGGTCAAGTTATACAAAAGGGTAATAGCTGTGGGGGATGAGCTAATGGAGAAAATAGTGCAATTGTTAGGATGGAGGCAGGATAGGCTTCTCTGAAGAGGAAAGTTTTCAGGGATCGCCTAAAAGTGGATACGTTTGGAGACAGTCTGACAGATTGGGGTAGGGAATTCCAGAGGATGGGCGAGGCTCAGGAGAAGTCCTGGAGGCGGATATGGGAGGAGGTGATGAGGGAGCTAGAGAGCAGGAGGTCTTGGGAGGAACGAAGAGAGCGATTAGGTTGGTATTTTGAGACTAGGCTAGTGATGTAGCTGGGGGCAAAGTTGTGGATGGCTTTGTAACTTATTGTTGGTATTTTGAATTTAATTCATTGGGCGAGTGGCAGCCAATGGAGGGAATCATACAGAAAGCAGGTAAATATGACACTTTTTTTTTATAAAAAAAAAAAAACTGAAACTTACTCCAGCTTACACTTTATAATCACTTACAGCAAACCGTTTTATTACTTTTGGGATAAGGATGTACATTTTTTACACCCCCGCCAGTGTTAAATGGTTTAATCCATGTAAACTAATACATTTTATTATTATTTAAGTTACTTACGGTATTTAGCACCAGCAATTTATATATACATTGTACATTCACATCGGTCCCTACCCTCAAGGAGCTTACAATCTAAGGTCCCCAACTCGCATTCATATACAAGGGCCAATTTAGACAGGAGCCAATTTCCCTACCAGCATGTCTTTGGAGTGTGGGAGGAAACTGGAGTACCCGGAGGAAACCCACGCAGGCACAGGGAGAACATGCAAACTCCAGGCAGGGAGTGTCAAAGTTGGTATTCGAAACAGCGACCCCTTTTTACTGCTTGACGAGAGTGCTACCCACTACACCACTATACATTTTGCTTAGGAACTTTTGAATAACAACAGACTTGCTGGTTTGATCACCCGATGAAAATATAAGAACGACTACAACAGAAAACGAATGCAGCCATCACATCTAAGACTCAGTAATCTGCAATACAATAGATGTTTGCTTTTGGGCCTAATACCGCTCTAAAGATCTAAGGTCCCTAGCTCACATACCAGGGCCATTTAACCTACCTAACAATTAACCCACACAAGCACAGGCAGAACATGCAAACTCCATGCAGATAGTGTCATGGTTGGGATTCAAACTCATGACCCTAGTGCAGAAGTGCTAATTACAAAGCCACTGTGCTACCATTACCTTTCATTGATATCAGTCAAGTGTTTTTTCTCTTTTTTTTTTGTCATTCATCCCCATTCCCGGTAAATTGACCTCCTACATTGTCAGGAATATTGGCAAAGCAAACAAAAAAGAAAGGGTAAAGCAAAACACAAAAGATGTCCTCCCTATTGTGATTGGACAGGACTGTGCTACTATTTACGACATCTTATGGAAATGAGGTCTTTGGGTTAAACATTATCTCATCCCCAAAGTTGTTGTTCTTTAAAGGCCGCATAATCAGAATTTTTCTACGGCATGGATTCTTATCTAATTGCTTGCTCTTTGCAGCATTGCTTGCCCTCTGACATGTTTGGCAAGGTGGGCTTTACGCATAGCAACAAAACAATGTTCCTTGTCGAGACACCCCCCCCCCCCCTTTTTTTGGGGGGGGGGGTAAAATGTCTTAGAGCAGAACTTGCAACTTTTTGGTTACAACATGACAAAATGTGGAAAATTTCAAGGGGCATGAATACTTTTTCAAGGCGCTGTATGTACATGATTCTTCACAGGAGAGCCGCCCTGTAGCTGTAATTTTTTTTTAACCCCTTATTCCCCCATTTACCTGTTATCCTGGGTCGTCCTCGATTCAGATACACACCTGCCCAGTGAATCCTGCCGTGATTCATTGCTCAGGTCCCCCAGCCTGGTCCCGGCCTGATATCTTAGTCCTTCTCAGTCATCAGAAGATGGATGCCTTGTTCACGTTCAGACCAGTTACCAGCACTTGCTCCAGCCGCCCCACCTCCTCTCCTTCAGGTGAAAGAAAAAAAATGCCCATGAAGAATCCTGAGATGTATGACATCATTTTGGCCTAGGACAGAAATTGGGAAGCAACTGAGAAAATGTGAAAAAAAAAGTCAGACAAGTAAATATTATATACTTTCCTATCTATAGTATTTACTCATGCTAGCAGCATAAGGATTGAAAATACCGTATTTAATCGGCGTATAACACGCACTTTTTTCCCCTTAAAATCAGGGAAAAATCGTGGGTGCGTGTTATACGCCGATCCCCACTGTCTGTGAGCCGAAAAAGAGCGAGCCCTGCAAAAAATGACCGAGCGCCCCCGAAAAAAAAACGATCGCCTCCGAAAAAGACCGAGCGCCGTTGAAAAAGACCGAGCCCCCCTGCTGTCTCTGAGAGGAAGAGGAGCGAGCACTGGGCCTAGTGTACTGTGTACTCGGCTTGGCTCCGCTCGCAGTCCCGCCCAGTCCCGTCATTGGACCTGTGTTATGTTCATCATAGGAGCTGGGCGGGACTGTGAGACGAGCCGAGAGGAGCCGAGTACACAGACTCTGTCTATCTCAGCAGCAGCAAATTTAAACAGTTACATGCTGCAAACAGTACTGGGCAAGGCAGCAAATGGCACTAGGCAAGGCTGCAAACAGCAGCGGGCAAGGATGCAAATGGCACTAGGCAAGGCTGCAGATGGACACTGATCATTCTGCAATGATGGACAAGGCTGCAGATGGACACTGATAAGGCTGCATTGATGGGCATTTAAATGTAAGTTTTTTTCCTTAACCACTTCACTACCCGGCCATAGACAAATGACGTCCACAGATGGGATCTCCCATCCTGGGTGGACGTCATATGATGGCCTGGGCTTCCCGGCCGTCTAGGGGGCGCGCACGCGCGCCCGCCGCATTGCTCGGGACCCGGTGCGTGTGCCCGGCAGCCGCGATGTCCGCCGGGCACCCGCGATTGCCCGTTAACCGGGCCGGACCGTGGATCTGTGTGTGTAAACACACAGATCCACGTCCTGTCAGTTGAGAGGAGACCGATCTGTGTTCCCAGTACAGAGGAACACACCCCTCCCCCTACAGTTATAATCACTCCCCTAGGAAACATTTAACCCCTCGTGTCCCCCTAATGGTTAACCCCTTCACTGCCTGGCACATTTATACAGTAATCAATGCAATTTTATAGCATTGATCGCTGTATAAATGTGAATAGTCCCAAAAATTTTGTAGATGCTATAACTTTTGCGCAAACCAATCAATATACGCTTATTGCGATTTTTTTTACCAAAAATATGTAGAAGAATACTTATCGGCCGAAACTGAGGAAAAAATTCGTTTTTTTAAAAAAAAATTGGTATATTTATTATAGCAAAGAGTAAAAAATATTGTGTTTTTTTCAAAATTGTCGCTCTTCTTTTGTTTATAGCGCAAAAAATAAAAACCGCAGAGGTGATCAAATACCCCCAAAAGAAAGCTCTATTTGTGGGGAAAAAAGGACGTCAATTTTGTTTGGGTACAACGTCGCACGACCGCGCAATTGTCGTTTAAAATGCGACAGCGCTGAAAACTAAAAATTGGTCTGGGAAGGAAGGGGGTGAAAATGCCCTGTATTGAACCGGTTAAACTTCCCTCCTAAAACTTTTTTTCCTTAAAATGCCCTCCTAAACTTGGGGTGCGTGTTATACGCCAATAAATACGGTCGTTCGTGTGGATTAAGAGAGTTTAGTCTTGCTTTAAATAGTTCATTTTTTTATAGAGGTTTATACATCAAGCCAAAAAAAGAGGGAGAACTGAAGAGCAAAGAGGGACAGTCACTCTAAATAAGGGAAGGTTGGGAGGTATGGGTGAAAGTTTGCTTTAATCTGTCTGATTTTTTTATAACATCCAATCCAATTTTTTCATTCCTACTGTTAGAAAACAAGAAAATAGAGATTTTGATTGGCTGAACAATGTAGGCAGCTTTTTCTTTAGATGTTATCATGCAAAATGGCAACTGTATGCCACCTAGAACATGCCATTGCCAACACTTGGGCCACCGTATGATGGGTCACTACAAGTTCCAATCAGCTGCATTGGCATCTGGAGCTTTCAATTCCTCATCAGCAGGAAGTCTACCAGTTTTCCAAACCTACTGTATAAATCAGGTACACTTGCTGAACAGGATATGTTTCTTATTGCAGCAGTAAAACTATGCCAGTCTTCAGTTACTTAAAACTTCCAATTAATAAGGGAAAAAAAAAAACCATAAGTAATGACCGAACACCGCCATGCTGCTTTATTGTTTAATCACAGGTGACATTTGAAGAAAGTGTTGAGGACTGGAAATTAATTAACACAGAATCTGTTCAGTCAGTTTATAAATAGCAGGCTTTCTCTTCTCACCTTGACTAAATTTGCCGTCTAAGTGTGAGATTATGTATTTACGCGCTTGTCTTTTCATTAGATGCGGGTCTTATGAACACACAAACAGCCTCCGCTACCACTTTGCTGTCCTTCAAGAGACTGATAAAAGTTAAAATTCACATGAACTGTCCTCTGCTAAGATCAGATCAAGGGAGCGAAGGGATGCGATTGAGCACATGAATAATCTAATAGACGTAGAAGTGGGGAAGTAAGCTTTAATTTACTGAGTGCCAAAAAAAAAAAAAACATTTAGAATAAACATGCAGACTCCATTTAGTTCTTCCTTCTCCTTCACTTTGACTACCCAGTTGCTTCAAAAGATTTTATATGCCTTCACCTTGACCACCCAGTCCCTTAAAATAAAAGTTATAGGCCTTCACCTTGGCCACCCAGTTCCTTCAAAAAATGGTATAGGCGTTCAGTTCGAGCACCCAGTTCCTTTAAAAGATGTTAGAGGCCCTGGCTTGACCATCTTTTTCTTAAGAACATGGTTTAGGCCTTCACCTTAACCACCCAGTTCCTTCAAAAAATTGTATAGGCATTCACTTTGACCACCTATTTCCTTTGAAGGATGTTACAGTGTTTACCTTAACCACCAAGTTCCTTTGAAAGTTGTTATAGGCCTTCACCTTGACCAACCAGTTCCTTAAAAATATGTTATAGGCCTTCACCTTGACCACCCAGTTCCTTAAAAAGATGTTATAGGCCTTCACCTTGACCAGCCAGTTCCTTCAAAATATATTATAGGCCTTCACCTTGACCAGCCAGTTCCTTCAAAATATATTATAGGCCTTCATGTTGATCACCCAGTTCCTTAAAAAGATGTTATAGGCCTTCACCTTGACCACCTAGTTCCTGCAATATATGTTATAGGCCTTCACCTTGTCCACCCAGTTCCTTAAAAATATTTTGTAGGCTATTTTCAGCCCATTGAGACAATTTTACGCCTTGATGGCATCATATGTGTAGCTGAGTTGACCTGGGCAGGGTAAAAAACAGGGCAGGGCAGAGAGATGCTGGCAAAGCATCCAGTCCCAGAGAGAGAATACTGGTATGCCCGTAGGAGGTACGTGCTAGCTATCCCTCACTTAAAATACAACCTTTCTCAAGAATAGCACGGAGGATGCCATTGCTGGGCTCTGCTTCTGAAAGTGCCTGCTGCCTCTTTGTCATGCTCACCTTTTTGCTTCAGTACTCCAGTCTGCTGATAAGGAGCTCTGACTTTTTTCTGGCTTTCCTGATGTGCATAATTGTCCCAGATCGGTGGCTCAAAGTACAAAACTTAGTGGGTAAGCATAGGAGCCAGGCTACTAGCATTTTTAGAAGGCAAGCCCAGCAATGGCAGCTCCCCGTTTTAAGCCCCACTCCCTCTGGCAGTTGGGTCAGATGTAAGAGCCTCCCAAAAGTTGTCATAGTGGACATGAACTAAGCTTGTGCAGTGAGACCCCTCCTTAACCTCAGAAAGAGGAATAAAATTAATTAGTGTAAAGTGAGAAGAAGGCGGGAAGGTCTCTTCCAGCATCTCTTATTGGGTAGACACCCATCCAGGGGAGGACTGTGAATCTTTGGCCTGGGGGAAAACAGAACCTTTTCATGATAGGAACAGATTTCTATTTAAAAATGTGTAGCATGCAAAGTGTGCCATTATACTACAGTAGCTGGTGGGCATGATGAAAGGTGGGTGCTTCTAAAGGATATGGTTTATTAGAACATACCTTTCCAGATCTTCCAACATCAATTTCTCTCAACATTTGGTCACATATCTCAGTCCCACAAAGACATTTGGTGCTGGAAGACTTCTCTCTGCTAAATGCTGTAATTTCAGGTCTGAACAGGGAGCAGTTAGCTATACAGTATAGTGCCCACCAGGTGTCACATGCAGTTCCTGCTCAGATCGATGTATGTATGCTGGAATATCTACACCCAGGGTAACCAACCCAACATATCTGAATGGTGGAGTATCTCCAACCAGGGTCACCACACCAACATATTTGAATGGGGGAGTATCTCTTCCCAGGGTCACCAACCCAACCTATCTGAATGGTGGAGTATCTCCAACCAGGGTCACCACACCAACATATTTGAATGGGGGAGTATCTCTTCCCAGGGTCACCAACCCAACCTATCTGAATGGTGGAGTATTTCCACTGAAGGTCACCAGCTCAACAAATATTCTTAATATGCCCCCTAGCGTAGTCCTCCCCTGCACTCATCTATGTTGGATGACTATCTGGCCCATCTTCCATTCTCTCAATGTACCCACTTCATCCCTCTGTATTATATGATATAGTGTCTTTGGAGAAAGTTCCCTCCTTACAAATTAAGACATGCTTGAACGTAGTAAAACAAAGTTCTAACATCCATCCCTCAAAGATCATTTAAATCACTAGCCTTTTGCACACATTTTGTAGAAGCTCCTGCACCTGATCCCTTGTCTGCATTCTTCAGGAAAGTGGAACACACTTCACACTCACATGCAAAGGTCTTATCATGAAGATTGTGCCGGCCTGTATAGCAAGATTCCAGCATGAGAACTTGTGCATGCACCTGGGGTTCTGCCCATAGAATTATGCATGGCTATGTATCTCTGCTTAGGTGGTGTGCACAACTTGCAGCATGTGAACAGGCCTATGTGCACACTCCACACTCACAGTGGTACCAAACAGGCTTTTTGAAGTTGAGTCCTGCTAGGTCTCAATGTTGAAAGCTCTTCAGCAGTATACATGCGATCTTTGATTCTGCAACCTGACCCTAATTCCTGGTACCCACCGGCTTTGCTCCTCAACCTGTCTGTGATTCTTCATTCATTTGCTCCAATATCAACTCTGGCTCTTTCATTAAGATTTCTCCCTGATGCTCTGCTACCTCGCTGCCTGCAACTGACCTGGTCTGGTATTGACTCCAGCTCAGCCTGCTTATTTATTTCCACATTGCCCTCCTATTGCTAACACCGACTTATTCTGACCTTTTATCATTGATGACCTCTGTCTGAGTGTCTGTGTGTCACTCGGAGCTACATGACAACAGCATTCTCAAGTTCCAGTGATGCCAACATCACCCACAAGCCCATCCCAGTCATCTTGTGCTTCTTATACAGGTCCAGCTATCTCTCAGCTAAGAGAATAAATCTTCTCTTCTCCTCCACCCGGCAGCCAGTCAGGTCTATAGATTGGAAGATTTGCTCCAATCGTAGAACAGGTCCCAAATTACACATTACATGGATAGGAAGGGGACCAAAATGCTGTAACTACCAAAATGCTGTAACCCCTACAATATTTGAGTTAGGCAGAAGTCGATGTCCTATGTAGAGTGTGTACATACTGGCCTGGGATTCCTAGGCCAACCAAAAACTGTTTTTTGTCAGGGTCTGGATGTGAACATGCAACTTCTATGCTGTCTGGCTGTGGCTCTTCTTGCTGTGCCACCTGGGATGCTGGACAGCTTCTTGTCTGATCTCCTGTTTCTAGTAAATCTAGTAAATCTTGAACTCTTTGCTCCTCCCATGAACTTTCTGATTTAAGCAATGTCTTTGCACTTCCTGTTTGCCAGATTATTGTGCTTTCTCCAGCCGATATCTGGCTCCTTTGTGTACCTGCAGCTGTCCCTATCTCTACTACAATTCGTTATCAACCTTTGGCTTGTTCCTGGACTGTGCTTCTGCTTGATCCCAACCTGCAACCATTTTTACCAACCTTTGGCTTGTTTACTGACTATCCTTCTACTCGATCCCAACCTGTTATATCTGCTACTGGACCCCAGCTTGCTCCCCCCCCCCCCCGGTGGGGCAATCCTGAGGACTGTGGCCTGTACTATCATGAAGGAAAACCCATCTAGACCATCAAGAGCTCTGGTGAATACATGTTGGTGCTTAGAACCCACACTTCAGGTGAGACTGTCATCCATCAGGGTGACTTGCTTGTATACTTATCTTGCTGGTCATTGGAAGCCTCTCTACTGCTATAGCTACTGGTCCTCAAGCCTGACCCCTAACCATGCCAATCTGAGGATTAACAAACAAAATTACCACTTTGACATCCTTGTGATCACCAATCCTTTGCCTCATGAGTCCCACTGCTCACCAGGTTCCACAAGACGTCAGGGTCCAAGGTTGCGTGGAATTACGATAGAATACCTAGACAGATACACAGACGCCTAGTCACTTTAATCATAGAGGTCACTACTCTATGATTATGACCAATCAGGGTGAAACGCATCAGTGGAATGTTTGTCATGGGAGGAGATTGGGCTGAAGCCAGCTTTTGGAATTTCGGTACTGAATTTAACTATAACAAAGTCTTTTTTTTTTGCTGCACTTAAAGTGATACTAAAGTCTTTTTTTTTTTCTTTAAAAATAACAAACATGTTCTACTTTACCTCCTCTGTGCAGTTGGTTTTGCACAGTGCAGCCTGGATCCTCCCCTTCTCGGGTGCCCCGCCGGCGCTCATGCCCCCTCCTTCTTGTCAAGTGCCTCATAGCAAGCAGCTTGCTAAGGGGGCACCCAAGCCAAGTCACAGCTCCATTCAGACATGTAGCCATGGTTCAGCCCCACCCCCTCTCTCTCCTCATTGGTTAACTGACTTTGATTGACAGCAGCAAGAGCCAATAGCACCGCTGCTGTGTCTTAGCCAATCAGGAGGCACTCGTACACATTGCTGGATCTAGATGGGGCTCAGGTAAGTATTAGAGGGGCTGCTACACACAGAAGGTTTTGTATCTTTCTTTCAAAGTGTTTTATTTTCAAAATGCAGAAATAACAACAAAGTACATTGTAATTTAAGTGAGACCTGGGGGTAGACCCCATTTTGTCTTACTTTAAACATACAGCCAACGTACTCATTAACTTACATTCTCTTACCCAAATGTTGTCTTGGTGGGCTGCCATTAAGGGTGACTAGGATGGGCTGCAGCTGGGCCGAGCCCGAGGCCAGGCCCCCGGGGAGGCGGAATTCCTCCCTGCCCCCGAAACCCCAATCGGGATCTTACTGTTTCAGGGGGAGATTCCTCCTGTGGCCCCCACGACCCCATCCGTAGGCCCAGGGCCAGCCCGTTTTTTCCCCAATTTACATCATGTCTGCCCTCTCCCGTTTTTGATAGCAGAGAGTGGATACCCAGACAATCATGCAATGACATAGGCCTTGCTGCCCTCAAGGATGGGGAAATCCTAATAGTCAAAGATAAAAGAAAAACGAGAGGGCGCACCAGCCTAGTGCATTATCTTTGGATAAAAGTTTATTAAGAAGATAAAAAAGCCTACTTACAAGACATAAATAATGTGATCGCAGTAAATGGTCATCATGTAGCAGCCATCAGTTGGACATGAACAATTCTCCAGAGGTCACGGAAAACACAGAAATCACTGCCAGCTGACGCGTTTCGAGGGGTAAGTCCCCCCGTCCTCAGAGCACAGCAGCGAACCCTCCTTCAGCAGTCCTCCTATATATACACATAATGTTAATCAGCCAATCAAGAGCATAACCCCTCCCCTCCACCCAGTGGGCGGGGGGGAGGGGGGGAGGGATGGGAGGGATACCCAGCTCATCATGTAAACAACCCATGCAGGCTGCAGCACATGTACTGCATAGCAAGTGGGGGTTTGTCTGTGCCCAGCTCATCCTGTAGACAACCCATACAGCATATGTAATAAATAGCCACATTAGAAGTCAAAAGTCGATAATTAAAAATCAAATGGGCTGTACCATAAAGCCGTTCGACACCGGGGGTCCGTCATCGCGTCCGCAAGTGTCCCCGTGGGGATGCCCTCTCCCGTCCCAGAGAAGGTTTTGTATCTTAATGCATAAAATACATTAAGATAAAACACCTTCTGCCTTTACAACCACTTTAAAGTGTTACTAAACTCAGGGCCCTGCATCCATTATATCTGGTCTCCCACAGTACACAGAACATGATAACGAAAATATTTTAGTAAATATAAACTGCTAAACACCTTTTTTATCAGCAGTATATATTGTGACTTCTATCAGAGTTTGGTTAAAGTGGTTGTAAACCTGAAGAAAAAAAAAAAAAAAAAAAAACCCTGTAAGAAAAAGGCATAATGAGCTAGTATGCATTGCATACTAGCTCATCATGAAATACTTACCTTGTATTGATGCTGTTGCAGCTGTCCCCATAGACCGCTGTGACTGGCGACTTGTCTTCCGGAGTTATTTCCGCGTTCGTGGGCTTCGGCACTGTGATTGGCCAGAGCCACGATGACGCCACTCCCGCGCATGCGTACAAGAGCCGCTACAGGAGAACTATTAGAATGCAGGACCCCTGACCCTCTGTCTGGACAGTGCTGATTGGCTCCGTGCTGATCACATGCACCCTCCCAAGAAAAAAAAAAAAGAACTCTCCAGCTATACACACCAAACTGAGCATGTGCAGCTTGCCCCTTTCCTCTGTAAATATCAAGAAATATATTGGAGTCAGTGGAAGAAGGGAAGGATCAGAGAAGACAGTATCAAACATCTTTTACACAGTGTGGAGGATTAACCCCTTAGGTTCCACGGTGAGTATAACAAGCATGCTTTACTGCATATACAGACTGATTTTACTGTTGTGGATTTAGTAACACTTTAAAGAGGAAGTAAACCCGGATTAGTTTACTTCCTCTTTGTTTTTCCTGCAAAGGTAAAGCATAATGGGCTACTATGCATCGCATAGTAGCCCATTATGTGTCACTTACCTGACACGGGAGCCTGCAATGTCACCGCTGTCTCCTCTGCTTCGGAGCGTCCATCTTCTTTCTGGGTATCGTGGCTCCGGGAGCCGCCACTAATGGCATATAGCCGTTAGCAGCAGCATGCCAGTGTGCCTGTCTTTTTGCAAATATCTCCTAAACCATGTAGGTTTAGGAGATATTTCTTGGACCTACAGGTAAGCCTTAATCTAGGCTTACCTGTAGGTCAAAGTGGTCTGTAAGGGTTTACAATCACTTTAAGCCACACTGTTTGGTCCCCTTCCTGCCCCCAGCCTGTGAATGGATAGTGATGGATAGCATAGTTACATAGTTAGTCAGGTTGAAAAAAGACACAAGTCCATCTAGTTCAACCAAGAAAATAAATAAATAAATAAATAAATAAATATCATACAATCCCATATACCCAATCCTATACCCTGATACAGAGGAAGGCGAAAAACCCCAGCAAAGCACGATCCAATTTGCTACAGCAGGGGAAAAATTTCCTTCCTGATCCACCTAGAGGCAATCGGATTTTCCCTGGATCAACTTTACCTATAAATGTCAGTACCCAGTTATATTATGTACATTTAGGAAAGTATCCAGGCCTTTCTTAAAGCAATCTACTGAGCTGGCCAGAACCACCTCTGGAGGGAGTCTATTCCACATTTTCACAGCTCTTACTGTGAAGAAACCTTTCTGTATTTGGAGATGAAATCTCTTTTCCTCTAGATGTAAAGAGTGCCCCCTTGTCCTCTGTGTTGACCGTAAAGTGAATAACTCAACACCAAGTTCACTATATGGACCCCTTATGTATTTGTACATGTTGAATATATCCCCCCTTAATCTTCTCAAGAGAGAATAAATTCAGTTCCTCTAATCTTCCCTCATAGCTGAGCTCCTCCATTCCTCTTATCAGTTTGGTTGCTCTTCTCTGTACTTTCTCCAGTTCCCCGATATCCTTTTTGTGAACTGGTGCCCAAAACTGAACTGCATATTCCAGATGAGGTCTTACTAGTGATTTGTACAGGGGGGCAAAATGATAAATGATAGCAGTAGGCTGTTGAGGTCATCTCCCTGCTCTTTCCCATCGGTGTGTTCTTTGCCAGCACATGTATATGCAGCACATCTGATTGGCCCCAAGTACTACCCCTCCCTCTTCCAATCTTGAGTGCTGCTGCAAGAGTCTAAAATAAAGTCTAATTCAGGAATTTATTTATACTTGCTGCATTTAAAATAAATGTAACGATTTTCTATTTAAGACATAACTGCATCCATTGGTGTTTTTTTTTTACTTCCCGGAGTCCAGCTTTAAAGACCAGTTTTGTGCGTGTCACTTGACCACCTGGCTCGATAAATATTACTCGTGTTCTGGTTAGCCCCAAATCCGACTTTCTTTTTTTAGGTTCAAAAAGGCAAAATCCGGAATAATTGTGCCCACTTAATGAACGCCGCTGTGACTCCACACCCGTAAGCCAAGTCGTTTTTGGCTCCGACCCCCTTCTTATGACTCATCCTCTGTTTTAGCAGCTTGCCTAAAATACACGGATTGTGCTGCTCCAGCTTAGCAGGTGTGCGGCAAACCAGCTTTGAACACAATTACCGGAAGAGGAGAAATGAGAGTACATTAAAAAGGACATCTGCAAAGATCATCAGTAAATGAACCTAGCATCAAACTACATTCATATTTTTTTTTTTTTTGTAAAGTTCTTTTCCTAATTCTGTGAATTTCAAAAGCGTCAGGCGTAAATTTAGTTGACTTTCCTCTGACATCCAGTTGCTGCATACTTGTTCTGGGTCAGTGACTCTGAAGTATCGAGGCCAGAGGGGTTGATTTACTAAAACTGGAGAGTGCAAAATCTGCTTCAGCTTCCAATCAGCTTCTAAATATATGATTAGAGAAATTATATTTTGGGATTTTTAAGGTGCACAATTACAACAAAGTTATTTATAGAAAAATAAGAATTTATTAGAAAAATATTAAAAACAAACATCACAAAGATGAGTATTTGAAATTACAGTACATTTAACAGTGCAGACTGATTACATCTCTACATGTTTCGCCTTGGTTATTGGCTTCTTCAGGAGAATTTTTAATATCAGGCACAGTATACACTGGAAATAGAAAACATTTTTTTTTTTTTAGAAAAAATTATAAGATAAACCATCAAAATAGATAACAAATATACAACAGACACATACTAATTTAGACATTTAAAGGAACACTAAAGATAATTTTTTTTTTTTAACCACATGCCGACCAGGCCATAGCCGAAAGACGGCTACAGCGCGGTTGGCTTATTCTGGGTGGGCGTCTGTGGACGTCCTCACAGAATCGCGCTCTCGTGCGCCCCCTGGGGCGCACACCTGGGAACATCCGTGATCGCTGGGTCCACGGATCACGGTAAATGGCCACTGATACTGGCCGTTTACCACGTGATCGCTCCGTCAAATGATGGAGCATCACTTGTAAACAAACCGGCATCATGTCATGACGCCGGTTCCTCCCTCCCCTCTCTGTACAGTGTGAGAGGAGAGAGGGAGAGATCGTTTGCAGCACTGTGGGCACTACAGATCCAGCCCACAGCCCATACTCTGCCAGTATTCTGCAATACTATGCAATACTATGCAATACTCGCCAATACTCTGCCAATACTCTGTCAATACTCGCCAATACTCTGTCAATACTCGCCAATACTCTGCCAATACTCGCCAATACTCGCCAATACTCGTCAATACTCGTCAATACTCGTCAATACTCGTCAATACTCTGCAATAAATTTTAACAGAAACAAAGAATTACATTTTTTATTTTACCAAATTTTCAGTCTTTTTTGATTTATAGCGCAAAAAATAAAAAACCCAGCTGTGTTTAAATACCACCAAAGAAAGCTCTATTTGTGTGAAAAAAGGACAAACATTTCATATGGGTACAGTGTTGCATGACTGAGTAATTGTCATTCAAAATGTGAGAGCACCGAAAACTGAAAATTGGTCTGGTTAGGAAGGGGGTTTAAGTGCCCGGTGGTCAAGTGGTTAAATAACAAACATGTTATACTTACCTCCACTGTGCAGCTCGTTTTGCACAGAGTGGCCCCGAAACTGGTCTTCTGGAGTCCATCGGCAGCTGTTTCAGCTCCTCCCCACAAGAACTAATCACCTTCATGTGAGCTCCCTTGCATGGTGGTGAGTTCTTGCGGGCGCGCTGCCGTGATACAACCGGCGGCCATAGCCGCTCACTTTATCACTCAGCCCCGCTCCCTGGCACGCCGCGTCATTGGATGTGATTGACAGCAGCGCGAGCCAATGGCTGCGCTGCTTTCAATCCATCCACTCTAGCCAATCAGCGGTCAGGCTGATCAACGAAGAGGATGTCAGGGGCGAGCGCGGGACTTTCGAGGGCTCAGGTAAGTAAAACGGGGGGGCTGGGGGCGGCGGTATTGTCAGATGTTTTTTCACCTTAATGCATAGAATGCATTAAGGTGAAAACATTTTTACCTTTACAACCCCTTTAAGAATTGGCAAGGTGTATGGCGCAAACAACTCCAATAAGGTCATGTAAATTACCTGTACAGTGGAACCTCGGATTACGAGCATAATCCGTTCCAGGAGTATGCTCGTAATCCAAAGTACTCGCATATCAAAGCGAGTTTTCCCATTGAAGTCAATATAGAAACTAAAATAATTTGTTCCACATTGACTTCAATAGGATGCAATACCGCATGCAGCCAGAGGCGGGGGGGGGGGAGAGCCTCGGAAATGGCCGAAAAGGCCCAAGGACACTTCAGCTGACCTCGGTAAACCTCAGAAAGACTTCCTACCCGAGATTTGCCAAGGTCAGCCATGCTGTACTCGGGCCTTTCCATGCATTTCCGAACGGGAGGTTTGGCTCTGCTCGGCTCTGGCACCCCCCACACCTCAGGCCAAAAGCGGTACTGCACAATGCTTTGGCCTGAATCCTGTTCATTTTGCGAGACAACACTCACAAACCGAGTTACGATTTTTAAAAATACAGTGCTCGAATTGCGAAACGCTTGTTAACCGCATTACTCACGGTTCGACTGTTCGACTGTATATTCAAATATCTTATTTGTATGTTTATTGAGGCTCCGGAGTCATAGGGGTATAAAAAAATCGGATCATCAGGTATAACCATAGAGGGGGATGTATCTTTAAATACACAACCGTTTGTATAGTCCAACTGAAAGGGAGAGTAATAGGAACAATTAAACCTGGGAATGTAAAAGATCCCCAAATCAGTGTCATTAAAAGCCACAAGGGGAAAAGGGTCTATGGTTGTTACCCCACAAACAGGATCCTTTGATGTGTTCCGAGACTTGAACTTGATTGATAACTTCCAATCACAGAATAGATAGATAAAGTTGGGAAAGATGATGAAAGAGATGAAATGGATTGGTTTCTGAGATTTCATAAAGTCAGAATATGACCCTTGAATCAGAAAAATGATAGTAAGCAATCCAGTCACTATTCAATTATACCAAGGCTTCAAGAAAATTAAAGACAATAATAATACTATAAGGATAAATTAAGTTACCTTAAACCAGAAATTCCACCAATCAGCTTCTAACTTCAGCTTGTTTAACCACTTCATTACCGGCCTATAGTAATATGACGTCTGCAGGAGGGATCTCCCATCCTGGGCGGGCGTCATATGACTTCCTCGGCTTCCCGGCCGTCTGGGGGGCGCGCGCGCCGCGTCACTCGGGAGCCGACGCATGTGCCCGGCAGCCGCAAGGTCCACTGGGCACCCGCGATTGCCGATAACAGAGCCGGGACGTGGATCTATGTGTGTAAACACACAGATCCACGTCTTGTCAGGTGAGAAGAGACCGATCATGTGTTCCCATTACAGAGGAACACTGATCGGTCTCCTCTCCTTGTGAGTCCCCTCCCCCTACAGTTAGAATCACTCCCTAGGTAACACATTTAACCCCATGATTGCCCCCTAGTGTCAACCCCTTCCCTGCCAGTGACATTTATACAGTAAATCAGTCCATTTTTATAGCACTGATCGCTGTATAAATGTGAATGGTCCCAAAATAGTGTCAAAATTGTCCGATCTGTCCGCCGCAATGTCACAGTCACGATAAAAAAATTTTTTAAAAATCGCAGATCGCCACCATTACTAATAAAAATAATAAAAATGGCACTAATCTATGCCCTATTTTGTAGACACTATAACTTTTGCCCTAACCAATCAATATACGCTTATTGTGATTTTTTTTTTACCAAAAAAATGTAGAAGAATACATATTGCCTAAACTGAGGAAAACATGTTTTGTTTTCTTAAAATTGGGATATTTATTATAGCAAAAAGTAAAAAATATTGTGTTTTTTTTCAAACTTGTCACTCTTCTTTTGTTTATAGCGCAAGAAATAAAAACCGCAGAGATGATCAAATACCACCAAAAGAAAGCCTTATTTGTGGGAAAAAAATGATAAAAATTTCATTTGGGTACAGTGTTGCATGACCGCGCAATTGTCATTCAAAGTGAGACAGCGCTGAAAACTGAAAATTGGCCTGGGCAGGAAGGGGCTGAAAATGCCCTGTATTGAAGTGAAGTGGTTAACTAAGCTTTAACGAAAAAACCTGGAAGCTGATTGGTTTCTATGCAGAGCTGCACCAGATTTAGCATTTTCCAGATTTAGTAAATCAACTCCTAAGCCTCATAATTCACAGCTCCTTTATTGGGCCATTTAAATGCCTATTTGATGGATCTGACAGCCAACTGTATAAGTGCACATGGCAGGGTGACAACGCTGGTGCCAATTGTGCGGCAGCGGCTTAGCGTTGTCATTCTGAAGCAGGAAGTGCTGTTACTGGCAGGATCTACAGGTAAGAAACTTTGCAGCAGATTCACAAAATCTAATTCGTATAAATGGCAACTTTACTTTCAACAAAAAATATAGCAAATAAGAAAAAAATATAAAATTTACTGTACAATTGCTACAAAAGCCATATTGTAATTTTGTCATTAAAAATTAGCTTTCCTTTTTAATTTGTAGCCCCTGTAATTTCCTGTGAAATTCAATGCAATATGGCAACCTGAAGGTGTTCTGTGCGCAAATGGTGTACAGAACACCCCAAGAAATGTCTTTCCTCACTTGGTTATTAGCTAACTGACTATCTCTGAAGTCTGCACTATGGGAAATTTTAGGCATCCTCTGCAAGAAAAATGCCATTGGCTCCCACTGTCAATCACAGCCAGTGAGGAGAGGGTGGAGGGGCGGGGCTAAGCCGTACTCTGTGTATCTTATGGACACGCACAGAGCTGGCTCAGGAGCGAGCACACTCGAGTGCCCCTGTAGCGTCACATATATCACATTTGGCTACCCGCTGGACTGCGCATGCGCAACGCCGCCATATGCGTTCCAACACTGTGGCGATCTGCGCTTGCGCAGAATTTTGTGGCCACACCCCTGAGTCCAGGTTCAAGCCCCACCATCCAAGTGGACATAGAGTTAGATTATAATTATGCAGAGAGAAGCAAGGCCATGCCCGAAGCGTGGCGGGCGAAGCGAGCCCGCGAGGGGCCCTGTGGCAAAGTGGCCTTACAACTGTGTTGGAACGCATATGGCGGCGTCGCGCATGCGCACTCCAGCGGGCAGCAAAGTGTGATGGGTAGCCGAATGTGACGTGACACCCCCATAGCAAGCAGCTGGCTATTGAGGCACTTGGCAGGGGGGAGGAGCCAGGAGCATCGGCGGAGGACCCAAGAAGAGGAGGATCGATCCTGCTCTATGCAAAACCATTGCAGAGAACAGGTAAGTATAACATGTTTGTTATTTTTTTTTTTTTATCTGAACATGTACAGTCACTTTAAAGGCAGAATAACATTGCAGTCACCATTGTGACAGCACAGCGGTTGAGGTTACTTATCACAAGTCTTTTGGCAGGTAAAGCAGATCCTATATGTGTTCCCGTTGCGTATTTATCGGTTGGGCTGAGAATGAACTCGAACACTTTCAGTGCAAAGGGCTGACTCTGCATAGTCACAGATGACTACCGGGTTGATCATGAGCTCTACAATAAAGGGGTATAAAATAAGTTGAAGACATAAGCATTCTCTGAACGCACTTGAAAAGAAGAGGAGAGACTTTTACGTTTATTGTGGTAAAGCAAACGACGGTGGCTTCCCTTCTATTGTAGCTTTCAGCTATAAAGGCAGATGTCTGAATTTACAAGGCAATGCCTTCTTCACTTGTTTTAATACAAAGTCATAAAAAAAATGTGTAGAATTAAAGAAGCATGCCAGAAAAACGTAAAGAAAAACTGTGTTTAAAGAGACCCTGTCACCAGACCAATCATTGCAACAAAATCTTCCCATAGGAGTATCTGCGCTGTGATATGGGGATTGCTTAGCACTGTGG
The DNA here is from genome assembly GCA_037952835.1 of Lithobates septentrionalis. Classification (NCBI taxonomy): domain Eukaryota; kingdom Metazoa; phylum Chordata; class Amphibia; order Anura; family Ranidae; genus Lithobates; species Lithobates septentrionalis. The sequence goes on from JBBDGP010002716.1 coordinate 317,393, forward strand.
TAGATGCGCTTGTATTGAGTCCATGTGAGTCAGGAATTGTAGTGAAGAACTTGCCTGCTCAGTTTTATTAAACAAAATGAAAAGTAAAGCCCTCACATCAGGTCGCCCACACAGGGGATTTTCATTGACACAAGTAACAGAAATACTAAGCCAACTAGTTCACTCTCCAGCTGCTCTTTCACTGGCGTTTCAGACCCAGCTCTCCTGGTTAACTTATGCCGCGTACACACGAGCGGACTTTACGTCAGACTTTGCCCGGGGAACGGGACTTCGTCAGACAATTCGATCATGTGTGGGCTCCAGCGGACTTTGTTTTCTCAAAAGTTGGACGGACTTAGATTTGAAACATGTTTCAAATCTATCCGACGGACTCGAGTCCAGTCGAAAAGTCCGCTCGTCTGTATGCTAGTTCGACGGACAAAAAGCCACGCTAGGGCAGCTATTGGCTACTGGCTATGAACTTCATTTTATTAGTCCGGTCGTACGTCATCACGTACGAATTCGACGGACTTTGGTTAATCGTGTGTAGGCAAGTCCGTTCATTCGGAAAGTCCGTTGTAAAGTCCATCGAAAAGTCCGCCGGACAAAGTCTGCCGTAAAGTCCGCTCGTGTGTACGCGGCATTAGCCTTTTAGTTGAAGCTCCCTACTGTAGAGGTTCAGTCCTGGCCTCTAGGGTTCTCCTGGAACCCTGGGCTCTCTCACTGCACGGGGAGACTTGCCTAGTGGCCTCTGCTTTCCCAGTCTCGCTTAGATGTCCCAACTCGCTCAGTCCTGTGGGTTAGGAATGTCTCCAACATGGAGTGCAGTCTCTCGATTAAATCACCTCTCTTAATGGGAGTACATGTTCCCTGGCTGGAGCACACAGCTCTCTTCTGATGGGGGCCCTGAGCTATTCTTCAAAGTCCCCAAGCTCCAGACCCCGATCCAGGATCGAAATCCCCATGCTCCAGACCCCGATCCAGGATCGAAGTCCCCAAGCTCCAGACCCCGATCCAGGATCGAAGTCCCCAAGCTCCAGGCCCCGATACAGGATCGAAGGCCCCACGCTCCAGACCCCGATCCAGGATCGAAATCCCCAGGCTCCAGACCCCGATCCAGGATCGAAGTCCCCAAGCTCCAGACCCCGATCCAGGATCGAAGTCCCCAAGCTCCAGGCCCCGATACAGGATCGAAGGCCCCACGCTCGAGACCCCGATCCAGGATCGAAATCCCCACGCTCCAGACCCCGATCCAGGATCGAAGTCCCCAAGCTCCAGACCCCGATCCAGGATCGAAGTCCCCAAGCTCCAGACCCCGATCCAGGATCGAAGTCCCCAAGCTCCAGACCCCAATACAGGATCGAAGGCCCCAAGCTCCAGACCCCGACACAGGATCAATGTCCCAAAGATCCAGACCCTGATCCAGAACCAAAGTTCTCAAGCTTCAGACCCTGATCCAGGATCGAAGTCCCCAAGCTCCAGATCCTGATCCAGGATCAAAGTCCACAAGATCCAGACTGTCAGGGAAGAAACCTGAGAAGAACTGGCAGATATGCCAATATCCATTATGGCCATGTGAATCCGTGCATGCGCATTAGCAATCGGCGTGTAGCGGCGAACGCACGTTAGCAACGACTAACGTGCATACGCAAAAACGTGCTAATTACCAGTCTTTTGCTGGCCTATATAAAGACTCCAATTTCTCTCATAAATCACTGGATTATCGCTCTGTATCCTGTGTCCCTTGCTTGATTACCTGTTAACGACCCGGCTTACCCTGACCTGTTCTGGCTTCTCTCCTGGTTCTGAAGATGGCTTGTTTCACGGACCTGCTCTTGTCTGTTCCAGATTGACTTCCTGTGTTTGACCCCCGGCCTGGCTTCTGACGACGTCTCTGCTTTTCCACCTGTTAAGATTCGCCAGTACCTCCAGGGACTCATTGGCTGTGATCACCTTCTCTGCTCCTGGCAGTCTGCTCCCGGAACCATCAGACAGCTTCACCGGCAGGCAACCTGTGCATCTCTGGGCATAGAACCCTCTGTCCCCAACTCCAGGGGTACTCTGCACTCAGCCACAAGTGGAGCCCTCTCGTCACCTAAGCCTCCAGCCTGGTACGTGACACAGACCACAATCTATGATCGAAGTCCCAAGCTCCAGGCCCTGATCTAGGATCAAAGTCCACAAGATCTAGACCCCGATCCAGGATCAAAGTCCTCAAGCTCCAGACCCTGATCTTGGGAGTACACCTGTCTTTTGGCTGGAGCTTGGGATCGAAGTCTCCGAGCTCCAGACTCTGATGCAGTCTTGAAGTTCCCAAGTTCCAGACCCTGATCTAGGAATCAAGTCCTCAAGCTCCAGACCCTGATCCAGGATTAAAGTCCTCAAGCTCCAGACCCTGATCTAGGATCGAAGTCCTCAAGCTTCAGGTCCTAATTCAGGACCGAAGTTCTCAAGTTTCAGGCCCTGATCCAGGATCGAAGTCCCCAAGCTTTAGATCCTGATCCAGGATCAAAGTCCACAAGATCCAGACCCTGATCTAGGATGGAAGTCCCCAAGCTCCAGGCCCTGATCTAGGATCAAAGTCCACAAGATCTAGACCCCTATCCAGGATCAAAGTCCCCAAGCTCCAGACCCCAATCTAGGATCAAAGTCCCCAAGCTCCAGATCCTGATCTTGGGAGTACACCTGTCTCTTGGCTGGAGCTTGGGATCGAAGTCCCCGAATTCCAGACCCTGAGCCAGGATTAAAATCCTCAAGCTCCAGATCTTGATCTGGGATTGAAGTCCTCAAGCTTCAGGCCCTAATTTAGGATTGAAGTCCCCGAGCTCCAGACTGATTTAGGATTGAAGTTCCCAAGTTCCGGACCATGATCTAGGATCGAAGTCCCCATATTCCAGACCCTGACCTAGGATGGAAGTCCTTAAGCTCCAGATCCTGATCCAGGATTAAAGTCCTCAAGCTCCAGCTCCAGACCCTGATCCAGGATCGAATTCCCCAAGCTCTAGACCCTGATCCAGGATTGAAGTCCCCAAGCTCCAGACCCTGATCCAGGATTGAAGTCCCCAAGCTCCAGACCCTAATCCAAGATTACCAAACCCAGAGATAACTGAAACCCCATTCTTCTCCATTCAGACACAATACTCTGGAGCCCTGTACTCTGCAATAGTGTGAATCCTGTGTGTCTTTTCTCTGTACTCACACAGTGGCAGAGCCTTGCACCATCACAGTGCATTTAACATATTTTATGCATTTTATTTACCTGTAAAATCCTCCCTTGTGTAGACATCCTATAGCCCTGAGACTGCTGCTAGGTACCGACATCTTGGATGTGATGTCAGTAGCCTAGTAGACTCAGAGCTATCACTCCAGTAATGCTCTAGTATTCTTCTTCACTCCCTTTCCTCCTCCTTCGGCTGCTACATAATCTGTAGGGAGGTTGGCGGAGGAGTGGCGGAGCTGGGCCAGCAATGACCGTAATTAGACACTTTTAAAACAGCAGAGGGCTATGACGTGCATGCAGGGAGCAGGCTGTGCTGAGGAATTGACTCTTGCATACATAGTTACATAGTTAGTCTGGTTGAAAAAAGACACAAGTCCATCTAGTTCAAACTATACTCTCTTGGAGAAGTCAAGCTTTTTTAGCAAAATCAGAGGCACACATAAAAAAGCTTTTTTTTTTTTTAAGTTGGTGAAATGGCCTCTTTAAAGCTCAATTTCAGCATAACCCCATGTTTACCAAGGTACAGTGAGGGGAAAAAGTATTTGATCCCTTGCAGATTTTGTATGTTTGCCCACTGACAAAGAAAAGATCAGTCTATAATTGTAATGGTAGGTTTATAATAACAGTGAGAGGCAGACTAACATCAAAAGTATCCAGAAAACCGCATTTCAAAAAAGTTATAAACTGATTTACATTTTAATGAGTGAAATAAGTATTTGATTCCCTATCAATCAGCTGGATTTCTGTCTCCCGGGTATTTTCTATACAGGTAACAAGCTGAGATTAGGAGGACTCTCTTAAAGGGAGTCCTCCTAATCTCAGCTTGTTGCCTGTATAAAAGACACCTGTCCACAGAAGCAATCGATCAGATTCTAATCTCTCCACCATGGCCAAGACCAAAGAGCTGTCCAAGGTTGTCAGGGACAAGATTGTAGGCCTACACAAGGCTGGAATGGGCTACAAGAGCATCGCCAAGCAGCTTGGTGGGAGGGTGAGAACAGTTGGTGCGATTATTCCCAAATGGAAGAAACACAAAATAACTGTCACTCTTCCTTCGGTCTGGGGCACCATGCAAGATTTCTCCTTGTGGAGTTTCAATGATCATGAGAACGGTGAGGAATCGGCCCAGAACTACAGGGGTGAAATCTTGTCAATGATCTCAAGGCAGCAGGGACCATAGGCACCAAGAAAACAATTGGTAACACACTACACCTTGAAGGACTGAAATCGTGCAGCGCCCGCAAGGTCCCCCTGCTCAAGAAAGCACATTACAGGCCCGTCTGAAGTTTGCTAATGAACATCTGAATGATTCAGAGGAGAACTGGGGGAATGTGTTGTGGTCAGATGAGACCAGAATCGAGCTCTTTGTTTGGAGAAGGTGGAATGCAGCCTATGACCCCAAGAACATCATTAGCACCGTCAAACATGGAGGTGGAAACATTATGCTTTGGGGGTGTTTTTCTGCTAAGGGGACAGGACAACTTCACCACATCAAAGGGACGATGGACGGGGCCATGTACAGTCAAATCTTGGATGAGAACCTCCTCTGAGCCAGGGCATTGAAAATGGGTCCTGGATGGATTTTCCAGCATGACAAGGACCCAAAATACATGGCCAAGGCAACATAGGAGTGGCTCAAGAAGAAGCACATTAAGGTCCTGGAGTGGCCTAGCCAGTCTCCAGACCTTAATCCCATAGAAAATATGTGAAGGGAGCTGAAGGTTCGAGTTACCAAACTCAGCCTCAAAACCTTAATGACTTGGAGAGGATCTGCAAAGAGGAGTGGGACAAAATCCCTCCTGAGATGTGTGCAAAACTGGCAGCCAACTACAAGAAACGTCTGACCTCTGTGATTACCAACAAGGGTTTTGCCACCAAGTACTAAGTCATGTTTTGCTTGGGGATCAAATACTTATTTTACTAATATATAACATTTGTATCATGCGTTTTTTCAGGATTTTTGGTTGATATTCTGTCTCTATCATTTAAAATACACCTATGATAAAAAATTATAGACCCTTCATTTCTTTGTAGGTAGGCAAACTTACAAAATCTGCAGGAGATCAAATCATTATTTTCCCCAATACTGCCGCCTCCTGAAGCCTGTGTAGGAATCGTTAAGCAATAGGAAGAGTACCTGTCACAATCTAGACATTACATACATCCACATAAAGGGAACATTGGGTGGTCTAGGTACGTTGGGGTGTTGGCTAAAAGTCCCAATAGTAACATGAAACGATGTGAAAGAACGGCCAGGACTGTTTTTGAAATAAACCTAGACAAACATTAGATAAAGAGACTTCAATGTTCTGAATAATTATTATTGAGCGCCTTTTCCTGGTTGACAGCGTCTCCATGTGCAGAAAGGGAGCAGATGGGCTCTCGTTAGAGGCGCCATGGCTGATTGCACATCCACAGGAGGACAAAATGGGATGACGGAGATTAAAATCAACCTGCATGGGCAAAGCAACAGGCTTGCTTTAACCGCTTAAGGTCCGCCCTACAGCAGTTTTACTGCTACATAGCGGTACCTCTGTGCCGGATTATGCATATATACGTGATCCGGCTCCTCCAGTAGGGGGCGCGCATGCATGCATGCCCCCGCTGGCTAGCTCCCACTATGATCACACACAGCGGGAGCCCAGATGTCCTCAGGCACCAACCATTTATCCAGCAGAATCGCCGTTCTGACAGGAGGTTAGGCATGGATCCTGTGTCTCTGCAAAGCAGGGACATGGATCCATCTCTTCCCCTAGTAAAAGCACCTCCCCCACAGTACACTAAAACACTGGCTAGGCACACAGTTAACCCTTTGATCGCCCCTGATGTTAACCCCTTCCCAGCCAGTGTCATTAGTACAGTGACCGTGCATATTTTTAGCACTGATCACTGTATTAGTGTCACTGGTCCCCAAAAAGTGTCCAAATGTCCGCCGCAATGTCTCAGTCCTGCTATAATTCGCTAATCGCTACCAATACTAGTAAAATAAATAAATAAAAACATCCCATAGTTTGTAGACGGTATAACTTTTGCGCAAACCAATCAATATACGCTTATTGGGATTTTTTTTTTACCAAAAACAGTTAGCAGAATACATCTTGGCCCAAATGTATGAAGACATAAGATTACTTTCCATTTTTCTATTGGATATTTTTTATAGCAGAAAGTAAAAAGATATTGGTTGTTTTCTTTTTTTTTTTCAAAATTGTCAGTGTTTTGTTTTTGTTCATAGTGCTAAAAATAAAAAACGAAAGGATTTTTTATTTTTTTTTAATATATATTTTTAAATGAACCTTTACAACCCCTTTAAGCACATTGTGTTTGTTTATGTTTGTGACTTAAAGGTTAACTCCACTTTTATGGGGAAAAAAATAGCAAATAAAGAAAAATAACTTTCCTTCACACTCCTCCAGACTGACTCTCTCACCAGCCCACCTGGCTGACTGCTTTTTATATCATACTGTAGAGTATAAGATTTCCTATCATTTGAGCCCAGTCTTGCCACAAAGAGTTAATCCAGCTCTGAGCAATCCTCTTTTATTGTCCAGTGAGATAAATCTTGACAAACAGAGAAAAACTTATCAAATCCTCCCCCTTGCTGTGAGTGACAGGTGATTTACATATCTCGTGCACTAGCCTAAGACACATGCATTCTTTTTTAATTCCCTCCCCCCACTCCTTTCTTCAGCAGCTCTGCAAGGATTGGCTGTTCCACACCTCACCATGATTTGGCATGCTGAAGTCATGTGCTTACTTTCCTATCTTTTCACTGGATGTTAGAGATCATAGCAGAAGTTCAGTGTAAGAAATACACAGGAGAAAATGCATATTGACAAGGGGAGTGTAGAGGTGGGCGGGGAGTCTACTGACATCACAACTCCACCCACCGAGCTCCAGACAACAGACCCGCCCACAGAATCTGCAGTTTTTCGGGTCTCATAACAGACAGAGGGGAGACATTTGACAGGTAAAGATACATGCAGGAGGCATGTATATCCTTATAGATAACCCCTATGGCAGTAGTTTAGAAAGGATGACATTGGGTTTACATCCACTTTAAAGTGCACCTCTGTCTTTAGGGAGAACTGGCAACATGTGTCAGTCTCCCCCCTCGTAAGTCCCCAGTAGTGCTGCTCTACTCACGCTGTCCTCTCTCTTGCTCCTGTGCCTCCAGGAAAGGCTTCCTCTTTGTGTTGTGGCAGGATTGGATCCTTCCAGCACCTGAGCCCCAGCCAAGGTCAACCCCCCCCAGACTAGAGGGCCATCAACAGCCTCTTCAGCACTAAACCTCCATCTTCCACCGACTGTACCTGCTGGCATGGCTCATGCCTATTTATGAGGTAAGCCTTGCCCCCTGCCAGCCCTCTACTGGGGATTGGTCAAGGTCCTCCTAAATATTTCAGGCAGCTGCTCCTAACACTCACCCACTATCTCTAGAAGTTTCTACAACATTCTAGACCAAGGGGAGGCACCGGAGGAGCTGTCTGGGTGAGTCATCCAGCCCTGACACACCGAATCCTGACCCAGATTCAGAGCTAATGCCGCGTACACATGGTCGGACTTTACCCGGCGGACTTTTCAACGTACTTTACGACGGACTTTCTGAATGAACGGACTTGCCTACACACAATCCACCAAAGTCTGTCGAATTCGTACGTGATGACGTACGACCGGACTAAAATAAGGAAGTTCATAGCCAGTAGCCAATAGCTGCCCTATCGTGGCTTTTTGTCCGTCGAACTGGCATGCAGACGAGCGGACTTTTCGACCGGACTCGAGTTCGACGGATAGATTTAAAACATGTTTCAAATCTAAGTCCGCCCAACTTTTGAGAAAACAAAGTCCGCTGGAGCCCACACACGATCGAATTGTCCGAAGAATTCCCGTCCACTGGGCAAAGTCTGCCGTAAAGTCCGCTCGTGTGTACGCGGCATAAGACTTAGCCCTGAGCCAACTAAATTTACCTATACTAACAAACCTACGCTACAAAACCTATCCTACATCTAGCACACACTAGAGGGTGCTACATAAAAGAGATGAGGAGAGTAGGAGGTGTTTGTAGTCCAGCCTATGGTGACAATGTTGCTTCTCCATAGAGACAGTGGCATGAGCATTGTCATTGTAGGCCAGGAAATAGGTTACCGACAGGATCGGCAAAAATGAATGCAGCCACCACATCTAAGGACTGCAATATATTACCTTCTTGTTTTTGGGTTTCGATAAACTTTAAAAAAAAGTTATGGCCTTTCTATAACTTGCCTGTCTGTGTCCCGATTGGCTGGACATGACTATCAGCGTGTCTTTTACATAACCCAGTTAATGAGTTTTATAAGACGCGTGTTCAGTAGCCCTGTAACCACACTTCTACGAGATATTGTCTGCGGGATTAAACCGTATTTTAATTCTGACTGCTCAGATATATACAGGTGGATTGAGTCACAGACCTGTGGCAACTTTCTCCCCGGTGTGTCACCCCTCAGTGCCTGGGACAAACTTAATGGGCCTTCAATGTCTCCTGTCCCCACTCCCCGCTGTCAGCTTTCCATGGCCCATCGACCAGCATGTCTGGGTGTCCTCATGCGGAGAGGAGTGGAAGGCGTATCGGAGGGGTTGTAGATTATTCCTGCCAGCCTCCCTAAGACACATAGAAGAGCAGTCACTTTATTCACCATCATCACCTCCTGATATTTATTATCACCTATTTTATGGCAAAGGGAGAAGATATATACATTTGTTGGTGGGGTGGGGGTTGCTCTAGTCTAGTGCACTATAGGCAGATCATTTAAGGCCTCCTCTCCATTTAAAGTTCACTCTAAGGAGTCGCAAGTTTAAAGGGATCCCCCACCCTGCACAGCCAGGCCCACCGCATCTTCACAGCAGACTTAAGGCAAGGGACAGTCCAGTGCTTTGTTTTGTAATTTTATTAGGGTGGGATTAATTTGGATAGGGAGAAGAGTAATATAGGATGCCCACTTGACTTTACTAGAACTTTCAGGGACAACTTCTTCTGTACAGCCATTTACAGTCCTCATCTTCCTCCAGCACAACACTTGCTTGAAGCACTACAACACCCAAGACCATCTGGCACTGTTGGATAGGTAGCAAATGCCCTTTACAGGCAGGGACCGTGGGCTCCTTGGTTGTGTGGCAAAGTCCTAGTGCCCAGCTGTCCTTCTGTGGCTACTGATCCCAGTACCACCTCTTCAGGCACTGCCAGACCACCTGGCTGCAGCTGCTCATTTCTCCAGCCCTCTTGGCTACTTCTCCACAGTCCTTGCAGACTGACTCTGGATCCATTCCAGACTGCTTGTACCCAATCCCTTCAGGCATGCCCCTCAGTCTTCTGATTGTCTCACTTACAAGCCCACTTGGCTGTCTTCCTCCCTGGAGAATTGCCCGGCATTGTTCTCCTCCTGCCTCCGGTCAGGACACCTCTGTGTGTCGTGAAGAGGGTCCCTTCCGCACCCGAGCTCCCAGACCCAAGGTCACCCCCCCCATAGTAGGGGGTTACCCTCAAGGGTCTCCGACAGCCTCCTAACACTCCATCTCCATCTTCAACCCAGAGTATCTCAGAGGGCCTGCCCCCACCCAACCCATCTGTTGGGGATTGGTCAGAATACTCCAGGCAGCTCCTCCTCACCTCCACTCCCATTCTTCTGGAAGTTTCCAGCAAGTTCCAGAAATAGGGGGAGGTCCATCTAAGAGATGCTGCCTGTGAGTCATCTGGCCCTCCCTGAGTCACTCAAACCCTGACCCAGATTAGCAACACAGGCTTGGATGCCAGCCAAGCCAAACAATTTCCTACACTTACAAAACCCTATTCTAGCACACTAGAGGGCGCTACCCACAGTTGTGCCGCTCCTCTCCTTCACTGAAATGGCTTACTCTGATTTCACTGCACACTGTGAGCTTCTCACAATGTGCATTAGAAGCTGCAGCAAGTCAGATAGAACCCAGCTTATTTCCTGGCTGGAGGACCTCCAGCATCATCTAGCCCAGGATCCAGAGTCTAGCCTCGGGAGGGGCACTGCCAGAAAATATGTTTTTTTTTGCAGGCAATTTATCGAGGCAATGGCTGGTGTTAGCGCTTTCATCATCACGGCACCATGGTTGTTATGGTGTCAGGATGATTGAAGAGCATTATTTATATTATTACATTGTAATATAAAATGAAATGGTTCAACTCATCATAATGCAGAATCTGTGGGAGCCCCGAGTGTGTCACTTTCCACGTCGACCTGCCTTCAGATGCAGCTTGTCACTTGCCACGTCCCTGCTGCAAGCTGCAGATTGTCACTTGCCTGCCACCAGATACTGATTGTCACTTGCCACGTCACCTGCCACATGCTGCTGATTGTCACTTTCCAGGTCCCCTGCCACATGCTGCTGATTGTCACTTGCCACGTCACCTGCCACATGCTGCTGATTGTCACTTTCCAGGTCCCCTGCCACATGCTGCTGATTGTCACTTGCCACGTCACCTGCCACATATTGCGGATTACACTTGCCACGTCACCTGCCACATACTGCTGATTGTCACTTGCCATACATTGCGGATTACACTTGCCACGTCACCTGCCACATGTTGCTGATTGTTACTTGCCACATCACCTGCCACATGTTGCTGATTGTTACTTGCCACGTCACCTGCCACACATTGCGGATTACACTTGCCACGTCACCTGCCACATGTTGCTGATTGTTACTTGCCACGTCACCTGCCACACATTGCGGATTACACTTGCCACGTCACCTGCCACATGTTGCTGATTGTTACTTGCCACGTCACCTGCCACATGTTGCTGATTGTTACTTGCCACGTAACCTGCCACATGTTGCTGATTGTTACTTGCCACGTCACCTGCCACACATTGCGGATTACACTTGCCATGTCACCTGCCACATGTTGCTGATTGCCACGTCACCTGCCACACATTGCGGATTACACTTGCCACGTCACCTGCCACATGTTGCTCATTGTTGTTGCTAAGGTGCAGATTGTCAGAGTGAAGGCAGGCAGCAGAGAGATGATTTAATCTCTCTGCTGCCCATGGCTGTACAGTGAGTGCGGAACTGCAGTGATGCAGGACGGGCGGTGAGAGATGATGTCATCTCTGTGCTCCCCGCCCGCCAGCTCACTGACTGGCCAGTCTCTCCGCTCACCTGTGGACCGGTCCGCTCCCTCACTCAATGTCACTCACTCAATGTCTGCCCTGCACGCCCTGGCAACCCCCCCCCTCACTCGTCCGCCAGCGCTGACCTGCCCGCTCGTTAACATGCACACTCGGCTGGCGACCCCCCCCTCACTCGTCCGCCGGCGCCGACCTGCCCACTCAGGCTCTCTCTCACCTGGCCCGCCTGCTCTTTAACCGGCACACTCGGCCTCCTGCCCGCTCACTCATCCGCTGACTGGTCTGTCACAAATTTCTCGGAGGGGGCAATTGCCCCGTTAAACCCCCCCCCCCCGGACGCGCCCCTGATCTAGCCAAGAGCTTCTCAACCTTTTTTCAGTGGCGGCACTCTTAAAAAGTATGTAATATTCATGTTACTTATCCATGGGAGTCCTCATTCTGGGATGATGCAAACAACCACCTTGATGAAATTAACTTCACATCTAAGTCCCCCCTTCACATCAGATGGCCTCCTATCACACCAGAGCCCCTACTTTACATCAGAGTCCCCCCCTTAACATCAGAGGCCCCCATCCCATCACATGAGAGGTCCCCCGATCACATCAGCGCCCCCCCATATATCAGAGCCTTCCCCTATATATGAGAGTCACCCCTTTACATCAGAGTCCCCCAATCATATCAGAGGTTCCCAATCACATGAGCGTTCCCCCCTTCACATCAGAGCCTCCTCTTTACATCAGAGTCCCCCATCACATGAGCAGTCCCCCAATCACAATAGAGTCCCCCCTATATAGCAAAGCCTCCCCTATTCATGAGTCCCCCCATCACATCAAAGCCTCTTCTTTACCTCAGAGCCCCCCCAATCACATCAGATGTTCCCAATCACACGAGGAGTCCCCCCCCCATCACATCAGAGCCTCCTCTTTACATCAGAGTCACCCCAATCACATCAGAGTCCCTCCTATATATCAGAGCCTCCCCTATACATGTGAGCCCCCATCACATCAGAGTTCCCCCCATCGCATCAGAGTTCTCCCATCACATCAGAGTTCCCCCCTATATATCATACTCTCTCCCTATACACGAGAGTTCCGCATTACATCAGAGTCACCTCTATTCATCAGAGGCCCCCTACACATGAGTCCCACCATCACATCAGAGTCTCCCTATATATCAGAGCCTCCTCTTATACACGAACGTCCCCCATCACATCAGAGTCACTCCTAAACATAAGTCCCTCTATAACATCAGAGCCCCCTCTTTACATCAGAGACCCCCAATCACATCAGAGATCCTAATCACATCAGAGACTCCCATCACCTCAGAGTCAAAAGACAGCTCTCGGTAACTGCTAAAAAATGGTAGCCAGTGACACCAGTCCCCGATCATGTGACTACTATGACAGCCAATTACATCAGAGTCCCCCCATCACATCAGAGTCCCTCTATATATCAGAGCCTCCCCCTATACATGAGGCCCCCATCACATCAGAGCCCCCTAGATACAAGTCTCTCCATCAGATTGGAGCCTCCTCTTTACATCAGAATCCCCCCCAATCACATCAGAGCCCCTCCTATATATCAGAGCCTCCCCCTACACATGAGTCCCCCATTACATCAGAGCCACCCCTTTACATGAGAGACCCCCCAATCACATCAGAGGTTCCCAATCACATGAGGAGTTCCTCCAATCACATCAGAGTCCCCACTTCACGTCAGAGGTCTCCTCATCACTTCAGAGTCAAAAGTCCCCCCATTACATCAGAGTCCCGCTATAAAACAGAGCTTCCCCTATACATGAGTCCCCTATCACATAAGAGCCCCCAAGACAGGAGTCCCTCCATCACATCAGAGCTTCCTTTTTACATCAGAATCCCCCCATCAAATCTGAGGTACCTATCATGTCAGAGGTCCCCCATCACATCAGAGCCTCCCCCTTTACATGGGAGTCCCCTATCACATCAGAGTCACCACTATACATCAGAGGCCCCCTATACATGAGTCCCCCCCATCACATCAGAGCCTCCCCCTTTACATGGGAGTCCCCTATCACATTAGAGTCACCACTATATATCAGAGGCCCCCTATACATGAGTCCCCCCCGTCACATCTGAGCCTCCCCTTCACATCAGAGGCCCCCAATCAAGTCAGAGGTCTCCCCATCACCTCAGAGTCAAAAGACAGCTCTCGGTCCCTGCTAACATCTGGTAGCCGGCGGCACCAGATCCTGATCATGTGACCACGGTGACAGCCAATTACAGTGTTCACATGATCGCCAATCCTTAACCTCCCCCCTCCCCCCTCCCCCAGGCGCACAGGTAAGGGGTTAAATAAACTTGACTATTTACCAGCATGTCTCGGGATCTAAAAATTAAACACAGAATATTACGAAAATATTAACATTGCAACTCCTGATAGCAAATAACTTCCCGGTTTCATTTATAATAAGGTCTCCAAATAAAAAAAGAGATAGCAATACAACTTCGTTTTCTTCAATCTGCAGGAAAAAAAAATGCAAATTGTGTGCAATTACTTTCTTTGGGATTATTAAAAGCTAAATAGGCAGAGCATTAGGATTAATAACGGTAGGAAAGTTTATTTAAATTATATAGCACGGGCTAAGGATGATCGCGGGAAAGAGGCGTTTCAGTATGACAGAGCGCAGAAAATTAGTTTTATAGCTGAGGAAATTTTGGATCCTAAATTCAGGACCTAGAAAAAAAAAAAAAGTTACAGAATAAAATGTCAAGCTTAGACATTGTCAGACATGGCCCGAGTAAATATCAAGAAACTTAAAGGTGACATACTGCCAGGGTAATTATTATCCGTAAGAGAAAGGCAACTTGTACTTGTCACTGAGTCCCTGGATCGAATAAATTGAGGTTCATTAAAATAGAACTATGACATCTCATTAAAAGAAAAAGAGAAAACATAAAAATGATAAGAGTAACTGCGCAGTTTTTTCTTAGTCCCCTAGATTCCAGGGAAGTGCTAATGCAGCTTCCTGTGATAGGGTGACAACTATGCTGCACTGCTCCTGAATTCAGAGCAGAGTTGTCACTCACTTGTAGGCCGTACCTTCCCTGCACTGCAGTGGGAGGAGTTATTGCAGGGGAGGGGCTATCAGCATGATCAAAAGCCTGTCGCTTCTCAATCATTACCTGGCCACGCCCAGTCCCGCCCACTGCTTTCTGGACTGAGAGCACTACCTTTGTTGCTGAAACCCTCCCACTGTGAGCTGCAGGGTCTGGGAGGGGGAGCGCAAGAGACACAAATGAAGGAGGATTGGCTCAGTCAAAAAATGAAAAGGAAGTGTTTTTTTTTTTTTTTAAGGTTTTTATATTTATTTATTTTTTTATTATTTCTAGTATTTTTTTTTATATTTATTCATTTTTTATTATTTCTCAAGTTTTTTTTTTTACATTTATTTTATGAGACTTACCGGTATGTACCACATAGTAAATGGATTTAGGGCATATCATACAGGAGACTTTAGTTATACTTTAATACACTTTTTCATGCTATCATGACTTATATTTAAAGCAAAACTTCTGTAATTGTTTTCATCTTTCCATCTATTAAATGTTCTGCCCTTTTTGATTTAACTTTGGATAGTAAAACATTTTTTTTCTGCCACTAAATCCCTTATACTGCCCAATTCCTGTTTCCTGTCTGGTAAAAAGCCTAGGCTTATGACATCATGCACAGCTCTCTTTCTCCCTCTCTCTCTCACGCTCGTGAGAGTTTGCCAGGAAGGGAGGGGGGATGAGCCATAAGAGGGCCAATGAAAGCTGCAGAGCTGGAGGTGTGCCTCTGTGTGTCTGTGTAAATCCAGAAAGTCAACAGGCAGCAGCTTTAGCTGCCCACAGTTAAAATGGCTGCAGCCAGATTCAGTGGAGGGAGATTTCTGCAGCATATTTGGCAAGTACAGAATCACAGTATACATAGCTCCCAATTGTCCCTGATTACGAGGGACTGTCCCTGATTTGGAGCAATGTCCCTCTGTCCGTCTTTACCCCTCATTGTCCCTCCTTTTGGTCTGATTTATATAGTTTTATATAAAATGCACGCTCAAAAGCAACATGCATATATGTGAATCGAGCCTTAAGGAGAATTAACCCCCCAAAAAAGGTTAATTAAATCAACAAGGGCTTGTTTTACCACTAATATTCCTTTATATTGGCTTTTAAAATGTACAAATGCAGCAGTTTAGAATTTGGATGAAAGGTTTAGCACTGGGAAAACACTTTTTGAAAGATAAAAAGTGAATTTTATATACAACTATATGGATCAGACCAAAATGAGGGACAAGTGAGGAGGAATGAGGGACAGAGGGACATTGTTCTAAAACAAAGACAGTCCCTCGAAATCCGGGACAGTTGGGAGCTATGCACTTTGGTAGGATTGGAACAGAAATGTGAAATATTTATTTCAGAATGGTCAGTGCATTCCTAACTCAGAGGCCTTGATGGGCAGAATCAGGAATCCCTGGCCTGTAGAGCTCCTTATTAGATGTTCCCAATATTGGCTGCCAATAGAGTGGCATTGCCAGGATGGAAAACCAAAGCCTTGGGTATATGGTGTCATGAGTATGTATCCCATTATGAATGTTCAGGTTTGTCTGGAGTTACCTTTTACCATACACAAGTCTTTCCGTGAAACATTTGGAAATCAAATTTGGAATTGTGGGAATATAAACCCAATCTTTAAAATATCATGTACAGTGGAATCTTGGTTAACGAGTAACGCGGTTAACGAGCGTTTTGAAAGACGAGCAACTTTTTTTTAAAATCCTAACTCACAAAACAAGCAGAATTCAACTAATGGGGTGTGCAGTACCGCATTTGGCCAGAGGTGGGGGAGCGCCGGTGACACTCGGAACGGTTCGGAGCCATTCGCAAATACTCTGAACCACTCGGAAATACTCAGAAACACTTGGAAATACTCCGTTCCTGAGTGTTTCCGAGCCTTTCCGAGTTCAGCCGAGCTGTCCCCGAGTATTTCCGAGGCTCTCTGGCGCCCCCCACCTCTGGCCACATGCGGTATTGCATGCAATAGAAGTCAATGCTGAGCGAATTATCTTAGTTTCCATTGACTTCTATGAGGAAACTCGCTTTGATATGCGAGTGCTTCAGATTACAAGCATTCTCCGGGAACGGATTATGCTCGTAATCCAAGGTTCCACTGTACATTTTAACATGTTCATTCAATAATCAGTATTTTTAAATCTGCAAGTTTCAGTAAAATTCACCATGAGGGTCGGTGTGCAGACACTTCCTGTTATAGGGTGACAACTCTCTGTCCTAGTCCCCCCAGTTGTGCTCCTGTGTTGTCACATGGGTTTCCGATGGAGACTACCAACACACATTACACAGGCATGGTTCACTGTTGTTGCCATCAGGAAAACCACTCTGAGAAATGCCAGGTTGCCATTGCTGGAGTGTTTGTAGAAAGGAAGTGGCAGCAAAGAGGCAGCAGAAGATTAGCACTGCAGATATGCAACAAAGAATGGAAAAAATCTTTTCAGTATTTTTTCAAAAACAAAAAAAAAACAATAACTATGCATTCTTTCCAACACTTTAGTCCCGGTCCTTGCCCTGCTCACAGCCTGCCCAGTGACTGCCCTGCCCACTTAAGAGTGGCCTGCCCAAACCTTGTCTCCACTTATGCAGGACCACCTACTTGTGCCCCCTGATCACCATAATCAATACCTCAGGGCTTGGTAACATGCAGCAGCCCCTGCTGCACCTCTGAAAAGCGATCCTTGCTGGTTCCCTTTTCAGAGACATTTGATACATGGATAGGAGGTGATATGTTGCCTCATCACTTTCTAATTTAACCCCATAATGCACTTCACATGGCACAAGGTTGTGGCTTAGCTCCCAACTGTCCCTGATTTTGAGGGACTGTCCCTGATTTGGAGCAATGTCCCTCTGTCCCTCTTTCCTCCTCATTTGTCCCTCATTTTGGTCTGATCTATATAGATGTATATAAAATGCACTTTTTATCTTTCAAAAAGTGTTTCTCAGTGCTAAACCTTTCATCCGATTTCTAAATTGCTGCATTTGTAAATTTCAAAAGCCAATATAAAGGAATAGTGGTGGTAAGAAAAGCACTTGTGGGTTTAATCAATCTTTTTTTTTTTTGTATAATTCTCCTTGAAGCACATTGGTCTCATTATCCTGATTGGGCATCATATGACGTCCAGCAGGATAAGCCACCCGCGGGGGGCGCGCAGTGCGGCAAAAGGTGCTGGGGTGTGTCATTCTGACACAGCGCATATCGGATCTCGGTAAAGAGCCTATGATGTAGGCTCTTTACCGTGTGATCAGCGGTGTCCAATCACAGCTGATCACATCGTAACCGGGAAGTGCTGGTTATCTGCTTTTCCTCTATTCACCCTGACAAGGCGCTGGTAGAGAAGCCGATCAGGGGCTCTCCTGACAGGGGGGGGGGGGGGGTCTGCGCTGATAATCAGCGAATTGATTAATTATCAGTACAGACCCATCAGCAATGCCCACAGGTGCCCACCAGGGATGCTAATCTGTGCCCATCAGTAATGGGCTAATCAGTGCCTCCTCATCAGTGCTGCCTATTAGAGCCATCTATCAGCGCCCATCAGTGCTTCCCATTAGTGCCACTTATCAGTGTCCATCATTGCCTCCTATCAGTGCTGCCCATCAGTGCCACCCAGTGCCCATCATTGCCGCCCATCAGTGCCCATCATTGCCACCCATCAGTGCCCATCATTGCCACCTATCAGTGCCCATCAGTGCTGCCCATCAGTGTCCATCATATATATATACACACACACACACACACACACGTGATTCTGTACAGAACGGCCACCCTGTAGCAGTAAATCGACTGTAGGGCAGTCGGCAAATATTGAGAAGAATTAGAACCATGGTCTGGGTTTTATTGCAGTGTCTGTTTGCAGTGGGGAGATTGGTTCTCACGTCCTCTTGCATCACAGGGACAGGAAGTCCCAACGGGGACAGAAGAGGGACTAAAACACAACCATAGCCCTCAGCATTCTGCGGTTTATTTACAATGAAAAAGAAAAGTTTTGTCCGGAGTTCCACTTTAAGACTTGATACTATGTTTGTAGCACTCTGTTGGATGTTGTTTAAAATTGCAAATTGTTTCTGTAAGTTTGGTCTCCTAAAGTGAACCGTGCCCCTCCATATCAATCATCAGAGGAGAGATCAGGCAGTAAAGCAACTACCACTATAATTAAAGCCATTTCTCATTATCCCTGGTGTGTTAATTAGAAAGATAAGGACATTACAGACCAGTCACTTCTTGTTCAAGCTTGAACTTCCACTGTAAATCAAGCAGCGATGACACATAACTACTGGTGTGGTCATTACATTATTCTTACTTACGGCAAATGTGTACTTAGATCTACTTAGCGACATTAACAACCTCATGTCATCAGACAAATGAGAACCCCCCTCCATTGTTCTTTATAAAATATGTAAGGGATTTATAGCGGTACCCAAGATACATCCTCATAATTGCTTAGAAGTATAGATATATAATGATACGTCCAACCTGCCATCAAGGACGGAATGAAGGCCTTGGCCACGTTACCACTGCTCTAATACCACTTGCGTTGGACAGGGCAAGGCCACAGCTTTGAGTTAACAAAACCGTAACACCAAATGAACCATCAACAACCAAATAATCAAAACCAGGAATGGACATACTATTGTGTAGCCCAGCTTTTCTCAAGCTTTTTATCCTAGAGGAACCCTTAAAGTGATACTAAAGTCATAGAATCACCCAAGCTATGGTTCACACAAAAATTGAGGCAATGTTTCCTCCTATGAAAAACTGTGGAGGGCCTGGGTAGCACCCTTGTCCTAAACAGAGCTGCTAGTAAATTTAGTGGTGCTAGGTGGTAACTAGCCTGGGTAATTTGTAGTCTTGGATCGAATGGGTTTCTCCTAAGCTTGGGTTTAACTGTGATTTATCGCTTTTCAATAGGTGGCACTGTTACCTTTGGCATTAGTATGATCAGGGCTTTTTTTCTCAAACAATAGGTGCTGGAACTTAACCACGCCCCCACAAAACCCCTCCCCTACACACACACCCCAAATCATATCGAATAGTGGGTGTATTCAGTCACCAGGATTGCATTACATACAGAGTGCAGAGCTGTCACTTGTAAACACAGAAACCAGACTTCTGTGTTTACAAGTGATTGTGGTGAGTAGGCACCAAAGGGTCTGAGCCAGAGGTGGTGGAACTGAGTTCCACCAAGTTCCCCCTGAAAAAAAGCCCTGAGTATGATATATTACAATGAATTCAGGTTATGAGTGAATATGCTTTTCTCAGCCAATCAGCAGGAGTTTCTTTGGGCCACTGAGGCTGCTGGGATAGTCTATTTATTTGGAGAGAGTCATATGATCGGGGTTCTTTCCACCCGGGCTGCGGCCTGGGTGGAAGTGTGTGGAGCAGCAGCTGAGGTGTAGGCCTGAAGCCTAACCATGTGTAAAGGGGCTTGGCCTGAGGGGAGCCTGATCACTGCCAGGAGGCAAGGAAGAAGAAGTTGCCAGAGGGTCAACCACTCCTGTTGCCAGAGGCAGGTGTAAAAGGGATGGAGTTCTGAAGGAGTACCAGAGGAGATTCTTCATCAGCCGGGAACTGTGAAGTAAGTGAGAAAGCTTCAGTAGAGACTCATCCAGGACTACAGTGGGTAGCTGTGAGTAAAACTTGAAGGAGAACAGCGGGTACCTGTAAGTAAAGCTTGAAGAGAAGTACAGCGGGTAGCTGTGAGCAAAGCTTGAAGGATCCAGCGGGTAGCTGTGACGGCTCGGCCATGCCCTCTCTCTCTCCTCATTGGCTCACTGACTTTGATTGACAGAAACGGTAGCCAATGGTGTCCGCTGTGTGTCTCGGGCAATCAGGAAGGAGAGTCCAAGCTTTTCATGCAACATCGCTGGATCCAGATGGGGCTCAGGTAAGTATTAGGGGGGCTGAGGGGGCTGCTGCACACAGAGGTTTTTTTTATCTTAATGCATTGCAATAAAAAAACCTTCTGCCTTTAGAACCACTTTAATATAAATTTCAGGTCTCAGGGAACCCTGACAAGGGCATTAAAAGAGAAAGAAGCTGCATACTCAATAGGCGATCAAATCAGCTGCTGAAAGTGCTTAAAAAACTCCGGGTTTAATATCACTTTTAGGCCTGGTACACACCTACAGTGTGCAGATTGCAGTTGATGCATATTCCAGCAGCATTTTGCGTTTTTAATGCATGTTTTATATCTATTGAAATTTATGGAACCAAAAACACGACCTGCTGGTCCCTGGCCCATTCCATAAAATGCACAGGTGTGACCCATAGGAAACCATGTTAAATTGATTGTAGTGTGTTTCTGCAAAACTGAAAATGCTCTAAAAAATGCATAGGTGTGAACCAGGCCTTACACCTTTTTAGTCATTTTACTAATAATAAAAAAAAAAAAAAAAATTGTGACCAAAAATTACAACTTAAAAAAAAATAAAAAATAAAAATTACTATGCCTCCTACTAAAAACCTTGGACTTTCTATTTTCCATAAAGGGGTCATTTGGGAGATATTTGTACTGTTCTGGCATTTTAGGGCCTCAAGAAATTAGATTTCGTCCATCGGTACATCAGGATTGATACATTTTCAGATACATCCCATAGTTTGTGGACTTTATAACTTTCCTATAAATTAAATAATATACACGGATTTGAGTTATTTTCAAAGAAATGTAGCAGTATACATTTTGGCCTAAATTTATGACATAAGAATATGTGTTTGCAAAAAAACGCAGTAAAACACGTTTAAAGAAAAAAAAATAGTTTTTTTTAGTTTATTTAGCAAAAAAAAAACAGTGGTGATTAAATACCACCAAAAGAAAGCTCTATTTGTGTGGAAAAAATGCTAAAAATGTCATATGGGTACAGTGTTATGCACCGTACACACGGTCGGACATTGATCGGACATTCCGACAACAAAATCCTAGGATTTTTTCCGACGGATGTTGGCTCAAACTTGTCTTGCATGCACACGGTCACACAAAGTTATCGGAAAATCCGATCGTTCTGAACGTGGTGACATAAAACACGTACGCTGGGACTATAAACGGGGCAGTAGCCAATAGCTTTCCATCTCTTTATTTATTCTGAGCATGCGTGGCACTTTGTACGTCGGATTTGTGTACACACGGATTTTGTTGTCGGAAAATTTTATAGCCTGCTCTCAAACTTTGTGTGCCGGAAAATCCGATGGAAAATGTGTGATGGAGCCTACACACGGTCGGAATTTCCGACAACAAGGTCCTATCACACATTTTCCATCGGAAAATCTGACCGTGTGTACGGGGCATAACAGTGCCCTGAAAGCTGAAAATTGGCCTGGGCAGGAAGGTAGGAAGAGTGCCCGGTATCGAAGTAGTTAAGGAACCTCCTATCGACCTCCATGATACCCTGGATGAGAACAGCTGATCCAAAACCAACTTTGACATCAGAAACCAATTATATCCAGCAACACCACCGATAGAGCTGTCACAATGAACATAAAAGGCAAGGAAAGTAAGGTAGGAAGTTGTCCAGCAAGTCAAAAAACCTCAAGTCACTATGGCCACCCTTTGTACTTCCTAAAGTAGCCTGCCAGGCCCTCTACTCACCTTACACTTTTCTACATATGCAGCAGTCTTCCCTAAGAGACCCTCCTAAACCTAAGCCCTACTTCCAACCATCACCATGGTTCAAGGAGCCTTTCCTTCTCACCTATGCCAGGCCATCCAACCCTACACCACATTGTAGCCGAAATATGAGAACATTTCATGATCCCATTACCCGCAAGTACCAGGTATTCTTCCTCGCTGCATGAGCCAAGGTTCACTTAAAGAACACAAGGAACAGCATGGAGGAATTTCTCATAGTATTGGTCTTGCTTAGATACAGAAAATACAATAACGGTTATTAAAAGAACAAAGAAAAGGGAACAAACAAATAAAGCTATTGGAGGAATACTGTGCCATTGTAATTCCGTATGCGGGAAAATCTTGTGGCAAGATAACAAGCGTTTGCAAAAACGTCGGCTACAAATAGTATAATATCTTTAGTGGTCGCCAGGGGGTAAAATCCTATAAACATTTATAGATAGTTTTATACTCAGAAATTGAAGCACTAAAGATGGAACAATTAAAAATCTAATTCCCGATACATCTGAAATTTCAGAAATCTTATCGGAAAAAAGTCAGCCTAATGGGCTCATGCAGTCACAAGTTGTGAGTTGATGGAGGTTTAATGGAACCTTTTTTTTTCAATATAGAACGGCTCTTGCATTGTATTGTTTCCCCTTTGCTTGCAATATAACTGCTAAATGGTGAATGATTGGGCTGTCAATCATTGTTAACTAAGCTAGATAGAAATCAAGACAAGACCATCTAAAGACCACATCCAACCAAGCCTTAAAGAGGTCGGGAAAGCTTAAAACCTCTGTCTGGTGCGTCTTCTTCCTTGAGACCCCTTTTGAGAGATTTTTTACCCCAATTTCCTGGGTGGTCAACAGAACAGGAAGTAAGAGGAACCTTTTCTTGCAATTTACCTGCTAAATGGTGAATGATTCGGTTATCAATCTTTGCTACCTAAGCTAGACGGACATCAAGACAAGACCATCTATTAAAGGCCAAATCCAACCAAGTTGTAGAGGGGTCAGGGAAGCTTAAAACCTCTGTCTGGCGGCGTCTTCCTTGTGACCACTTTTGAGAGATTTTTCCCCATTCCTTTTTGCGTGTCAACAAGACAGGAAGAAGTACAAAGAATCTTTCCAACAAGGATACAAAGAGCAGTTGGAAGATCTCCAAAGACCCAGCAAGAGTAAAACCAAAACCATGTGATGGAAAACTCAGCCTGAAACTAGTGACCATGTTTTGGGGAATGCTAAACATTTAAATCACATGCAACCTTCACACATCTCCTCTCTATTGTTCCCCCTTTGCTTGCAATGCATTCTATTTACCTGATAAATGGTGTACAATTGGGTTATCAACCATAGCCATCTAAGCCAGATAGACATCAAGGAAAGACCATCAATTAAAGTCTAAATCCCACCAAAACTATTTCCATTTGTGGAGAGGTCAGGGAAGGCTTATATCCTCTTTCTGGTGCTTTCATGCAATTTGTGACCCCTTTTGGGAATTTTTTTCCCATTTCCTGGGGGGGTCAACAGGACAGGAAGTAAGAAGAAACTTTGCTTGCAATTTACCTGCTAAATGGTGAAAGATTGTATCATCAATTGTTGTTAACTAAGCTAGACAGACATCAAGACAAGACCATCTAAGAACCAAGTCGCAGAGTGTTCGGGGAGGCTTAAAACCTCTGTCTGGTTCTTCTTGCTCCTTGTGATCCCTTTTGAGAGATTTTTCCCCATTTCCTTTGTGGTCAACAGAACAGGAAGCAAGGGAAACCTCTTCAACAAGGATACCGAGAGCAGTTGGAAGATCTCCCAAATTCCAGCAAGAGTCAAACCAAAACCTTGTGATGGCATACTCAACCTGAAACCAATGAATATGTTTTGGGTGGTTGCTGATGATTTGAATCATGGTTCCCCCTTTTGCTTGCAATGCATTTTATTTACCTACAAAATTATGTATAATTGGGTTATCAATCATTCTTTTTTTTTACAAAATTGTTTTTTTTTAATTTGTTTTGATAGAAAGTAGTTTACAGGTTCAGATAGTACAAATGCATCCATAAACAAATCTCTTTTACAAAATATAAAAGAAAGTGCAATAGCCCAACGGGGGCCAACTGTTATAGTTATACATCATATTTACCAAATTCCCCAATGGAGGAATGAAGTATACCACTGGTCACCAAAGGGTAATGAGTGTGGACCTCGTAGGGCACCACAACCTAAAATCACAATGCTATATACAGCAGGGATATTTCCATGAACACATGGGTTATCAATCATTCTTAACTAAGCTAGACGGTAGGGTTTGCCACCCTATCCCTTTAAAACCGAATACATTTTAATTACACAGGTTCTGCAGGTTAATGCAGGTAAGGCACTAAGTGAATTTAAAGTGGAAGTAAACCCTCCTATCGTTTTCAGCCAAGGAAGCTGCCATCTTTGCCTCTGTTTAATCTACAACTGCCATGATGCTGCACATGTGATCAGTTATCAGTGATCAGACACTAGCCATTGGATAGTTTGACAGTCTGGTTGAGAGCACAACCAATGAGAGGTTTACATTCCCGTCACGTGCCGGAAATGTAACTGTTATTTGAAACAGTTAAATGGATGGGTTTACTTCCGCTTTAATTACAACCTTAATCCCCATCAGAACCTGTGTAATTAATACGTGTTCAGTTTTAAAGGAATGAGGTGACAACACTACTAGACAGACATCAAGAAAAGACCTAATCCAAACAAGCCGTAAAGAGGTTAGGAAAGTGTAAAACCTCTGTCAGGTACTTTCTGCTCCTTGTGACCCCATTTGGGAGATTTTTCCCTATTTCCTGGATGGTTAACAGGACAGGAAGTAAGTGCAAAATTTGCTTGCAATGTACCTGCTAAATTGTGAACGATTGGATTATCAATCATTGTTAACCAAGGTAGATGAACATCAAGACAAGACCATCTAAGACAAGACCAAATCCAACAAAGTCATAGAGAGGTCGGGGAGACTTAAAGCCATTGTCTGGTGGTGTGTCTTGCTCCTTGTATCCCCCTTTGGGAGACTCTCCCCCCCCCCCCCCCCCATTTTCTTTGTGCTCAAAAAGGCAGGAAGTAAGAGGAATCTTTGCTTGCAATTTACCTGCTAAATGTTGAACAATTGGGTTATCAATCATTGCTAACTAAGCTAAATGGACATAAAGACAAGACCAAATCCAACCAAGTCGTAGAGAGGTCAGGGAGGCCTAAAACTTCTGTCTGGTGCATCTACTTCCTTGTGACCACTTTTGAGAGATTTTTACTCATTTCTTATGTGGTTAACAAGACAGGAAGTAAGAGGAATCTCTCCAACAAGGATGCAAAAAGCAGTTGGAAGATCTCCCAAGACCCAGCAAGAGTCAAACCAAAACCTTGTGATGGAAAACTCAACCTGAAACTAATGAATATGTTTTGGGTAATTGTTAAAAATTTAAATCACATAATCACATGCAACCTTGTAACATCTATCATTCCCACTTTGCTTGCAAAGTTGCAATGCATTTTATTTACCTGCTAAATTGTGTACAATTGGGTTATCAATCATAGCCATCTAAGCCAGACATCAAGGCAAGACCAGGGCTTTTTTTCAGCAGGAACGCGGGGGAACGCAGTTTCAGCACCTCTTGGACTGACTGTATGTAATGGCAAGGGGGTGCTGTGGTGTGCTGCAGGGTATTGATGCTCACTGCTGGGGATCTATTTTGCAAGGGGGGTCTATTGTTGCTGGGGAGGTCTATTGTTGCTGGTGGGGGACCTATTGTTGCTGGTGGGGGACCTATTGTTGCTGGGGGGTCAGTTGTTGAAAGAGATCTACTGTTGGGGGAGGGGTCTATTTTTGATGGCAGCCAGACAGACTATTAATGCTGGCTGTGCGGAGATCTGTTGATGCTGCTAGAAGTCTATTGTTGCTGGTGGGGAAATGTTGTTGTGGTTGGTCAATTGTTGTTAGGGGGATCTATTGTTGCCGGCTGCACAGGATCTATTTTACTGCTTTTCTTGATATCATTACCAAATTCCATACAAATTACTTAACACCTCAAAATGATACTTGGTTCTATATTGTCTAAAAGGGAACGTACTGGGAGGTGGGTAGGGGGCAGAGAAAAGGGGTAACTCGGAAAGGGGGAGTTCCTGCACCTATTGTCTGAGAAAAAAAAGCCCTGGCGATTACCATTTACATCCGTACACGTGACTTAAATATGCGTTCTCATTTGAGCACTTTAAAATATATTTCTTATTTAAACTGTTCCTTTGGAGGTTTTTTTTTTTGATCAACTGCATTCCTATCATAAGGGATGAACAACAACTCTTGCGAAAGCATGGGGCATGACAGGTCCTCTTTATGGAGAGATCTAAGGTGTAATAAAATCCCTTTGTGGAGTATGTGGTTAGGATGTCTGACAAGGCTCCGTTATTTCTCAACTATTGTAAGTACCTACAGAGGTGGCGCAGTGGGTAAAGCGCTTGAAGTGTTAACGTGGGGTCATGAGTTCAAATCCCCGCAGTCTGCTAGTTTTGTTGTGTGGTGCGATTACCATTTACATCCGTGTACGTGACTTAAGTATGCGTTCTCATTTGAGCACTTTAAAATGAATTTCTTATTTAAACTGTTCCTTTGGAGGTTTTTTTTTTGGATCAACTGCATTCCTATCATAAGGGATGAACAACTCCTCTTGCGAAAGCATGGGCCATGACAGGTCCTCTTTATGGAGAGATCTAGGGTGTAATAAAATCCCTTTGAGAGTATGCAGTTAGGATGTCTGACAAGGCCCCATTTTTTCTTCCCTGTTGTAAGTACCTACAGGAGGTGGTGCAGTGGGTAAAGCGCAGTCTGTGTTGACGTGGGGTTGTGAGTTCAAATCCTGGTACCGGCTTGATTGGATTAAATGGGTGAAGAAAATGACCTACCTGCCCAAGTATGAGGCTGATGCAATGGGTGACATTGGTTGGCACCATAAGGGGACCGGCAACTTGGGATGGGGCCATAGGAAGTGACTGCTAAAAAGGGTGGGGAGATGGGAACTAATGGGGGGAGTGACTGGTAAAAAGGGGAAGCAAAGTCTCACAACTTGTTAGGGAACTGCTGAACAGAGGAGGGGGCCAGAAGCTGCATGGGTGGGAGAATGCTGAAATGGGGTTTGGAAGGCAGGGCACATCAGTGGGTATGGGAGAGCCCCAAAGAGGGGTGTGGTATAGGGGGGATGCTGAAAATGGGGTGCAGTGGACAAGGAAGAGCAGAGTGCTTGTGGAAAGAAGGGGATTGGGGGGAGCAGGGGTTCAAGTGGGGGGGTAGATAAGGGAATGCAGAAAGTGGGGGGAAAGTGCTTGTGGAAAGACTGAGAAGAGGATTGGGGGGGGGAAACAGGGGTTCAAGTATGGGGGGTGGGGGGAGTAGATAAGGGTATGATGAGCATACCTTTATCTTGTGCTTGTGGAAAGGGGGGGTTGTGGAGGAAAAACAAAAATGGGTTATGGGAGGGGAAACCTCCCTTGTGGTTTGTCCCTCTAATCTATTGTTGCTGGCTGCAGGGGATCTATTTTACTGCTTTTCTTGATATTACCAAATGCCACCTCAAAATGATACTTGGTTCTATATTGTCTAAAAGGGACGGTACTGGGAGGTGGGGCAGAGAAAAAGGGGTGACTCGGAAAGGGGGAGTTCCTGCACCTATTGTCTGAGAAAAAAAGCCCTGGGCAAGACCATCAATTAAAGACCAAATCCAACCAAGTTGTAGAAAGGTCAAGGAAGGTTAAAACCTCTGTCTGGTGTTTCTTGTGACCACTTTTGGGAGATTTTTTCCTATTTCTTGTGTGGTCAAACAGGAAGAAAGAGGAAACTTTGCTTGCAATGTACCTGCTAAATGGAGAATGATTGGATTATCAATCATTGTTAACCAAGTTAGATGGACATCAAGACAAGACCATCTAAAGACCAAATCCAACCAAGTCGTAAAGAGTCGGGGAGACTTAAAACCTATGTCTGGTGGTGTGTCTTGCTCCGTGTGACCCATTTTGGGAGACTTTTTTCCCCCCATTTCCTGTGTAGTCAAAAGGACAGGAAGTAAGAGGAATCTTCGCTTTGCAATTTACCTGCTAAATGGTGAACAGTCATTGCTAACTAAGCTAGACTGACATCAAGACAAGACCAAATCCAACCAAGTCGTAGAGAGGTCGGGGAGGCCTAAAACCTCTGTCTGGTGCACCTTCTTCCTTGTGACCACTTTTGAGAGATTTTTACTCATTTCTTTTGTGGTTAACAAGACAGAAAGTAAGAGGAATCTCTCCAACAAGGATATAAAGAGCAGATGGAAGATCTCCCAAGATCCAGCAAGATACGGGGTGGTGGTGCGATGTTTGGTCTAATGAGTGAGGTGGACCCACATCCCAAAATACAGGGAGAAATGGAAATTTGATCCTCTTACGGGACTTTAAAGGGGACACCTACTCAAGAGTAATAAAGTATAATGAGGAGTATAGAAGGTATAAGTTTGATTGCAAAGGGTTAGGTATTTATTTAGGTATAGGTTCGGGTAAATCTAGGGTACAACAGATGAGTTGGCATAGGGTACAGGATACAAAATACAAACATGAAACATGTTGTATTGCCACGTTTCATGTTTGTATTTTGTATCCTGTACCCTATGCCAACTCATCTGTTGTACCCTAGATTTACCCGAACCTATACCTAAATAAATACCTAACCCTTTGCAATCAAACTTATACCTTCTATACTCCTCATTATACTTTATTACTCTTGAGTAGGTGTCCCCTTTAAAGTCCCGTAAGAGGATCAAATTTCCATTTCTCCCAAGATCCAGCAAGAGTTAAACTAAAACCTTGTGATGGAAAAACTCAACCTAAAACTAATGAAAATATTTTGGGTGATTGCTAAAAATTTAAATCATGCAACCTTCTTACATCTCCTATCTATCGTTCCCCCTTTTCTTGCAATGCATTTTATTTACCTGCTAAATGGTGTACAATTGAGCTATCAATCATTGGTAACCAAGCTAGATGGACATCAAAACAAGACCATCTACAGACCAAATCCAACCAAAGTCATAGAAAGGTTGATGAGGCTTCAAACCTTGGTGCTTCTTGGGACCCCTTTTAGGAGATATTTTTTTCCCCATTTCCTTGAGTGGCCAACAGGACAGGAAGTAAGAGGAATCTTTGCTTGCACTTTACCTGCTAAATGGTAAACAATTGGGTTAGAAATCACAGCCATCTAAGCCAGACAGACATCAAGACAAGACCAGCTATTAAAGACTAATGCCGCGTACACACGGTCAGACTTTTCGGCTACAAAAGTCCGACAGCCTGTCCGACAGACTTTTGTCAGACTTTTGGCGGACTTGCGGCAGACTTTCTAACGAACGGTCTTGCCTACACACGATCACACAAAAGTCCGACGGATTCGTACGTGATGACGTACACCGGACTAAAATAAGGAAGTTGATAGCCAGTAGCCAATAGCTGCCCTAGCGTGGGTTTTTGTCCGTCGGACTAGCACACAGACGAGCGGATTTCTGGGTCCGGCGGAGTTACGACGTAAAGATTTGAAGCATGTTCCAAATCTAAAGTCCGTCAGATTTGCGGCTGGAAAAGTCCGCTGAAAGTCCGGGGAAGCCCACACACGATCGGATTGTCAGCCATATTTTGTCCGTCGGCGTCCATCAGACTTTTGTAGACGAAAAGTCCAACCGTGTGTACGCGGCATTAAAACCTCTGTCTGGGTGCGTCTTCTTCCTTGTGACCCCTTTTGAGAGATTTTTTTCCCCATTTTTCATTTGTGGTCAACAGAACAGGAAGTAAGAAGAATCTCTCCAACAAAGATACAGAGAGCAGTTGGAAGATCTCCCAAGACCCAGCAAGAGTCAAACCTTGTGATGGGAAACTTAACCTGAAACTAATTAATGTGTTTTGGGTGGTTGCCGACGATTTGAATCAGATGAAACTTCCACATGTCTCCCAGGGACTCCATTGAGTTCAATTGTCTGGAGCCATTAGAGAGCAAACAGAGCCGTAGTATATTCTCCATAATGTACAATAGAGACTCAGCTCCCTTTGCATTGTGGAAGAAGATGGAGCAAATCATGGAGCAGAACCAGGTGGGTCAATTTACAGTTTTTAGCCCAAATGAGAAATTTTGGGGCAGAATTGTCCTTTCGGCCTAGTTTAGGGTGGTTGGTAAAAGACAGGCAGCGGAGCTGTATTTTTACAGCCGCTTCCAAGCTGCAAAAGTAGCCATATGGGGGTATACGTATTCTGTGGGTGCTTTGCATCACAGCATGGCAAAAATTACCCCCCCCCCCCCCCCAAGCACGGCAAACATTTTTGAGGTTATGCAAGATTTACACTAAAACTGGTTGGGGGGTGGTAATCATTTTGACCCCCCCCCCCCCCCCCCGAGCTGAAAGACAACCACAGGGGGTATACACATTCTGCGTTGTAAAAATGATCCTCTTTGTCATGTTTGGCGGGCAGTACCACATGCCAAGTGCGACCCATACAAGTGAAGGGAGCTGCACCACAACCGCATGCAATGCATCATCCCCGTATCTCTATATTTCTCTATGCAATACAGGCAGATCGTGGCTGGTAGGAAGGGCGGTAAATAGCAGACCACCCTAGGTATTTCCACCTGTGATGCTCAGCCTCTACGATTGATAGGAACTGAAATCCAGTTAACAAAAGGGTTGACCAGGCACAATCAGGCTGGGGAGGAAAGGGCTAGATGATGCTGCAGCCAGGAAGTGAGGTGGCCTGTCTCTGACATGCTGCATCTTCTAATGTGAGAAGCTCACAGAGAAATAAGCAAATATCAGTCCAGGAGAGGAGCTCAACTGTGCAAGACTGAAAGGAAGGAGTTCAGCTTTACCCCCTTGTCTACCAAGGTATGTTTATATGGTGGGGCTGTGATGTGAAGGGAGACTGAGGACACTGATGTAAAGGGGAGATTGTGATGTAAAGGGGGGGGGGCTGAGGACACTGATGTAAAAGGGGGGCTGTAATTTGAAGGGAGACTGAGGACACTGATGTAAAGAGGAGACTGTGATGTAAAATTGGGGGGGGGGGGGGGTGATGTAAAGGGGGGGCTGTGATGTAAAGGGGGGACTGAGGACACTGATGTAAAAGGGGGGCTGTAATATGAAGGGGGACCGAGGACACTGATGTAAAGAGGGGGCTGTGATGTAAAATGGGGGGGGGTTGTGATATAAAGGGAAACTAAGGGCATTGATGTAAAGGGGGACTAAGGATTGTGATGTAAAGGGGGGACTGTGATGTGAAGGGGGACTGGGTGTTGTGATGCAAAGGGGGGACTGTGATGTGAAGGGGGACTGAGGACACTGATGTAAAGAGGGGGCTGTGATGTAAAATGTGGGGGGTTGTGATATAAAGGGGAACTAAGGGCATTCATGTAAAGGGGCCGTGATGTGAAGGGGGACTGAGGACTGTGATGTAAAGGAGGGGGGGGGGGGGGACTGAGGACACTGATGTAAAAGGGGGACTGAGGACACTGATGTAAAGGGTGGACTGTGATGTAAAATGGGGGGTGGGGGATGGTTGTGATATAAAGGGAAACTAAGGGCATTGATGTAAAGGGGGGACTGTGATGTGAAGGGGGACTGAGGACACTGATGTAAAAGAGGGGCTGTCATATGAAGGAGGGACTGAGGACTGTGATTTGAAGGGGGGGCTTTGATGTGAAGGGGGACACTGATGTATGGTGGGGGGCTGTGATTTGTAGGGGGCACTAAGGGCACTGATGTAAATATAAATGACATCACATGTGCGGTATCGCTGCCATTGTCGTGAATGAGAGCCATAAATCTGGAGCCATCATCTGTGGTTCAATCTAAACTGGTAATGTTTTTAAAGCATAACCTATGTAACATTTTTGGGTAACCTAGTTTTTCACGATTTCACAGGTGTGTGCAATTTTAAGGCTTGACATTTTTGGTATCTATTCACTCGATGCAATCCCAATTGTTATATTTTACTAAAAAACTGGATCTAATATTGTGTTTGTTTGTGGCTAAAACTCATTTTAATGTATTTTTTCCAGAAAATATGCATTTGATAAATAGAAGCGCAGGTATCTTAAAAAAAATTTTAAAAATTGCCACCGTCCACTATTTTATTCTTCAGGGCCTCTGCTTTCAGAAAATGTATAATTGTGTGGGGTGTTTTAAAGCAGATTTTAAGCACTTAAGCTCCAGAATGGTTTTACCCCCCTTCATGATAAGATTATTATTTTCAATTTCATGCTCCCAACTTTGTGGGAACAGTTTGGGGATGGCCCCTTCCTGTTCCAACATGACTGCGCACCAGTGCACAAAGCAAGGTCCATAAAGACATGGATGAGCGAGTTTGGGGTGTAGGAACTTGACTGGCCTGCACAGAGCCCTGACTTTAACCTGATAGAACATCTTTGGGGTGAATTAGAGCGGAGACTGCGAGCCAGGCCTTCTCATCCAACATCAGTGCCTGACCTCACAAATGCGCTTTTGGAAGAATGGTCAAACATTCCCGTAGACACACTCCTAAACCTTGTGGACAGCCTTCCCAGAAGAGTTGAAGCTGTTATAGCTGCAAAGGGTGGGCCAACTCAATATTGAACCCTCCGGACTAAGACTGGGATGCCATTAAAGTTTATGTGCGTGTAAAGGCAGGTGTCCCAATACTTTTGGCAATATAGTGTAACAGAAGTTCTCTGCAGCTTTGGCTGGTGTCTCTCTAATTTTGGAGACCGTACATCTATCCACACGAGGCCATTGATCTACAGACACCCGTCTCGCCATTAACAAAAACAAGTCTCCTAACCTGTCTAAAATGACATCACCGTGTCACAGCTCTGCGGTAACGCTGCTAGAACGAGCAGAAATTAAAAATGAGGTGTGAGACTTCACACCATTTCCTCCATTAAATTCATCCATCTCCTCCGGAGTGTTTGCACTACATGTGTAGACGCCAGACGTTCGCAAGGCAGCAGCACCCTGACATCACCGCGTCCCGAGAACATCCTATTCCTCACTACCTGCAATAAGCCACTCGGAGACTACAGACAGCAAGGCACAGACCCAGAGCAAAAGATTTCCAATTGGTTGCTGCAGATTTTGCCAGTTCTTGTAGGGATAAGCCTCAATGGGCTTAAAGGGGAACTCCACTTTCATGGGAGAAAAATAGCAAATTAAAGAAAAAAAAAAAAATACAGCATATACAATTGGAATTGGATGTTATAAAAAAATGACCCTTCCTTTTCAATCTGCAGCTCTGTCATTTTCTGTAAAATGCAATATGGCCACCTGGAGGCGTTCTGTGTGTGTGTATATATGTGTATATATATATATATATATATATATATATATATATATATATATATATATATATATATATATATATATATATATATATATATATATATATATATAATATATATATATATATATATATATATATATATATAGTAAAGCGCTGCGTAAACTGTTGGCGCTATATAAATCCTGTATAAAAATAAATGGAGCGCCCCCCATAAACGTCATTTCCTGCTTGTGTGATTAGCTCACCGATTTTCCCAGAAGTCTGCACTAAGATACAAATCAGATTTTGAGCATCCCCTGCAACAAAAATGTCATTTTTGGAGAGATACTCCCAAAGGGAGACCACGTCTAAAGGGGTGCAGACCCCGCCACTTTCCTTATTAGAACCCCACAAGTGCAGCAGCTGATTGATGATTATAAAATCGCTCCCATTCACATTTTTTTGCACATGGACACAGACGACCAAACAGCTATTGTGTAAAAAAAAAAAAAAAAAACCCGAAGGTTAACACTGCACTCAGGGGCGGACTGACAACTCATGGGGCCCCCGGGCAATAGGAGATTATGGGGCCCCCGGGCAATAGATTATGGGGCCACACAGTATACACACACAGAATACATATACACACACTGAAAAAGGTACTGGAGAGGCGGGGCAGTTATAATCGTGGGATTTTTAAAAAAAACACTGATTTTAACATCCTGTCCCTGGTTTTATTGAAGATGGCAACCTTGATGGGGCCCCTTAATGGCATAGGGCCCTCGGGCAGTGCCTGAGTGCCCGAATGGTCAGTCCGCCCCTGACTGTGCTAGAAATAAAAACTAAAAAATATACTGAAAATAAATAAAAGCTGCCAGCACCAAAAGTCTAAATACAAAAAAAAACTCAAATGCAATGTGATAATTATAGATGCATCGCTAATAATGTGAAACCAACATCAATAATATTTGAAATGAAACAATGATTTGAAAAGTGATGGTGAAAAAACTCTCAAAACTAAAAAAACTAAGGCAGATACCACAATGAAAATTAAAACTAAAAAGTGGTAAGTGATATACTGAATGAATCATACATAATATAATAATGAAACCACGTATTAAATAGCGACACTAAACATATGTAAAAAAAAGATAAAGTTAATCTAATTTGCAAATCGGTGATAAAAAAAAAACACCAAACATAGTCCCAATCCAGTGAAGATCCATGCAGAAGAAATCAAGATAAGATAAGATAAAGATAATTGGTGAAAAAAGATCCTTTTTCTAAGTCCACACCCAAGTGCGTAATAAATCTCCTTACCAACTAAAAATGACCACCGTTCCTTTGTTAAAAAAAAAATTACCACCGTTAGGCAGTCTCACCAGGCACAGGGAATTCGGTCTCCCAAAAACCTATACAGGTGTCTGAAGTTGAGACTATAATCATGGCACTCGAAAGACAGAAACAAAAAATGCTCCCATGGTGTAGTAATCCATAAAAGGTAATTTAATGAGCCAAATGAATTGCACTTACAAGATATTTCAGCCTTCATAAGCGTAATAACAATGTGGATCAAAGATGGAGATCGTGGCGTCTCCACGGGCTTCCTACTGCTTGCTTCCCATCAATCTCCTAAGAGAAAACGTAGTGACGTCACCATCACAGGCTCCACCCTACGCGTTTCGTCACGATAGGACGTCGCCTGGGGATTGGCCCGAGTGAACAAACAGCTATGTTTACAGATTCGCTAAAAGGGCCAGAATGCCAGCCTTACAGATATGATGTTGGTCCCAAAACTATGGACAAACAAGATATTTGGGGGGGGCACACCCTAAAAGATGCATTAAAGATGGTGCAGCCATAAGATCGTACAACAGAACAAAATATTACAGCGCACACATGCAAAAAAAAAGACATTTACCTTTAGCAAGGCTTATTTAGAACACCTAAACATTTTCCAAAAAACATTATAGAAAAATATGGGGATTTGGTCACACCATATTGCTATATGGTGCTTAAGCCCACTTACTGCGACAAAGTACCCCATGATCAGTGGGTCCTACACTATCCATGGAGTGGGAGATCCTGCTTCTCTACACCATGGGAGAAATACACTCCTCTATATGGGAGAACTTGAGGTCTCCACCCATGACACAGGTGGACACTAATGAGAGGTAGGGAGTGGGGTGCTCCTCACCCAAAAGGATTTGGTCAGGATCCATACAATAGACAAAAAAATAATGTTATTTTGAAAATGTTTAGGTGTTTTAAATAAGCCTTGCTGGAGGTAAATGTCTTTTTGCATGTGCGCGCTGTAATATTTTGTTCGGTCCCAGAACTATGCACGCACCATCAAATGGGAGGTCCACCAGCCACGGCTCGAGGAAACCTTAGAAACCTCTGGAGGAACCTTAACAATAAAACGGTTACCTTTCCGGCACGTGCCGGAAATGTAGCACTCCCATTGGTTGTGCTCTCAACCAAACTGTGAAACCATCCAATGGCTGGTGTCATAACTGATCACATGTGCAGCATCATGGCAGTTCTAGATTAAACAGAGGCCAAGATGGCGGCTTCCTTGGCTGAAAGCGATAGGAGGGTTTACTTCCACTTTAAGGTTCCATGTAACCCTGTTTGAGAATTTCTGGTATAGACTATTTTTAGATTTTACACATTGATAAGTGAACTCTTCAGCACAATGACTAGGACCCAAGTTATTTTCCTATATCGTCTGTTTTATAATTGTTCTGCAGAAGCTGTAACACAGTTTTAGGCCTTCAACACCTCCAAAAAGCCTCTTACTGACACCAGGTGCTATTATTCTTTCACAGCAACAAATGACCTCTATTCAAAATTCTTCTTGCTCCAGCAAATACAGATAGGAGGAGGAGAAAAAGAAGCATTTGCGCGCCATGACCTTAATCCAGACTTCCTTCGCCGTCCGCCTGCGCCATGCTATGTAGAACCTTCTACGCGGTGAAAGCCAATCGTGACAACCCCGCTCTGTTTAGAAGTCAAGGTTTTAAGAATGGCTCAGCGTCTGGCTGTTCTAAATCACCTGCAGAATCAATCAAGGGTCTCCACTAATGACTACTCTATATGCGTAAATGTGCCGAGCGAGCCGCTATGATTGGCGCATGTTATGCTGGATAAATTCCAGGAGGCAACGTAGCATGTCGTCTAAAATTGTGTTACTGGCACTTAGCCTCTGCAGAGCTGTCAGTGTGCCAGTGTGAAGGAGCTGGAGGAAGAGTAAAGGAACAACAGGTGGGCACGATGTTCCTAAAGGACAGGAGCGTGCAAACAGCTGCAGGCACACCTGAAACTCGTGCACACCCCTCCACATTATTAATGCACATGTTCATCCAGCTGCCTCCTTCCCCTAACAAGTTCATTTTTAAATAAAACCTGGTTTCGTCCAAACCTTATTTAAGTTCCTGTGACATCATCACCGGGTCTCTTTGCTTCCCTATGCAATGCAGGCAGACCATGGCTGGTGGGAGGGGCCGGCGAGGTCCTGTACCATTAGCTTCTTGAATACATCACAGCACCCCCGCCTCAGTACTGCCCAAGTGCCCTTATCCATGATGCAAGCAGTGGGCTCGCTCTTTGGAGGGGTTATGCAAATATTAAAATGCCTTGATGGGTGGGTGTCGGTCTGGAGAAGGGGGTGTTCCTAGGCCAACTGTATTTGCATGCAGATCAGTTTAGGTAATGCCCTGTCTGATGCTGCTGAGCATCCGTGATTGAAGGAACTGAAATCCTATAAAGGAAAGGGTTGGGCCAGGGAAGGGGATTCGATCGGCTTCTTTCATCCAGGGTGACATTTGGGTTGCTCTGGGGTGCTGCTAACACGAGATCCAGTTTGCCTTGGATCAGAGATAGATGAAGAGACACTGATGTGATTGGAGGGGGGGGGTTCTCATGTATAGGTGGACTTTTATGTGATGTGGGGGACTCTGATGTATGGGGGGGGCATGGATGTGAAGGGAGAGTTCTGATGTGATGGAGGGGGGGTTCCCTGATTTGAAGGGAGGGCTCTGACAAGATGATGGGGGGGGTCCTCTGATGTGTAGGGAGGGTTCTGATGAGATGGGGGGGTCCTCTGATGTGAAGGGAGGGTTCTGATGTGATGGAGGGGGGGTTCCCTGATTTGAAGGGAGGGCTCTGACAAGATGGGGGGGGGGTCCTCTGATGTGTAGGGAGGGTTCTGATGAGATGGGGGGGTCCTCTGATGTGAAGGGAGGGTTCTGACATAATTGGGGGAGGGGGCCTCGAAGTGAAGGGAGGGCTCTGATGTGATGGGGGGGGGTCATCTGATGTGATCGGAGGACTCTGATGTGATAGGGGGTCCTCTGATGTGACGGGAGGGCTCTGATGTAATGCAAGGTCCCCTGATGTGATGGGGGGGTTCCCTGATTTAAAGGGAGGGCTCTGATGTGATGTAGGGGGGGTCCTCTGATGTGATGGGGGGGTTCCCGGATTTGAAGGGAGGGCTCTGGTGTGATGAGGGGGGGGTCCTCTGATGTGATGGGGGGGGTTCCCGGATTTGAAGGGAGGGCTCTGGTGTGATAGGGGGGGGGGGGTCCTCTGATGTGATGGGGGGGGGGGGGTTCCCTAATTTGAAGGGAGGGCTCTGATGTGATGGGGGGGTCCTCTGATGTGATGGGCGACTTTGATGTTGATTTAATTTTATCAAGCAGGTTGCATGCATCATCCCAAGCTCAGGTTTCCCATTATTAAATGTTGTTTATAAAATGCCAAACTGTGCCCCCCCCCCCCCCAAGATGTATGAGCATTAAGACCCCTTTCACACCGAAGGCGTTTTTCAGGCGCTAAAAATAGCACCTGAAAAACGCCTCCCCTGCAGTGTAAACACTGGGGGCGGTGCACTTGCTGCACGTTAGAAAAAGTCCTGCAAGCAGCATCTTTGAAACGTTTTAAAAAGCGGTGTATACACGACTCCTCCACCGCCCCTGCCCATTGCAAAGATTGGGCATCGCTGCTGCAGCACCTGCAAAGTGGCGTATTTCAAGGAACATTTAACCCTTTTTCAGCTGCTAGTTGGGGTTAAAAACGCCCTGCTAGCGGCTGAAAAGCACTGCTAGAATAACGGTAAAGCGGCCCGCTGGCATTATGAAAGGGGTCTAAGTGTCAAGTAAAAATCCCCCCCACAAAAGAACTGAGCACTTATTTGCATGGTTACCCCTAAGCATACATTTTACCATCCTCCCAGTACAAATCTGGCCCACTGCCGTAATCACCCCCCAGCTCAAATGCCCCCCACCACAAAATATCACCCCCCCCCCCTCCCCCCAGCACAAATCCTCTACTGCTAAAATTTCCCCTTTTTAGTACTCATTTTCTCCCCCTTCCCAGCACAAATAAGCCCTCAATCCCTCTCCTGCCATGAATCTGCAACTGTGCCCCATCATTGGTAGAAATTGCACCCCATCATTGGTCATTGGGAGGAATTGTTCCTCCATCATCATCAAGGGGCCGAATTTGGAAACCACTGTTCTAGACTTTGTGACTCGCAGTATTCCCCCAACACATACAGGACTTTAAAAATGTATTTACTCTGAAAGAACTAAGGGTGCAGACCAAGTTCTTGTGACCTCCTACACCCCTTATGACATCCACCTGCAGGAAGGGGTAATCAATCAGTGGTGTTGAAGGTGCCAGGTCTAACATCAACCTGCCTCCTTAGAGATTCCACCGACATCTACTCTAGCTGCTTCAACAAATGATACAAATGTTTTAGACTTTGTTCATTGTGTCGTGCCAACACGGCGGAGTAAATATATTTGAAAAATCCTGTATGTTTTGAGAGAATGCTCTTCTCCTCCTGCTTTCTGATACTCACCCGCAGGAATGGTGAATCAGTCAATGGTATTGAAGGTGCATGGTCCAACGTCATCCAGCTGCCTTATGGATTCCACCACCTGCTGGCTCCCTCCCTCAACAAATGATACAATTGTTCTAGGCTTTGTGACTCAGAGTATTCCCCCAACATGTATTATTTCAAATATATTTGCACAACATGATGAAAAAAGGACTCCTTCTGACACCCATCCGCAGAAAGGGTTCTATCGGTGGTGTTGAAGGTGCTAGGTCCAACATCAACCTAGCTTCTTAGAGATTCCACAGACAGCTGGCTGCTTCCCAAGTTCTAGATTTTGTTACTCTGGATATTCCCCCAACATGTACAGGCTATTTAAAATGTATTTACTCTACTGTGTTGGCACAAGACAATGAACAAAGGCCTCCTACCCACCTTCTGACACTCACCTGCAGGAGGTGTTCTTCAATCAATCATGTTGGAGGTGCTAGGTCCCACGTCAACCTGAGATTCCACCAACAGCTGGCTCCTTCACAAGTTCTAGATTTTGTGATTTCCAAAATGTACAGGATTTAAAAAATATATCTACTCTATCGTGCTGGCACAACACAATGATCAAAGACCTCCTACCAACCTGCAGGAAGGGTTAATCAGTGGTGTTGAAGGTGCCAGGTGCAACGCCAATCTGGCTTCTTTTAGATTCCACCACCAGCTGGTTCCTATAACAAATAATACAAATGCTCTAGAATTTGTGACTCATTCCCCTAACATGTACAGGATTTTAAAAATATATTTACTCTACCTTGTTGGCACAACACAACGAACAAAGGCCTCCTACACAACTCCTGGCACCCACCTGCAGGAGGGGTTCTTCTTTCAACGGTGTTAAAGGTGCCAGGTCCAGCACCAACCTGCCTTCTTAGAGACTTCACATACAGCTGGCTCCTCCAGGAATTGATACAAATATTCTAGACTTTATCATTTCACCCAGTGAATCAGAGTATTCCCCCTACACATGCAGAATTTTTTTAGTCTGCAATGTAGGCACAACACAATGTACAAAGTCAGTAGACATGTCATTTCCTCCTACATGCCTCCTGACACCCACCGGTAGGAAGGCGAAAGCCGGAGGGGGTCTTCAATCAATGGTGATAAAAGAACATTTAACCTTGTTTATAGACAAGGATAGATTTCAACGATGTGGCCCACTGATGACGAACGATAATGACTATAGCTCATTGTAGCTGGGTAACTTCATATATCTTGAATAATGTACATGTTCTACATATGGTAAGTCAAAAAAGCTTTACTCCAGGCAGATATTAAAGGAACAAATAAATATAGCTAGGTATTGATGAACCCTTTGGTGTCTGCTCCCACTGGCCCTCTAAAGTGGTACTAAACCCCAAAATTAAAAATTTATTAAACTGCAGATCTCCGATTCTTAGATGTGGTGGTTGCATTTCTTTTTTTGTTTTTTTTTCGTTTGTTTTTTTCAATCTACTTTTGCCTGGTGATCCTGCAAGTAATTAAAATTACGTATATATACGTTGTGGCTTTGGTGTGGTTTACCAGGGGTTATGGCTGAAGATATCAGCCATAACCCCGGTATCGTTTTTTACAGCCGCTGGAACGCTTTCAGAAGCAGCGGGAAGAGACGTCCCGCCACTCGCCGGTGTCTCTCTGGCTTGCTGTTCCTGCCGGTTCACTCGAAGTTATCCGATGGTGCGGCCGGCTGCTCCCATAGGCGATCACAGAGTAGATCTTTTTTGGTTGCCTCTCTGGCCTCGGAGAAAGGGTGGAAGTAAATATGTCAAAGAGCTCAATTTTGGTCTCATCTGGCCACAGCACTTTCTCCCAATTCTTCTCTGAATCATTTTAGATGTTCACTGGCAAACATCAGACAGGCCTGTACATGGGTCTACTCGAAAGAGGGACCTTGCTGGCGCTGCAGGGATTTCAATCCATGGTGGTGTAGTGTGTTACCAATGGTTTGTTTGGTGACTGTGGTCCCAACTGCCTTGAGATCATTCACAAGCTCCTCCAATGTAGTTCAGGGCCGATCCCTCACTTCTCTCATGATCATCCTTACCCCAGGAGACAAAATTTCACATGGAGCTCCAGACCGAGGGCGATTTGATGGTTATTTTGTATTCCATTTGCGAATAATCACCCAACAGTTGTCTCCTTCTCACCAATCTTTCTACCGATGGCCTTGTAGCCTTGTGCAGGTCTACAATCTTGCCCCTGACATCCTTTGACAGCTCTTTGGTCTTGCCCATGATGGTGAGGTTTGAAGGGAAGAAAGATTCTGTGGACAGGTGTCTTTTATACCCATAACGAGTTGTCGTTAGGAGCACCTTCTTAAAGTGACAGGACTAATCTGTGTACCACATGAGACCATACTGTAGCCAGTCTGTGGGAGCCAAAATTATTGTTGTTGTTATAACATTTGTATCATGTGTTTTTTCTGGATTTTACGTTGATATTCTGTCTCTATCATTTGCCCTCTTGTCCCCCGGAAGAATTTGCCCCCTTAATGACCAGGCCATTTTTTGCGATACGGCACTCCGTCACTTTTTGGGAACCAGTGACATTTACATTGATCAGTGCTATAAAATGCACTGATCAAAGTAAAAATGTCACTGGCAGGGAAGGGTTTAACACTAGGGGGCGATCAAGGGGTTAACTGTGTTCCCTGGGTGTGTTCTAACTGTAGGGGGGGATGGGCTACCAGGGACACGACAGATCGCTGTTCCCGAACACTGGGAACAGTAGATCTGTCATGTCCCCTGTCGGAACCGGGAATCTCCTTCTTTACAAAGGCAGTTCCCTGTTCTGCCTCTGTAAGACCCCATACACACTATTAGATTTTCTGCAGATTTTTGTCTTCAGATTTACCAAAACCATATAATATGAGGTCAAAAACTTAAGAGTTTCAATTTGTATGCAATCAGGCAGGCCCTTACACTACATGGTTTTGGTAAATCTGAAGACAAAAATCTGCAGAAAATCTAATAGTGTGTATGGGGGTCTTAGGTGTGAACCTGTGCAGTTTTAGTGCTTTTTGCATTTTGCAGATTTGCACTACAGTCCATTTAATATGGTTTCCTATGGAACACGTTCTGTAGTGCAAATCTGCAAAAAAGCACTAAAACTGCATGGGTGTGAATCCAGCCAAATAGGTGATCACGGGTCGCCGGCGGACATCGAGTCAGGTTTGGCGAATCGCGCAGGAGAGCCGACCTGCCGCAATATATCTGCGTGAGCAGGTCGGCAAGTGGTTAACCGCTTCCGGACCGCCCATCGCCGTTATACATTGGTACTTTGAAGAGGAGTATCGTTGTTATGGCAGCAGCTAAGCTACCATAACTCCGGTATCCTCTTCAGCGGGCGGTCCACTTCAAGATAAAAGTGGTCTCTGCAGCGAATTCACTGCAAGGTCACTTTTATCGACAGTGGAAGAGGGCGCCCCTCCCGCTGCGCTCCGGTGCCCTCCGCTGCTTACCGGAGCCGTCGGCAGCAGTGGAGGCAATCAGATCTTCTCTCTCAGGTGACATGGAGACGAGTGAGGGGAAGATGGCCCCCACCCATCTCCATACAATTGCTGGGCGGAAGTGACGTCAAAACGTCACTTCCGCCCATAGCTCTTAAAGGGCCATTTTTTTTTTTTATGACAATTTTTTTATTGCATTTTAGTGTAAATATGAGATCTGAGGTCTTTTTGACACCAGATCTCATGTTTAAGAGGTCCTGTCATGCTTATTTCTATTACAAGGGATGTTTACATTCCTTGTAATAGGAATACAAGTGACACTTTTTTTTTTTTTTTTTTTTTTTTTTATAGAACAGTGTAAAAATAAAAGGTAAAATAAATAAGAAAAAAAAAATGTAAACGCGCCCCGTCCCGCCAAGCTCGCGTACAGAAACAAACGCATACGTGAGTAGCGCCCGCATATGAAAACAGTGTTCAAACCATACATGTGAGGTATTGCCGCAATCGGTAGAGTGAGAGCAATAATTCTAGCCCTAGACCCCTTCTGTAACTCAAAACATGCAACCTATAGAATTTTTTTTTAAACGTCGCCTATGGAGATTTTTAAGGGTAAAAGTTTGTCGCCATTCCACGAGCGGGCGCAATTTCGAAGCACGACATGTTTGGTAACAACGTAACATTATCTTTCACAATATAAAAAAAAAAATTTGGTTTAACTTTACTGTTGTCTCATTTTTTAATTAAACTGTATTTTTTCCAAAAAAAGTGCGCTTGTAAGACCGCTGCGCAAATACGGGGTGACAGAAAGTATTGCAACGACCGCCATTTTTTTCTCTAGGGTGTTAGAAAAAAAAAAGTATAATGTTTGGGGGTTCTAAGTAATTTTCTAGCAAAAAAAAAAAATTTTTTAATTTGTAAACAACAAATATCAGAAAGGCGCTTTGTCCTTAAGTGGTTAAAATAGACCTCTGATAACAATTCTAGACCCTTCATTTCTTTGTAAGTGGCCAAACTTACAAAATCTGCAGGGGGTCAATTAATTATTTTCCCTTCCGTAACTATGCATATAATATTTTTACACATACACCCTGTAGTATTGAAGCCAGAGGCAGCCCAGCAGTTTAGCATTTTCAGCAGAAGGTCAGCAATGGCGGCCTCAGCGCGGTTCTCCTTTTAAAAAGAAGTGCTGATCTGCATCTTCCCGAAAAGCCATAAGTCTACATTACAGCAGATTTGTGTGTTATGGAGGCTCCCTGTGCCGTTTTTTTTTTTTTTTTTTTTTTTTTTTCCATAATCACAATCTTTTATGAATAATTAACATGTAAATATGTTTTAAGCTTCAATAAATAAGTACTGAATACAAGTGTATTTAATGCATTAGCCGACTTGTTTACTTCTCTGCGTGACACACATTGAACGCTCGAAATATTAAAGTTACAGTAAATATTATCATCCGTCTTCCCGGAGCTCCGTCTGGAGTCAGCGCCAGCCGATCTCCCCGCCGTCTCACATCTCCACGGCCAGTCAACTTTTAAATTGTTATCCTTGATAATGTCAATTCCTGCGCCGCGCAACTGTGCGTGGGACTTATCTGTGCCCGTTCTTATCTGCCATCCGCTAATTCATATTTATATCAAGAGGACCTGCCGTGCAGCACTTCACAAGATCATGGGATTAATAGAAAGGAAAAAAAAAGCTAAAAT
This sequence comes from Lithobates septentrionalis, assembly GCA_037952835.1. Lineage (NCBI taxonomy): Eukaryota > Metazoa > Chordata > Amphibia > Anura > Ranidae > Lithobates > Lithobates septentrionalis. The sequence goes on from JBBDGP010002716.1 coordinate 361,775, forward strand.
GCACCCCTTCAACTTGCGCACCCTGAAAATGGGATTTGCCAAATAGTAAATATATGTGATTAAAAAAAAAAAAGCAGCTGGTAATAAAGGTCCACGGCCTAAGTCAGTGATGGAGAACCTTGGCACCCTAGATGTTTTGGAACTACATTTCCCATGATGCTCAACTACACTGCAGAGTGCATGAGCATCATGGGAAACGTAGTTCCAAAACATCTGGGGTGCCAAGGGTCTCCATCACTGGCCGAAGTGATTAAAAAAAAAAAAAAAAAAAAAAAACTGATTTCAAACTGCGCTTAACACAAACAAAAAATATATATATCAATATGATATTGTGAAGTATATATAAAAATTGCAATGTCCATACACCACTACCAAAAATGAGTCCCAGCGAGTGATAGTGGTATCTTATAAATCATCCAATAGGTTTGTCTTGTTATAAGTGCTTTCTTCCACCAGGCCTTAGCCCAGTGATGGCAAATCTTGGCACCCCCAGATGTTTTGGAACTACATTTCCCATGATGCTCAGCTACACTGCAGAGTGCATGAGCATCATGGGAAATTGTAGTTCTAAAACATCTGGGGTGGCAAGGTTCGCCATCGCTGCCCTGGGCACACCTCCTACTCACCAAAGGTATACCACACCCATGACCGGTAGTCAAAACCAGCAAGACAAGCAGACAAATCTCCATGTCACCGGCTCATGAAGTGGCGGTATAGTGAACCGTATATTCAAAAAGAAACAAAAAAGCTCCTCATAGTGCAGTACGTTTTTAAAAGCTTTATTACATAACAGGTAAAAGTTGCACATACAAAAAGGTAGATCAAAAACGCTATAGAATAAGCAGGGAGGCCGAACGCGTTCCACCTGCATTCCAAAGGATGGTGGAAGTGACGAGGCATGTATTACCCGGTCCAACGCGTTTCGTCAGCTGCTAATAGCATTAATTTACAGTAAGGAACGCTAAGGCATGCTAGATGACCTAAAAACGCCAGAACTGCTAGCAGGAAAAAAAACACGTATTTTGCGTCCTTTTTTCCCCACAAATAGAGCTTTCTTTTGGTGGTATTTGATCACCTCTGCAATTTTTTTTTATTTTTTGTGCTATTAAAAAAAAAAAAAAAAAAAAAAGCGACAATTTTGAAGAAAAAAAACAATATTTTTTACTTTTTGCTATAATAAATATCCCCAAAAAATGTTTTTAAAAAACAATTTCTTTATTAGAAGACATTCTTTCATTCTTCAAAAACATGCATTTTGGCGCGTTTTTGTCACGTGTTTATGTGCGTTTTTTGAGTTAGCATTTACAGGATAGAGATGTGTGTGCGTGTGTGTGTGTAATATATATATATACACACACCAAAATAATTAACAAAACTCACGCTGATGTACGTCAGCAAAATGGAACGTGTATGCAAAACAACGTACGGGTACGTTGTCTCCTTTTAAGAGCGCCGGCGGGGGACCCGGATGCGCGTGGCCTGGCGGGTGCGATCGGCGCTGGCTACCCCCGAACGCAGGCACGAGAGCCAGAACGGGGATTTGTGTATGTGTGTAAACACATAAATCCCTGTTCTGTCAGGGGAGAGGAGACAGATCGTTTGTTCCTAGGCTATTAAGTAGGAACAACGATATGTCTCCTCCCCCAAGCAGTCCCATCCCCATACAGTAAGAAACACTAACTAAGGAACACATTTAACCCCTTGATCGCCCCTAGTGTAAATCCCTTCCCTGCAAGTGACATTTTACATTTTTTTTTTTTTAATTGCCAAACAGCAATTTTAAATTGCAGGACTTCTGTGCAACTGCGAGTTAAGTGTTTGGCTCACGGTTGCTGTGCGGCCCCATTGATCTCAATGAGCAAATTTGACACGAGGTGCCGCCTGTTGAGCTCTGCAGCCCGCGTTCAAATTGCCGCAACTGCAAAGTACATTGCCATGTGTACAGCCCTATCAGGCTGTATTGTCACAATTCTGGGGGGGGGGGGGGGGGGGGGTAAAACTGCAGCATAGCTGCCTGTTTTTACCATTCCACCCCAGATGTGAAAAAGCTCTACCTGAAACCTTAGTTTTGTGAGGAACAACCCTTTAAGAGCGAAGGCTGTAGCTGTAGGCGACAATAGGAAATACTCTCCGGTTTAGCGTCTGGGAAATAAGCGGCTCCTCCATTGACAGGTTCATTGAAACCTTTTGTTACTTGTTTATTAAACGTGTTTTATTAAACTTCTTGCATTCTGTTAATAAATGTTTTGCCGGCACTCTTTACACAATGTTCGCGGTAATTTGTTGTTCCTTATCTAGGCGGTTGGCAGAGGCGTTATTGCAATATTTATAAAAGGAAAAGATCTTGGATATTAAATGCTGTTATAATCACAGCTCCTCGTGGCAAAGCCACTCAGCGTCTAAAATATCGAGTCGATCGCGGTGGCCTGAAATAGGGAAGACGAAGGAAATTTCACGCGTGTGGCTCGGCGCTAACATTAACCCTTTCGCTGCTGGGTCGTTTTTTGTGTTTTTTTTTTTTTGTTGTTCAAATCAATTTAGGCTTGAAGATTAATTTAAAACCTCTCCAAACAGTCTATATTTTCTGAAAGCAGAGACCCTGGAGAATAAAATGGTGATAGTTTCAGTTTTGTATATCGCACAACATTAGTGCAAAATTTTTAGTAAAAAATATACAAACGTAAATTTAGTGCACACAAATGCAATATGTATATATTTTTTTTCTGTGTGTTTTTTTTTAATTTTTTTTTTTATGTAAAAGATAGTATTTTGTTTATTTACTACAGGTACTTATATAGCACTGTCAATTTAAGCAGCACTTCTGCTATCAATCTGATCATTGTAAGCACCCTGCCAGTGGTACATGGTTTGTTTTATCCATGTTAGCCATGACTTGTTGGCTGGATCAGCAGATGAAAATAGGAAACCTAAAAAAAAAAAAAAGAAAACTAATGCAGCCATCACATCTAGTTGGTAATCTGCAGTATAATAAATATTTGATCTAGGGAGGGAAAATCCACCAACACAAACATTCTTCTTACTGTATTCTATTCTTCTGGCGTCGGCTCACCCAGAAATAGGAAAAAGATCTCCAATAGACTTTCACCCCTTTGGGCTGGTAAAAAATGCTTTATTCTGACCCACAAATTGCCATTGGCCATGAAAACGGGTTTAAATTGGTAACCAGATGGTTTAGGTGTCCTTCCACCCTCCATCATTTTCTCTAATGATATAACTGATACATTTGTGCACATAAATTTACATACCCTGGCAGAATGTATGATTTCTTGGCCATTTTTCAAAGAATATGAAGGATAACACAAAAACATTTCTTTCACTCATGGTTAATATTTGGATGAAGCCATTTATTTATAAATCAACTGTGTTTACTCTTTTTTTAAATCATAATCACAACAGAAACTACCCAAATGACCCTGATCAAAAGTTTACATACCCTGGTGATTTTGGCCTGATAACATGTACAAAAGTTGACACAAAAGGGGTTTGAATGGCTATTAAAGGTAACCATCCTCACCTGTGATCTGCTTGTTTTAGTGTGTGTGTATAAAAGGTCAATGAGTTTCTGGACTCCAGACAGACCCTTGCATCCTTCATCCAGTGCTGCACTGACGTTTCTGGATTCTGAGTCATGGGGAAAGCAAAAGAATTGTCAAAGGATCTGCAGGAAAAGTTAGTTAAACTGTATAAAATGGGAAAGGGATATAAAAAGATATTCAAGGAATTGAGAATGTCAATCAGCGGTGTTCAAACTCTAATCAAGAAGTGGAAAATGAGGGGTTCTGTTGAAACCAAACCACGGTCAGGTAGACCAACTAAAATTTCAGCCACAACTGCCAGGAAAATTGTTCAGGATGCAAAGAAAACCCACAAATAACTTCAGGTGAAATACAGGACTCTCTGAAAACATGTGTGTGGCTGTTTCAAGATGCACAATAAGGAGGCACTTGAAGAAAGATGGGCTGCATGGTTGAGTTGCCAGAATAAAGCCATTACTATGCAAATGCCACAAAGTATCCCGCTTACAATACGCCAAACAGGAAAGAGACAAACCTCAAACCTTCTGGCACAAAGTCATTTGGAGTAATGAGACCAAAATTGAGCTTTTTGGTCACAACCATAAACGCTTCATTTGGAGAGGAGTCAACAAGGCCTATGATGAAAGGTCCACCATTCCTACTGTGAAACACGGAGGTGAATCGCTGAAGTTTTGGGGATGTGTGAGCTACAAAGGCACAGGAAATTTGGTCAAAATTGTTGGCAAGATGAATGCAGTATGTTATCAAAAAATACTGGAGGAACATTTGTATTCATCAGCCAAGAAGCTGCGCACGGGATGTACTTGGACATTTCAACATGACAATGATCCAAAACACAAGGCCAAGTTGACCTGTCATTGGCTACAGCAGAATAAAGTGAAGGTTCTGGAGTGTCCATCTCAGTCTCCTCACCTCAATATCATTGAGCCACTCTGGGGAGATCTCAAACCTGCCGTTCATGCAAGACAACCCAAGAATTTACAGGAACTGGAGGCTTTTTGCCAAGAGGAATGGGCAGCTTTACCATCTGAGAAGATAAAGAGCCTCATCCACAAATACCACAAAAGACTTCAAGCTGTCATTGATGTTAAAGGGGACAATACACGATATTAAGAACTGGGGTATGTAAACTTTTCATCTGGGTCATTTGGGTAATTTCTGTTGTCATTATGATTGAAAAAGAGTAAACACAGTTGATTGATAATAAATGGCTTCAGCCAAACACCAACCATGAGTGAAAGAAAAGTTTTAGTGTTATCATTCATATCCTCTGAAAAATGACCAAGAAATCATAAATTCTAGGGTATGCAAACTTATGAGCAAACTTATCTGTTGGCGATGCCATGCTTCAAAGGGAAACATGGTTCACATCTGGTGGGACTGCACCCCAGGGCGGACATTTTGAAAACACATTTTTGATCTATACTGTAAATTTTTGGACACCTATCCACACATCACTCGGCCCTTCTGGTGGCTCTTCTGACCATGATTCCTGGATCTCTAAAGTCAGCGAAAAAGGATGTGCTTAGACCCTTCCTTGCTGCAGCCACCATTCCCCACCGTTGGAAATCAACCTCTGTACCCTCCCTCATGGAATGGGCAACCGAAGTAAACTCCATAAGAGGCCGGGAATGGCTGTTGGCGCATAAAATAGGAAAAGGAGAACAGTTTTCTGCTGTGGAATGTTTGGTCCAAGTTTTGACACTCGCCTGAGCTTCTGACTTGGGTTAAAGTTAATCCTATCATTGTCTCCACTTAACCGTAATGGAGTGTTCCTGACACCTTACGCTCTCCCATCCCGGTTTCTACTCCTCTCCCCCTTTTTGTTACTCCCCTCCACTCTTCTTTCTTTTTTTTTTTTTTTTTTTTTCTTTTTTTCCTTCTTTTTAAAGTGTTACTAAACCCAGAACAGTAAAATCAATCTGTATATTCAGCATAGCATGCTTGTTACACTCACTGTGGAACTTAAGGGGTTAATCCTCTGCATTGTGTAAAAAGGCTGTTTGATCCTGTATGCACAGATCCTCCCCCACCTGCACTGTCTATCTGGGGGAAGGCCAGCCAACACAGGCAGGGTACCCGAGCTGCACATGCTCAGTTGTGTCTCTTATGCTGGAGAGAATAATTACTTGTTCTCAGAGCTAGCCAGGTCACATGATAGTGACATCACACATGTGGGCGTGTATACAGGATGTAGTGGAAATCTCCTCCTACCTGAACTCTCAGCACTGGAGAAACTGTGCAGTGGTATACAGATCATCCAGCAAAGGTATATAGTGGCAATATTTTAATGTAAAAAGATTTATAAGCTGGGGGCACTGTGGGGGGGGTTCAGATGAACTATTTTCATATTGCTGGGTTTAGTAACACTTCAAGCTGATTGTAATGTGAACAACACACATGTGCTCCCCAATACAAGTATGGAATATTTGATGATTAACATTTTAACCGTTTGCCGACCAGCCGCTGTCATTATCCTGCGGCAGGTTGGCGCGAGCCGTTGTAGCTATACGTCGGCTCCTTTAAGCGGGATAGCAGGCGCGCGTGCCCGCTGCACACAAATCCCTGTTCTGTGAGGAGAGACAGATCGTGAGTTCCTAACAGCTAGGAACCACGATCTGTCATTTCCTCTAGGTCAGTCCCTCCCCCCCCCCCCCCCCCCCCCACAGTTAGAACACACAGTCGGGCAACAAAGTTAACCCCTTGATTGCCCCCTGTTAACCCCTTCCCTGCCAGTGTAATTTATACAGTAATCAGTGCATTTTTATAGCACTGATCGCTGTATAAATGACAATGGTCCCAAAAATATGTCAAAAGTGTCCGATGTGTCCGCCATAATGTCGCAGTCCCAATAAAAATCGCAGATCGCCACCATTACGAATAAAAAAAATAAAAAAAAAAAGCTATAAATCTATCCCCTATTTTGTAGACGCTATAAATTTTGCTCAAACCAATATACGCTTATTGCGATTTTTTTTTATTTATTTTTATTTTTTTTATTTATTTATTTTTTTTACCAAAAATATGTAGAAGAATACATATCGGCCTAAACTGAGAAAAAATTTGCTTTATTTAAAAAAAAAATGAGGATATTTATTATAGCAAAAACTACAAAATATTGTGTTTTTTTTCTTTTTTCAAAATTGACGCTCTTTTTTTTTGTTTATAGCGCAAAAAATAAAAACCGCAGAGGTGATCCAATACCACCAAAAGAAAGCTCTATTTGTGGGGAAACAAGGACATCAATTTTGTTTGGGTGCAACTTCACACGACTGCGCAATTGTCAGTTAAAGCGACGCAGTGCCGAATCGCAAAAAGTGGCCCGGTCATTCAGCAGCCAAATCTTCCGGGTCTGAAGTGGTTAACTATAATATAATATTTGAATTCTACTAAATGCTGATGTAGATAACTTCCTATATGTCAGCTTGGGAATATACAACCTTGATTTACAATCGGTGTACATTGTACTCTGAATATAGATGTAGGTGTTCTTTACACTCTCATCTTTTCGCCTACTGCAAATTTCACCTTTTGTTCTACATACCTGAAAAACTTTAATAAAATAAGATTGAAACAAAAAAAGAATGAAAAGAACAAAAAAGAAAACAAATGCAGCCATCACATCTACTTGTTAATCTGCAATGTAATAAATATTTGATCTTGGGTTTGGTACCACTTTTATTTTAGGGGGCACCAATATATGATCATGTACTTCATTTTTTGGTAAAATATAAAAGGTGAGCTTGGAATGACCTAATAGATATCCAACGGTGACAAACTTCAGTGGTTAACATTTTCCATAGGTGATCCCTTAAATGTTTTTACAGGTCTTCAGTTTGGAGTTAACTGTCCATAATGACAGAGCGTTATCGCTGCGTGTGCGGCGTTGTGACACGTGTAGCGCAACTGATGTTTTTGTACATAAGTGCCTCCAACATGTGCGTGTGTTGGGGGACTCAACTTTATGGGTGTGATTATTTTTTTTGGGGGGGGGGGGGGGGGTTAGTGCTTAGGTGTACATTTTAGGTTTTTACATTTTACGTCACTTATTGTCAAAAGTATTGGGATGCTTGCCTTTACACGCACATCAACTTTAATGGCATCCCAGTCTTAGTCCGTAGGGTTCAATATTGAGTTGGCCCACCCTTTGCAGCTATAACAGCTTCAACTCTTCTGGGAAAGTTCCTCCACCCCAAACTCGCTCATCCATGTCTTTATGGACCTTGCTTTGTGCACTGGTGTGCAGTCATGTTGGAACAGGAAGGGGACATCCCCAAACTGTTCCCACAAAGATGGGGGCATGAAATTGTCTAAAATGTCTTGGTATGCTGACGCCTTAAGAGTTCCCTTCACTGGATCTAAGGGGCCAAGCCCAACCCCTGAAAAACAAACCCACACCATAATCCCCCCTCTACCAAATGATTTGGACCAGTGCACAGAGCAAGGTCCATAAAGACATGGATGAGCGAGTTTGGGGTGGAGGAACTTGACTGGCCTGCACATAGTCCTGACCTCAACCCATCCATGTCTTTATGGACCTTGCTTTGTGCACTTGTCCAAATCATTTGGTGGAGGGGGGATTTTGGTGTGTGTGTGTGTGTGGGGGGGGGGGGGGGGGGTTTCAGGGGTTGGGCTTGGCCCCTTAGATCCAGTGAAGGGAACACTTCAGGTGTCAGCATGCCAAGACATTTTGGACAACTTCATCCTCCCAACTTTGTGGGAACAGTTTGGGGATGGCCCTTTCCTGTTCCAACATGACTGCACACCAGTGTACAAAGCAAGGTCCATAAAGACATGGATGATTGAGTTTGGGGTGGAGGAACTTGACTGGCCTGCACAGAGTCCTGACCTCAACCCGACAGAACACCTTTGGGATGAATTAGAGCGGAGACTGCGAGCCAGGCCTTCTCGTCCAACATCAGTGCCTGACCTCACAAATGCGCTTCTGGAAGAATGGTCAAACATTCCCATAGACACACTCCTAAACCTTGTGGACAGCCTTCCCGGAAGAGGTGAAGCTGTTATAGCTGCAAAGGGAGGGCCAACTCAATATTGAACCCTACAGACTAAGACTGGGATGCCATTAAAGTTCATGTGCATGTAAAGGCAGGTGTCCCAATACTTTTGACAATATAGTGTATTTTTATTGCTATCACATAGGGCAGGGGTTTCCAGACTGTGGCCTGTAGGCCGGAGGTGGCCCTTTGCTTGTCTTTATCCAGCTCTTGGGACACTATTCCTCCCACTGACACCAACAATGGGGTATTTTTCTCCCACTGATATCAGACATGGGACACTATTCCTCCCACTGACACCAATGATGTAAATTTTTTTTTAACACCCACTGACCACCAAGCCTATGACATTGTTTACTCCCACCAATGCCAGGGCATTTTCTACTCCCACTGCCCATAGTCTGGCCCCCTATAAAGTCTGAAGGGGAGTAAACTGGCCCTTTGTTTCCAAAGTTTGGAGACCCCTGACATAGAGGACCAATAGCCCCCCCCCCCCTATGTGACAGCATATTTATAGTGACAGGTTCTCTTTAGTGAGCCCTCCGGGGTATATTGGACACTTGATGGCACCCCACCGAAGCCATCGGCCAGCTGTATTCAATTCATGTTCACTTCTCCTATATTTTAATATTTTGCCCGAACTCTACAAAAGTTTTGAACTTGGCAGAAAGCGATGTTGGTTGATGTTGTCAAATGTTTCCGGCAAGGAAAGGGTTGCCCCATATTTGCCCGCATTTTTTCAGCGACACTCCTGCGGAGGTATGAAATGTGACAGGTTTGTCTTCATGTCACATCTGGGAATTTCTGCTCCGACCAATCCGGCGACTGTTAAGGCGGCAGTACGTTCCTGCGCCATCCAGTGCTGCAGAAACATTGGCTTTCCCCTTTAAGTGGCTGTGACAGGTTGGGTGACAGGTGGGAGGTGCTCATTTGCATATCCCCGCCCACCACCAAGAACACGGTCTGATGATAATGTGAGATTGCAGGAGGATGAAGCTGGTTTAGGTCTTTTTTTTGCAGAGCTGTCTTGGTTGATTTATTGAGTTTCCTGCCAAACCGTCTTAATAAAATATGGAGCAGAATAAGTTGAACGCACACATTCCATTTTTATTTTTTTTACTGTCCTATTTTCATTTGATTTTATTGGAAGATCTTTTTGCATGCTTGACAACCACATAGCGCATATATGCGGCGGCGAAGAAGGTTGGCTTTAATGCCCAGCAGTCGCACATATGCGTCCACGATGGCCTGATGTTGGGAGCGGGCCGTGAGCGCGCACCCCCTGATCACGCTTCTAATCTAGAGCCGGTTGGACAGGCTCCTGATCACATGACTGCTGTGAGAGCCAATAGAATGCATTAAAGCGGAGTTCCACCCAAAAGTGCAGCTCTCGCTTATACACTTAAACCCCCCCCCCCCCCTCAGGTGCCGCACTTGGCACCTTTTCAGGGGGGAGGGGGGACCTGTTTTTGACAGGTCCCCCTTCCCTACTTCCGGAGATGGACTGCGGCCCGATCTCCTGAAGTTTGCCCCCCCCTCCTCCGCCACTGGGCCTATTAGAGCAGCGGCACTTCGCGTGATGCGCAGTAGGGTACCAGCTGTGAAGCCAAAAGCCTTCACTACAAGGCTCCCTTACCAGGAATGGTGGCGGAGCACCCGAAAGGTGCCAACATCGTCATCCACATTGGGGTGCCAACATTGTGGGCTCCCTGGACAGGTAAGTGTCCCAATATTAAATACTTGCCGACCAGCCCGCCGGCGGCAGGGTTTGGCTCTCCTGCGAGAATCGCCGTAGCTGTATGGCAGCCACTTAAGGGCTCAAGGGGGCACGCGTGCGCCACCGAGATGATGAGCGTGGCCCCGATGTCTGCTTGCGACCCGCGATCACTCCTCAGAGGTGGAGAGAGATCTATGTTCCTAGTGATCAGGAACCAGCGATCTCTCTCTCTCTCTCTCTCTCTACTCCGTCAGTCCCCTCCCCCCTAAGTTAGAACCATCTCCCAGGGAACACTTAACCCATTGACCCCCCCCCCCCCCAGTGTTAACCCTTCCTTGCCAGTGACATTTATACAGTAATCAGTGGCTATTTTTAGCTCTGATCGCTGTATAAATGTCACTGATCCCAAAAAAGTGTCAAAAGTGCCCAAACTGTCTGCCGCAATGTCAGTCACAGCTAAAAATCGCTAATCGCCATTACTAGTAAAAAAATGTTTTTGACAGGTCCCCTTCCCTACTACCGCGGCCCCGATCTCCTAGAAGTTTGCCTTCCACTTTTTGGGACCATGTCAATGGTGTCAAGAGTGTCCAATCGCAGTCGTGTTAAAAATCGCAGATCACCGCCATTACTAGTAAAATAAAACATTTATAATAGAAATGCCATAAATATATTTCGTAGACGCTATAACTTCTGCGCAAACCAATCAATATATACTTATTGCAATTTCTGTAGCCTGAAGGGATGTCAGCGAAGCCAGTCTTTAAAACAGGAAGGCAGGAGATAGTTTCTTGTGATGTGACCAAGGCGAAGGCAGAGCTCCTCTGGACTGGACGGCTTAAGTAGGCAGGACTGACAAGCAGGATCAACTTCAACTGGGTAACTGTGGAGAGAGATGGGAGCTGGCAACTAGCCGACAGCTGAGCAGCCAGCTCAGAAGGAAGGGCTGAGCCAGCCCTAACAGTACCCCCTCCTCAACTACCCCTCCCCCTCGGAGGACCACCAGGCTTGAGGGGAAAACATCTATGGAAATCACGGAGGAGGACAGGGGCATGTACGTCCAAGGATGAGACCCAAGAGCGTTACTCCGGACCGTACCCTTTCCAATGCACGAGATACTGTATGCGCCCACGGAAACTACGGGAATCAACAGTGGACTGTACTTCATACTCCTCATGGTTCTCAACCTGTACAGGGTGAGGACGTGGCACCGAGGTGGTAAAGTGGTTGCAGACCAAAGGTTTTAATAAGGAGACATGGAATACATTTGAAATACGCATATTAGAAGGAAGGTCTAATGGTTAATCACTGGGTTCCCAACTTGAGGGAACACAAAGTCAGAGGTTGCGAGATGACAGCCAGACCCTGTCCCCAACCTGGTAGGAAGGCGCAGGCAGGCATCTGCGGTCAGCATGGAGTCTGTACCTATAATTAGCATGACGCAAAGCCTTCTGGCCTTGTGCCCAAGTGGAACGAAGACCACTGAGATGCTCCTCTGACGCAGGAATACTCTGCGGAATAAACGAGTCAGGCAACATGGAAGGTTGGAAACCATAATTCGCCATAAACGGGAACAATCGGGAAGCAGAATTCAAGGCACTGTTGTGAGCAAACTCTGCCCACGGTAATAGGTTTGACCAGTTGTTATGATGGTCAGAAATATAGCAATGTAGGAATTGCTTCAAGGACTGATTGGCTCGTTCTGCGGCCCCATTAGACTGCGGTTGATACTCAAAGGAGAAAGCAAGCTGAATTCCCAACTGTGCACAAAAGGCTCGCCAGAACCACCGGGACACAAACTGACTAGTACTACCCCTGTCCGAGACAATCACTTTGGGTAGCCCATGTAAGCGAAAGATCTTACGAGCAAAAATGGAAGCCAGTTCCTTAGAAGTGGGCAACTTCTTAAGTGGCATACAATGACACATCTTTGAGAACCGGTCAACCACCATAAGGATAACAGTGTTGCCTTGGGAGGTGGGTAGCTCCACAATGAAATCCATAGACAGGTGGGTCCAGGGCCTCTCTCCATTGGGTATGGGTTGTAGGAGACCCACTGGAAGATGTCGTGGAGTCTTACTCTGAGCACACACGGAACAGGCAGCTACAAAGGCAGTTACATCAGCACGTAGACTAGGCCACCAGAATTGTTGGGAAATGGCCCAAACGAGTTGATTCTTCCCAGGGTGGCCAGCTGCCTTGGGAGAATGGTAAGTCTGGAGCACGGCAGTACGGAGACTCTCTGGGACAAAGCAGTGGTCACAAGGTTTCTCAGGAGGATCATGGACCTGAGCAGCAAGATTTTGTCACCCAAAGGAGAAATGAGACTGGTGCGAACCATAGCCAGAATACAATCAGGAGGAATCGCAGGAACCGGAACCGACTCCAACTTGGAAGTGGAGGAAAATTGTCGTGACAAGGCGTCAGCGCTTACAATGTAACTGAAACATGACAAGAAAAGAACCCATCGTGCCCTTCTGGGAGAGAGGCGTTTAGCCTTAGACAAGAATGTGAGATTCTTATGGTCAGTAAGAATGAGAACCGGCACAGTGTTACATTCGAGAAGATGTCTCCATTCTTTCAGGGCTAAAATGATCGCCAACAGCTCTCTGTCACCAATCTCGTAATTGCACTAGGCAGGTGACAATTTCTTGGAAAAGTAACCACAAGGATGCATAGCGCTCTCAGAGGTAGGACGTTGAGACAGAAGGGCGCCAACACCAGTCTCAGAAGCATCAACTTCGAGGATAAAAGGCAACGTAGGATCAGGATGTGCCAACACAGGAGCAGAAACAAAGGCAGCCATGAGACTCTCAAAGGCCTTAATGGACTCCGGAGACCAACACTGTGGGTTACACTCCTTTCTGGTCATATCAGTCAGGGGCTTGACCAGAGACGAGAAGTTACGAATAAACTTCCGATAATAATTGGCAAAGCCCAGGAAACTCTGCAGAGGACGTAAACCTGCGGGTCGGGGCCACTGTAGGACTGACGAAAGTTTCTCTGTATCCATCGAAAAACCAGCAGTGGAAATGACATAGCCAAGGAATTTAACCTGTTCACGATGGAACTCGCACTTCTCCAGTTTACAATAGAGATTCTTCTCTTAGTTTCTGAAGCACATGACAGACATCTGTGGGGTGGCTCTCCAGGGACTTGGAAAATATGAGGATTTCATCGAGATAAACGACCACACATAACTGCAACAAATCTCAGAGGACATCGTTAATAAATTCCTGGAAAACTGCCGGGGCATTACAAATGCCAAAAAGGCATTACGAGGTACTCATAATGACCTGTTCTGGTATTAAACGCAGTTTTCCACTTGTCGCCCTCCTTAATCCTCACAAGATTGTATCTTCTGAATTCATGGCCTTCGCCTACTGTCAGAAACCATGAAATCAGACCGAGACAGAAGTACAGTTAAATCACACTTGTTTAATAATAAAAGTTAAAAGAACAAACGTAGTCAAAACATAGCCAAAGTTCAGTAAGCGGAACGGATAGTCAGCCAAGCCAGAAGTCAGGGATCAAAGTAATGGAACAGCAAGCAGGATCTCGAGCCTGAGGAGATGTTAGCTAAGCCAGTTTTTAAAACAGGAACGCAGGAGATAGTTTCTTGTGATGTGACCAAGGCGAAGGCAGAGCTCCTGTGGACTGGACGGCTTAAGTAGGCAGGACTGACGAGCAGGATCAACTTCAGCTGGGTAACTGTGGAGAGAGATGGGAGCTGGCAATTAGCCAACAGCTGAGCGGCCAGATCAGAAGGAAGGGCTGATCCAGCCCTGACACCTTGCCCCTGTCAGAAGCATCACACCTCAGCAGGTCAAGGAAAGTCCACCAGGCCTTTTGGCTAGGTGGACTAGAGTGCCCTTGACGCTGTCAGAAGTTTTGCACCCAGCAGGTCAAGGAAGGTCCACCAGAATTTTTGGCTAGGTGGACTAGAGTGCCCTTGACGCTGTCAGAAGCCTAACACCCCAGTGGGTCAAGGAGCGTCCACCAGGCCTTTCGGCTAGGTGGACCAGAGTATCCTTTCCCTTGTCAGGATCCTTGCACTCTAGGAGATCAGTTAAGGTCCATCAAACCTTTTGGCTAGGTGTACCAGAGTGCCCTTGCCCCTGTGAGAAGCCTTGCAAGCCAGCGGGTCAAGGAAGGTCCACCAGCTCTTTGGCTACATGGTCCAGAATGTCCATTGCACTCCAGTGGGTCAGGTAAGGTCCATCAAAACTTTTGGTATGGTGGACCAGAGTGTCATTGCCTTTGTCAGAAGCCTCACACCCCGGGGGGGTCGGAAGGTCAGTCAAGCCTTTTGGCTAGGTGAACCAGAGTGTGCTTGCCTTTTTCAGGATCCTTGCACCCCAGGGGGTCGGGGAAGGTCCACCAGGCCTTTGGCTTGGTGAACCAGAGTGTCCTTGCTCCTGTAAAGAAACTTGTACCCTGTGGGGCTGGTGGGTCAGGAAAAGTCTGCCAGGCTTTTCGTGTTTTTTTTTTTTTTTTTTTTTTTTAACTAAGTGGACCAAAGTATCCTAGCCCCTGTCAGGAGCCTAGCACCCCAGCAGGTCAGAGAAGGTCCAACAGGCCCTTTGGCTAGGTGAACCAGAGTGTCTATGCCCTTGTCAGGTGCCTTGTGTCCCAGTAAGTCAAAAAAGGACCTCTTCTGCAGGGGACCAGTAACATACCCTGTGCACTTTGTGTATGTTTTGTGTGTTTCATGTGCACTTTTTTTGGTTCACGTGGTGTTGTGTTTTAGCACACCACAGCGACGGCTTAAAAAAAAAAAATCCAACATTTTTCGGTTTCCCCTCACCCATTCTGTCTTATTGACAATGGTCACCAACAGGATAAATAGCGGAGGCAAGTCTTTGCAACAGGGGCACAAACCTGAGGTTCTAATCCCTTCCACGCTCTTTAAAACCAAAAAAATTTTTCCAGCTTCAGATACAGTGTAAATGTTATTTTCAGGAAACGCTCTTTTCAGTAGCATTTAATGAGCTTATTTCCTGGCCCTGGGTGCGTCCATTATAATTCTTGCAATCTCAATGGACCAGACAGATATCCATTTAGTTACACTGCGCCAGCCTGGGACCTGCTGTGGTAAGACACTAGGCGCCTTTTAGAAAGATATATATTTTTTTTTAAGCAAGTTCATCAGACCCAACGTGTTATAATAGAACGAAAAAATAAGCTGTCCTGACACTGTCCATCTGACAGCTCTGTGGGGGCCTCATCGGCCGTCTGCTTCTGCTTTCCCAAATTCCGAGCCGAGCTGAACCTGACAACACATGTTCAAAAGGTCTGCGTCCAGGTGATTGCAATTGTATAATGAGAAGGAAAAGGAAAGTCTGATTATTCTCCCGCTGGGGGCAGGAGCCCGACTATCCGCCTCATTCACACTTGTGTAAAGTCTTCATTCTTAACGGCATACCAAAGGCGGCAAGTGAAACGCAGGTGAAAAAAGCATGATTAAAAAAAAAAAAAAAAACACGCAAAGCTCAAAAAGATACTTTAGCTTCTTTGTTGCGTCTTATGCCCCGTACACACGGTCGGACATTGATTGGAAATTCTGACAACAAAATCCTAGGATTTTTTCCGACGGCTGTTGGCTCAAACTTGTCTTGCATACACACGGTCACACAAAGTCGTCGGAAAATCCGATCGTTCTGAACGCGGTGACGTAAAACACGTACGTCGGGACTATAAACGGGGCAGTAGCCAATAGCTTTTGTCTCTTAATTCATTCTGAGCATGCGTGGCACTTTGTGCGTCGGATTTGTGTACACACGATCGGAATTTCCGACAACGGATTTTGTTGTCGGAAAATTTTATAGCTTGCTCTCCAACTTTGTGTGTCGGAAAATCCGATGGAAAATGTGTGATGGAGCCTACACACAGTCGGAATTTCCGACAACAAGGTCCTATCACACATTTTCCATCGGAAAATCCGACCGTGTGTACGGGGCATAAGACTCCCCATTCCAATGAATGGGCAGCCCTATGCGTGAAGCGCATCAATAGTGTGAACGAGGGCTCAAGTGTCACCCCTCTACTTCTTCTGCGCTTGCTCCTTCCATAGAACCGAGAGTGAGCTGATGCACTTTGTAACCATTTCACTGCCATGCGTGTTTTAGCAATTTTTGCACACGTTTAAAATGCACGTTTTAGGCCTGAAGTTAGTTAAAGAGGAGTTCCACCCAGGGGGTCCATTAAAAAAAAAAAAAATTAAAAGTCAGCAGCTACAAATACTGCAGCTGCTGACTTTTAATTGGACACTTACCTGTCCCTGGGTCCAGCGATGCGGGGGATCGAAGCTCCGCTCGTCCCCCCCCCCTCCGCTCATCGGCGCCGGCATTGCAACTGTGGGCGCCGGGCTGTGGCTTCACAGCCTGGCACCCACTGTGCATGCGCGAGCGGCACCGCGCGCCGTGATTGGCCGCTCATTTACCTGGGACCTGTAATGGGTCCCAGATGATTGACAGGAGGGAGGGAGCAGAGCCGAGCCCTTCCTGTGCCGAGGGGGGGAAGTGATGTCACCAGCCCAGGCTAAGGAAGAGGCAGACTCCGAGGGACCACCTAGCAACAGGCATTTAGAGGTAAGTAAAAAAAAAAAATATCCAAATGTTTTTTTGTTTTTTTAATTTTTCAGGTATTTTTGTTTTTTTGGGTGGAACCCCACTTTAAACCCCCAAACCGTTTTATTTTTTATTTTTTTTTGAAGCGGAGACCTTGGAGAATAAAATGGTGGTACTTTAATTTTTAATTTATTTTATGCCACATGATGCCGCATCTAAACAAATGGAACAGAACGAATTAATAATAAATAATAATAATACGTTTTTATTATTATTATCTATTATTATTAATTCATTAAGCTCATGGCCTGGACATGCGCTGGCTTGAGCAGGGGGACCTTGAGTGCGCTGTAGGATTGTAATCCATGACGTCGTAGTGTGTTACTAATGGTTTTCTTTGGGAGTGTGGTCCCAGCTCTCTTCAGGTCATTGAGCAGGTCCTGCTGTGTAGTTCTGGGCTGATCCCTCACCTTCCTCATGATCATTGATGTCCCACGAGGTGAGATCTTGCATAGAGCCCCAGACCGAGGGAGATTGACCGTCATCTTGAACTTCTTCCATTTTCTAATAATTGCTCCAACAGTTGTTGCCTTCTCACCAAATTGCTTGCCTATTGTCCTGTAGCCCACCCCAGCCTTGTGCAGGTCTACAATTCTATCCCTGATGTCCTTGCATGGCTCTCTGGTCTCGGCCATTGTGGAGAGGTTGGAGTCTGATTGTGTGGATAGGTGTCTTTTATACAGGTAACGAGATCAAACAGGTGCAGTTAATACAGATAATGAGTGGAGAACAGAAAGGGGTTCTTAACCACTTCCGGACCGCCGCACGACGATGTACTTCCTTACTTTGAAGGGGGATATCGTTGTTATGGCAGCAGCTAGCTGCCATAACCCCAGTATCCTCTTCTTCAGCCGGCTGTCCGGTTTCCAATAAGAGTGGTCTCTGCGGTGGATTCGCCGCAAGATCACTTTTATCGGCGGCGGGAGAGGGCCCCTCCTGCCGCACTCTAGTGCCCTCCGCCGCTTACTGGAGCCATCGGCAGCGGCGGAGGAAATCGGATCTTCAACCTTGCTGGGCATGGAGACGAGTGAGGGGAAGATGGCCGCCACCCGTCTCCATAACAATGCAGGGCGGAAGCGACTTCAAAACATCACTTCCGCCCATAGCTCTTAAAGGGACATTTAAAAAAAAAAAAATTTGAAATGACAATTTTGCATCTACACTTAAATTGCATTTAAATGTAAATATGAGATCTGAGGTCTTTTTGACCCCAGATCTCATCTTTAGGAGGTCCTGTTATGCTTTTTTTTTCTATTACAAGGGATGTACAAACAAATAAGAAAAAAACATTTTTTTTTTTTAAACGCGCCCCGTCCCGCCAAGCTCGCATACAGAAGCGAACGCATACGTGAGTCGCACCCGTATATGAAAATGGTGTTCAAACCATACATGTGAGGTATCGCCGCGATCGGTAGAGCGAGAGCAATAATTCTAGCCCTAGACCTCCTCTGTGACTTAAAACATGCAACCTGTAGAATTTTTTAAGCATCGCCTATGGAGATTTTTAAGGGTAAAAGTTTGTCGCTATTCCACGAGCGGGTGCAATTTTGAAGCGTGACATGTTGCATCTCAATTTACTCGGTGTAACATTATCTTTCACAATATAAAAAAAAAATTGGGCTAACTTTACTGTTGTCTTATTTTTTTTAATTCAAAAATGTGTATTTTTTCAAAAAAAAAGTGTGCTTGTAAGACCGCTGCGCAAATGCGGTGTGACAGAAAGTATTGCAACAACTGCCATTTTATTCTCTAGGGTGTTCGGAAAAAAAATGTATAATGTTTGGGGTTCTAAGTAATTTTTAGCAAAAAAAACCTGTTTTTAACTTGTAAACAACAAATCTCAAAAAGAGGCTCGGTCCTTAAGTGGTTAAAGAAAAAATAACAGGTCTGTGAGAGCCGGAATTCTTACTGGTTGGTAGGTGATCAAATACTTATGTCATGCAATAAAATGCAAATTAATTATTTAAAAATCATACAATGCGAATTTCTGAATGTTTGCTTTAGATTCCGTCTCTCACGGTTGAAGAGTACCTATGATAAAAATGGCAGACCTCTACATGCTTTGTAAGTAGGAAAACCTGCAAAATCGTCCGTGTATCAAATACTTGTTCTCCCCACTGTACATGCATCCAAATCACATGCAAATGTGCCCTTGATGCCTTTCCACATGCAATGTAAAAAAATAAAATGAAACTCCGCACTGATTGAGACAAAATAGCAACAAAGAACAAACAAAAAAATCTGCATTCAATTCTCCAAAGAGATTGCATGGTGGATGGGACAACCAGCATCCTAGTAGATGTGCGGTCCCCGAACCCAACGTGCCGCCAATGAGAACAGGATGACTGCAATACATAAGAATAATGACATCTGGCCTAGTGGTGGACATACCATCTGTGCAGCTGCACAGGGGCCCTCCGGAACTTAGGGGCCCATTTATACTTGATATGGATGTTAGGTGCTGGGATCCCCCCTCCCCGATAAAATTCTTCCCGATGTCCACCTTAGCAAATCATAGCTGGCTGCAGATTGTAATGGAAATATTGGGAGCCCGTTTGTGTTGCGGTCGCACACGGCAATACGTTATGTGCGTTCATTCGTTTTGAAGGGTGCACCAAGGCAATGTAGCACGCCGCAAGAAAAAAATCGGTTCCATCCAATTTTTGGCACAGTAGGGTGCATTTGCAGCCAATTTGTTTTTAATGGTCCACATTTAACACAACACACATTAACATGTGACATAGCGGATAATTAATGCACGTGCGCTAATGTGCCCCCCATAGTGTGATTGGGTTTTAAATATGAAATGATAAAATTACACATGCAGCGTTATATATAGAAAATTTACTTCGCTCTGAAACCACTTGCCCTCTGGAAAATTGACCCCCCTTCATGACCAGACTATTGTTTGCGATACGGCACTGCGTTACTTTAACTGACAATTGCACGGTCGTGCGATGATGTACCCAAATAAAATTTGATGTCCTTTTTTCCCCCACAAATTTCTTGTGGTGGTATTTGATCACCACTGCAATTTTTTTTTTTTTTGCGCTATAATCAAAAAAAGACCGACAAGTGTTTTTTTTTAAAATTTATATATATAAATAAATAAAAAAATACTATACTGTATATATACAGTGGTTACAGAAAGTATTCAGACCCCCTTACATTTTTCACATTTTTCACTCTGTGTTATATTGCAGCCATTTGCTAAAATCATTTAAGTTCATTTTTTTCCTCATTAATGTACACACAGCACCTCATATTGACAGAAAAACACAGAATTGTTGACATTTTTGCAGATTTATTAAAAAAGAAAAACTGAAATATCACATGGTCCTAAGTATTCAGACCCTTTGCTGTGACACTCATATATTTAACTCAGGTGTTGTCAATTTCTTCTGATCATCCTTGAGATGGTTCTACACCTTCATTTGAGTCCAGCTGTGTTTGATTATACTGATTGGACTTGATTAGGTCAAGTCAATGTCAACAATTCTGTGTTTTTCTGTCAATATGGAGTGCTGTGTGTACATTAATGAGGAAAAAAATGAACTTAAAGTGGGGTTCCACCCAAAAAACAAAACTACCTGTAAAAATTCTAAATAAAAAACCAAAAAAACATTTGGATATTTTTTTTTTTTCACTTACCTCTAAATGCCTGTTGCTAGGTGGTCCCTCGTAGTCTGCCTGTTCCTTAGCCTGGGTTGGTGACATCACTTTCCCCCTCGGCACAGGAAGGGCTCCGCTCTGCTCCCTCCCTCCTGTCAATCATCTGGGACCCATTACAGGTCCCAGGTGATTGAGCGGCCAATCACGGCGCGCGGCGCCGCTCGCGCATGCGCAGTGGGTGCCAGGCTGTGAAGCCACAGCCCGGCGCCCACAGTTGAAATGCCGGCGCCGACGAGCGGAGGGGGGGGACGAGCGGGGCTTCGATTCCCCGCATTGCTGGGCCCAGGGACAGGTAAGTGTCCAATTAAAAGTCAGCAGCTGCAGTATTTGTAGCTGCTGACTTTTAATTTTTTTTTTTTTTTTGACGGCCTCCCTGGGTGGAACTCCTCTTTAAATGATTTTGGCAAATGGCTGCAATATAACAAAGAGTGAAAAATTTAAGGGGGTCTGAATACTTTCCGTCACCCACTATATATATATATATATATATATATATATATATATATATATATATATATATATATAAATATATATATATAAATTTTACTTTCTGCTATAAATATGAAAAAAAATAAAATTAAGAAAAATCTAATTTCTTCATAAATTTAGGTTAATATGTATTCTGCTACATATTTTTTGTAAATGTTTTGTTTTCTTTTTTAAATATATATCTATTTTTAAAACAATATCCCCCTATTGAAGAAAAAGAACCCCCCCCCCCCCCCCCACACACACACACACACACACACACACAAATGTGTGTATATATATATATATAATCTCCGAGCACACAACACATTAAACCTTGAAGCAGATGGGCTACAGCAGCAGAAGACCACATCGAGTGCCACTCCTGTCAGCTAAGAAACAGAAACTGAGGCTACAATTTGCACAGACTCATCAAATTTGGACAATAGAAGATTGGAAAAATGTTCCCTTGTCTGATGAGTCTCGATTTCAACTGCAGCACTCAGATGGTCGGGTCAGAATTTGGCGTAAACAACATGAAAGAATGGATCCATCCTGCCTTGTACCAATGGTTCAGGCTGGTGGTGTATTGCTGTGGGGGATATTTTCTTGGCGCACTTTGGGCTCCTTAGTATCAATTGAGCATCGTTTAATAATATCCCTTTCATGACTAAGCCTATTTTTGAAATTTGGTGTTTACAAGTTAAAATCCATATTTTTTGCTAGAAAATTACTTAGAACCCCCAAACATTATATATATATATATTTTTAGCAGAGAATCTAGAGAATAAAATGGAGATTGTTGCAATATTTTATATCACATGGTATTTGTGCAGCGGTGTTTTAAACGCAAATTTTTGGAAAAGGGACACTTCCATGAATTTTAAAAAATCCAAACAGTAAAGTTAGCCCAATTTTTTTGTATAATGTGAAAGATGATGTTATGCCGAGTAAATAGATACCAAATATGTCACGCTTTATAATTGCACGCACTTGTGGAATGGCGACAAACTATGGTAGCTGAATTTCCATAGGCGACGCTTTAAATTTTTTTTACGGTTACCAGGTTAGAGTTACAGAGGAGGTCTAGTGCTAGAATTATTGCTCTCGCTCTGACGATCGCGGCGATACCGCATCTGTGTGATTTGAACACAGTTTACATATGCAGGCGCGACTTCCGTATGCGTTTTCTTCGCTGCGCGAGCTCGTGGGGACGGGGGCGCTTTAAAAAAAAATTTTTTTATTTGATTTATTTTTATACTTATAAATTGTGTTTTAAAAAAAAAATGTTTTTTTTTTTACATTTACTGCTGTCACAAGGAATGTAAACATCCCTTGTGACAGTAATAGGTGGTGACAGGTACTCTTTATAGAGGGATGGGGGGGTCTAAAAGTCCCCCGATCCCTCCTCTGCACTTCAAAGCATTCAGATTGCCAAAAACGGCGATTCTGAACACTGTGTATTTTTTTAAAACCGGTGCCATTGGCAGCCGAGTAAACGGGAAGTGACGTCATGACGTCGCTTTCGCGTTTACATTGAGAAGGCTGGAACGAAGCCGCCCACAGCTTCGTTCCAGCCCGCCCACAGCCGCCGGAGGCAGCCGATTGGACACCGGGCTTCCCGATCGCACGGGAGGCCCGGTAAGAGAGGCGGCAAGAGGGGGGTGTCCCCTCCCGCTCCTCCGGTATAACAGCCGAGCGGCTTTTAGCCGCATCGGTTGTTATATACGGATAGCCGATCGCCCGCTCGAAACAACGGTAACGGGATGATGCCTGCAGCTGCGGGCATCATCCCGGTATAACCCCCGAAAGCCGAGTACGCACATCTGCATACGGTCAGCGAGAAGGGGTTAAACGTCACGGCCTACCTGAGTATTGTTGGTGACCATGTCCATCCCTTTATGACTACAGTGTCCCCATCTTCTGATGGTTCCTTCCAGCAGGATAATGCCCCATGTCACAAAGATCAAATCATCTCACCACTGGACAATGAGGTCGCTGTCCTCCAATGGCCTCCACAGTCACCACATCTCATCCAATAGAGCACCTATGGGATGTGGTGGACGGGAGATTTCCATTATGGATGTGCAGCCGATAAATCTGCAGCAACTGTGTGATGCTATCATATAAATATGGACCAAAATCTCTAAGGAATGTTTCCAACATCTTGTTAAATCTATGCCAGGAGGAATGAAGGCAAAAGGGGATCCAACTCGGTACTAGCAAGGTGTACAGTGCCTTGAAAAAGTATTCATACCCCTTGTAATTTTCCACATTTTGTCACGTTACAACCAAAAACTTAAATGTATTTTATTGGGATTTTATGTGATAGACCAACACAAAGTGGCACATAATTGTGAGGTGGAAGGAAAATGATAAATGGTTTTAAATTTTTTTTACAAATAAATATGTGAAAAGTGTGGGGTACATTTGTATTCAGCCCCCCTGAGTCAATACTTTGTAGAATCCCCTTTCACTGCAATTACAGCTACAAGTCTTTTTAGGGATGTCTCTACCAGCTTTGCACATCTAGAGAGGGAGATTTTTGCCCATTCTTCTTTGTAAAATAGCTCAAGTTCTGTCAGATTGGATGGAGAGCGTCTGTGAACAGCAATTTTCAAGTCTTGCCACAGATTCTCAATTGGATTTAGGTTTGGACTATGACTGGGCCATTCTAACACATGAATATGCTTTGATTAAACCATTCCATTGTAGCTCTGGCTGTATGTTTAGGGTCGTTATCCTGCTAGAAGGTGAACCTCCGCCCCAGTCTCAAGTCTTTTGCAGACTCAAACTGGTTTTCTTCTAAGATTGCCCTGTATTTGGCTCCATCCATCTTCCCATCAACTCTGACCGGCTTCCCTGTCCCTGCTGAAGAAAAGGATCCCCACAACATGATGCTGCCACCACCATGTTTCACGGTGGGGATGGTGTGTTCAGGATGATGTGCAGTGTTAGTTTTCCGCCACACACAGCGTTTTGCTTTTAGACCAAAAAGTTAAATTTTGGTCTTATCTGAGCAGAGCACCTTCTTCCACATGTTTGCTGTGTCCCTCACATGGCTTCTCACAAACTGCAAACAGGACTTCTTATGACTTTCTTTCAACAATGTCTTTCTTCTTGCCACTCTTCCACAAAGGTCAGATTTGTGGAGTGCACGACTAATATTTGTCCTGTGGACAGATTCTCCCACCTGAGCTGTGGATCTCTGCAGCTCCTCCAGAGTTACCATGGGCCTCTTGGCTGCTTCTCTGATGAATGCTCCCCTTGCCCGGCCGGTCAGTTTAGGTGGACGGCCATGTCTTGGTAGGTTTACAGTTGTGTCATACTCTTTGCATTTTCGGATGATGGATTGAACAGTGCTCTGTGAGATGTTCAAAGCCTGGGATAATTTTTTTATAACCTAACCCTGCTTTAAACTTCTCCACAACTTTATCCCTGACCTGTCTGGTGTGTTCCTTGGCCTTCATGATGCTGTTTGTACACTAAGGTTGAAAGCCGCGTACACACGACCGGACTTTCCGTCAGAAAAGGTCAGACGGAATCATTCCATCGGAGATTCGATCGTGTGTGGGCTTCATCTGACTTCTTCTTTCGAAAATTCTGACGGACCTAGAAATAGAACATGTTTTAAATCTTTCCGACGGAATCAGTTCCTATCGCAATAACCGCTCGTCTGTACGCTATTCCGACGGACCAAAAACGATGCAAGGGCAGCTATTGGCTACTGTCTATTGAACTTCCTTTTTCTAGCCCCGTCGTACTTCATCACGTTCTAAACGATCGGACTTTGGTGTGATCATGTGCAAGCAAGTCCGTTTCAGCGGAACTCCGTCGAAAAAAACGTCAGTTCATTCCGACGGGAAAAAACGGCCGTGTGTATGCAGCATAACAAACCTCTGAGGGCTTCAAAGAACAGCTTTATTGATACTGAGATTAAATTACACACAGGTGGACACTATTTACTAATTAGGTGACTTATGAAGGCAATTGGTTCCACTAGATTTTAGTTAGGGGTATCAGAGTAAAGGGGGGCTGAATATAAATGCACGCCACACTTTTCAGATTTTTATTTGAAAAAAATTTGGAAAACCATTTTATCATTTTCCTTCCACTTCACAATTATTTGCCACTTTGTGATGGACTTTCACATAAAATCCCAATAAAATACATTTATGGTTTTGGTTGTAACATGACAAAATGGGGAACATTTCAAGGGGTATGAATACTTTTTCAAGGCACTGTACCTAATAAAGTGGCCGGTAAGTGTAGACAAGGTGGAAGGGCTGAGTAGGCTTCTTCTATATATTTCATACTCCTAGTGACATCTACATAGTAGGGGAGGTCGAAAAAAGACACAAGTCCATCAAGTCCAACCTATGTGTGTGATTATATGTCAGTATTACATTGTATATCCCTGTATGTTGCGGTCGTTCTACGTATAATAATTCCGAGAGTTTTGGACGTTCTTGTCCATCTTCGTGTCTTCCAGCTACTCCCGCCTCATTCTCAATAATCGAGAGAAATGCAAATCTAGTAGCAATGTTGGGAATCCCTCGTAATGGGCGCAGTCGGTGGGCAGACTCGGCACAGCTATGGCATCAATAAAGTCGCCGAGAAGAAGAAGAAGCTGTTAGGTGGTCGATCAAATACGGGAATTCAGAATAGAAAATAGAGGAGAACAAGTCCATGTTTGATTCAACGTATGGAATTGTGTATATAGCAGGTCATCCAAACAGCTGATTATTTTTATTTATTTTTTTTTAATTTTTTTTTTTTTTTTTTAAATTATTTTTTATTTATTTTTTTTTTTTTTATTTGCTGCAAATTTTTTGAACCTGAAAATCGCAGCGTGCGTTCTCCAAGCCGAGCTCAACCAACCCAGGATTAGCTAATCGCAGATTTCAGCCAGCATCCCTCTCCCACTGTCACATGAGTCTTTTCCACACGCTGCTGATAAAGATAACTCTTCTCCGCTCTCATGTGATGGAGAGGAGAGATTTCCAGTGATACCTGAGCTGAGCCGATGCCGTGTTTATCAGAGCGGCGGTAGACCTGCACCCTGCGTTGTTCAATCTAAAAAAAACTGAGTCGCCTAACTGGCACTACCTATTGGATAATCTACCTGAGCATTTTTTTTTTTTTTTTTTTTAACGTAGGCTGCCAAAAAAATGTCCAACAATAATATTCGGGCTCATTTACACTGATGTGTTCTGTTGCTGTGCGTTAATGCAAGCGCGTTATGACACGTGTAAACATGCGTTCCATTAACCGCTTCAGCCTCGGAAGATTCGGCTGCCGAATGACCAGGCCATATTTTTGCGATTCAGCACTGCATCGCTTTAACTGACAATTGCGCGGTCGTGCGGCGCTGTACCCAAACAAAATTGAGGTCCTTTTTTTCCCACAAATAGAGCTTTCTTTTGGTGGTATTTGATCACCTCTGCGGTTTTTATTTTTTTGCGCTATAAACAAAAAAAGACCGACAATTTTGAAAAAACACATTTTGTACTTTTTGCTATAATAAATATCCCCTTTTTTAAAAAAAAAAAGCACATTTTTTCTCAGTTAAGGCCGATACGTATTCTTCTAAATATTTTTGGTAATAAAAATTGCAATAAGTGTATATTGATTGGTTTGCGCAAAAGTTATAGCGTTTACAAAATAGGGGATAGATTTATGGCATTTTTATTTTTATTTTTTTTACAAGTTATTGCGGTGATTTGCAATTTTTATCGGGACTGCGACATTATGGCGGACAGATCGGACACTTTTGATACTATTTTGGGACCATTGTCATTTATACAGCGATCAGTGCTATAAAAATGCAATGATTATTGTGTAAATGTCACTGGCAGGGAAGGGGTTAACCACTAGGGGGCAATGAAGGGGTTAAGTGTAGGGATGAGCCTGTTCGCCCAATAGCGAACAATTTGGGGTGTTCGCGGCAAATTCGAAAGCCACGGAACACCCTTTTAAAAGTCTATGGGAGAAATCAAAAGTGCTAATTTTAAAGGCTAATTTGCATGGTATTGTCATAAAAAGTGTTTGGGGACCCGGGTCCTGCCCCGGGGACAAGTATCAATGCAAAAGAAAGTTTTAAAAACTGCCGTTTTTTTGGGAGCAGTGATTTTAATAATGCTTAAAGTGAAACAGTAAAAGTGAAATATTCCTTTTAAATTTCATTTTCATATAGTATGCCTGTAAAGTGGCGCATTTTTCCCGTGTTTAGAACAGTCCCTGCACAAAATGACATTTCTAAAGGAAAAAAAAGTCATTCAAAACTACTCGCGGCTACAATGAATTGTAGGTCCCGGCAATACAGATAAAAGGAGTCATTGAAAAAAATGGCATGGGATCCCCCTTTGGGTCTGGTATGAATATTAAGGGGAACCCTGCACCCAAAATTTTTTTAAAAATTGCGTGGGTGTCCCCCCAAAATTCCATACCAGGCCCTTCAGGTCTGGTATGGATATTAAAGGGAACCCTGCGCCAATATTTTTTTTTAAAATGGCGTAGGAGTCCCCCTCAAAATCGGGTCTGGTATGGATTTTTCAGGGAAACCGTGCGCCAAAATGAACAAAAAAAATGGCGTGGAGGTCCCCCTAAAAATCCATACCAGACCCTTATCCGAGTAAGCAACCTGGCAGGCCGCAGGAAAAGAGCGCCCCCCCCCCTCCTGAACCATACCAGGCCACATGCCCTCAACATGGGGTGGGTGCTTTGAGGTAGCCCCTCAAAGCACCTTGTTCTCATGTTGATGGGGACAAGGGCCTCATCCCCACAACCCTTCCCCGGTGGTTGTGGGGGTCTGCGGGCAGGGGGCTTATGGGAATCTGGAAGCCCCCTTTAACAAGGGGACCCCCAGATACTGCCCCCCACCCCCCCCCCCCCCCGTGTGAAATGGTAATGGGGTACAAATGTATCCCTACCATTTCACAAAAAAAGTGTGAAAATGTTAAAAAAAAATCCACAAGAAACATCTTGGGACAAGTCCTTTATTAAAAAATAAAAATGTCCCACGAAGTCCATTCATCTTCTTCTCTCGCTCCGCCGACAGACCGAAAAATAAAATAGATCCACCTCCATGGGAGGCACCCACCTTATTACGCTTCTGCATGATGACAGTTCTTTTATAACTGAGGGCGGGGCCACACGGTGACGTACCCAGGTGGCCCTGCCACCCTCTGACGCACAGGGACTTCCCAATGGCTTCCCTGTGGCGTCAGAGGGGGGCGGGGCCACCTGTTTACTTACTGGGTGGCCCTGCCCCCCTCTGACGCCACGGGGAAGCAATTGGGAAGTAGCCATGCGTCAGAGGGGGGCGGGGTCACCCGGGTACGTCACCGTTTGGACCTCAGTTATAAAAGAACTGTCATCGCGCTGAAGCGTCATAAGGCGGGTGCCTCCCATGATCTTTTTTTATTTATTTTTTCCGGTCTGTCTGCAGAGCAAGAGAAGAAGATGAATGGACTTCGTGGGACATTTTTATTTTTTTAATAAAGGACTTCTTCCAAGATGTGTCTTGTGGTTTTTTAACATTTTGATACTTTTTTGTGAAATGGTAGGGGTACAATGTACCCGTTACCATTTCAAACAGGGGGGGCTGGGATCTGGGGGTCCCCTTGTTAAAGGGGGCTTCCAGATTCTGGTAAGCCCCCGCCCGCAGACCCCCACAACCACCGGGCAAGGGTTGTGGAGATAAGACCCTTGTCCCCATGAACATGGGGACAAGGTGCTTTGGGGGGCTACCCCAAAGCACCCACCCCATGTTGAGGTCATGTGGCTTGGTATGGTTCAGGAGGGGGGCGCTCTATCATCCCCCCCCCTCTTTTCCTGTGGCCTGCCAGGTTGCGTGCTCGGTTAAGGGTCTGGTATGGAATTTTGGAGGGACCCCCATGCCATTTTTTTCTTTTTTAATTTTGGCGCTGGGTTCCCCTTAAAATCCATAACCAGACCTGAAGGGTCTGGTATGGATTTTGAGGGTGACCCCTACGCCAATTTTTTTTTAAAAAATTGGCGCAGGGTTCCCCTTAATATCCATACCAGATCTGAAGGGCCTGGTATGAAATTGGGGGGACCCCCACGCAATTTTTTATTTTATTTTTTTATTTTGGTTCGGGGTTCCCCTTAATATTCATACCAGACCCGAAGGGCCTGGTAATGGATTGTGGGGGAATCCCATGCCGTTTTTTTCAATGACTTTTTTTATCTGTAATGCCGGGACCGACAATTCTTTATAGCCGCGAGTACTTTTAAATGACTTTTTTTCCTTTTTAGAAATGACATTTTGTGCAGGGACTGTCCTAAACACGGGAAACATGCGCTACAGGCATACTATAGACACCCCCCAGGTACGAAATTTAAAGTAATATTTTACTTCTATTGTTTCACTTTAAGCATTATTAAAATCACTGCTCCCGAAAAAACGGCCGTTTTTAAAATGTTTTTTCGCATTTGATCCATGTCCCCTGGGGCAGAACCCGGGTCCCCAAACACTTTTTATGACAATAACTTGCATATTAACCCTTAAAATTAAGACTTTTGATTTTTCACATTTGTGTCCTATAGACTTTAACGGTGTTCACATGTTTGAACACATTTTTTGCCTGTTCGCATGTTCTGGTGCGAACCGAACCGGGGGGTGTTCGGCTCATCCCTAGTTAAGTGTGTCCTAGGGAGTGATTCTAACTGTGGGGGGGATGGGCTTCAAGTCACATGACAGAGATCACTGCTCCCGATGACAGGGAGTGGTGATCTCTGTCATGACACAAGGCAGAACAGGGAAATGCCTTGTTTACATAAGCACTTCCCTGTTCTGCGGCTCCGTGACACGATCGGCGGGAGACCGGCAAACATCGAGGCCGCCGGTCCCGCGGGCATGGTCACGCTGTACGTGGAGGGAGCGCGCGCGCCACAGCACGCGGTATATGAATTTTGATGTGTTTGGACTCTACTGTGCAATGTATTGGGGTGCCATACATAATGAATGGCACCAAAGGGCAGGTGCCTTGCCATGCATGGTAATGTATGTTAATGGCTCAATGCCAAAGGCAGCCAATAGGTAGGTAGACTGTTGAAAGTGTATACCAATGTGGGTTCAAAACCAGCTGTATATTGCCTACCTGGCTTCTGCGTCTGAAAGGTCTGTTTTTTTTCGGGGGGGGGGGGGGGGAGGAATCACAAGCAACTCTTTCTGTCACTCAGTGGGTAAGACAGCTGACCTGCAAATGTGAGGTCATATGTCCAAAACCCTGGAAGCAAGAGTGGCAAGGTGGGTGTTGGACAATCACCTGGATGAGGCCTGTCACCAAAGGGCTGCATGTCACAGTAGTATACAAATACATTTATGTTAACTTTGATTGGCAGATGGAAAAATAGGGCTGAGAAGTGGTAGGAAAGTAAAGGGCGGTTGCTTCTTCATCATAATGGAGTATGGTCCACCAGTATGGCAGAAGGGTACGAGTCATGGGAGTACTGTTGGGGTGTTGGGACAATACCGGAAAGAGTCTTGAGAGGGAGGTATGGTCTGGTCTACCAGTATTGCAGAAGGTTAAGGGTCATGTAAGTACTGTTGGGGCAATAATGGAAGGAGGTTTGAGAGGGCAGTATGGAGGTATGGTATGGTCTACCAGTATGGCAGATGGGTAAGGGTCATTAGAATACTGTTGAGGAGAAAGATGATGGTGAATAGAGAAGTTGGTGTGGTCTACCAGTATGGCAGATGGGTAAGGGTAATGGGGGTACTGTTGGGGTGTTGAGGCAATAATGGAAGGAGGTTTGACAGGGCATTACATAGGTATGGTCTACCAGTATGGCCGATGGGTAAGGGTCATTGGAGTACTGTTGGAGCAATAACGGTAGGAGGTTTGTATAGTGTTTGGAGAGAGTAAAGAGTAGGGGTTGTAGTATGAGAGATGGGTAGTTCTCTTGAGGATAAGTGAATTATGGTTGATGTGGACTGACAAAAGGGCCAACTGGTGAGGGTTAGGTCTTTTTTAAAAATTGTGAAGTAGTTGATGAAGGTGACATCATAAGTCATGAGGAGGTGTTAACAGGGCAGGTGTAAGAAGAGGAAAGAGAGGTTGGTGTGGAGACGGCTACAGGATTGTGGTTGGCTAGTACGATGGGGAATGGTCAAGGATGTATACAGATGAGCTAGAGAAGCTGGTATTGCTAAAGCCAGGATGTGGTCAGCTAAGGAAAGTAAGCAGGTAGGTTGGTGAAGCAGAAGCTCCAGGTTGTTGGTGTTTGTGCAGAACCACTCAGTAAGTGTCCTCAAGGTAAGGGTAGTCGATGGTAAGCCACTGCCTGGTTGGTACATGGTCCCTGCATGTTGCATGGTCAGCGCAAGGTCATTGCATGGTCATTGCATGGTCACTGAATGGTCATTATATGGTCACTGCATGGTCATTACATGGTCGGCACATGGTCATTACATGGTCGCTGAATGGTCATTATATGGTCACTGCATGGTCATTACATGGTCGCTGAATGGTCATTATATGGTCACTGCATGGTCATTACATGGTCGGCACATGGTCATTACATGGTTGGCACATGGTCATTACATGGTCACTGAATGGTCATTACATGGTCGGCACATGGTCATTGCATGGTCATTATATGGTCACTGAATGGTCATTACATGGTCATTACATGGTCACTGCATGGTCATTACATGGTCACTGCATGGTCATTACATGGTCGGCACATGGTCATTACATGGTCACTGCATGGTCATTACATGGTCGGCACATGGTCATTGCATGGTCACTGAATGGTCATTACATGGTCACTGAATGGTCATTGCATGGTCACTGAATGGTCATTGCATGGTCACTGAATGGTCATTGCATGGTCACTGAATGGTCATTGCATGGTCACTGAATGGTCATTACATGGTCACTGAATGGTCATTGCATGGTCACTGAATGGTCATTACATGGTCACTGAATGGTCATTACATGGTCACTGAATGGTCATTACATGGTCACTGCATGGTCATTACATGGTCGGCACATGGTCATTGCATGGTCACTGAATGGTCATTGCATGGTCACTGAATGGTCATTGCATGGTCACTGAATGGTCATTGCATGGTCACTGAATGGTCATTGCATGGTCACTGAATGGTCATTACATGGTCACTGAATGGTCATTACATGGTCGGCACATGGTCATTGCATGGTCACTGAATGGTCATTATATGGTCACTGCATGGTCATTACATGGTCGGCACATGGTCATTGCATGGTCACTGAATGGTCATTACATGGTCGGCACATGGTCATTGCATGGTCACTGAATGGTCATTATATGGTCACTGAATGGTCATTACATGGTCGGCACATGGTCATTACATGGTCACTGAATGGTCATTACATGGTCACTGAATGGTCATTACATGGTCACTGCATGGTCATTACATGGTCGGCACATGGTCATTGCATGGTCACTGAATGGTCATTACATGGTCGGCACATGGTCACTGAATGGTCATTACATGGTCACTGAATGGTCATTACATGGTCACTGAATGGTCATTACATGGTCACTGAATGGTCATTATATGGTCACTGAATGGTCATTACATGGTCGGCACATGGTCATTACATGGTCACTGAATGGTCATTACATGGTCACTGAATGGTCATTATATGGTCACTGAATGGACATAATATAGAGTTCCGCTTTAAATCTCTGACCCTTTTGCAGAAGCTGCTCGGAATTTGCGGTGGCCGCCGATCTCTCTGGACGGTGGAGATATTTATTTATTATCTCTGTGCCCGGAGTGGATTTATTATTAGGACGGGACATTAATCTGTCCTCTGATGGAAACGTGTTCCTTTAGTTCAGGAATGTCAAACTCCAATTAAACAAAGTGCCAAATCTGAGCGGAAGAAGACGGTGACATTTGTCCTAATGAGGGATGGACCAGGCAGAAGAAGAAGAAACACGCACAACGCTTCTTCAGGGACTGACCAGCAAATCACTGATTATTAATATTTTATTTTTAAAGCCCAATTCCAGCTGAAAATATAAAGCAGAACTTTAGCCAAAAATAATAATCCACTTAACATGGCTTCCTATGGGTCACGTTCACATCTGTGCATTTTTCGGTGCGTTTTCAATCCACTTAACATAGTTTTCTATGGGTCACGTTCACATCTGTGCGTTTTTCCACTGGTGCACTTTTTTTGGAAAGGGTCAGGGACTTTCTCCACCCCCCCCCCCCCCCCCCCCGCGCAGAAACGCAGAAAAAAAACTAAAAAAAATGCAGTGCTTGCTTTTTTGATGCGTTTCTGCTGCAAACCAACAGATGCCTCCCCAAAACACATTAAAAACGCATCACAAATGGGTGTAAAAAAAATGCCACTGGAAAAACGCATCAGCCGCAACCTGCGTAGATGTGAACCAGGCCTCAATGGCCAGGAATGCGTTTCTGCAAAACTGAAAAAAACGCACAGGTGTGAACCAGGGCCTTGGGGGTCAGTTCACAGTTGAATTGTACAGAAGTGCGTTCCGCGTTCCCATGTGATTCCTGTGCGACTCGGGGTCAGTTCACACCATAGGAACGCAGTCCGGATGTGTTCCAGATCCTTTTCTGCAGGCGCGTTTTTGACGTGTTTTTGATGCGTTCCAGTGCGTTTTTGATGCAGTCATTTTTCCCCCCTCTTCTTCTTTCTTTTTTTTTTTTTTTTTTTTTTTTTTTTGAGGGTCAGTTCACACCACATGCAGTCCAGTGCGTTTTTGTTCTGCATCAAAAACACATGGAAAGTAGGTTATATGGTTTTCCGTGACATAGCTCACACCAGGGCGTTCCAGTTCCAGAAAAAAATCGTAGAACGTGCTGCATCTTTCCTGCACTGGATTGTACTGGAACGCAGTAAAACACATCTGGAAACCGGAACGCGTTAAATACGCGCATGCAGAAACCGTCTCCTTTAGATCTATCAACATGTATGTAGTACACAGAGGCCTGATTGGTCAGTCCCCAGATTACATAGTTTTGGTAGATCAAAGCTTGATTGTACAGAGATTGTAACATGTATGGGGAGTTGGGGACCCTTATGGCCCTTTTTGCACGGTGACTCTATATGTTGATTGTACAAAGATTGTACGGACAGATTGTAACTAGACATGTGCAGAATGAAAACATTCGTTTTGTTTTGACTCGTTATTTACATAAATTCATTTAATTCGTTTTCTGAATTTGTTTTGTTTATTCCAATTCAAATCGATTTGAATTTTCCAAATTCCGTCAATTTGAATTCCATTCGATATCTAATTAGTTCTATTTGAAATCTGAATTTCGGAAGAAGGTTCTATTCTTTCTATTGTATTCTATTCTTTTCTTTTCTATTGTATTCAAATTTATTCTATTTAATATTCGAATTTCAGAAGAAGGTTCTATTCTTTCTATTCTGTCCTTCTTTTTTTCTATTCTATTTTTTTTTTTTTTCCTATTCTTTTCTATTCTTTTTTTTTTCTATTCTTGTCAATTCTTTTCTGTTTTATTCTATTCTTTTCTATTGTATTCAAATTTATTCTATTTGAAATTTGAATTTCAGAGGATGGTTGTATTCTTTCTATTCTATCCTTTTTTTATTCTATTCTTTTCGATTCTTCTTTTTTTTTTCTATTCTTTTCTATTTTATTCTATTCTTTTCTATTAGATTCTTTTTTTTTTCGATTTTATTTATTTATTTTTTTTTAAATCTATGCTATTCTTTTCTATTTTATTCTATTCTTTTTTTTCCCCCTATTTGTTTCTATTCTGTTCAAATGTATTCTATTTGAAATGCAAATTTCAGAAGAAGGTTATATGCTTTCTATTCTGTCCTTCTTTTTTTTTCGATTCGATTGTTTTTTTTATTCTATTCTTTTCGATTCTTCTTTTTTTTTTTTTCTATTCTTTTCTATTTTATTCTATTATTTTCTATTATATTCTATTTTTTTTCTATTTTTTTTAATCTATGCTATTCTTTTCAATTCTTTTCTATTTTATTCTATTCTTTGCTAGTCGTCTATTTTTCTATTCTTTCCCTTTTTTATTCTATTCTTTTTTTTTTCCCCCTATTTGTTTCTATTCTGTTCAAATGTATTCTATTTGAAATGCAAATTTCAGAAGAAGGTTATATGCTTTCTATTCTGTCCTTCTTTTTTTTTCGATTCGATTGTTTTTTTCGATTCTTTTCTATTTTATTCTATTTTCTATTCTTTTTGTTCTATTATTTTCTTGTCAATTCTTTTCTATTTTATTCTATTCTATTCTTTTCTATTGTATTAAAACTTATTCTATTTGAAATTTGAATTTCAGAGGATGGTTGTATTCTTTCTATTCTATTCTTTTTTTTTTTTTTTTTCCGATTTTTTTTTTTTTTTTTTTTTCCTATTTTATTCTATTCTTTTTTCCCCTATTCGTTTCTATTCTATTCAAATTTATTCTTGAAATTCAAATTTCAGAAGGTTATATTATTTCTTTTCTATTCCTTTAATTTCTATTCTATTTTTTTTTCTATTCTTTTATTTTCTATTCTGTTCTTCTTTCTCTTTCAGGAAACTCGAATTCGATTCAAATGCGTTTTTAATTAGAAAGCTATTCAAATTTCCTCCGAAATGTTGTTATTTCGGATTTGTTTAAATGAGTTACTATTGTAATTCGGAAGTTCGAAGAGATCCGAATCTCTGAATAACGAAAAATTTGTCTGAATTCGATTTGTAACGAAACACACAGCACATGTCTAATTGTAACGTGAATGATGACCCTAAAGGCTGATTGTACCTTCAGAATGTAACATGTTGGTAAAGATCGTACGGTCCGATTATAATGTGTATGGTGACCACTTAAACCGTTTGTACAATGATTGTACGGTCCAATTGCAACTTGTATGGTTAACCTTAAACCTCCCCTAAGCTCTGGTGGGCGGAGTGAAATGCGTTGGGGGCGTGGCCTGGCTGAGACTGCCATTCTCGATCACACGGGAGGCTCTGACTTGATGTGCGGCTCCCGGGACACCGATCACTCCGAACCCTAAACTGATTGTACAGAGATTGTACGGTCAGATTGTACCATGTGTGGTAACCCTTAAATTGTTTTCTTGTACAAAGATTGTGCGGTCAAATTGCAGCGTGTTTGGTTAACCTTAATCTCACCACACCCGTTACAATCGGATTGTACAATCTCCTTTCAAGCCAATGTAATTATTTAGCACGACAGTCTGCCCGATTGGATACAAATTGATTGGACAGCTCAGGTGGGTCCTCATGTTCTGGGTCATGTATGGTGACTCTTGAATAGATTGGATAGAATTTGTACAATCAGATTGTGACGTGTATGGTGACCCTCAGGTTGATTGTACGGTCAGATGGCCGTGTGTACTGTGACCTTGAAACCGATTGTACAGAGATTGTATGATCAGATTGTATCTTGTCAGGTTGTAAAGTGTATTGTAATCCTTAACCCGATTTATACAGAGATTGTATGGTCAGATTGTACCGTGTATGGTGGCCCTTTAGGATGATTGTACAAAGAGTTTTCGGTCGGATTGTGAAGTGTATTGTAGCCCTTAACCGATTGTATGGTCAGATTGTAACGTGTATGGTGACCGTTGATTGTAGAGAGGTTGTACGGTCAGATGGCAGTGTGTATTGTGACCTTGAAACAGATTGTACAGAGATTGTATGATCAGATTGTACCTTGTATGGTGACCTTTTAAGCTGTTTGTGTAGAGATTGTATGGTCAGATTGTAACATGTATGACGCGGACCCTTAGGTCGATTTGTAAAGAGATTGTG
The DNA here is from genome assembly GCA_037952835.1 of Lithobates septentrionalis. Classification (NCBI taxonomy): domain Eukaryota; kingdom Metazoa; phylum Chordata; class Amphibia; order Anura; family Ranidae; genus Lithobates; species Lithobates septentrionalis. The sequence goes on from JBBDGP010002716.1 coordinate 398,631, forward strand.
TGATCAGATTTGTAATGTGTATGGTGACACATAACTCGATTGTACAGTCAGATTGTACTGTGTATGGCGACCCTCAGATTGTACGGTTAGGTTGTAACGTGTATGGTGACCCTTGAACCGATTGTACAGGGATTGTACCTTGTATAGTGACCTTTTAAGCTGATTGTACAGATTGTAAAGTGTGTTGTAGCCCTTAAACCGATTGTGCAGGGATTGTACGGTCACATTGCAACGTGTATGGTGACCTTTAGGTTGATTGTACAGAGATTGTCTGGTCAGATTTTTTGATGGGGACTGTTAGGTTGATTGTGTGGTCAGATTGCACCGTGTATGGTGACCTTTAAGCTGATTGTACAGAGAGTTTTTGGTCAGATTGTAAAGTGTATTGTACCCCTTAAACCGATTTGTACAGAGATTGTATGATGGGGACGGTTACGTTGATTGTAAGCTCAGATTGTACCGTGTATGGTGACCCTTCGATTGTACAGTCAGATTGTACCATGTATGGTGACGCTTAGATTGTATGGTTAGATTATAATGTGTATGGTGACCTATAAATTGATTTGTACAGAGATTATACGGTCAGATTGCAATGTGTGACGGTGACCCTAAAAATTCTTGTACAGAGATTGTATGGTCAGATTGTACCATGTATGGTGACCCAAAAGGTTGTACGGTTCGGTTGTAACGTGTATGGGAACCTTTAGGTTGCTTGGGCGGAGATTGTATGATGGGGAGGGTTAGGTTGATTGTACAGTCAGATTGTACCGTGTATGGTGACCCTTAAGTTGTATGGTTAGATTGTAATGTGTATGGTGACCCTTAGGTTGATTGTACAGAGATTGTATGATGGGGACGGTTACGTTGATTGTACGCTCAGATTGCAACGTGTATGGTGACCTTTTCGATTGTATGGTTAGATTACGTGTATGGTGTCCCGTCGCTTGTACAGTCAGATTGCAACGTGTATGGTAACCTTTGGATTGTATGGTTAGATTACGTGTATGTTGACCTTTAGGTTGATTGTACAGAGATTGTATGATGGGGACGGTTACGTTGATTGTACCGTGTATTGTGACCTTAAACATTCTTGGGTGGCCACGTTTCCGATTGGTCGGTGTAAGCACAGCGGCGTTGAGCACAGCCCCCCCCCTCCCCTCCCCCCCTCTCTCTGCCCTCACTGGGCACATGCTGCCCCCCCCCTCCCTCTCCTCCTGGCAGTGAAGGAGTTAAAGCTGCCACCCACATGGGACTAGTAAACAGTCCCCGCCCTCCCCTGCACAGCCTCCCCCTGCCATAGGCCGGTCTCCCAGGGGCTCCTCCCCTCCCTTTGCATCTGATTAGCATAGATTAGTGGCAGGGCAGGTGCAGAGGGAGGCAGAGAGAGGAGAGAGAAGGGAGAGAAGCAGCAGCAGCAGAAGACAGGAGAAGAGAAGAGAAGAGAAGAGAAGGGCTGAGCTCTCACCATGGTTTCTGGACAGACTCTGCCAGCAGGCTGCCCACTCCTGGGGACCCCACTACTACTACTACTACTACTACTACTACTCAGCTCTGCAGGGACAGGTGAGGACCCCTTTGCATTGATTGGCATCCCCCCCCCCCCCTCTTTTTTTTTTTTTCCCTTTGGCTGCGTAGAGCTCAGTGCTGCTCTTCCTACAGACACCTGCAATCAGCCCCCAGCTGGCAGGGAAGGGGTTAAATGTGTTGCAATGGAGAGGAGGAGGGGTGAGGGGGGTGTTTTAACCCCTGCGGCACGGGCTCGGGACCGGCTGTGGCGGAGCCGTCCGGCGGGGGTTAAGGCGTTTTTAAATGTCACGGCGTTGCGCAGGGTTTAGGCACGCCGATCGCTAAAGGGCATCGGCAAGGAGGGTCCGAGTCCAGGAGGACGCTGCAGAAGAGGGTTCCGAACAAAGAGATGTGTGTTTAAGGGGCAGCATCGATCGCTAAACGCTGTGCCCCCCCCCCCCCCCCGTGCACCCTTGTGTTTTGTGCCAGTGATGGAGGGGATGCGGCGGGGTGGAAAGAGTTAACGGTGGAGGTCCCGGCGCTGTGCCCTTGTCACCGTCTTCTCTTTGCCCCCCTTTTCTTCCCAGTGCCAGCAGGAGGAATTCCACCCCTTTGTCCGCATTGTCCATTCAGGAAAGCTGGCAGTGGTACCCACTGTGCCTGGGATTGCACACAATCCTGACCCCCCCCCCCCAATTCAATGCTCCACGCCTGGCCAACTTTATGAAGACGAAGGCCACTTGTCTCAAAGGCTTGCACTCTAATCGATTTAATTAGCCAATGAACGGGCGGCGTCACCCCCACATTGGAGAAAGATTGATGACACCGTGACCTGACCTCTGACACCTTGGCAGCAGATGGTCCACAGAGCTGTCCAGCTGCCAGGGAACTGCTTGGGGAACGACAAGTTCCAGTAGATAGGGGTCACTGGTGAGCAGCCAGGCTGGTACTTGTAGTTCCCCCACAGCCACAGGTGGTGACCCCCCCCCCCCCTCTTCCCTAACTTCCTAATGACAACCAGGGTGATGGCAGGGATAGGCTGGCACTGCCTCCTGGAAGGTCCTGGGCTTCTTCATCTTCTTCATTATACAGACATGCCAGTGTTGGCACTATAAACCAGCGCCAGCTTTTTGTATGGGGATTCGCCTGAAGAGCTCACAATTCAAGGATGGCGTGTTGGCTCCTTTTGTAATTATCATGTCAATGGTTTGTGAGTTGGGACCAGAGAGTGTTCCTGGGGGGGGGGGGGTGCAAAATAAAAAGAAGGAAATAACAAAAAAAGAGCAAGGTGTGTGTAAAGTGCTGTGCAAAATGTTACCAAATAAATCCTAAATAATAATAATGTGTAAAAAAAAAAAAAAAAAAAAAGTAAAAATATAATAGTAAATATATCTATAAATATAATAATTGTATAAATATATATTTATTGTTATTTTGTTATTATTGTATCTAATAGTATTATTTTTATAACTGTTTATTTTTAGTAGTACTATTTATTATTATTATTATTGCTTTTATCATCATCACCATTATTTTTATTATTATCGTCGTTGTCATTATTATTAATAAAACTGATGATAAAAATAATTGTGATGATAACAGTAATAATAAAATTACTATAAATAGTAAATTTCTACTAAAAATAAACCATTACTATAATTGTTGTAATTTAATATTAGTTTTAAAACAAAATTAATATTATTAAAATTAGAAGTAGTAATAATAATAGTATTACTACTATAAATAGTAAATTGCTACAAAAAAAAAAACTGTTATGAAAATAATAATAATGACGACAACAACAGCAACAATGATGATGATAGTAGTAGTAGTAGTAATAATAAAAAAAACAATGGTGATGAGAATTATAATAATAGTAATATTAATAATTATAATAATTACTATATTACTGCAAAACATAAATAGTAGTAATTTGAATAATGTTATTATATAGTAGTGGTAATAATAATTATTACTAAAAAATAAATAGTAGTAATAATAAAACTATCGGGTTTTTATAGTGCCAACAATTTGCTCAGCGCTCTACATATAGTGTGTGTGTGTGTATATATATATATATATATATATATATATATATATATATATATATATATATATATATATATATATATATATATATATATATATATATATATATATATATATATATATTTCTCTATTCATCAGTTTTTGTATATGGGCCCACCTCACACCTAAGCAATCCATTGCTGTGCGTTAAAGCGCTGCATGTTAATGCACGTTCCAGCACGCATTCACGTGCGTTGCATTAGGACAGCCCATTTAATATGAATAGGCTGCCAACACACAACAGTTCAAAAAAAAAAAGACACAACCCTTTAAAAAAAAAAATGTGTGCCACAATACACGGTATATGTGTGTTTATAATGAATGTCATCTACACATGGATCAGGTTGCCATGCGTTGTGCATTAAAGAGTGGATTTTGGTGCATGTTGCCACAACGCACAAATGTGAATCTATCTATCTATCTATCTATCTATCTATCTATCTATCTATCTATCTATCTATCTATCTATCTATCTATCTATCTATCTATCTATCTATCTATCTATCATCTCTCCTTTTAGTTACTTCTCTATAGAACTAGCATACTGATGTGTGTGTGTATACAGTATATATATATATTGTACAGTGCACATGAACATTGACTTCCCTAAGTCTCTATTGCTTTAGTAAATGGCCCCCATAGAATCACATCGCTCCCTGTGCCCAAAGGCTTGTACTCTAATCTTCTTGTTGGCACAGATGCCCACTATGAAAAGTTCTGGTGGGGGTCGGCCCAGTTTCGGAGGAAGCCCCCCCCCCCTCCATAAACCAGGCCAGACCTTTCCAGCAGGCTGTTGGGAAGTGAATTGGGGACCCCGGCGCCCCCCCAGGGCCGGTTGCTCCTGATAAGGCAGCGCGGGTCGCCATGGAAGACATTAATCATAGGACGGATGATGACATACGTAGGAAGTGACCTGTTTATGTCACGGATAATACGTCCCGATGGCCATTCCACCCCCAGTGCCCACACCGTCCTACTCCACACTATCCTACTCCGTATTCTGATGGGGGGCTGTCATTGTGCTCAGCATCAGGCAGGGGGCAGTGTGGATAGCAGACTACAGGGAGGTCTGTCATCAGGAATCCAATCCCTGACATTGTGTGCAAACACAGGGACTGATAGATGGGACTGGGGATGGATGGGGGGGACTGATAGATGGGACTGGGGATGGATGGGGGGGACTGATAGATGGGACTGGGGATGGATGGGGGGGACTGATAGATGGGACTGGGGATGGATGGGGGGGACTGATAGATGGGACTGGGGATGGATGGGGGGGACTGATAGATGGGACTGGGGATGGATGGGGGGGACTGATAGATGGGACTGGGGATGGATGGGGGGGACTGATAGATGGGACTGGGGATGGATGGGGGGGACTGATAGATGGGACTGGGGATGGATGGGGGGGACTGATAGATGGGACTGGGGATGGATGGGGGGGACTGATAGATGGGACTGGGGATGGATGGGGGGGACTGATAGATGGGACTGGGGATGGATGGGGGGGACTGATAGATGGGACCGGGGATGGATGGGGGGGACTGATAGATGGGACTGGGGATGGATGGGGGGGACTGATAGATGGGACTGGGGATGGATGGGGGGGACTGATAGATGGGACCGGGGATGGATGGGGGGGACTGATAGATGGGACTGGGGATGGATGGGGGGGACTGATAGATGGGACTGGGGATGGATGGGGGGGGACTGATAGATGGGACTGGGGATGGATGGGGGGGACTGATAGATGGGACTGGGGATGGATGGGGGGGACTGATAGATGGGACCGGGGGATGGATGGGGGGGACTGATAGATGGGACTGGGGATGGATGGGGGGGACTGATAGATGGGACCGGGGATGGATGGGGGGGACTGATAGATGGGACCGGGGATGGATGGGGGGGGACTGATAGATGGGACTGGGGATGGATGGGGGGGACTGATAGATGGGACTGGGGATGGATGGGGGGACTGATAGATGGGACTGGGGATGGATGGGGGGGACTGATAGATGGGACTGGGGATGGATGGGGGGACTGATAGATGGGACTGGGGATGGATGGGGGGGACTGATAGATGGGACCGGGGGATGGATGGGGGGGACTGATAGATGGGACCGGGGATGGATGGGGGGGACTGATAGATGGGACTGGGGATGGATGGGGGGGACTGATAGATGGGACCGGGGATGGATGGGGGGGACTGATAGATGGGACCTGGGATGGATGGGGGGACTGATAGATGGGACCGGGGGATGGATGGGGGGGACTGATAAATGGGGACCGGGGGATGGATGGGGGGGGACTGATAGATGGGACCGGGGATGGATGGGGGGACTGATAGATGGGACCGGGGATGGATGGGGGGGACTGATAGATGGGACCGGGGATGGATGGGGGGGACTGATAGATGGGACCGGGGATGGATGGGGGGGACTGATAGATGGGACCGGGGATGGATGGGGGGGACTGATAGATGGGACCGGGGATGGATGGGGGGGACTGATAGATGGGACCGGGGATGGATGGGGGGGGACTGATAGATGGGACCGGGGATGGATGGGGGGGACTGATAGATGGGACCGGGGATGGATGGGGGGGGGACTGATAGATGGGACCGGGGATGGATGGGGGGGGACTGATAGATGGGACCGGGGATGGATGGGGGGGGACTGATAGATGGGACCGGGGATGGATGGGGGGGGACTGATAGATGGGACCGGGGATGGATGGGGGGGGACTGATAGATGGGACCGGGGATGGATGGGGGGGGACTGATAGATGGGACCGGGGATGGATGGGGGGGGACTGATAGATGGGACCAGGATGGATGGGGGGGGGACTGATAGATGGGACCGGGGATGGATGGGGGGGGACTGATAGATGGGACCGGGGATGGATGGGGGGGGGGGGACTGATAGATGGGACCGGGGATGGATGGGGGGGGACTGATAGATGGGACCGGGATGGATGGGGGGGACTGATAGATGGGACCGGGGATGGATGGGGGGGACTGATAGATGGGACCGGGGATGGATGGGGGGGACTGATAGATGGGACCGGGGATGGATGGGGGGGACTGATAGATGGGACCGGGGATGGATGGGGGGGACTGATAGATGGGACCGGGGATGGATGGGGGGGACTGATAGATGGGACCGGGGATGGATGGGGGGGACTGATAGATGGGACCGGGGATGGATGGGGGGGGGGGACTGATAGATGGGACCGGGGATGGATGGGGGGGGACTGATAGATGGGACCGGGGATGGATGGGGGGGACTGATAGATGGGACCGGGGATGGATGGGGGGGACTGATAGATGGGACCGGGGATGGATGGGGGGGGACTGATAGATGGGACCGGGGATGGATGGGGGGGACTGATAGATGGGACCGGGGATGGATGGGGGGGACTGATAGATGGGACCGGGGATGGATGGGGGGGGGGGGGACTGATAGATGGGACCGGGGATGGATGGGGGGGGGACTGATAGATGGGACCAGGGATGGATGGGGGGGGACTGATAGATGGGACCAGGGATGGATGGGGGGGGACTGATAGATGGGACCGGGGATGGATGGGGGGGGACTGATAGGTGGGACCGGGGATGGATGGGGGGGGACTGATAGATGGGACCAGGGATGGATGGGGGGGGACTGATAGATGGGACCAGGGATGGATGGGGGGACTGATAGATGGGACCGGGGCTGGATGGGGGGGGGACAAGCCTGCGGAGAGCATCTGTCAGGAGTGACCCATAAACTATGTGGCTCCTCTCTCCAGCAATCATCCCCAGAGCCATAAATATGACAATGTGAGTACAGGGGAGAGAGGGGGGACTCTGCATGTCAATGAAGGTTTCGGGGGGGGGGGGGTGATGATGGGGGGGAGGCAGGTTTGGGGGGTGATGAAGGGGGATGATGGGGGGGAGGGGACGATGCTGAAGCCTTGCAGAATAAAAGAGAACAGCGACATTCTCTACCCCAGAACTCCGCCCCCCCCCCCCCCCCTCAGTCTCACACCGTTGTACCGGCTCCTCTCCTCTCACATTACTCTCATATCACCGCACACTCTGAGCTTCTCACAATGTGCATTTAGAAGCTGCAGCAGGTCAGGTGGAATCTGCTTCATTTCCTGGCTGGAAGACCTCCAGCATCATCCAGCACTTTCCTCCCCAGCCTGCCCCTTTCATTCACTGGGTTTCATTTAAATCATTTATGGAGGTTCATCATCACATGTGGGCAGCATGACCACCTATGACTGTTTCCAGGAAGTTATGTACAGCCCCCTGCGGCCCCTCCCACCAGCTATGATCTGCCTGCATTGCATAGAGAAGCACAGAGACCCTGTGATGATCTTGCTGGTTCTAAAATAAATAAAATGAAAAGAAAATGGAAAAGTTTTATTTAATAATCTCATTAGCCTGACGATGAGGGAGGAGGAACCAGGAAAGGCCGAGTATTTGCAGTTCAGATGTCGGCTTTTAACCTTCTCAGTTATAAATCCAGAAACCTGAAGCCTGGTTACTATATATATATATATAAGACCTGGTTGCTATTGGTTACCATGTTGTCATATATACAGGGCTTGGTTGCTATTGGTTACCATGTATGCAGAGCCTGGCTGCTATTGGTTACAGTGTTGTAGGTATATATATGTAGGGCCTGGTTGCCATTGGTTACCATGTGGTTGGCATATATACAGGGTCTGGTTGCTTTTGGTTTCTGTGCCTGTAGGCCTGTATGCAGGGCCTGGTTGCTATTGGTAACCAGTTGTAGGTCTATAGACAGGGCCTGGTTGCTGTTGGCTACCATGCATGGGGAGCCTGGTTGCTAATGGTAACCATGTATGCAGGGCCTGAATACTATCAATGTACTATGTTGGTTGCCATGTTTTAGGCCACTATTTATGACCTGGTTGCTATAGATGACCATGTTGTAGGTATGTATGCCCTGTTATTATTGGTTGCCATGTTGTAGGTATGTATGCAGGATCTTTGGGAATTTTCATGGGGCCGGATTTCAATCCCTGCAGCCTGTATAAACACAACACCCCCACCATCCCACCCCCCCCCCCTTTCTGCCCCGCTATGATCTTTCACACAGGACGTTCCCTCATTTCCCTAGTCTGGCCTAGAATATAATGACATTGTGTAAATCCATATATAAGAGATCACTGCATCTCTGCTCCCCTCATAAACTATGTGCTAAATTCCTTCATTAAAGGGCAAAGCACCCTCCTTGCTTTTGCAGCCCTTAGGCACAAGCCTACTCTGCCTAATGATAAATCCGGACCTGCCCATAGAAGTCATTTACAACGTAATTGTCAAAATAAAATTGGGAGCTTTTATTAAAAAAAAAAAGTAAATGGAAATCTTGTGTAATATGAGCGCACGTTCTGAGATATTATTGTAACGGTGACCTTGAAGTCATTTTAATGCACCCTTCATATTTTTTTTATATATCTTTGCTGTTCCATATTTACATTGTTATAAAACAAATCCTTCTTCTAATGATGACTGCAGTCACATGTATTGAGAGAAAGAGAGGGGGGTGGGGGTGCAATAAGGCACAACCATTGTGCAGCACTGCAAAGCAGGAAGCAGAGGCTGCATATGGAATAAGCAAAAATGTCCGCCTGCATGGACATTAAAGGAACGTCACGCCCCCTGGAGTTCATTTTAATATTAACCCCTTCTGATCTAGTATGCAGGGGTCAGCTGAAAGCCACTGGCAGTCCGGCGCCACCATCTTCTTTGTGACGTCATCAGAAGGCCGGCTTTTCTCGCGGGCATGCGCAGTGGGTTAGAAATGGCCTCAAAGCCTGCTGGGACTGGAGACTTGGGCACCCTGAGACTTTGGGCCAAGGGGGTACATCCATCTGGACAGTGAGACATAGATACCGGTCAAGTGTTCTTTGGGTGCTGTTTTATTTTTATTTATTTTTTTGTGCATTTTTTTTTTTTTTGTGCTTCCTTTTGTTTTTTGTTTTTTTTTTTTTTTTTTTTTGTTTATTTATTGTTCTTTTTTTTGTGCATTTTATTTTATTTTTTATTTTTTTGTGCGTTTTTTTTTTTTTTTTTTTTTTTTTTTTTTCCCCCAACCATTTACAGGCTTGAGCATTTTTGTTTTAGCCAATGGAAATTTGAACTAGGAGAAAGAAAGGCACAAAATTGTGACAAATTCACGTGTTTTGCGCGCATTTTCAAGGACTCGCATTGAATTTAGGGACTAAGAAAACGCAAGACTCCGCCCCAAAGACATTTTTTCCAGCTTCAAGCAACACGTCGCTCGGGTGGGAAAGGCCACCATTGTATATAATGGGACTCTTGATGATGAATGTTGACGCTCTTTGGGAAACGCGTTTCGAATCTCTCATTTTGTTACCTGGATTTTAAAATGACGAACGACATCAAAGCAAGGCTTTACAAACGTCGAGAGCTGATCTACTCTACAGCAGGATGAACACCGGTATATATCTATCAAAAATATTTTATTTTGGGGAAGGGGGATTCGTTCCAGGGAAGGACTGACCATTCGGGCACTCGGGCACTGCCCGAGGGCCCCATGCCACTAAGGGGCCCCATCAGGGTTGCCAGCCTCAATAAAACCAGGGACAGTATGTAAAAATTTGTGTTTTTTTTTTTTTTGTTTTTTTTTTTTGTTTGTTTTTTTTTTTTTTTAAATCCCAAGATCATAGCTACCCCGCCTCTCCAGTACCTTTTCTGTGTGTGTATATTGTGTATACTGTATGTATACTGTGTGTGTCTGTGTGTGTGTATACTGTGCGTGTATACTGTATATATTGTGTGTCTGTGTGTGTATACTTTATGTGTGTGTGTGTATACTGTGTGCGTATATTGTGTGTCTGTGTGTGTATACTGTATGTGTGTATGTGTGTGTGTGTATACTGTGTGCGTATATTGTGTGTCTGTGTGTGTATACTGTATGTGTGTGTGCATACTGTGTGGCCCCATAATCTATTGCCTGGGGGCCCCATAATCTTCTCCTATTGCCCGGGGGGCCCATAATCTCCTATTGCCCGGGGGCCCCATGAGTTGTCAGTCCGTCCCTGGTTCGTTCACATGAGTAGCCAGGGGGTGGTAAAAGCAGTGGGATGAGCCGTGGTTTTACCGCTTCCCGCCCACCTAAATAAAGACCTGTAGCCATTCCAAGCTTTACACATGCAAGAATTAAACCTCCTACTGCGTTCAGTGGGCAATATTACTGCCGAATGCAACCCATTCAGGTGAATAGGGCCACGCCGCAACCCTCTGCAATGTATGGTGGGTGCAACGTGGTGGTTATTATATTGTATAATATATATTTTGTATAATATGTTATAAAATAAAAATTATAATTATTTATATATATATATATATATATATATATATATATATATATATATATATATATATATTAGTATAATAATACAAAAGATATATTATAATAACAATATAAATATATACAAAAGATATATTATAATAACAATATAAATATATATATTGTAAAATAAATACATTTTTATTATAAATATTTTCTTAGAATTATTATTGGCGTTCATCCTAGTGTATATAAACTGGGTCTAAGGCGTTCCTAGGCCGGCTGTATTTGCATAGACATGCTAATAATCCCTCTATGTGACACTGAGCTCCATGCATTATCTACAACAGAAATGTTTGCTATAATAACATAATATTTTGCTACTTTTATTGTTACCAAAATGTTGCAAAATAACCTTTTTGTTATGCATACGGTCGACTCTTTGGAAGGGATACAATGAATGGTGTAGATTGGGGAACAAATATAGAAACAATTGCCTGTGCTGGTTTTATCAATGTCTTCATTATGGATTTGATTTGATTAGAGCCGAGCTCCCAAATCTGCGGCGGCTGTTCTCAGGGTCGGTCATATTCACAGGTGAGAGGAATTAGTGGGGTGAGGATTTTTTTTTTTTTTTTCATTTTATACTTATTACTACACCTGTGCTCCTACCTGATAACCAAGAACATGAGACCTGCTGCAGGGGCCACATCCACATGGAGCTGGACAGACTCGGAGGTAGGCGGATGTAAATGGTCGCAAGTTTGGGGTTGCTATTGAAACGTCATTTTATACTACCCTCCCCCTAGACTGGCGATGCCGCTGTGCAAAGGTGTCTCATTTGCTCCCCCGTCCAAAGATGAGACACCCTAAGGACTCATTTAGACCCCGTTCACAATTGAGCGATTTGGAATGGGGGTCATGTGACTGTATAGTATACGTACGATAGACTAGACTGGGCCACAGACTGAGCCGGTGGTCCAAAGTAGCCCTAAAGAGTAAGCCCTGGTTCACACTAGTGCGACTTTTCAAGCGATACGACAGTTCAAAATCGCATGAGAAGCCGCAGCCCATTTGCGGCAATTGAGCTGTTCAGACCATTGCGACTCAAGTTACAGAGACTTTTTAAAAAGGTTCCTGCACTGCTTTTCTGGGATTTCATTGCGACTTGCATTGATTTCTGTTAAATGAAGGCGCAAGAGCCTCCCACATCTAAATCGCAGCTTTGAAATCGCTCTGAAGTAGCACGATTTCAGGGCCATACTGGTGTGAACCCGGGCTCACTCCAATTTTGTTGAGAGAAAAAAAAAAACTTTCCCCTCTGGGTGATCTGTGTACATTGCAGGGATTTTAACAAACATTGTTGCAGATTCCTACCTTTTTGTTATTCTGAAGAAATGTTTGTTTGTCTGTGTCCATGTGCAAAATGAATGGGAGTGACTTTTAAATAATCAATCAGCTGCTGCGTTTGCAGGGCTCTAGTAAGAAAAGTGTCAGGGCCTGCATCCTTTTTAGATGTGATTTCCCTTTGGAAGTATCCTACAAAAATGAGTTTCTTGTTGCAGGGGATTCCTACAATCTGAGTTATCTTAGTGCTGACTTCTGGGAAAATCAGTGAGCCAATCACACAAGCAGGACATTAGATTTCTGGGGGGGGGGGGGGGGGGGGGGGCAGGCGCTCTGTATATTATCTGTGCACAAAATGACTCCAGATGGCCATGTTGCATTTGACAAAAAATGACAGAGCTGCAGGGGGAAAAGGAAAGGTCATTTTTAATACCATTCCATTACAATATGACTTGTAGTAATCGCACAAACACCACTTTCTTAGGAAAAAAAAGCAAAGAAAAAAATAAAATAAAATTTTATATATATATATATACACACTGCATCCTGGCACCTGGGCTTTTATGAGCCCATTCTTATCAGCGGATGTGCTCTCTCTGCCTTCTCTCCCCCCCAACGTTCGCTCGCTCCTCAGTGCTCTCCCTTGCACTTGCTGTCATTGGTTGCTAGGACCGCCTATGTCCTAGCAACCAAGGATGCTTAAGCCGATGTGTGTGTGTGTGTGTGCGCACACATGGGATTCCTGTTGGCTGCGGCACAGCCGCGCAATCTCTTCTTCTGGGCCATCTATGCGCGGCATCTAGGTTGGTCGCCCAGCTGGCACCGCTTTGCTCTTTCATTGGTTGTAGATTTAGCAGGGGGCGGGGCTGCGCATTGACGGGTCGAGCCGAGTCGAGCTTTGCTCAGCACGAGGAGTGGTGCCGATCTATACTACCAAAAGTATTGGGACGCCTGTCTTTACACACACGTTAACTTTACTGATGTCTTAGTCCATAGGGTTCAATATTGAGTTGGCCCGCCCTTTGCAGCTATAACAGCTTCAGCTCTTCTGGGAAGGCCGTCCACAAGGTTTAGGAGTGTGTCTATGGGAATGTTTCACCATTCTTCCAGAAGCGTATTTGTGAGGTCAGGCACTGATGTTGGATGAGAAGGCCTGGCTCGCAGTCTCCGGTCTAATTCATCCCAAAGGTGTTCTATCGGGTTGAGATCAGGACTCTGTGAAGGCCAGTCAAGTTCCTACACCTCAAACTCGCTCATCCATGTCTTTATGGACCTTGCTTTGTGCACTGGTCCAAATCATTTGGTGGAAGGGGGATTATGGTGTGGAGTTTTTCAGGGGTTGGGGTTGGCCCCTTAGTTCCAGTGAAGGGAACTCTTAAGGTGTGAACATACCAAGACCTTTTGGACAATTTCATGCTCCCAACTTTGTGGGAACAGTTTGGGGATGGCCCCTTCCTGTTCCAACATGACTGCACACCAGTGCACAAAGCAAGGTCCATAAAGACATGGATGAGCGAGTTTGCGGTGGAGGAACTTGACTTGCCTGCACAGAGTCCTGACCTCAACCCGATAGAACACCTTTGGGATGAATTAGAGTGGAGACTGCGAGCCAGGCCTTCTCATCCAACATCAGTGCCTGACCTTACAAATGCTTTTCTGGAAGAATGGTCAAACATTCCCATAGACACCAGTGGTGGCCGCAAACAACCACCCCCCCTCAAACATTCCCATAGACACCCGTCTAAACCTTGTGGACAGCCTTCCCAGAAGAGTTGAAGCTGTTATAGCTGCAAAGGGAGGGCCAACTCAATATTGAACCCTACGGACTAAGACTGGGTTGTCATTAAAGTTCATGTGCGTGTAAAGGCGGGCGTCCCAATACTTTTTGAGGTATAGTGTATCCATCACTGACAGCCTATCGCCCCCATATTATATATACAGAGGAGAAGACTGGCTCCTAGATTCAAAGAAAATTTGTCGAGCCCTATATTATGTTATAGTATAGTATAGTGTATATATTATTTAGATGTGCATTTTTATAAAAACCTTCCTCCTTATTTTCTCTCTTTCTCTATCTAATAGCTGAATAATGAAAGTTCTGTTGGATCCCATCCATTCCTTGGTATTATTAGAGGTGATGATGGTGCTTGGTGGCTTTTATAGACTTTGTTACTTTCTGCCTTGACACTGCATACTAACATAGCTAAACGTCTTCTCTTTTCCTCTTACTTCTTACTATCGCTCTCTAATAAGCAAAATAACGCAAGTTCTACACGATCTCACCTAGCCTTGGTGTTATCGGAGGTGATGGTGCTTTGTGGTTTTTATAGGCTTTATGTTAGATGTCACTTTAGTCCGGAAGCCTTGACCTTCTGCTCACCAACATAGTAAACTGTTCTCTTCCTCTTACTTTTTTTACGGTCCTTTTAGTTAGAAACTAGAACTTCTACGCCATCTCATCTAGTCTTGGTATTCAAGGTGATGGTGGCTTTGTGGCTTTCATAGACTTTTTATATTACGCGTCACTTTATGCCCTGAAGCCTTGACGCTCGGCTTCCAAACATAGCTAAATTGAAAAACTCCTACAAAGATGCATGCTCCAACCCAACACATTTTCTTTTTTTTTTTTTTCTTTCATATGTTTCTTTTGTGTGTATTTTTTTGATTGGTGTGACCTCCGCACATTTCCTCTTGACATAGTTGGCTTTGATCTGGTGGCCCCCGTATAGTCAACCTACTGAAACTTTTCAGGAAATGAAAACCTTGTTCTGGTTTAACCTGCGTGTCCGCTCTCCTAGATTAGGTGGGTGGTTTTATAAACTCCCTGCAGGCTATAGCTAATAGTTTTAACATGTCTGGATTATGAGTTTGTTGTGAACACACCTTGTCACATAGCCTAAGAAGGCTCCAAAGATGTGTGGTGAATAGGAAACGCCTTCTCCTTTTTATTATTATCAAAAAAAAAAAAAAATATATATATATATATGTTATATTATATTATATTATATTTATTATTAGCTATGTTCTTGGATCAGGGATGGGCATACCTCACCCCCAGCTGTCAAAGAGATAGATGCATCAGCATGACTGGCAAGATCCTGTCGGAGATTATAGTTGCATAAAGGGGAACATCAATTTCTAAACTATTGCCCTAAAGAGAGAGGAGTTAAGGCAGAACTTGGCTCTAAGCAAGGTAGAAGCTTTGACCCTTGACCCTTCACCATTCCTTCTAATGACCTTCATAAAGATTACATTTTGGCAAAGTGGAGCCATCCCATATACATTGTCCCGTCCCATCAGACATCAACAATCTCCTCCTTTTGTAAAGTGATGTCAGTGTTAACTATCTGCCCTGTCCCCTTGGTTTACTGCTGGAGCTTGAGGGTTGTAGCTGGGCCCCTTGGACACCTATCGGGCCATAGACCTCTGCATAGTTTTCCTTGTGGATCAGGGGTGTCAACTCGGTTTCATCGTGAGCTTGCATCAGCATTATGATTGCCCTCAAAGGGCCAGTTGTATCTGTAAGACTATGTATCAGATACGTAGGAGTGGGCTAGGGACAGAGTGCAGAGTTCAGGAGTATGCGGTGTGCAGAGTTCAGGATCAGGGCTTTTTTTTCAGCGGGAACGCGGGGGAACGCAGTTCCGGCACCTTTTGGACTGACTGTATGTAATGGCAAGGGGGTGCTGGGGTGTGCTGCAGGGTATTGATGCTCACTGCTGGGGATCTATTTTTGCAAGGGGGGTCTATTGTTGCTGGGGAGGTCTATTGTTGCTGGTGGGGGACCTATTGTTGCTGGGGGGGGGGGGGGGTCTTATGTTGCTGGGGGGTCAGTTGTTGCTGAAAGAGATCTACAGTTGGGGGAGGGGTCTATTGTTGATGGCAGCCAGACAGACTAATAATGCTGGCTGTGCGGAGATCTGTTGATGCTGCTGGAAGTCTATTGTTGCTGGCGGGGAAATGTTGTTGTGGTTGGTCCATTGTTGTTAGGGGGATCTATTGTTGCTGGCTGCAGGGGATCTATTTTTCTGCTTTTCTTGATATCATTACCAAATTCCATACAAGTTGCTTAGCACCTCAAAATAATACTTGGTTCTATATTGTCTAAAAGGGATGGTACTGGGAGGTGGGTAGGGGGGCAGAGAAAAGGGGTAACTCGGAAAGGGGGAGTTCCTGCACCTATTGTCTGAGAAAAAAAGCCCTGGCGATTACCATTTAAATCCATGTACATGACTTAAGTATGCGTTCTCATTTGAGCACTTTAAAATATATTTCTTATTTAAACTGTTCCTTTTGGAGGTTTTTTTTTTGATCAACTACATTCCTATCATAAGGGATGAACAACAACTCTTGCGAAAGCATGGGCCATGACAGGTCCTCTTTATGGAGAGATCTAAGGTGTAATAAAATCCCTTTGTGGAGTATGTGGTTAGGATGTCTGACAAGGCTCCGTTATTTCTTAACTTTTGTAAGTACCTACAGAGGTGGCGCAGTGGGTAAAGTGCCTGAAGTGTTAACGTGGGGTTGTGAGTTCGAATCCCCGCAGTCTGCTAGTTTTGTTGTGTGGTGCGGTTACCATTTACATCCGTGTACGTGACTTAAGTATGCGTTCTCATTTGAGCACTTTAAAATGTATTTCTTATGTAAACTGTTCCTTTGGAGGTTTTTTTTTTTTTTTTTTGATCAACTGCATTCCTATCATAAGGGATGAACAACAACTCTTGCAAAAGCATGGGCCATGAAAGGTCCTCTTTATGGAGCGATCTAGGGTGTAATAAATTGCCTTTGTGGAGTATGTAGTTAGGATGTCTGACAAGGCCTCATTTTTTCTTACCTGTTGTAAGTACCTACAGAGGTGGTGCAGTGGGTAAAGCGCAGGCTGTGTTAACGTGTGGTTGTGAGTTCAAATCCCAGTACCGGCTTGATTTGATTCAAAAATTGGGTAAAGAAAATGACCTACCTCCACAAGTATGAGGCTGATGCAATGGGTGACATTGGTTGGCACCATAAGGGGACCTGCAACTTGGGGTGGTTCGATAGGAAGTGACTGGTAACAAGGGTGGGAAGATGGGAACTGATGGGGGGAGTGACTGGTAAAAAGGGGAAGCAAAGTCTCACAACTGGTTGGGTAACTGCTGAACAGAGGAGGGGGCCAGAAGCTGCATGGGAGGGAGAATGCTGCAATGGGGTCTGGGAGACAGGGCACATCAGTGGGTATGGGAGAGCTACAAAAAGGGGTGCAGTATAGAGGGGATGCTGAAAATGGGTGGGTGGAGAGCAATTGGGCTGAAGGAACCTCAAGACAGGTACAGCACAGGGAATGCTGAAAGTGGGGTGCAGTGGACAAGGAAGAGCAGAGTGCTTGTGGAAAGAAGGGGATTGGGGGGTGGAGGGGGGATAGATGTGGGGGTGCTTGTGGAAACACTGAGAAGAGGATGGGGGGGGCAGGGGTTCAAGTATGGGGGGTGTAGATAAGGGAATGATGAGCAAGGAAGAAAGGGGAAAGGGGGTGGCTCGTGGAAAGGGGGGTTTTGGGAGGGAAACCTCCCTTGTGATTTGTCCCTAAATAGCTCACCTCTAACCTCCCAATCTATTGTTGCTGCAGGGGATCTATTTTACGGCTTGTCTTGATATGCCAAATGCCATACAAATTACTTAGCACCTCAAAATGATACTTGGTTCTATATTGGATTTGGCCTGCGGTTCTTGTGTTTGACATGTGTTGCAGATGATCCAGCTCTATCCGTACACATGTGTATGTATAGTATTATTTATTATTATTATTATTATTATTATTATTATGCATTGGCTGTTTGAAGTTGTAGAATACCCAGGGTGAAGATGCAATTTGTTGAGCAGAATGTATGCAGGTGTCCAGACAGAGCTTCGACTTTTTTTGGTGGAGGGGCCACTTTAGGACAAAGAGGCTTTGATGGAGCAACAAGGTGTAGGCTGGAACTCGCGAAACCTGATTCTGTCGTAAACCAGCTTAGTTTACTGTTACAACCCTAAACTTGGTTTCACTTTCTTCTACAAAACAGGCCACCTTGACCATTACCTGTGTTTTTTTTTCCTGGATGTTTAAAACTGAATTCCAAACCCAAACTATTAAAGTTCTGATCTACACTACTGGCTCTCCATTTCATCCCTTCCTTCCTTCAGTGCCATTTCCATTCCACCAGTGTCCTAGTAGCTTCTTAACAGGAGCATAAAGATAAAAAAAATTCCAAATGGGAAGCCAGAAGTTTTTCACATGGTCAAGTCAGAGGTGGCCACCAAGATCTTGGACCTCAAAAAAAGGCCCACAAAGGTTCAACCCTGGTCCCACTCTACTGAATATGAAAGTGAAGAGTTGAGTCATTTTTACTTCAAGTAAACTTTTTTCCTGAGAGAGTCATGGAGGCTTCCATGTCTACTTCTTATTCTTTAGATACTAGTTTTCTGGGTACATAGTTCATATTCTTTGTTCAGTACTTTGTGACTCTAATGTGGAACAAATATGAAAATAAGGATGACTGACATGACAGATAATAATACTTATTCCAGGTCAGTGACTCCGACCTTACTGAACACATCTGGTCAGTGTACTAGCCAAACAAAAGGCACCTTCAAAAGAGGATCGGCAATGGTGGTCCACATGTGTCTCCCAGCTAAAGGCAATCGAATTTCCAATACTCCTATTGCAATCAGTATTGATACAGAATTTAAACATTGTCGCCCACAATGTGGCCAATCATAAGTCGGCTATCATTTCTCTAGTTCGCAACGAAATAATTTGTTTGGAATGTGATTGGAAACTCTCTCGTCCCCCCCCCCCACCTTTCCTTCCTCTATAAATCACAAATGGGGGGGCCCCCTACATCTACACATTCAAGTTCCAGGTATTTAGAGTTCTGGTTTTCATAATAAAAACTATAAAACGCTAAAAGAGGAACAAAATAAACCCACAGCAGTAAAAGCAAGGCTGTAGCTTTTCCCCGCTGCTAGACGTGTTGGGTGGTTGTCATAAATTCTGAGAAGTTGTCGACAGGTTAAGCACGACTTGGTTTAAATCCTGCACGGCTGCCTACAATGCATCAGCTCACGGGCTCGGGCGCTAAATAAAAATTCTCTCGCTGTAGATTAAAAATATATAAGGAAAAAAACGGTGTTTGTCATGTTTCTTTATAGCCTGCATGCCGGTTTGTCCAATCCACATAATTTTTTTTTTTTTTTACTTTTTTGTCCAAAACTTTTCAGAGTTAAAAGTTTAAAATATGGCGAGAGGAGCCGCTGTCAGACTTTCAGTGACATAATACAAATTCTTCAGTCGGGTTTCATGTGAAGAGGCTGAAGGAATCTCATATTCCTTGTTTCTTGATTGTTTGTCACTTACTTTGTCCTACAGAAAAAGTTGACCAATACAGAAAAAAAAAAATGTCAGGCCATAGGCAATGGCTTCTGCTGGGCTACCTGACCCAATGCAGTCCTAATGGCAACGCATAGACCGGGAACGATGAGCTGCCCCCGACTGAACTAGTTGCATCCGCAGCCTCATCTAACCACTTGGATGTGTGTACAGCCACCACATCTGCCAGCCTGTCATTGATTTGTACAGGCTGCTGGCCATGGCTGTATGCATGTGACCCCTGAGCACAGAAATAGGCTTAAAGTATGAACCCTCTCACCTTGTAAAGCAAACCATTCCGTTTGTATACATTTGTGTATACATTTCAAAAATGTTACAAATACTTATTTCCAGGGCTTTTTTTTCAGCAGGAACGCGGGGGAACGCAGTTCCGGCACCTCTTGGACTGACTGTATGTAATGGCAAAGGGGTGCTGGGGTGTGCTGCAGGGTATTGATGCTCACTGCTGGGGATCTATTTTTGCAAGGGAGGTCTATTGTTGCTGGGGAGGTCTATTGTTGCTGGTGGGGGACCTATTGTTGCTGGGGGGGGGGGGGGTCTTATGTTGCTGGGGGGGGTCTATTGTTGCTGGGGGGGGGGGGGGTCTATTGTTGCTGGGGAGGTCTATTGTTGCTGGTGGAGGAACCTATTGTTGCTGAGGGGGGTCTTATGTTGCTGGGGGGGTCAGTTGTTGCTGAAAGAGATCTACAGTTGGGGGAGGGGTCTATTGTTGATGGCAGCCAGACAGACTATTAATGCTGGATGTGCGGAGATCTGTTGATGCTGCTGGAAGTCTATTGTTGCTGGCGGGTAAATTTTGTTGTGGTTGGTCCATTGTTGTTAGGGGGATCTATTGTTGCCGGCTGCAGGGGATCTATTTTACTGCTTTTCTTGATATCATTACCAAATTCCTTACAAATTGCTTAGCACCTCAAAATAATACTTGGTTCTATGTTGTCTAAAAGGGACGGTACTGGGAGGTGGGTAGGGGGCAAAGAAAAGGGGTAACTCGGAAAGGGGGAGTTCCTGCACCTATTGTCTGAGAAAAAAAGCCCTGGCGATTACCATTTACATCCATGTACGTGACTTAAGTATGAGTTCTCATTTGAACACTTTAAAATGTATTTCTTATTTAAACTGTTCCTTTGGAGGGTTTTTTTTTTTTTTTTTGATCAACTGCATTCCTATCATAAGGGATGAACAACAACTCTTGCGAAAGCATGGGCCATGACAGGTCCTCTTCATGGAGAGATCTAGGGTGTAATAAAATCCCTTTGTGGAGTATGTAGTCAGGATATCTGACAAGGACCCGTTATTTCTTAGCTATAGTAAGTACCTACAGAGGTGGCGCAGTGGGTAAAGTGCCTGAAGTGTTAATGTCGGGTTGTGAGTTCGAATCCCCGCGGTCTGCTAGTTTTGTTATGTGTGGTGCGATTACCATTTACATCCGTGTACGTGACTTAAGTATGCGTTCTCTTTTGAGCACTTTTAAAATGTATTTCTTATTTAAACTGTTCCTTTTGGAGGTTTTTTTTTTTTTTTGGATCGACTGCATTCCTATCATAAAGGGATGAACAACTCCTCTTGCGAAAGCATGGGCCATGACAGGTCCTCTTTATGGAGAGATCTAGGGTGTAATAAAATCCCTTTTGTGGAGTATGGAGTTAGGATGTCTGACAAGGCCCCATTTTTTCTCTATTGTAAGTACCTACAGAGGTGGCGCAGTGGGTAAAGCGCAGGCTGTGTTAACGTGTGGTTGTGAGTTCAAATCCCAGTACTGGCTTGATTGGATTCAATAATTGGGTGAAGAAAATGACCTACTCAAGTATGAAGCTGATGATATGGTTGGCACCATAAGGGGACCTGCAACTTGGGATGGTGCGATAGGAAGTGACTGGTAGCAATGGTGGGGAGATGGGAACTGATGGGGGAAGTGACTGGTAAAAAGGGGAAGCAAAGTCTCACAACTGGTTGGGGAACTGCTGAACAGAAGAGGGTGGGAGAATGCTGAAATGGGGTTTGGAAGAGAGGGCACATCAGAGCCCGACAAAGGGGTGAGTGCTGAAAATGTGTGGGGGAGAGGGATTGGGGTGAAGGAACCTCAAGAGCACAGGTAGATAAGGGAATGCTGAAAGTGGGCCCCACCCCATAGAGCAGAGTGCTTGTGGAAATAAGGGGATTGGGGGGAGCAGGGGTTCAAGTTGGGGGGGTAGGTAAGGAGTTTGTGGAAATCCTGAGAAGAGGATTGGAGGGGAACAGGTGGTCAAGTAGTCCTTTTTATTTACTGCCACACCAATTTTGCAACTTGCACCCCTTCAGCTCCATGCTGCACATGCAGCACCTACCGCCGCCAGATGCTCCACTCCCCACAGGAGTCCTGAGGGACCCCTTTAACTTCCTGCCATATCCCCACAGTCAGCTCCTCCCCCACAACATGCAGCTTCTTGCTCATTTTGTGAGGCTGCACCCAATGGAATACCAATTAATTTCTACCACATACTTATCATTCACCGGTTCAGGGATTTGAACTCATGACCTCTCGCTTGCGAGCCCGGTGCTCTACTGCTTGCGCCACCATCAGACCTGCTTATGAGGTGCCCTAAAATGCAGGGACCTTATCATGTGCTTTTGAGGCAGCCTATCTAATGTTAACCACCTGCTACCCAGGCCAATTCTGACGTTGCTTACATACAAGCAAAAATCAGCATTTGCGAAAAATAGCTTAAAACCTCCTAATCTATTGTTGCCGGCTGCAGGGGATCTATTTTACTGCTTTTCTTGATATCATTACCAAATTACTTAGCACCTCAAAATGATACTTGGTTCTATATTGTCTAAAAGGGACGGTACTGGGAGGTGGGTAGGGGGGCGGAGAAAAGGGGTGACTCGGAAAGGGGGAGTTCCTGCACCTATTATCTGAGAAAAAAAGCCCTGCTTTTTTTCCCCCTTTTTATATGAGTGATCACAATCCCTCTCTTCTCAGCTGCATATGGAGATTAGAGAGCTGGGGGAGGAGAAACAGCAGTTCACTAATCTTCCTAGGTATGGCTGTGCAGGGATTGGGGGGGGGGCGGTTGACAAGTCTACACAAGTCTGATCATTGGAGGAGAACACGCTGCATTCTCAGCACAACTAGGAAACTGACCACACTGTGCTCTTATGCCTAGTGTAGTCAGTTTTTAACAGAAAAGCAGAGGCACTGGCAGGAACACCAGGGGTTTCGCACAAAAGAAGCAATGCAAAGAGAACTGAAGACTTTTAACACAAGTACATGGTACAGCAACCACATATCAGGAATATGAAGTGTTGGGTTGACACATTCTTTAGTTCTGTTGGTGTGCTCTCCTCTACATCTGCCGTAAGCGTATGTTTGGCAGCACAGCAGTGGGCTTCAATGCCAATCTGCCACACATATGCACACAGCTGGCTTCCCTTGTTTGTGCCGGGAGCGCGCTCAAATGGCGCCCCCAACAGTGACTGTCACCGACTGTCACTGTGTACTAATGGGAGCCGGTGGGGAGTGATGACTGTGATAGCTGTGGCCGGGAAGCCCATGTAACGCCTTTTGGCATTACAAACTTTTAAAGGGCTGGCTCTTAATGGCTGCAAAGGCTTAAATATATCGGAGCTGATCAGTTTGTAGATGTAATGAGTGCATTTGTTTTCTTTTTCAGGCTAGGTACACTTTCTACAAGTACAGAACAATTCCTGATGGTTCTGTTAGAAACCGAGTGTCCTTGTAACTTTCTGTGCACTGACCTAATCTCAATGCTATCAGCCCTCATGATTTTAGTGAACTATAGAACATCTCCTATATATATATATATATATATATATATATATATATATATATATATATATATATATATATATATATATATATATATATATATATATATATATATATATATTGTAGCAGAGCGTCCCAGAGAGAGCCAGGAAAAGTCCTGTTCGGGGTTTATACATCTCCCAGGCTCCTCTCATACAGGTTCAGGGATCTCTGATCCATGGTCCGGTTCAGGTCTTGGTCCTCTCCCCCAGGCTAATTTAAGCTCACCTGAGCAGACAGCCTTTGCTCTTGGCCTGGGATACTCAGACAAGCTTCTGTGTAGGAGAGCAAAAAGGTATGTGGAAGCTGACAAGCTGTAGGCTTGCTCAGCCTGATAGTTAGGATTTGTAAATATTGTTTAGTTAGTGCCGAGACACGGCTAGGTTTTGTTTTGGCTATTTTTGGTTCCTATTTGTTTTCTTTGGAACACTGTACAGCACCTGTATATAGACTTGTATATATCACAAATAAACACCGCACTGTTTGTCACTATTTCACTGGATTTGGTATCTGTGCCTGAAAGACTGCTCATCCCAGGGAGCTTTGTACCTGCTACCTGTCCCCCAGGTTACATATGGTGGAGAATGCGGGCAGCTGTAGTAAGTTACTACTTAAAAGGCCAGTACCTAGAGTGACTAAACATGGAGGAAATCCTAAAACAATTGGTGATATCCAACGCTGCACAGCAACAATCCAATGCTGCACAGCAACAATCCAATGCTGCACAGCAACGAGCAAATGCTACACAGCAACAAACAAATGAGTTATCGCAGAGGCTGTTTGAACAGCTAGCCACTGATGCAAAAGAGGATAGGAAAACCTTGGCTGCGGTTGTGGAGACGCTAGCACAGTGGTCACCTGCTAAAGTTAATGTTGTTGGAGACAAGCCCTCAGCCATCCATGTGGGTCGCTTTCTTTCTAAGATGACTGCAGATGATGATCCAGAGGCGTTTCTCTTAACCTTTGAACGGACCGCTGAGAGGGAAGGTTGGCCCAAAACCCAGTGGGCAGGACTGGTCGCCCCCTTGCTGTCTGGAGAATCGCAGAAGGCCTACTATGATTTGGAGTCAGCAGAAGCGGGAGACTATGAAAAGGTCAAGCGGGAAATCCTGGCGCGACTTGGTGTCACCTTGGCAGTTCGAGCACAGCGGGTCCACAACTGGTTCTTCCAAGACGAGCGGCCCCCAAGATCGCAGATGTTCGACCTAATTTACTTGGTGAGGAAATGGCTACAGCCGGAGTCCCTGTCTGGGCCACAAACAGTGGAGCGTGTGGTCATGGACCAGTTCCTGAGGTCACTACCAGTTCCCCTGCAGAAGTGGGTGAGTCAAGGAGACCCCAACTCGGCGGACAACCTCGTGGAACTTGTTGAAAGGTACTTTGCTGCAGAGAACCTTGTCACCACCCCTACAGCCGTACGGACTTTCCGCCCAAAGCCACGGTCCCCCCAGGCAACCGGTAAGACTGTTCCAGGGGAAGTGGGTGGTAAGCATGGCAAGGAAATAGGGGGGAGGATTTTTGGTGCCAGGACTGAAGTTTGGCGTCCCAAACAAGGGAAGCTACTGCCTGTCAGCAAACCAAACTGGGGAAACATCAGGTGTTTTCGTTGCCAAGAACTGGGACATGTTGCAGCAAACTGTCCATTGACAGATGAACCAATGCAGTGTGATCTATCTATTAGAAGGCAATCTATGTTTGCTGCTGTTTCATGCGCTGCAGCACCAAGTATGGGAAAACACATGTGCCAAATGACTGTTAATAATAAGCCTATTACGGCCTTGCTGGACTCTGGAAGTCTAGTGACTTTGGTTACAGCTGAGATGGTTGAAACTGTGAATTTGCATGCTAAAAAAATTGCTGTGATCTGTGTACATGGGGATACCCGCGAGTATCCTATAGCCACTGTTCAGTTTAAAACTGGCTTAGGTACGGTGACCCATCCGGTCGGACTTGTGCCCCACTTGGTGCACGAGGCCATCGTTGGTAGGGACTTCCCTACGTTTTGGGAACTGTGGGATCGTCCCGACCCGGTCGCAGTAGCTGACTCAGTGACAGAGCCAGAACTCCTGGCCGCTGCTGACAATATGGGTTCAGGGGACTCTTCTCAGGGCTCCCCAGGTTTTCCTTTCTCGGTTATGGCAGGAGAGCTGGAGGAGCCTGAGGAGGTCCCCACAACCAGTGGAGCTGGACAGCCATCTGCTGAATCTGAGCCTACGTTGGAGTTTGCTGACCTTAATGTACACAAGGAAAATTTTGGTACCGAGCAGAGAAAAGACCCAACCCTTGCCAGGGCCTGGGAAAATGTAATGGTGATTAATGATGTACCTGTCGAATCAGGGGACAGGCTCTGTTTTCCTTATTTTAGCAGCAATGAGGATTTACTGTATCGTGTATGTAAAAAAAATGATGAAGTGGTTGAACAGTTGGTGGTTCCTAAGCCATACAGACGGGTGGTGTTGGAACTTGCCCATGGGCACTTGCTAGGAGGTCATTTAGGGGTTGAGAAAACTACTGAAAGGGTGTTGCGCAGGTTTTATTGGCCAGGGATACAGAAGGATATTGCGAATTATTGTCAATCCTGTCCTGTGTGTCAGATGTCAGCCCCACTACAACACTTCCGAAGTCCTTTAGTGCCCTTGCCCATTATTGAAGTGCCCTTCGAGAGGATTGCCATGGACCTTGTGGGTCCACTCCCCAAGTCTGCCCGAGGTCACCAGCATATCCTTGTAATCATGGATTATGCTACTCGTTACCCTGAGGCCATTCCCTTACGCACCGCGTCTGCTAAAAACATTGCCAAAGAGCTGTTTATGGTGTTCAGTCGAGTTGGAATCCCTAAAGAAGTCCTTACAGACCAGGGCACCCCATTTATGTCACGAATAACTAGAGAGCTGTGCAAGTTATTTAAGGTGTCGCAATTGCGAACCTCGGTGTACCATCCTCAAACGGATGGCTTGGTGGAACGCTTCAATAAGACATTAAAGAGCATGTTAAAAAAGGTTGTTGACAAGGATGGGAAAAACTGGGACTTCCTGATACCATACTTGATGTTTGCCATCAGGGAGGTTCCCCAGTCCTCCACGGGGTACTCTCCCTTTGAGTTGCTTTATGGGAGACACCCTCGGGGACTCTTGGACATTGCCAAAGAAACTTGGGAGGGGGAGCAGACACCCCATAAAAGTGTCATTGAGCATATCGCTCAAATGCAGGACAGGATTGCAGCAATCATGCCGTTGGTAAAAGAACACTTACTGCAGGCCCAAGCAGCTCAACAGAGGATATACAATAGGGGGGCCCAACTCCGTGTTTTCTCACCTGGTGATAGGGTCCTGGTGTTAGTTCCCACTGTTGAGAGCAAGTTCCTGGCTAAGTGGCAGGGTCCCTTTGAAGTAATTGAAAGAGTTGGGGAGGTCAATTACAAGGTATATCAACCAGGGAAAAGGAAGCCCGAACAGATTTACCACATAAACCTGTTAAAGCCCTGGAAGGATAGACTGGCGTTAACTGCGAGGTCCCTCCCGGTAACGCCTAAGGGTACTGAGTCCCTTCTGATCCCAGAGGTCACGATTCCAGACACCCTGTCATATTCCCAAAAGCAGGAAACTAGAGAATTCCTGATAAGAAATAGAGAGAGATTTTCAGAGTTACCTGGCACGACTTCAGCAGTTCAACATGATATTGTTACTGAACCTGGGGTCCGTGTCAAGCTAAAACCTTACCGAATTCCTGAAGCGAGGAGAAAGGACATCAGCGAGGAAGTTAAAAGAATGTTGGAGCTAGATGTCATTGAGGAATACAATAGTGACTGGTCTAGCCCCATCGTGTTAGTCCCAAAACCGGATGGCACTTGGAGGTTCTGTAATGACTTCAGGAAGCTTAATGCAGTGACAAAGTTTGACACGTACCCAATGCCCAGAGTGGACGAACTTATAGACCGACTTGGCAAGGCTCGCTATCTGACCACTTTGGACTTAACAAAAGGTTATTGGCAAATACCCCTGACTGGTAGCGCCAAAGAGAAGACCGCATTTGTGACCCCAGAGGGTTCCTTTCAATACAAAAAAATGCCTTTTGGGTTACAAAATGCCCCCGCGACATTTCAGAGGGCCATGGACAGGACTCTAAGACCCCACCGACAATATGCAGCAGCATATCTAGATGACATAGTGGTACATAGCACTGACTGGGAGTCTCACTTGCCCCGTGTCCAGGCTGTCCTTGATTCCCTCTTCAAAGAAGGTTTTACAGCAAATCCAAAAAAATGTGCCATTGGTCTAGAGGAAGCCAAGTATTTGGGCTATACTATTGGGCGTGGGGTCATAAAACCTCAAGTGAATAAAATAGAAGCCATCCAGGAATGGCCACGTCCTGCAAACAAGAAGCAGGTCAGGGCCTTTCTTGGCATTGCGGGGTATTATAGAAGATTTATCCCAAATTTTGCAACTATAGCTGCCCCACTGACAGACCTTACTAAAGGGAAAGACTCTGTAATGGTGAAATGGTCCTCAGTAGCAGAGGAATCTTTTCAAGTCCTGAAGAAGGCTCTTTGTGCACAGCCAGTACTGTACTCCCCCGATTTCTCCAAAGATTTTTTGGTTCAGACGGATGCGTCTGATGTTGGTATCGGGGCAGTACTATCACAGGTACACAATGGGGAAGAACACCCTGTGGTGTACCTAAGCAGAAAGCTCAATGACCATGAGCAAAGGTATGCAGTCATTGAAAAGGAGTGTTTAGCCATAAAGTGGGCCGTGGACGCACTCAGGTACTATTTGTTAGGACGCCAGTTTGACTTAATAACTGACCATGCTCCTCTGAAATGGATGGCCCAAAAGAAGGAGACTAATAGACGGGTGAACCGGTGGTTTTTGGCTCTACAGGATTACTCCTTCACTGTAAAACACAGGCCAGGTGTTGAGATGGGGAATGTAGATGCCCTGTCCCGTGTTCACTCCTGTTGGGCTACAGGTGTTCCAACCCTGGGGTTGAAACAAGGGGGGAGGATATGTAGCAGAGCGTCCCAGAGAGAGCCAGGAAAAGTCCTGTTCAGGGTTTATACATCTCCCAGGCTCCTCTCATACAGGTTCAGGGATCTGTGATCCATGGTCCAGTTCAGTTCTTGGTCCTCTCCCCCAGGCTAATTTAAGCTCACCTGAGCAGACAGCCTTTGCTCTTGGCCTGGGATACTCAGACAAGCTTCTGTGTAGGAGAGCAAAAAGGTATGTGGAAGCTGACAAGCTGTAGGCTTGCTCAGCCTGATAGTTAGGATTTGTAAATATTGTTTAGTTAGTGCCGAGACACGGCTAGGTTTTGTTTTGGCTATTTTTGGTTCCTATTTGTTTTCTTTGGAACACTGTACAGCACCTGTATATAGACTTGTATATATCACAAATAAACACCGCACTGTTTGTCACTATTTCACTGGATTTGGTATCTGTGCCTGAAAGATTGCTCATCCCAGGGAGCTTTGTACCTGCTACCTGTCCCCCAGGTTACAATATATATATATATATATATATATATATATATTATTATTATTATATAAATTTTCTGGGCCAGTGCTACCACTAGGCAGCCGCCTAGGGCGCCTGGCCACTGGTGTTCCTATTCTCTTCTCTCTGCAGCAAACACCTAAGTCTCAGCATTAGCAGGCAGCTGCTGCTCCATTCACACATAGTGTCAGAGGCGCAGAAGCCTGTGTCCCAGCCCTCAAATGAATGGAAGCAAGCAAACATTTATTTATAGGCGTGGGTGAGGCTGCATTGATGGGCGCTGGTGAGGCTGCGTTTGATAGGCACTTCATTAAAAAAGTGGGGGTATACATGGGCAGGGCAAAAGGGGTGGAGCTGCAAAATTAGGTTTCGCCTAGGTTTTCAAAAATCCTTTCACCAGCCCTGTATATACTGGCATTGTCCATAGAGCAGTGGACAGTGTCAGTAGGGCAGTGGAGTTTATATATATATATATATATATATATATATATATATATATATATATATATATATATATATATATATATATATATATATATATATATATATATATATATATATATATATATATATATATATATATAGATACATTTTTTACAGTTTTTTATTTTTTTTATTAATGTTATTTTTTTCATAATTTTTAGGAGCCCCGTCAGGGGGCTTTGAAACATAAGGGGTCTAAACTGGGGGAATCTGCGCGATTTAGGGTATGCCCAGGTACACCCGGTGCGCACGCCTATGGATGTTGAGGTGGGGTATGAAGAAGGGGGAGGTCAGAGTTTGGGGCAGCAGACAAAGTGATTGGTGTCCAGGCTGAGGTTGAGGCAAGCAACAGGCAAGAAAGCAGTCCACATCTGGGTGGCAAGAAAGAGTGTAGTCAGCATTGAGCCTGAGGTCAAGGTGGGTGGCAGGCAGAAGAGTGGTCAGTATCCAGGTTGAGGTCAAAGCGGGTGGCAGGCAGGAGAGCGGATGGTATCCAGGTTGAGATTGAAATGGGTGGCAGGCAGAAAAGTAAGTGATATCCATTCTGAGGTCAAGGTGGGTTGCAGACAAGAGAACGCTCTCGATATCTAGGCTGAGGTGGGTTGTAGGCAGGAGAGTGGTCTAGGTATCTAGGCTGAGGTGGAG
Organism: Lithobates septentrionalis; assembly: GCA_037952835.1. NCBI lineage: Eukaryota > Metazoa > Chordata > Amphibia > Anura > Ranidae > Lithobates > Lithobates septentrionalis. Next base: position 428,736 of record JBBDGP010002716.1, read on the forward strand.
GTGGATGGCAGGTAGGAGTGTAGACATTTCCAGGCTGAGATTGAGGTAGGTTGCAGGCAAGAGAGTGATTTTGGCATCTAGGCTGAGGTCGAGGTGGGTGGCAGGCTAAAGAGTGATCTGTATTCAATAGGGGGTCAAGATGGATGGCAAGCAAAGGAGTGGTTGGCATCCAGGTTGAGGTTGCGGTGGGTCGCAAGCAGAAGAGTGGTTGGTATTCATATTAAGGTGGATGGCAGGCAGAAGAGTATCCCTATCCAGGCTGAGTTCAAAGAGGGTTGCAGGCAAGAGTGATTTCGGTATCTAGGCTGAGGTCAAGGTGGGTGGTAGGCAGAAGTGATTAGCATACATGTTGAGAGTGGTTGGTATTCAGGCTGAGGTCAAGGTAGGTGGCAGGCAAAAGAGTGGTCAGTATCCAGGTTGTGGTCGAGGTGGGTGGCAGACAGAAGAGTGGTCAGTATCCAGACTGCGGTCAAGGTGGGTGTCAGGCAGAAGAGTGGTGAGTATCCAGACTGCGGTCAAGGTGGGTGTCAGGCAGAAGAGTGGTCAGTATCCACTATCCAGACTGCGGTCAAGGTGGGTGTCAGGCAGAAGAGTGGTCAGTATTCAGACTGAGATTGAGGTGGGTGGAAAGAAGTTGGGTGGCCACCATTAAGGCTGAGTTTGGGGCAAGCAAGCGAGTAACAGGTTGAGTCCGCCATGGGGGCATTAGAGAAAAGCACTTCGGGCAATCCAGGTCAGCAACAGGCGATTCAAGAACAGGAATTTAGCACAAGAGGCGGCTGTCAAGAAGACACGGCAGCGACCTCACAAGAGAAGGCCTTTATATACCGCTAAGGCCTGATTGCGCTTAGAGCTTCATGGGCACACCCACTCTGACGCACGCTAACAGGCGGTCTCCAATTAATGAAAGTCAAAGTGCCACAAACTAGCGCATGAGACATACTGCATGTGAACAGGACAGATCAGGCCTCCGAAATGAAGGAGCAAACTCTAGAACTGTCTTAAAAAAAAAAAGGGAAAAAAGAGAGAAAATAAACTATAAAGAAAGTGGCGAAAACCGTATCTTCTTTATCCCGCAATTACTAATTTATGAGTTGACGGCTTGTTACTCCAGTTGATTTCCCAGCATGCTTTGCTATCTGCGTGACCACATGCTGCTTTTCTTCCCGCTCTTTCGGACGACCTTATTCGGCTCTGTCTGAACAGTATGACAGCGAGCAGAAGCTCCTTGCAGCGGGACGGCGTATAGTACACATTCCTCCATAATTTAATAAGAATATTAATATACAGCTTTGCCCTTATATCGCTGCCCTTAAAAATGATGAAGGGTTTTTACGATAATAGCTGAAAAGGGAAGTTAACATTCCTATTAAAAGATTTATTAAAATTAAAATCATTGGCTTTCTTTGTAACCTGTCCCAGGGACCTTTTCTTTTATGTTCCAAGGTGTTGTACCGATGGAAGAAAAAATTCGATTTAAGTGTACCTGTCACCTGGATAAAAGGCAGCCAGCTGTTGAAGTAATCGTCTTTTGGTTAAAGGGGAAAGACATTATTTTTTTTTTTCCATCCAATAGATTTTATTAGTAATTTTTTTTTTACTTCCTGTCGTGTCACGGGGACAGGAAGTGAGAGAAAATCTACCCACTGGGGGCACACATCAATAAAAACTTGACAGGGGTTTTAACCTCCCACCGCTCTCTCCAGGGCCATCTGTCAAAGAAGCCGTCTCCTTGCTAGCTGTGTGGTCGGACGACCAAGAGGGGAGGGGGGTGATCTCTTCTACTATGCGGCTAGCCTTAGACCATACCTAGGAAGACCGGATGAAATGCTACATGTACTATGACCCCTGGGGAACAGGACATCATCATCATCATCATCATCATCTTCATCTTCATCTTCATCATATTCATCCTCATTATATTCATCCATTCATCATCATCATATTCATCCATTCATCATCATCATATTCATCCATTCATCCATTCATCATAATGAGACTTCTTCTTTAACCACTTCAATACCGGGCACTTTCCCCCCTTCCTGCCCAGGCCAGCTTTCAGCGCTGTCACTTTTTGAATGACAATTGCGCGGTCATGCTACACTGTACCCAAACTAAATTTTTATCATTTTGTTCCCACAGATAGAGCTTTCTTTTGGTGGTATTTCATCACCTCTGCGGTTTTTATTTTTTGCTAAATGAATAAAAAAAGACTGAAAATTTTGAAGAAAAAAAAAAAAAAAGTTTTTATCTTTGTTTTTGTTATAAAATTTTGTAAATAAGTAAGTTTTCTCCTTCACTGATGGACACTCATAGGTGGCACTGATTGGTGACACTAGACACTGAAGGGCTGCACTGATGGGTACTTATGGGTGGCACTGATAGGCGGCATTGATGGGCACTGATGGATTTCACTGATGGGCATCACTGGTGTCACTGCCAAGCATTTTTCTTTGGCACTGATTGGCAGCTGCCTGGGCACTGCTTGGCATTTCCCTGGTGGTCTATAATGGCATACCTGGTGGTCCAGTGTAGTGGCCATCCCTAGCGATCCTGGCGGCATCCTGGTGGTCCAGTGTGGGCATCCGAGGGGGACCTGCGCTGATAAACAATCAGCACAGACCCCCCCTGTCAGGAGAGCAGCCGATCGGCTCTCCTCTCCTCGTCTGTCAGACGCGAGTGAGGAAAAGCCAATCAACGTCTCTCCCTGTTTAACACGTGATCAGACGTGTCCAATCACGGCTGATCACGATGTAAAGAGTCTTTGTCAGAGACTCTTTACCTAGATCGGAGATGTGGTGTGTCAGACTGACACTCCGCAACAACGATCGTCGCGATGCGCCCCCCCGGGGGGAGCGCAGGGGCTTGATATCCTGACAACGTCATATGATGTCCGGTCAGGATATCGCAAACACTTTGCCGATGTCATTTTGCTATATGGCGGGCGGCAAGTGGTAAAATAATTTCAGCAAGTCTTTATTAAATCTGAACTCCTGGTGGATATAAAATATCACCATTTCATCTTGTTATGAATTCCTTAAAAACTCATACTTAGTTTTACTAAACCCACAACAGAAAAAATCAGTCTGTGTATGCAGTAAAGCATGCTTGTTATACTCACTGTGGAATCCAAGGGGTTAATCATCTGCATTGTGTAAAAAGGCTGTTTGATCCTGTCTTCTCTGATCCTCCCCTTCTTTTACTGTCCCCAATCCCTCTGCTGATAGTACAGAGCCTTGGGGACAAGCTGCACCTGACCTTCAGTCATTTTTTTTCAACTTTTCATTTATTAAATCTTCTGCCCTTGTTTTACCTTTGGATAGTAAAACTTTTTTTTTTTTAAGTCCTAAGAGGGCCAATGAGAGCTACAGAGCTGGAGGTGTGTGTCTGTGTAAATCCAGGAAGTGAACAGGCAGCCGCTTCAGCTGCCCAAGTGTCTCTGGCGCCCCTGTGCCTCTGGCCACATACAGTACTGCATACACTGGCGCCCCCGCGCCTCTGGCCACATGTGGTACTGCATACACTGGCACCCCGACGCCTCTGGCCACATACAGTACTGCATACACTGGCACCCCGACGCCTCTGGCCACATACAGTACTGCATACACTGGCACCCCGACGCCTCTGGCCACATACAGTACTGCATACACTGGCACCCCCGCACCTCTGGCCACATGCGGTACTGCATACACAGGCGCCTCTGGCCACATACAGTACTGCATACACTGGCACCCCGACGCCTCTGGCCACATACAGTACTGCATACACTGGCACCCCCGCACCTCTGGCCACATGCGGTACTGCATACACTGGCGCCTCTGGCCACATACAGTACTGCATACACTGGCACCCCGACGCCTCTGGCCACATACAGTACTGCATACACTGGCACCCCGACGCCTCAGGCCACATACAGTACTGCATACACTGGCGCCTCTGGCCACATACAGTACTGCATACACTGGCGCCTCTGGCCACATACAGTACTGCATACACTGGCACCCCGACGCCTCTGGCCACATACAGTACTGCATACACTGGCACCCCGACGCCTCTGGCCACATACAGTACTGCATACACTGGCACCCCGACGCCTCTGGCCACATACAGTACTGCATACACTGGCACCTCTGGCCACATACAGTACTGCATACACTGGCACCCCGACGCCTCTGGCCACATACAGTACTGCATACACTGGCACCCCCACACCTCTGGCCACATGCGGTACTGCATACACTGGCGCCTCTGGCCACATACAGTACTGCATACACTGGCACCCCGACGCCTCTGGCCACATACAGTACTGCATACACTGGCACCCCCACACCTCTGGCCACATGCGGTACTGCATACACTGGCACCCCGACGCCTCTGGCCACATACAGTACTGCATACACTGGCACCCCCGCACCTCTGGCCACATGCGGTACTGCATACACTGGCGCCTCTGGCCACATACAGTACTGCATACACTGGCACCCCGACGCCTCTGGCCACATACAGTACTGCATACACTGGCACCCCCGCACCTCTGGCCACATGCGGTACTGCATACACTGGCGCCTCTGGCCACATACAGTACTGCATACACTGGCACCCCGACGCCTCTGGCCACATACAGTACTGCATACACTGGCACCCCGACGCCTCTGGCCACATACAGTACTACATACACTGGTGCCTCAGGCCACATACAGTACTGCATACACTGGCGCCTCAGGCCACATACAGTACTGCATACACTGGCGCCTCTGGCCACATACAATACTGCATACACTGGCACCCCGACGCCTCTGGCCACATACAGTACTGCATACACTGGCACCCCGACGCCTCTGGCCACATATAGTATTGCATACACTGGCGCCTCTGGCCACATGTGGTACTGCATACACTGGCGCCCCCACACCTCTGGCCACATACAGTACTGCATACACTGGCGCCCCCACGCCTCTGGCCATATATAGTACTGCATACACTGGCGTCTCTGGCCACATGCGGTGCTGCATACACTGGCGCCCCCGCACCTCTGGCCACATGCGGTACTGCATACACCAGCAGTCACTGTGGAACAAATTATCTGAGTTTCCATTGACTTCTATGGGGAAACTCGCTTTGATATACGAGTGCTTTGGATTACAAGCATTCTTCTGGAACGGATTATGCCCGTAATCCAAGGTACTACTGTATATATAAAATAATATGCAAAGTGGTTGGAAGGAAGCTTCAGAATGGCAAAGATGTTTTTATTACAAATCACGTTAGAAGACTGCATTTCCTCTTTAACTGTAATGAAGTAAAATGAGGCCACTGTCCTGGCAGGGGGTACCTGCCTTTTGAAGTCTGAGCGGAATTGGAAGCATTGTGGCTGCCAAGACTGTTCACATAGGTGAATTTTTTTTTTTTTTTTTATCTTTTTGTCTGGAATATGCTTTGAAGAAAAAAATCTCGATCGATCCATCAATCCACTTCTTTATTTGATGTATCTATCCATCTATGCTATCGGATCTAGCTATCCATCTATGTATCCCGTCTTCTGCATTTTCCTCCCAGTGTTCTTTTCCTTTTAAGTGACAAATGTTGTTGTGCTTTAAAGTGGGGGGGGGGGGGGGGTAAAAAATCCCCGGCAGAGGATTAGGGGCAGTAATTTGTTTCCTAAATCCACAGACATGTTCCTGAAATGTGTGTGTGCTGGTTATAAGGAGACTTCCATTAAACCAACAACCTGCGTAAATAGCACCTTACAATTACAAATTGCTCAGCTTGCAGACATCAAAGGCTTTTGTTTAATACGTAATTCATGGCAACGTTTTTTTTTTTTTTCCCCAGGCCCCTCTGGCAAACGAGGGGAGATTGCATATTACTAGCTCTGGCCCCTGTGAAAGCATGAGGATACCAGCAATTATATTGTTATAATTACAATTACATGTCTATAGACTGAAATCTGGGGCACAGAGGGGTGAGGGGCGCAGTGGCAGACGAGGCTGGGACTGGCGCTATTCTTGGCGTTTGAAATTTTGTTTCCGATTTGTAGACGGGTGCATTATGTATTTATATGTCTCTGTGATCTCTGGGGAAAAAATGGCTAATATGTAAATATGATGGGCTACTTATTCGAGATATAAGCTCTATTTTAAATGGCATGGTTTGCTGCCTCCTAGGCGCTGTTAATTTTGGCAGCAAATTTCAATTTAGTTTTAGTCTTAGGACTAAAATGGCATTTTAGTTTTAGTCCCATTTTAGTCTTCTGCAGTTGTTTTAGTCGTATTTAGTCGACTAAATCTCCAGTACATTTTAGTCGACTAAAACTCATTTTAGTCATCTAAAATCAAATGGGTGTAGTTAAATTGTAATGCATTATTTAACATTTCTCTACAATTTCCAAACTCATTATTTACTTATGGAGTGAAAAATCTAATATGTTATTTATTATGGTATTGAGGTATGAACATGCACTACAGACCAGTGTTAATTTTGAAGTCAAATTTAAATTTAGTCTTAGTCGTTTGACTAAAATTCCATTTTAGTTTTAGTCATATTTTAGTCATCTCAATTGTTTTAGTCGTATTTTAGTCGACAAAATTAACACTGCTCCTAGGGCAGAGTTTACTGCCTGCTCTGCAATGCATAAGCTTTTCTCATCCACCACTAGAGGGCGCTGATGAGACAGCTGCTCTATACAGAGCCCTTTGAGCTGCCTATACCTGGAGAGCGGGATGCAAGCACTGCTCTGGGGGGCTTCAATGAATAAGCTTTTCTCTTCCACCACTAGAGGGCGCTGATGAGACACCTGCCCTATACAGAGCCCATTGAGCTGCCTGTACCTGTATATGACATGCAAGCACTGCTCTGGGGGGCTTCAATGAACTAGCTTTTCTCTTCTCCCACTAGAGGGCGCTGATGAGACACCTGCCCTATACAGAGCCCATTGAGCTGGCTGTACCAGGAGAGCGGGATGCAAGCACTGCTCTGGGGGGCTTCAATGAACTAGCTTTTTTCTTCCACCACTAGAGGGCGCTGATGAGACACCTGCCCTATACAGAGCCCATTGAGCTGCCTGTACCAGGAGAGCGGGATGCAAGCACTGCTCTGGGGGGGCTTCAATGAACTAGCTTTTCTCTTCCACCACTAGAGGGCGCTGATGAGACACCTGCCCTATACAGAGCCCATTGAGCTGCCTGTACCAGGAGAGCGGGATGCAAGCACTGCTCTGGGGGTCTGTAGGCTCTGCTGCTTGTAACAGAACTTGTTTTGAGTAAAGTGGACCGGCATTTTTTCACTCACTATTGGGACAAATAAAAAAAATAATGCAATTCATAGTGAAATTACAGCTGTACTTTAACCACTTGCCTACTGGGCACTTTCACCCCCTTCCTGCCCAGGCCATTTTTCAGCTTTCAGGGCTGTCGCACTTTGAATGACAATTGCGCGGTCGTGCTACGCTGTACCCAGATGACATTTTTATCATTTTCTTTACACAAATAGAGCTTTCTTTTTTTGAAGGTATTTAATCACTGCTGGGTTTTTTAGTTTTTACAAAAAAAAAAAAGATCAAGAAATGTGAATTTTTTTATTTTTTTACTTAGTTTCTGTTAGTAAATTTTGTAATGAAGTAATTTTTCTCCTTCACTGATGTGGCACTGATGGGCGCTGATAGGCTGAACTGGTGGGCATTGAGGTGGCACTTATGGGCACTGATGAGGTGGTGTTTCGTCAGATATGGCGACCCATCACATTTGGCTACCCGCTGGAGTGCGCCTGCGCGATGCCGCCATATGCGTTCCAACACTGTTGTAAGACACCACTTTCCCACAGGGCCCCTTGCCATGCTTCGGGCACGGCCCGCTTTGCTCGGCATTATTATAATCTAACTCTATGTCCACTTGGATGGTGGGGCTTGAACCTGGACTCAGGGGTGTGGCCACAAAATTCTGCGCAAACGCAGATCGCCACAGTGTTGGAACGCATATGGCGGCATTGCACAGTCCAGCGGGTAGCCAAATGTGATGGGTCGCCATATGTGACGAAACAGGGGCACTTATGGGCACTGATTAGGTGGCACTGATGAGGCACTAATATGCCACACTGATGGGCACTTAGGTGGCACTGATGGGCACTAATATGTGGCACGGATGGGCAGCCCTGGTGGGCACTGATAGGCGGCACGGATAGGCGGTACTGATGGGCATTGATGGGTGGCACTAATTTGAATTGTTTCCAGGTACCCATTGAGGGAGGTCTGTTTTTTCGGGCAGATGCCTCACCAAAGCCAGTGAGCTCATTGGATGATTTCCATGCATTTTGGACCTTTTTTGGAATAAGAATTAAAACTGTAGCGCCTCTCCTATGTGTTTTTCCTTAGTATATGACAGGTCCTCTTTGCTCTTTGAAAGTCTCACTATTCTGCTGTAATCCTGAAGAGCAGAACTTTCCACTGCGTGATTTTAAATTCTCCTTTATAAACGGCGGTTTCGGTTTTTGTAGAGTCATTAGTGCGTTTTCCCTGCCAGAGTCGTAATAGGCTGAAGTTGTTGAAAATGAATTCTTGGTATGTTGGTTTTAATGTGGACAGTGCCAGAGCTGATCCGTGATGTATATTCTGCCTGTGCCAGCTCTGTACTACGAGTAAACAGACACTGCGGGTACAAATCTATTCATCTCCCAGAATTGCCTGAAGGAAGCCAGGCCATGCGTTCCGATCTTCCGAATTAACGTGCCACATCATCTGTCTGCATGTTTTGGTGGCAATTCCGACATATGCCCGGGAGCCTGCTAAGCGTGCGCGGAGCCGTGTACTTTTCCTGTGTGCAGCTCACAATGGCGGGCACACATCGCCCTGGCCGTCAATTCACCATGTGCCATAGTCCCATTTAATGTAGATCTAGGCGACTACAAAAAATGTCGCAAAAAAAAAAAAAAAAAAGGGATACCATTAAAATAAAAATATCCCTTAGGTCCCGTTCAGAAATTGCGTTGCGGGAACAAGTGTTCCCAATTTGAAATTTTAAGGCCCCAGTCATACTTTTCTGCTTGCGATTTGGTGTGTGGGCGATTTTCACGCAATTCAGCTTCAATAGTCACTTCAATGGGCTGCCCTACGTGCATTTTTAGCCTAATAGAAGCTCCTTCTCCTTTTTGGGGCGACTAGTTTCATGCAATTTTTTTAAAGGCGCGTTCTGCTGCACGACAATCACGGCAAAATCGCACCACATTTGGGGTGCCATTTAGAATGAATGGCACCCAAATGCATGTCGAGTATTTTGCAGCCAAATCGTCAAGTGTGAATGGGGCCTTAAAGCGAGATTTAACATGTTTCCTCATGCTGCGCATAGGGCGCGTTTTGTCACCCAAAAGCAGCTCCTTCTACTTTTGGGACAACATGCTTGGCGTTTTTTTTTAAACGCGCGTTTTTTACGCAATTGCAAAAGCACTTTCCAAGCATAAGGGGCCACAGCCTGTCCTTGCGCAGGTCAGACCTGAAATATCAGTTTTGATTGAAGTGGTTATTGGCAACCTGCAGTGGCGGCCAGTCCATTAGGGGTGCCCGGGCACAGCCACCCCCTTTCTCCTCGCCACCCCCTATATGCTGTGCGTGAATCTATCCATGGCCGCCGCGGCCACCACCAATTCAGCAGCCGCCCCCTTTCAGGGCACCGGGCGCATGAATTACAGCGGCAAGGGTGTTTATTTCACGCAATTCAGCTTCAATAGTCACTTCAATGGTCGCAGAGGATGTGTCCAGAGCCCACCCAGATGTGTTACAACAGCGAATGAATATTCACCGTTGAAACACTGATCCTCAATACGGCCAACCAGAAGCGGGTGTGAGACCCGTTTTCCAATTGCCCGAAAACAAAAACTGGAGACCCCCGATTTGGCCTCAGAGGAGGAGGGAGGAAATAGAGGCCACTGTCGCCATCGCCGTGAGGACCAGGAAAACAGGAGACCGCCAAGCAGGTGAAGCCTCCGGTGATGGGGTAAATGTTACTGACCGCCCCCCCCCAAGAAATGTTTCCACTGGCAACCTGATCCTGTAGATTCATCTCCTTCTGCTACACTCCTGTAAGTCAGTCAAGCTTGGGATCCAGGAGACCTGCATTAAAATCCAGGGAGCGCGTCATTTCACAGATCTTGTAGACCCCCACATCTCTCCATAAAAAGGACCTGTCATGCCTTATTGTTATCACAAGGGATGTTTACGTTTTCCTGTGACGGCAATAAAAGTAATAAAAAAAACAATGGGACAGTGTAAAAATAAAAAAAGTAATAAAATAAATATTAATAAAAAAACATTTTTTTTTTAAAGTGCCCTGTGCGCAGGCGCAGTGGCGAACGCATTGCGTAGGTCACGCGGACTTATGTAAACGGTGTTCGCAGCACACGCGTGAAGAATCTCTGCGATCATTATAGCGATATTTCGAGCACTAGACCTGCTCTGTAACTCTAAAAATAGCTATAGGTTGCCAGTTTAAAGTGCCACCTATGGAGATTTTTAAGTACTGCAGTTTGGCGCCATTCCCCCGAGCGTGCACAATTTTAAAGCGTGACATGTTGGGCATCAATTTTACTCGGCGTAACATCATCTTTTATATTTTACAAACAAATTGGGTTATATATTGTTTGTTTATTTTTTTTCTTAAAGTGTATTTTTTCCCCCAAAAATTGTGTGTGAAAAACTGCTGCGCAAATGGCATGTTATATTTATTATTATTATTATTATTATCATTATTATTGCCATTTTTTCTCTAGGGCCTCTGCTAAAAAAATAGTGTTTGGGGGCTCTAAGTAGTTTTTTAAAAGAAAAAATAAATAAATACAGATTCGTGCAGAAATGTCAGAATAGGTCTGTTCCTTAAGTAAATACAGTCTGCTGTATAGAGCCACGTTGATCAGACCCAGAGGACATTTGAAAGTCCCATAGGGTTTCCTTTGTCTTCTGTCCAACAATCTTTGAATCCTGCCCTCAGCATTATCTGCAAATCTCTATCACCATCTCCCTTCTCTGTCCTCCTCGCTTCTCGGGCTCCTTCTTCTTTTCTGGCGACGCTTGGCTTGGCTCAAATTAGCGAATCAAAGCTGTTCAGGAAGGTTAAGCCATGGAGAGGACACAGAAGCAAGGCTTCCTTCGTAGCGCTGAAGTGCGCATTTCCCTGTGAATCTCCTCCCGTGCATCCCACCTCTGACGCCCGGACTGGCTTATCGTTAGCCAGCAGGTGCCTCCTGTGAAATTACATTTTCTGCAGATCGATGGCTGGACTGGTTCCAGCACCGGGGTCAGCGCAAACCCCCCGCGGCGTGCTGTCCGAGTGGAGTGATAAAGCGTACCTATATTAATGCTCTGGTCTGGCTGTCACTTCCTTGCACAGCATTTATATTGTCGGCATAGCATGATGTTGCATCTGTGCATAGCTCAGCATGACTTTAATATCTCGCATCTGTGCATCTGCCGCGCACTGTACAACGCAAGCCAGCCATAGCAGGAGATCATTTTTTTTTGTTTGGTTTAATGGTGATTCAACGGAAAGAGTAATTCAGTATGTTGATGATTGCATACAAATTTAAGAAGGCTTAGAACCCTGGTGTCCAACCTGCAACCCTTTTGGCGTTTTTTGTGCATCCTCTGGGCCCCTGCAGACACCAATCTGTGTTTTTCCTATTGTACTGATTTCTAGCAGCCTCATGTAATATGTCTCCAGTCTATGATTGTCTCCTGAAGGATGTCTCAGTCTGCAACAACTCCTCCAGCATGTCCGCAGTCTGACCTTTTGTGATATTTAGGGTTTCGGAATACTAGCAGTAGTAAATGTCTTTATTTTTCTTCCATAAATCAGGCAAACAAAAACCTCTTTCTTCAGCAAATTAGACAAAGCAGTCCATAACTCTGCTATACAGCAAATAAAACAGCTCACCGCCAATAATTAGTCCTACATCAGGATTCAAGGTTCCCGCCTGCTTTGGGGTCCACGAAAAAGCCACAGGAACCCAGGCAGTGTTTTGGTAGCCAAATAGTTCAGTCCTCTCGCAAATTGTGTCATCTTCCACTCAAAACCTCACAAATACCTGCTGACAGCTTCCTTCCCTTGCAGGCAGGGTAACCTGTACAGGACTGAAGTATCTATAATTGGTGTTGGAGGCTCTTTCTGATCCAAAAATCCCAATAAGCCTCCAAAATACAGGTCCCATGTGAGGACTGGACTGAAAAAGCTGCAAGTCAGGTTTCTCTCTCTATGGGATCACACCGAAACCCCTCGCCCTTCATGGGTGAGAATCCCTAAGTATTCCAATTAGACTTCCCTTCGCCCCCTCCTTAAAGGGAACACACAACACAAATGATAAAGGCACATATTTGCCTTCCAGGATCCATCCCTGGCATCTTGTACGCCATCTCTTGTATCGTGTCTGCTGTCTCTGGCCATCTCTTGTATCGTATCGTGTCTGTTGTCTCTGACCATCTCTTGTCTCTTGTCTGCTGTCTCTGACCATCTCTTGTATCGTTTCTGCTGTCTCTGACCATCTCTTGTCTGCTGTCTCTGACCATCTCACACAACCCAAATGATAGAGGCACATATTTGCCCTCCAGGACCCATCCCTGGCATCTTGTACGCCATCTCTTGTATCGTGTCTGCTGTCTCTGGCCATCTCTTGTATCGTATCGTATCGTGTCTGTTGTCTCTGACCATCTCTTGTATCGTGTCTGCTGCCTCTGACCATCTCTTGTATCGTGTCTGCTGCCTCTGACCATCTCTTGTATCGTGTCTGCTGCCTCTGACCATCTCTTGTATCGTGTCTGCTGCCTCTGACCATCTCTTGTATCGTGTCTGCTGCCTGTGACCATCTCTTGTATCGTGTCTGCTGCCTGTGACCATCTCTTGTATCGTGTCTGCTGCCTGTGACCATCTCTTGTATCGTGTCTGCTGCCTGTGACCATCTCTTGTATCGTGTCTGCTGCCTGTGACCATCTCTTGTATCGTGTCTGCTGCCTGTGACCATCTCTTGTATCGTGTCTGCTGCCTGTGACCATCTCTTGTATCGTGTCTGCTGCCTCTGACCATCTCTTGTATCGTGTCTGCTGCCTGTGACCATCTCTTGTATCGTGTCTGCTGCCTCTGACCATCTCTTGTATCGTGTCTGCTGCCTCTGACCATCTCTTGTATCGTGTCTGCTGCCTCTGACCATCTCTTGTATCGTGTCTGCTGCCTCTGACCATCTCTTGTATCGTGTCTGCTGCCTCTGACCATCTCTTGTATCGTGTCTGCTGCCTCTGACCATCTCTTGCATCGTGTCTGCTGCCTCTGACCATCTCTTGCATCCTGCCCGCAGTCTCTGACCATCTCTTGTATCCTGCCCATAGCCTTTGTCTAAATCCTGTTACATGCATGTGTCTGTTGTCTGTGCTTATGAATATTCACTGAACTTTGTGTGGTCCTTTTTGATGTCGGGGCCACACTTGAGGTTTCCCATACCAAGAAGTTTGACCACCACTGGCTTAGAACAGTATTTCTCAACTCCAGTCCTTCAGGCACACCAACAGGTCATGTTTTCAGGATTTCCACTATTTTACACAGGTGATTTGATCAGTTTCACTGCCTTAGTAATTACCACAGCCGTTTCATCTGAGGGAAATCCTGAAAACATGACCTGTTGGGGCGCCTTGAGGACTGGAGTTGAGAAACACTGGCTTAGAAGATGCAAATGGTCACTAATTGAGCTTAGAAGATGCAAATGGTCACTAATTGAAAATCTTATGATTTTTTTCTCTAAATTGCATAAAATCCACTATTGCAAATGAGATTTACAAAAACTTGATACTTTGACCTCCACTTTGTGATCACTAAGACAGCTAATGTCTTTTGCTAATGAGTAACCTGCGCTAATGATGTTTCATCCTTATGGAAAATCAGATTGATCAATATCTGGTCGTTGGTCGTTTTGTGATTGCATCTTTACTCCTCCCATAGTGGTTGTGTCGTGTGCATCTAGGATTGGATTTACTGGGCAAAACACCAAAGGTGTCAATAGACATTCAAGGGCAGGCAGGTGTGGAGAATCAATCTGACCACCCCAGAGACTGCCATGAGTAAAGCTGGCTATACACTAGAGATTTCTGAACAAAAATTCAGTATATTTGATGGCGATTGTTGACCAAAAGTACTTCAAAATTGTGTTTTCCTTTTAACATCCAATTTTAGAGTGAATGGATTTCCCCAAATGAAAACCACATACAATGTTATAAATTTGCATCTGGTGACTGGTTTGTTCAAACGTTTTCACCACTGCAGTCGAAATTGAACGTTGATTGGTGACCGATTAGAAGATTGAATGAGTGTTGTGAGAAATTTTGAAATACATTTTACTAGTGTATGGCCAGCTTTAATCTTCAGCTAATGGCAACCAGTAGGCCATGAAATGGTTTTTACCAAAAATATCCTGATTGGGTACTATTATCTAAAGCAGCCTTTAGCAACCTTTTTGTACCCTTGATACAATTTCCAACTCCTATGGAACCTCTTCAAAAGCTCATATATGGATATAAACAAAATAATAAGGAATGTGGCGTCTTCGGGCAATGTTTACTTGTGCTTGTTCTTTCATATGTATTCCTGTGTCATACTTATCACAGCTTGTTTATTCTGTATGCAATTTCTTTGACTAATAAACAGATATTAAACTTAAAAAAAAAAAAATAAGGAATGTGGCGGAACTTAAGATTGCGACACCTGGAGCAAAATGAATAAAAATAATTGCCAAAAAAGAAACCAACTGTGTAAGTTCTAATGTCCCTTTACACTAGAAGCCAGTGGAGAAATGCCCTCTTACATTAGTGGTCCATGAAAAAGTGCCCACTTGCTTTGCTGGTCAGCATAGAAGTGCCCCCCAACATTGGATGCCAGTGGAAAACTGCCCCCTAAAATTGACAGTCAGCATAGGTGGGGGAGCAAGATCCACCATTGTTCAAAGCACAAGGAACCCCTAACAACATCTGTAGGAACCTGAGAAAGACTAGCAACATCTGTAGGAACCTGAGAAAGACTAGCAACATCTGTAGGAACCTGAGAAAGACTAGCAACATCTGTAGGAACCTGAGAAAGACTAGCAACATCTGTAGGAACCTGAGAAAGACTAGCAACATCTGTAGGAACCTGAGAAAGACTAGCAACATCTGTAGGAACCTGAGAAAGACTAGCAACATCTGTAGGAACCTGAGAAAGACTAGCAACATCTGTAGGAACCTGAGAAAGACTAGCAACATCTGTAGGAACCTGAGAAAGACTAGCAACATCTGTAGGAACCTGAGAAAGACTAGCAACATCTGTAGGAACCTGAGAAAGACTAGCAACATCTGTAGGAACCTGAGAAAGACTAGCAACATCTGTAGGAACCGTGGTTGAGAAAGACTGGCCTAAAGTATAGGAGTGCATCTGCGTACAGGGTAATGCTTATGTAGACACACAAATTGATTGGCTGCCTTAAAAAACTTCTTTGGTCCCAGTCCTACTACAGTGTTGATTGTTTTTGAAGCGTTCTAACACAGAGAACCCTTGAAATAATTTTCTGCTCTTGGATAACCCTTGGTAATATCTACAACGCTTTGCACAAAAGTCTGATAGTCAGTGGGAGGAATGTTCCTTACATTTGTTGTCAATGGGAAAATCCCCTTCTAATAGATGGCTAAAAAGATAATTGATGTCAATGAGAACTTCTCTAAGATGCAAAAACTGCTCCTTGCCTAAGGAACCCCTAGCAACCTGTGGAGGAACCCTTTTGTCCCATGAAATCCTGGTTGAGAATAGCTGGTTCATTGTTTTTCAGCAGGGATATGCAATTAGCGGACCTCCAGCTGTTGCAGAACTACAAGTCCCATGAAGCATAGGAAGACTCTGACAGCCACAAGCATGACATCCAGAGGCAGAGGCATGATGGGACTTGTAGTTTTGCAACAACTGGAGGTCCGCTAATTGCATATCCCTGCCCTAAAGGATACATTCACCTTTCGTAACATGTTACACCAAAATTCAGAGTGTAACATGTTACGAACAGACCGGCTCCCGCACCTCCCTGATCCCCGCTGTCACAGCTAGCGGGGTTCTTCTCCCTCCCTGCGTGCTGTCACAATTTTAAAAAAATGTGGCTAAGCGGGGCTCCACCTGCCTGGCTGCGTCACTGATTGACCGGGCTCTGTGCATGGAGAACTACAAGGTCCAGCAGCCTTTGCGGCTGTCGGCTTGTAGTTTTCAATGAACTACCACAGCGCTGTGGAGTTCATTCATGCTTCCTTTCAGATTATATATGCTTACCCGTATGGGTAAGTAGATACGCTGGGAGATCTGCTGACTGCTGGTGCAATGCTTTACAGGCTCAAAAAAATAAAAATAAACGCACATTTTACCTGCAAAATAAGGTGCATTTATTATTTTTTTCCCAAAAAAGTGAACTGATCCTTTAAAAGCAACATATTTTATGTATTTTCACTTTCGTTTTTTCGTCAAGTACGTTTTTATTGAAGTTTTTTATAGGATACATAGCATGGCCTGTACAAATAGATAAAAGTAACCAACATATGGAAGAATTCCAGAGTGCATCTGTAAGTCATTGGAGACAATAAAGGTGATTCAAATGGAAATCGATAAGTATGGCAAGTTGCATACTGTATGTACAGTAACCATTCACATTGTACAAACAGAAGGACAAATAAAAAAATAAATAAGGGGGGGGGGGGGGGGCAGGGGAGAGAGTATTTGGCTTTTTCGGTGAAGATATCCTTTT
Organism: Lithobates septentrionalis; assembly: GCA_037952835.1. NCBI lineage: Eukaryota > Metazoa > Chordata > Amphibia > Anura > Ranidae > Lithobates > Lithobates septentrionalis. The sequence continues at coordinate 445,503 of JBBDGP010002716.1, forward strand.
TTAATTATTTATTGTTTAGTGTTTTTAAAATTAAATTTAGATGGGGCATATTGCATGCTTGCTTGTCTATATGTTAAATGGAGTATAACTGAACAAAGATTAAAATCCTTACTAAAACATTAAGAGATTGGTTTGGTCCATACATCACACATGACAAATATCATATGAGATCTTTTATTATCTACCATGATCAGTAATAGCTGAGAAGAACTGGGGTGGCATACAGAGGTCTCAATATAATATTTGTCATGTATGATTTATTTCATTTTATACTGAACCAAACCTATTTTTTCAGTGTTGCATGATTTTAATCTTGAACAAATACAAAGAAATCTAGTTTAATACAATTGATAATAACTCTTGGCACCTTGAAAATCCCATTCATTTGGGTTGTTTTGTTTGTCCATTAATATGAGATGTGGTGCCTGAAATGGCCCATCAGTCCAACAGTCTCTATAGGGGAGTGGAGTAAACTATTAGAAATTTGTGGATTAGCCAATTAAAGCTCTGGTGGCCAACCTACGGCCCAAGGGCAACTTTGGTCTTTGCAATATGGGCCTTGGACCTCAGTGGTCGGTGGGAGTGTTGGTTTGGTAAGGGACTGTAATAGCAGTGTTCTCTAGAAGTCTCATGTAGCATGTTCCCAGTCTCTGGCTATCCCCTATTGGATGTTCCCAGTCAGAGGCGTAACTAGAACCCTCAGGGCCCCGGTGCAATAAAACATGAAGGGCCCCCCCGACACCCTTACATTAAGGTCCATAGTGCTCCCCTTTATATTGCAGACCGCAGCGTTCCCCTTTACATCAGAGCTCTCCCTTACATCAGGGTATGTAGCATTCCCCTTTAGGTCAGAGTTCCCCTTTACATCAGGGTCTGCAGAGTTCCCCTTTACATCAGACTCCATAATTCCCCTTTACATCGGTCAAAAAAGTTCTCCCTTCCATCAGAGTCCACAGGGTTCCCCCTTGCAGTGTACCCTGATGAAAAGGGAAACTCTGTGGATCCTGATGTAAGGGAGACTCTGGTGACCATGGTCCCCCTTACATCATGGTCCGCAGCATTCCCCTTTACATCAGACATCCCCTTTACAGCAGAGTCCACAGGGTTCCCCCTTTACAGCGTAAGGTGGAACTCTGAAGACCCTGATGTAAAGGGGAATGCTGCGGACTGTAAAGGGAAACTCTGATGTAAGGTGGCCCCTCCTGTTACACCAGAGTCTACAGCGTTTCCCTTTACATTAGGGTCCGCAGATTTCTCCCTTGCACTGGGGGGAATCCTTCAGACTTTGATGTAAAGGGTATGATGTGGAGGGGGGACTCTGGTAACCACAGTGACCCCCCATAGATTCTGTGTGGCCTGGCTGGAGCTGTCAAACTGACCTCACCACCTCCATTGCTCGGGTGCAGGACAGGCTCAGTCAGACTTTGGCTTTGATCCATCATCCTCTTCTCATCTCCTCCCGGCTCTCCCACTTCTCCTTTTCATATCACCCACCCGTTAAGTGTAGTTTGTCATCTCATTCACAAATAACATTTGTCCCATAGTTGTGGTTTTGGCCGCCATATTGTTGAAGACCAACTCCACTCTGGGTATATGGGCAGACTTCAACAAAATGGCATCGGCAATGGAGACCTTGGCTTGGCAGGGGGTCAGGCTCCTGCTGATAGAGAGCTGAGGGAGAGAAGTCCGGTCCAGGCCATGCGGAGTGTGGCTCTGCAGACGTTCTGCAAGATTGGTGTGTGCTGACCTATCCTCCTCCTTTCTAGAAACATCACCGCGCGCCCGTCCCGTCCCCGAGCCTGTCTGAACCCGAGCACTATTTGGGCGTCCTGGGGTACCCCCCACAGTGGCGGAACGCCAGGGTCCAGTCGCGAGTGTGACTGCTGCGACCCTAGTAGTTCCGCCACTGATTCCAGTCTCCAACTACTCTTGTAACATACTCTCTGACCATTTTATCTAGTAAGTCTTTAATTTATGAACGTCTTTTGTAGCATTGCCTCATGCCTTTGTGTGCTTCCTGCATGCCATAAAATACCCCTTTTTCATACATTGATATATTTATATATTGAACCCTAAGGGGCATGACATGGTGGGATGTTTTGTTTTTTTTTTTGTCCGTTGCCCCTCCTTCCTCCTGTATATGATATCTTTTTAAATACCTTTTTACAAACCATAGAAATAACTAGAAGTTGCCTTTAATGTAACGTAATTGACTATATTGTATAAAATGTTTGGATGCTCCACGAGTGAGTCCTCACTGTCCAGAGCTGTGCTTGCCAGCTGTGCACCAAACAGTTAATCTAGGCCTGGCCATCTGCCCAATATAGAGACATTTTAGGGTAATATCTATAAATCTCAGTGATTGCTCCTCTTTAAGGGGTCAAGCCGGGGTCAGCGTTCTTCTTCCTGGCGCTACACGACTCTGTCCAGCCCCATAAACCGCTCCGTTAATGTGCGTCTATTGTTTGCCAGTGAGTTTATTTGTCTTATGGATCTCTATGTACACACTGATCTATGTCTGAGTGCACGAGACACTGGCCTTTTGTTTTGGCGGCTCTTGGATTCGGTTATGAGATACGGAATAACCATACGATGTATGTATTTATTTTTTTGGGCAGCTGTACAGGACACGGCTGTAAAAGGACCATTCAGGGTTCAGTGGAGGACGTCGGGCTAAGTTTATCAAAGTGTCAGAAATACAAAGTGTCTCGTAGCAACTCATCGGCCTAAAACCGGAGCTGGGAAATAAAAGCTGAACATGCACTATATTACCAAAAGTATTGGGACGCCTGCCTTTACACGCACATGAACTTTAATGGCATCCCAGTCTTAGTCCGTAGGGTTCAATATTGAGTTGGCCCACCCTTTGCAGCTATAACAGCTTCAACTCTTCTGAGAAGGCTGTCTGCAAGGTTTAGGAGTGTGTCTATGGGAATGTTTGACCATTCTTCCAGGAGTGCATTTGTGAGGTCAGGCACTGATGTGGACAAGAAGGCCTGGCTCGCAGTCTCCGCTCAAATTCTTTCCAAAGGTGTTCTATCCGGTTGAAGTCAGAACTCTATGAAAGCCAGTCAAGTTCCTCCACCCCAAACTCGCTCATCCATGTGTTTATGAACCTTGCTTTGTGCACTGGCCCAAATAATTTGGTGGCGGGGCGGGGGGGGGGTTAATTATGGTGTGGGGTTATTGTTCAGGGTTTGGCCCCTTAGTTCCAGTGAAGGGAACTCTTAAGGCGTCAGCATACTAAGACATTTTGGATGATTTCATGCTCCTACCTTTTTGGGAACAGTTTGGGGATGGCCCCTTCCTATTCCAACGAGACTGTGCACCAGGCCAATCAAGTTCCTCTACCTTACACTCGACCATCCATGTCTTTATGGACCTTGCTTTGTGAACTGGTGCACAGTCTCTTTGGAATGGGAAGGGGCCATCCCCAAACTATTCCCACAAAGGTAGGAGCATGAAATTGTCCAAAATGTCGTATAAAGTCAAGCGTCCCAATACTTTTGGTAATATAGTGTAGCTTGGAATCTGGTTGGCAATATAAACCATGTACTGTATATCCCTCAAGAAGCTTACAATCTAAGGTCCCTAGGCCACATTCATACATACATTTTTTTTTTGTAGTGCATAAAACTGAAACAAAAAAACTTGGGGGTGTCATATGGTCCTCTCCCGAAAGAGAAAGGACCCTTCCCTGACCCCCTTGGGGTGCAAGACTCCTGACAGGGGCAAGGCACACTTTGATCCACCTAGCCAAAGGCCTAGAGGACCCCACTCCTCATGGTCAGCCAAAGCCAACCAATGAGTACTAGATGAGGGGTTCTCCCAAGACTTCAGGGTAGGACCAAAGACCCAAACTCTACAACTCAAGTGAAAAACCACACATGTATTATAAGTGCAAAATGACGTAAACGTGAAGAAAAATAACTACATAAAAAAAAAGTGCCAGTGCAGCTGCAATGGCTAGGCCATACCGGCACTATTTTGGAATGTGGAAGGAAACCATCAGTGGCGGCTTGTCCATTAGGGGTGCCCAGGCACCGCCTCCTCTCTCCTTTCCACCCCCTATATGCAGTGGATAGATTCATGCATAGCATGAATCTATCAACGGCGCCCCCTATTCATGTGTCCGGACCTTTTTTTTTTTTTAAGCACGTGATTAGAGCAATAGGCTCTAATAGGCTTCAAAATAGTGTGGGCTCGGGTCGCAGGAGGGAGGAGCAGAGAGGAGAGGTGTCCAGGAGAGGACACCGGAGCTCCCCACGCTGGGAGATGGCCACAGCAGCTCCAAACGCATCCACAATAAAGACAGCGGTTGGTGGGGGGCGCTAGTGCTGCTCCACCGGCGGCCCGGGGGAGTTTGTTTGCTGCCCCCCCCCAAAAAATAACCCCACCAGCTGCCACTGGAAACCATAGTATCCTAGGGAAACTCACATTAGCACAGGGAGAACATGCAAACTTCATGCAGGCAGTATGGTGGGTTAGATTCAAACCAATGACCCTAGGCAGGTGTGCCTTGCTCTTCAAGGGCGAGGACTGATGTGAAGGTATAATATACAGTATATGTAAAGATGCGCGTAAATTGTTGGCAGTGTAATAAATGAAATGTACACAGATCATACCTCCAAACTTTCTGAGATGAAAAAGAGGGACACCTAGCAGCTCAAAGTATGTTGGTAAAGGTACCCCCATGCCATGCCTCCAATTACACGGACCGTGATGAATTAATATGCAAAAAATGATTGGGTAAACCCACGAGGGCTTTTTTTTTTCTCCACTCCATTGCCTTTTATATTGGCTTTTCAAATATAAATACATTAAGCCTTTCGTTTAACCTTCAAATTATTCTAACACTTTTGGTAGTTGAATGGTACATTTATAGAGGTCTATGCAGCAGGCCACATATAGGGGACAAATAAGTGGGAAATGGCTTCACGAAACAGATATTCCCAAATGAGGGACAGTTGAGCGATATGATAGAGGGCTATTGCCTCAACTGTGCTTGTCTTACAAGGTTGGCCGTTGGCTTTTCCGTTGGGTAGGGTTAATACCTGTGTTAGTTCCTTGCCTAATAAAAATTCATGGCCCCTTTCTGTGCTACTATTTTTTTTTAATCTACACTTGGTCTACACTTGAGATAATTCTTGTTGAGCAGCAGTTGGGGCACGGTAGCATGCCCTCAAAGGGTAAGCATAGTACAACTCTAAGGGCTTGTTTATTCAAGCGTTGGCCCTCTGAAGAGCAGATTGCTTTTCAGAGGGCACTTGTTACAGCACAGCTAAACCGTATTTGATTTTGGTGTCCTGGCCTCCTATCGCCTCTCACAGTTCCAGCTTTCCATATCTCTCTCCTCCTAAGCTCCTCACATGGTCCCTTTTTTCCCTTTGCAGACAGTGTAGCTGATGAGTTGTTTTCCTCTGGACTGGTTTATATCACTAACAATTTGTATGTTTTGCAACAAAATTATTCAACTGTCACCGACATAAATACAATCTATGCAGATTTCCTCTATAGGATACAATGTGCAGGAAACGTTTATACCCAGAAGATTGTGTGTTTACTCAAACAGAAGCTGATTAAATGCTTAATATTGCGAGAAGCTATTTTTAGCATGCAAATACATAGCGACCCTATGCTTTTATCTGCTGCTTAGTGCGACAAATGCTCTAAATAAATATGTTTCCTTCATTGACACAAATATGAGAGGTTACTCTTTAGCAGAAAGCAGAAATGGCACGGATGGGGGGGGGGGGGGGGGGGGGGGGAACTACTTGATCTGACCATCAGAGTAGGTTCTCTCTTCCTCTCTTTCTCTCTTTCTCTTTCACACTCTTGCCTTCTCATGCTCTTTTGCGCATACTCTTTCATTCATGCTTGTTCACTTATTCACACTCTCTACTCCATTCTTGCTCTCTCTCATTCACACTCTTTCCCATTTTTGCGCTCTCGATTTCCCGTTCTTGCGCTCCCCCTCTCCCGTTCTCACGCTCTCCCGTTCTCACGCTCTCACGCTCTCCCGTTCTCACGCTCTCCCCCTCTCCCGTTCTCACGCTCTCCCCCTCTCCCGTTCTCACGCTCTCCCCCTCTCCCGTTCTCACGCTCTCCCCCTCTCCCGTTCTCACGCTCTCCCCCTCTCCCGTTCTCCCGTTCTCCCCCTCTCCCGTTCTCACGCTCTCCCGTTCTCACGCTCTCCCCCTCTCCAGTTCTTGCGCTCTCCCGTTCTTGCGCTCTCCCCCTCTCCCATTCTTGCGCTCTCCCCCTCTCCCATTCTTGCGCTCTCCCCCTCTCCCGTTCTTGCGCTCTCCCCCTCTCCCGTTCTCGCGATTTCCCTCTCCCGTTCTCGCAATTTCCCTCTCCCGTTCTCGCAATTTCCCTCTCCCGTTCTCGCGATTTCCCTCTCCCGTTCTCGCGATTTCCCTCTCCCGTTCTCGCAATTTCCCTCTCCCTCTCCCGTTCTCGCGATTTCCCTCTCCCGTTCTCGCAATTTCCCTCTCCCTCTCCCGTTCTCGCGATCTCCCGTACTCGCGTTCTCCCTCTCCTGTTCTCGCGTTCTCCCTCTCCTGTTCTCGCGTTCTCCCTGTCCCATTGAAAGAATACATGAGAAACACTGCGCTGACAAATGAAACCAGGAAGAGCAGCTACATACAGTCTGACAAAAACAATGAATATATATAATAAAAAATGTAGCGCATAATAAATGTGTATAAGATCAAGACCAAAACAATTCTGGATTGGTGCTTGAAAAAATATTAGTGAAACAGCCAAATGGCATGTAATAAACATAAAGTCAATGGATAAATGTAAGTGTGAGGGATATAATGTCCCGCTGCACAGGAAGGTGAATGTGCTCCGAAGGGTGGTGGTATTCCAGTGGTTGTCAGAAGTCAAACTTCACCAAAACCCGACATTTCAACGAGATGGAACAATCATGGAAAGAATGGTGTGTAAAAAACTCTTACTAGATCCCTTGGATTCCCATGTCAGCGACAGGGAATCGCATGAGCAGTGTGCCACCAAGGGCGTGGAAAGGGAAGTCTTGTCACTCGAATCTTCTAGGCTGGAATCTGCATGGATCTCGGGGGGCCACCAGGTAGGTCCTCACAGTAGACAACCGAGATATGGATCAGGAAGGCAAGAACGTCACTTGTGGAGCTCTGTCGTAGGCACTAAACCTCTTTCGGAAGGTATGGGGAAAGAAAAAATATGCCTCCACATGGTGCAGATAAAAAGGGGTGTTTTTATTTCTAAAAAAACCTTTAACAATAAAAACGTGATCACAATAAATAAAAAGGAATGGGCAACATGAAGGATGGTAAATGGGCCGACGCATTTCGACCTAGGGATCTTCAACAGGGGCATACCTTCCGAATGAGGTTTAGTGCCTACGACAGCTCCACAAGTGACGTTCTTGCCTTCCTGATCCATATCTCGGTTGTCTACTGTGAGGACCTACCTGGTGGCCCCCAGAGATCCATGCAGATTCCAGCCTAGAGGATTCGACAAGACTTCCCTTTCCACGCCCTTGGTGGCACACTGCTAATGCGATTTCCCTGTCGCCGACATGGGAATCCACGGCATCTGGTAAGAGTTTTTTACACACCATTCTTTCCATGATTGTTCCATCTCGTTGAAATGTCGGGTTTTGGTGAAGTTTGACTTCTGACAACCACTGTAATACCACCACCCTTCGGAGCACATTCACCTTCCTGTGCAGCGGGACATTATATCCCTCACACTTACATTTATCCATTGACTTTATGTTTATTACATGCCATTTGGCTGTTTCCCTCTCCCATTCTTGCGCTCTCCCTCTTTCTTGTTCTTGCGCTCTCCCTCTCTCTTGTTCTTGCGCTCTCCCTCTCTTGTTCTTGCGTTCTCTCCCCCTCTTGTTCTTGCGCTCTCTCCCTCTCTTGTTCTTGCGCTCTCTCCCTCTCTTGTTCTTGCGCTCTCTCCCTCGTTCTTGCGCTCTCTCCCTCGTTCTTGCGCTCTCTCCCTCTCTTGTTCTTGCGCTCTCTCCCTCTCTTGTTCTTGCGCTCTCTCCCTCTCTTGTTCTTGCGCTCTCTCCCTCTCTTGTTCTTGCGCTCTCTCCCTCTCTTGTTCTTGCGCTCTCTCCCTCTCTTGTTCTTGCGCTCTCTCCCTCTCTTGTTCTTGCGCTCTCTCCCTCTCTTGTTCTTGCGCTCTCTCCCTCTCTTGTTCTTGCGCTCTCTCCCTCTCTTGTTCTTGCGCTCTCTCCCTCTCTTGTTCTTGCGCTCTCTCCCCCTCTTGTTCTTGCGCTCTCTCCCCCTCTTGTTCTTGCGCTCTCTCCCTCTCTTGTTCTTGCGCTCTCTCCCTCTCTTGTTCTTGCGCTCTCTCCCTCTCTTGTTCTTGCGCTCTCTCCCTCTCTTGTTCTTGCGCTCTCTCCCTCTCTTGTTCTTGCGCTCTCTCCCTCTCTTGTTCTTGCGCTCTCTCCCTCTCTTGTTCTTGCGCTCTCTCCCTCTCTTGTTCTTGCGCTCTCTCCCTCTCTTGTTCTTGCGCTCTCTCCCTCTCTTGTTCTTGCGCTCTCTCCCTCTCTTGTTCTTGCGCTCTCTCCCTCTCTTGTTCTTGCGCTCTCTCCCTCTCTTGTTCTTGCGCTCTCTCCCTCTCTTGTTCTTGCGCTCTCTCCCTCTCTTGTTCTTGCGCTCTCTCCCTCTCTTGTTCTTGCGCTCTCTCCCTCTCTTGTTCTTGCGCTCTCTCCCTCTCTTGTTCTTGCGCTCTCTCCCTCTCTTGTTCTTGCGCTCTCTCCCTCTCCCGTTCTTGCGCTCTCTCCCTCTCTTGTTCTTGCGCTCTCTCCCTCTCCCGTTCTTGCACTCTCTTCCTCTATCGTTCTCGCGCTCTCCCTCTCCCGTTCTTGCACTCTCTTCCTCTATCGTTCTCGCGCTCTCCCTCTCCTGTTCTTGCGCTCTCTCCCTCTCCTGTTCTTGCGCTCTCTCCCTCTCCTGTTCTTGCGCTCTCTCCCTCTCCTGTTCTTGCGCTCTCTCCCTCTCCTGTTCTTGCGCTCTCTCCCTCTCCCGTTCTTGCGCTCTCTTGCCCTTGCCCTCTCTTGCCCTTGCCCTCCCCCTCTCTCCCTTTCTTGCCCTCTCCCTTTCTTGCCTTCTCCCTCTCTTGCCCTCTCCCTCTCTCCCGTTCTTGCGCTCCCTCCCTCACCCCGTTCTTGCGCTCCCTCTCTCTCCCGCTCTTGCCCTTTATCTCTTGCGCTCCCATTCTTGCAGCCAGGCAGCTGAGATTTGCAGAAGAGGTTAGCAATGGCATCCTACATATTCCTTTTAGCACAGGTTTATTTTAATTAGTTGTACAGTATGGAGTGACTTCAAAAGCCCCCAATTTCAAACAATCTGCATATTAGACTGGAGTTCTACTTTATGCTTTTTTTTTGTTTATTTATTTTAAAGCTTGCTATCTGTGTGTCGCCAGATTACACTGATCTCCAGGCACAGAGCCGCCCACGCAGCTCATAGATTTAGTTTTGGGCATCTTGACGTTTTTCACTGCAGTTTTTTTTTTTTTTTGTTTTTCTGTTTGGCTGGCTCGGGTTTTGTAAAAACTGAGAGCACGGAGTTTGACCGAAATTAGCGGCGACACGGAGGGCAAGGGAAAGGAGACCTGTCACTATGAGAAGATGTGATTATTCCACCACAAAGTTTATTAGTTCTCCCTCTCTGCAGACTTTAACCTTTTTAATTCCAGAATACAATGGGATTTAATAGTGATAACCTGCTTACAGCCTCTGGGGAAGGCGATTGACGTGACGCAGGCGGTGTTTGGCAAAGCGGGGGAGCTATCACCAGCTATTCGCTATCAGTGTGGCCAAAATATGAGGATGCAGGGGGTAGTGATTAAAGCAGAGCTAAACCCCCCAATTTAAAGCGGCTAAAAGTAATAAAATAAATTTTGAACAGGCCAGCTATTTGTTGCAATGTCTCTTCTGCAATGAAGTACACTTACCTGCATATTCACAATCCTCTGTGGAATGTACACAGAGGAACGCAGCTCAGTCTACATTCCAGTTCATGGTCAGTGTACTGAGATGTCCTCTTACGCCAGCCATTGAAAATGGCTCAAGACCGGCACCTAAACGAATCTAGGGAGAAGATGCCGGTAAAGGACCTTGTGGGTTTTGGACTGTTGGAACGAGGTAAGTATGTGTGTTTTTGACAATAAATGTCACTATTGCTGGTGTGCTTATGTCTTTCAGTTGAACTGTCAACCCATCAAATGGCTGGTGTCAATGCAGATCACATGTGCAAAGGTTACGATGTCCTCTTACTTGGCTGTAAAGGATAGGAGGGTTTAGTTCCACTTGAACTGGAGGTGATCGCACAATGTTCCAAATGCTAAGCTGTGTGACCATCTTGCTATTTGCAAAATTGTTAATCATCTCATTCCAAAATCATGAGTATTAATATAGAGGCACCGCATTTCCCCCCCCCTTGCTAAAGCAACCTCCATTTTTCTGGGAAGGTTTGCTACAAGATTTTGGAGTGTGTCTTTGGTAATTTGTACCTATTCATCTACTAGAACGTTTGAGAGATCAGGTGCTGAGTGATGTTGGCCAAGAAGACCTAGTTGACAATCGGAGCTATAATTGGTGTTCAGTAGGGTAGAAGTCAGAACTCTGTGTAGGCCACTTATGTTCTTCCAAATCAAACTCCACAAACCATGTCTTTATGATGATGGCTTTGTGCAGAGGAGTCATCCTGGAACAGAAAAGGACCTTCCCCAGACTGTTACCTCAAGGTTGGAAGTTTTCAAATGTCTAACATATCTTTCTATGATGTAGCTTTTTGCTGCCAACACCTGAACTCAATATTTTCACTTTTAAAGGTAGGTGTGATGTTCAGGTGTCCACACTTTTGGAAGATTGGACATGCACATTTGTCTAAAATGTTGGTATGCTGTTGCACTTTACAGAAAATTCCTGATCACATTAGTTTGGAGAAACCATACTTTTGGCCATATGGTGTAAGTGTGATTGGTCAGGTGTCCATAAACTTTGGCCATATAGTGTACCACCCATGTGCTCCAGCAATCTAGCTTTCAGATAATAAATTGCAAAATTTCCCTGTAGCAGTTTGTCTACGCCATAGCCAAGGCATCACTTTCCATCCCTTAGGTGCTTAAATCTACATGATGATGAATGCCCTAGAACAGTGTGACACTGAGTTTTGGTTCTGTTGCTGCCACAGAGGTTTGAGAATTTTGGTGGAAATATTGCGACTCTGGAATCTCTGAAACCTAGAGGAAGCCAACTAATGATTCCACTTGCTGACAACTACTTTAAACCAAAATATTACTTGGACCTGGAGTTGGTTTGGTGTCCACAAACTCTGACCATTCAGTGTACCACCCATGTGCTCCTGCAATTGTAACTCTCTGATAGTAAATTTCAAGATTTCTCTGTAGTAGTTTGTCTTCGCCATAGTGGAGGCATCACTTTCCTTCCCTTGGCTTCCTTTTATGTGCTTCTGTTTATATAATAAAGAATGCTCTAGGGCAGCCTTTTTCAACTGGGGTGCCTTGAGGTTTCTTTAGGGGTGCCTTGGCAAAATGCCCTAAAAATTGCCCGAAAATTGTATACAAGCCGGTGATTGGATGAAACCTGACTTTTAGTTTCACAAAGCCACAGGTTTTCATTGTACACCCTTACAACCTTCTAGCTGCCAACCTCATAATGACCAATGACATCAGTTGATAAGGAGGATGTCAGTTGCCTGCGTATCATCCTATACAAGTATATGGCTCAGAGGGTTGGGTGTGTCATTGCCATCATCCCTGGAGAATTCAAAAAACCTGCCTGCATATCATCCTTGTTTGACTCTCCCCCTCTCTCATCAGCTTTGGGGTCTCATTAGCTAAGTGATGGAGAAAAACTGAAGGAGAAGGGAAACATTGGAATACTAGTCAGTACCAGTTTGCAAAAGTGTATTTGCTTTGGAAGAATAAATCGCCTATAAAGTTGGGTGTCCTATGTTTATTGATGTTGCTGTATCATGTAAATCTGTCCGAATAGTTTTTACATTTTAGAATGGAGCGCCCCAAGACTATCCATAATTTTGGAGGGTGCCTTGAGATTGTCCATCATTTTAAAGGGTGCTTTGACTGAAAAAAGGTTGAGAAACCCTGCTCTATGGCAGTATGGCACCAAGTTTTGGTTCTGTTACTGTCACCAGACGTTTGAGAATTATGGTGGAAATATCTCTGGAATCTCTTGAGACCTACAGAAAGCCAACTCATGATTCCACTTTCCGACAACTACTCTAAACCAAAATGTTAGTTGTACCTGGACTTAAACTTTAACACGTATCAATGCTGCTATTTAAATTGTGAAGTCGTTTCAACTCCTCTCTGCGGCACATATATTGGGGACATGGCAATGGGACTAGTGACCTTTTTTACCAACTGGCACAGTGGTGCACTCCCTAAAGCGCAGAGAGGGTTAAGCTGGAGGCTCCAGTTTTGCTAAGTCGCGGCATGCCCGCGGTAGGGTCATAACATGATTGTGATTAGCAGGGACAGTGCGAGGCCAGCCCAGTTTGCTGGAGATTTCCCTCAGGACACACTCCAGTGATCTGTAGAAAGATGAGAGCTCGTCCGTAGAATTCTGGATTAGCCGAGTCTCTCTGAGCCAGCAATGGGACAACACAAGCAGAATGAGCGCCGGCAAAAATATCAGTATGGCCTTTGGAGCCGTTGCGCTGAGAGTTGTACGGAATCCTAATTACCAACATAAGAATTGACAGGTGAAAAGAAGACACTGGCTGGTGTTTGTCTGCATATGTCCCAGTCAATTTATACGCTCGTAGTTATTTTATGTGCGTCAGGTCCCTTTTTTGACAGATATTTTCCAGGCCAGGCCTGAGATTTAGAGCTTCCCTGGCAAGTAATAGGAGACTTATTGCTGTTGCTGCCAGCTGAGACTTCCAGTTCCTCAGTCAGCAAAAACTTTCCAAGCTGGCTTGCCCCGGGTCAGTTGTTTATAAGAACTGAGCAGCCAATGTCTGTACAACTCCAACTCAAGGGTTTGAAATGCAGTGCATTGTGAGAAAGCATACAGACGTGGCAGCCATGATGGCTCATTAATCTTATCCTCCTATAGGTTATTTATGTTTCCACAATAGTAGCTCTATATATTTATATAGAAAATGAAATGGAGGATGCACCGGCCTAGTGCATATTTTTTTTTTTAAACACCATTTAACAAAAATAGCTCTGATGAAGAAGGGGGGCCCCCTCGAAACTCGTCAGCATTTGCAGACCCGTGTGGCATCTTCCCAGCATACCAGTTTAGCGGTTCTGGTGGTTCTCCATGTGGATACTTGTGGTAAGCATGTCCTTTTTATTGGTTTATGAGTATGATAACCTGTTTCCCTTTTAATAAACTATGTTTAAGGATAATGCACTAGGCCAGTGCGCCCTCTTTCTGTTTTTCTACATATAGTATGTTTGGACCACCCCAGCCCAAGGAGGGCAGCATGGTGTGCTATAAACACTGGACAGTTGGAAGTGGAGTGGAATTATTCAGGAGGCTTTGAATAGGGACGATTCACCTATATTTAGGCACCACACCTGAGCTCAGAAGGTTGAGTTTGGTTTTTGGCTCTATATTCTTATATGAAGGAATGCAGAGACAAAAGCCATGATGATGTAACTGCTTATTGGACAATGAAGGAGCAGGGGAAGGCTAATGAGTCATCACTCTGATCTCTCCTCATGTCAGCGAGTTCTCAGGGAGTGAATGAGCGTGGCTTTTCGGGCTATCTGCTGCCCTATCCCAGTGCAAGTGCTGCAGCACAATGGACAACAGGAGGCTTAGGCATTCAAAAAAGTAGACTAGGTACCTTTAACAAGACATCTAATCATTTTTAATTAAATACATAAATGCAGTAATTTAATTTTTTTTTTTTTAGATCTGCCGCTAGTTCACCTTCAAGTTTATTATAGCAATTAATTAAACCAGCTCTTTGCCTTGCAATACCCAACAATTCTTCTATAGTTATAACAAAAGGCTGGTATTTTTAAATATGTGACACGTAAAATTGTACTTTTAAAATTTGCACAAATATACTTCAATTAAAGTGAACCTGTCACCATTCTGGGCAATTCAAACTGAGCATAAGAATAAAAAGTGCATTAGCATAGATTACTATCAGTGAAAAGCGCATATGTTGACTCTTCATGATCAAGAAGTCTCACCAAACATTTTATTGTTCCTTTACCTTAGGTGACTGACAACGAGCACGTAGCACCTTGTCCTGCCTTTCTACATGGTAGTGATCTTGAAATACGTGGCTGACACCATGTCACCCCCCCCCCCCCCCCCCCATTTCTGTCTGACCATGCATCTAATAAGGAAATTAATATTTAATTTAGCGGTGATTTCCTGCACTTCCTTTGGGAACCAGGCGCTTCCCGGAGACAAGGCCAGTCTCACTAGATATGTAGGGGGATCAGTAGCTATGTTCTACCCCCTCTGTCTTTTCAAGCAGTGATAGGTTCACCTGAATCCGCCACCCTGCGATCAAGCTTCATTGGTTGCTATAACGTAGGTGGCTGTGCTGCATTATGTCATTGGTTGCTAAGATGCAGATACCCGGGGTAACACGGCATCCTTTTTGGTTGCTAAGACGTAGGCAGATGAATCGCACAGGTTGCTAGGACGCAGGTTGCCGGGCCACACGGTGCCATGTGATTCCATGGCGAGGGTGGCCCAGCTGCCTGTCTGCACCATTACAACCAGTGATGCTTTGCAGCCCATGCTTTGCATTCTAGCAACCAAAAAAGCTGTGTGGCCTGGCTGATTGAATCCTTGATTGTCGGGTGGCAAATCCACTGAGCCTTCTTGAAAAGACAGAACAGGGTAGGCAGGAGTGTTTACTGAACAGGGGAAAGTGGCCACTGAGCGTTTTTGAAGCTCAACATTAGTAAATCCCACAAATTGGGCTTTTATCAGGGGAGGAGCAGTAAAACTGGAAATGCAAGGAAAAGTGAAAACAGTTCTGCCGATTTTTTTTCAGTTGTAGCTGCTGACTTTTAAAATATGGACATTTACCTGTCCAGGACGCCCGCGATGTCGGCACCCGATGTCCCTCAGCTCTCGGGTGCTGCCGCCGCCATCTTCGGTAAGCAAATCAGGAAGTGAAGCCTTATGGCTTCACTTCCTGGTTCCCTACTGCGCATGCACACCTCAGAACTTCGAGGACTTAAAGAATCTGCTACTGGCAGCTTGGTGCCAGATACCACAGCATACTTTCAGAGGTCTAGTGGAGTCCATGCCTCCCTATTCAGTATTAGGTGGGTCATCATTATGTTATGGCTGATCGTTGTGTGTGTGTGTGTATATATTATAGTGTGTGTGTGTGTGTGTGTGTGTGTGTGTGTGTGTGTATGTACGTGTGTGAGGTCAGGCACTGATGTTGGACGAGAAGACCTGGCTCACAGGCTCTGCTTTAATTCATCCCAAAGGTGTTCTATCAGGTTGAGGTCAGGGCTCTGTGCATGCCAGTCAAGTTTCTCCACCCCAAACTCGCTCATCCATGTCTTTATGGACCTTGCTTTGTGCACTGGTGTGCAGTCATGTTGGAACAGGAAGGGGCCATCCCCAAACTGTTCCCACAAAGTTGATAGCATGAAATTGTCCAAACTGTCTCTTGGTATGCTGACGCCTTAAGAGTTCCCTTCACTGGAAGGCCAAACCCAACCCCTGAAAAACAATTCCACACCATAACCCCCCCTCCACCAAATGATTTGGACCAATGCACAAAGCAAGGTGTTGATACACGTTTACCTACACCAGTAGGTTGTATACTAGTTTATTTTTTTGGGTGGCACGGATTACAATTATTACGTTTTTGTTTTGACTCAACCCAACAGAACACCTTTGGGATGAATTAGGTGCTCTCTTCCAACATCAGACAAAATTTTTACTGTTCCTCCCCTGATAGAAGCCCAATTTGTGGGATTTACTGACCTCACAAATGGGCTTCTGGAAGAATGGTCAAACATTCCCATAGACACACTCCTAAACCTTGTGAACAGCCTTCCCTGAAGAGTTGAAGCTGTTATAGCTGCAAAGGGTGGGTCAACTCAATATTGAACCCTACGGACTAAGACTGGGATGCCATTAAAGTTTATGTGTGTGTAAAGGAAGGCATCACAATACTTTTGGTATTGTAATATGTGTGTGTGTGTGTGCGTGTAAATTTAATTAATACCAATATATACATACATACATATATATATACTTTGCTTGCCCCGTGGCCCTATTCTTCCCACCTTTTTGCGCTGTAATTGTAAGCAGCAGGTGCCGAATTGCATGAAATAACTTCACATTAAAGAAAAAAAAACCCTTGGGCACAAATAGCCGTTCCTTCATAGTCAGAGCCTGAAATTCTTCATTAATCCCCTTCCTTTTAGCCTTCCTACGGTAATTTGAAATCTTTTCACTAATGTTGTCTGTGTAATGCAGCCCCAAGGCTGTTGGCCAAGCTGCCTGACCAGCACTGACATTTGTTCGCTGTTCTGTAGGATAGTCGATGTTTGCAGAGGAGAAGAACAGGCAGAATTAATGCCTATAATTTCTGATGACACCAATGGGTGGGTCTTTGCGAAGGGTGCGAGCGTCGTACAGACAGAGGCTTATAGGACAATAGGATGCGTGTATACATAGGACAATAGCCTACATTGTACAGAATTCATAGAATCTATGGAGCATTGTAGTGGGTGCCATTTCGAGAAGTGGTGCAATTTTCTTAAAGGGAGACTCCATTGAGGGTAAAATGTATGTTGTGAAGTAATGTCACTGTATGGTGGCTTGGGTATTTTATTCTTTTTTGTTATTTTGATGGATGACGCTATAGGAAGGGTTCCCTCCCAGCAGGTGTCTAATGATTTTCGGTCAGCAACCTGTGTCACATGTGGGAAGAGCCATTGTTGGATTGACTTGTATTGTTGCTAAATGTCTATGATATGTAATTACAAAGTATGACCACAGAGTGGCTTGTGGTTTTTTTTTTTTACTTTTTATTTTATTTAATTTTTTTGTTATTTTTGTAATCCAAAAATAGTGCATTAAAAGACCAGCACACAGTACAAAAAAACACAGATGAAATGCATATATTGGATCAGTTTTACCTGCAGACATATTTGTATTTCTGTCCATCCAGTCTTGAGATACAGTCCTGTCTGTTTGGGGTAGGAGGCCGGTCTTGTTCCACCCCACTATGTGATTGGACAGTGAAAAGAGAAGCAGCACACTGATGAGCTCATCTTTTGGTCATTCTGCTCTCTGCTCCTATCCTCGTACTCTTTGCACTGCAGCACACCTGATTGGCTCCTTGTACTGCTTCTACCTCCTATAGTCTGAGCTCTGCTGTAAAACTCTGTGCTCTTTACCCAACCTTTTCTAAATTGCACTATCCAACCCTCCCCAGGCGCTTGATCCTTTAGTTCCAGAGTTGTAGCCTGCTCCTTTATTACCATACATCCTTGCTGGTGAAATTGTTTTCATAGCTGGTACCTGAATGGAGCCGTATACTGCGCATCTTCAGTCCAGATCTCCAGGATGTAAATACAGCGGTGGGTTGTTTTGTGAACAAGGGAGAATTTCTTTAAGCTGGCCATAGATGGATCTTCTTTTTCCTTTTTTTTTTTTTTTTTTTTTTTTTTTTTCAATCAAAAAAAGTCAAAGGATTCCCCTATCCACACAAGCGGATGGAGGACTCCTCTCTGCAGTGCTATTGTATTCTGGTAATGGGGACTCTTCTGATATCAACAGTTACATTTGAGCGAAGTCGAATGAGAACAGTCACAGTGATTTGGATCAGAACAAAAGTCTGATTATTATTATATCTACCCCTGATCAGATTGAATATAAAAGCATGCACGCTTTGAAGTGATTAAGCTGACACTCAGTTCAGAATAAAAAACTTCTGTTTTAATATTTCCACTTCTCAAGACTTTTTTACAATCCCATTAAAGATTGAGATATGTCAACAAGACTGGCACATACAAACCACAAATCTAAAAATACATATAGTGCAAAGTATGTGACAAAGTTTTGGCTTTTAGCTGGTGAGCATTTGAGGAAGTAACTTTTGTTCTTGCAGCATTTCTTGCTTCTTTTAATCCATTGGTGTTAAGTTGTTATATTCTGAATGTATTCTCGAAAGCAGGCGCAAACTTTTTGTTAACTCCTCAGTTCCACAGCAGCAAGGGAAAGGGTGAGCTTTTCAGAAAAATCTGAATATGTCTTAAGGCTTATTAATCGTAGAAGATATATATATATATATATATATATATATATATATATATATATATATATATTGTGTGTGTGTATATGTTGGGTATATAAAGTATGTATTGGAATAGACAGTTCACCATGATCACATTTCTTAATCACATCCATCACAACAGAAGGATCAAAAATCTGGCTGATGCCTGCTGAACCTGATAAATTTCTATTCATCTATGGCCACCAATGGATTAAAAGAAGCAAGAAATGCTGCAAAAACAAAAGTTACTTACACCTTGCAAAACAACCCATTCAGTTTAAAATAGAAATAAAAGTCAAAACATTTGTGTATACATAAAAAAATATATATAAATACCTTTTTGTTCCCCCTTTTTTTATAAGTGATCACCTTCCCTCTGTTCTTAGATGCATAAGTGCTGGGGGAGGAGAAGCAACAGCACACTGCTCTTCCCAGTGAAAGGTTTGTGCAGGGGGGGAGGGTGTCGGAACATGTCTGATCATTGGAGGAGAACAGGCTGAGTTCCCAGCATAGCTAGAGAAATGACCACGATGTGTTCTCCTGCTTAGTGTGATCAGTTTTTAATAGGGAAGCAGAGGGACTGGGAGGGAACACCAGGGATTTCACACACAAATGAAACAATACAAAGAGAACACAATACTTATTCGTACATGGTACAGCAGACACATAACAGGAACATAGGTGTGCACACATAGGTATGCCAGTCGTGCACACCCTAATTACCTTCTGCTGCACAGATTCCCCCTGCTACTTGGCTACAGAGAAAAGGACTGGGGAATCTCTGTCCTCAATACATTTCTCTGTCTCAAAAGTGGGACATCAGAGGTCTGTTTTAGAAAAATAAATTGTAAACCTTTTTTCAAAAAAAAATGATGATGAATAAAAAAATAAATAAATAAAATACTGACGTGAACCTCTGCCCTACTGACACTGTCCATTGCCCTACTGAGATAATATATAAAAAAATATATATTTTATTGTGTATGTATATGTATGTAGGTATGTATGTTTTTCACACTGACAGTCCTGAGGTCCTCCACCAGCACATCCCACAATGCATTGTGGACCCTGAAGTTGTAGCGCTGACTTTTTAGTAAAGTCGCTATTTGCATACTGCAGGGTGCATAGAGTTAGGAGCCCCCTCGGTGCACTGCAACAGCGTATTAAGAAGGAATTAATAACATTCTCCACCATGCTCTTATTTCTATTCAGCATTATTCCTACCTGTCACCTGGCTGACCAGTGTACTCTCCAATACTGAATTTAGTGTTTTTGTCTTGGAATCTTCTTGATGGAATCTGAGCAGTATGGAGCAGTTTTACGGGACATTAAAACAGATTTTACTGACTGCCCATAATAAGCAATAAGAGGTTTTATAGGGTAAGGTTATACTGGGTAAGTGAATGGAATTGAATTTTTTAGACTCCGTCGGGCCCCTCTGGGAACAAAAGGTTTAAGACGGAAACTTCACCCAATTTACATTTTCAAATCCTCTCAGCCTCATCATCATAAACCGAGCTTAAATGCATTAATGTACATCCCTAGAATACGGCACCGCCGACAACACCCTCCCAGATTTTGTTTGGGCACTTTCATATGAAAAGGGGAGAGGCTGCGATGAAAGATCGAATACGTAAATCTATCTACGTTACCTCCTTGGCCCTGTGACTCAGAGCAATCATCGTTTATGGAACCACCTGGAAATCGGTATCTACCTAACAGCTGTTCCTACATTCTAAAGATCCATGTTCTTAAAGTGTATCTGTCACTGGGTGGCCATAGACCTATCTTGAGGATCACTGCCTGGTGCCACATAGATTGCCGATCGACTAGGTTTAGGTTGAATATGTTGCCATCAGCTGAACTGGATGACCTAAAACTGGCGGTCCCATATAGCTAGCTCCAAACGCTGCAAGAAAAGTCAATGGTTCCTGCCTCTGTAGAGACACGGCATCCAGTACACTGCCTCCTGCAAAATGTCCCATATAGGCCGACAACCTCTTCAGTGGTAAACATTATTTGCTCCCCCTGGTTCCTGCCTCTGATACTAAAATGCCACCTGTGCTTGCACATAGACTATGGTCCCCACTTTGCAACTCAGAGAATGACAATTGTCCCCTGCCCTGGGACGCATGGGCTTTGTGGAAAGAGAATTAATGTGCTCCTCTCTTTTACCAATCAGCAACTGCTGTGTAGTCTGAGCAATGGAAGATGGCTATAAATTGGTTGCTGGTAGGGCTAAGCAGAATTGAGGGTTCTGATTTTCCCAAAATTTCAGCAAAACATTAAGGGCTCATTCACATCTTTGCAGTTCATCGTGGTAATCCACATGTTACCACAACACGTTGTGCGTGTTTGCATTCCGTTCATTTTGAATGGTACCTGATGTACTAAGGCAATGCAGCTCCAATGCATGTGCATTGCAGCTCACCACAAAACATAATGCACTACCCTGCTTCATGGTACGCTGTGGTGCCAAAAAATACACCAGGACGCCAAGGTGTGAATGCCACCCTATACTTCTTTAATCTCGTCTGCTACTATACACGTCTTTAATCTACCCTACCACTCTACGCATCTTTAGACTACCCTATTATTGTACAGTACTCTAATCTACCCTACTGCTCTATGCTAACTCTAATCTACTTTATCAATCTGGACTACTATAATCTACCCCACTACTCTACACTTCGTTAACCTACTCTACTATTCTACACTACTCAAATCTACCCTACCACTCTACATTACTCTAATCTCCTTTACCAATCTGAACTACTATAACCTACCCTACAACTTTAATCTACCCGACTACTCTACCCTTCCACTCCACTCTTCTTTAATCTACCCCTCTACTCTACACTTCTTTAATCTGCCCTACCACTTTACACTACAGTACTAATCTAATCTACTTTACCACACTGGACTACTATAATTTTACCTTACCACTTTACTCTAATCTACCCGACTACTCTAACCTACCCTACCTCTCTCCACTGGTTTAATCTACCCTATTACTCTACACTGCTTTAATCTACACTACCACTCTTCACTACTCTAACCTAATTTACCACGCTTCACTGCTCTAATCTACCCTACTACTCTACATTATAATCTACCCTACTACTCTACATTACTCTAATCTACCCTACCACTCTTCACTACTCTAACCTACTCAATTACTCTAACCTACCTTACCACTCTACACTACTCTAATCTACCCTACCACTCTTCACTACTACTCTACACTACTCTAATCTACCCTACTACTCTACACTACTCTAATCTACCCTACTACTCTACACTACTCTAATCTACCCTACTACTCTACACTACTCTAATCTACACTACTACTCTACACTACTCTAATCTACCCTACTACTCTACATTACTCTAATCTACCCTACTACTCTACATTACTCTAATCTACCCTACTACTCTACATTACTCTAATCTACCCTACTACTCTACATTACTCTAATCTTCCCTACCACTCTTCACTACTACGCTATACTACTCTAATCTACCCTACTACTCTACACTACTCTAATCTACCCTACTACTCTACATTACTCTAATCTACCCTACCACTCTTCACCACTCTAACCTACTCAATTACTCTAACCTACCTTACCACTCTATACTACTCTAATCTACCCTACCACTCTTCACTACTACTCTACATTACTCTAATCTACCCTACTACTCTACATTACTCTAATCTTCCCTACTACTCTACCTTACTCTAATCTACACTACTCTAATCTACCCTACTACTCTACACTACTCTAATCTACCCTACTACTCTTCCCTACTACTCTACACTACTCTAATCTACTCTAATCTATCCTACTACTCTACATTACTCTAATCTACCCTACCACTCTTCACTACTACTCTACACTACTCTAATCTACAGTACTACTCTACATTACTCTAATCTACCCTACTACTCTACATTACTCTAATCTACCCTACTACTCTACATTACTCTAATCTACCCTACTACTCTACATTACTCTAATCTTCCCTACCACTCTTCACTACTACTCTACACTACTCTACTCTACATTACTTTAAAAATTGAATCTACACTAAACACAGCCCTTGAAACCCAAACCTTATGAATAATTAAAAAAAACACACATTTTGCCCAAGCCTCTCGGTAAGCGAAAAGCTGAGCTTGTGAAATTTTTCTGCAAAATCCGTTTTATTCAACATCGGTTTTGCCAAAATCGCTCTACCCATCCCTATTTGTCAGCAGTTACGACTCATCTTGGACTCTTTGCCCTATTTTTTTTATAGACAATTGCCTCCTACTGTTGCCACTCCTCAGCTTTGGAATGGTTCTGGCCTTTTCCCCATTCCATTCCTTTGGCTAGAAGTCACGGTGCTCTTCAGTTGAGGGCTGAGAAGGGGGAGCTTTGTTTATCCTATTTGTCATCCTCCACACATAGCAAACCTTCATTTACATACAGATTAACCCCTTGCTGCCCGCACTCTCTCGCCTGTTTCCAGAAATCGGCTCATCAGTGTTCTGTCTGTAATAATTTTAGGCTGCCCTTTGAAAAATCTTCATCAATCTTTTGTATTACAGCTTGCAGATGGATATAATAAAGCTATAATCAGCCGGCTGAGGGCAATTCCTCTCTAGCTTATAGCACATCATTTACTGAAAGATTTTGCAATCGAGGAGTCAGACACATTGTTATGTTATCTTATAATATAGATTTTTTCCCCCCTGTTGTGAGTTGCGTTTTGATTACTGCCTTTGATAATGAGAAACTGACAATGTGAAGGATGTCTTTCACATGCAGCGTATTGGCAGAAAACACGCAGTGGTCTACTGTCTTGAAGGAAACCGGTCAGCCATATTTATTTAGAACTAAAAGCTGTGCCGATGAAAAGGTTCCATAAGGTGTCTGCTTTTAGATTTATCAGCTAGATAGCCCTCGGCTGCGAATTTCTGATGCTGCAATGTATGGCCTATATGTCGGACATCCTGTTCCAAAGCTATGGGCGATATGGCGTTCTCCCCTACCCCTTTGCAGTTATCACCACCTCCACTCTTCTGGGAGGCTTTTCACCAGATTTTGGAGCGTGTCTATGGGAATTTGTGCCCATTCAGCCAAACAGACATTTGTGAGGTCAGATTCTGATTTTGGATGAGAAGACCTAGCTCACGATCAATCTTCCAATTCATTCCAAAGGTGTTCATTAGGGTTGAGGTCTTGGCTTTATGTAAGCCACTCAAGTTCCTCCACATCAAATTCACCATGTCTTTATGGAGCTGGCTTTGGACACAGGGGCACAGTTATGGTGCAACAAAAAACGTTCCTCCCCCACAAAGTTACCACAAGGTTGGAAGTGGTCAATTGTCTAAAACAGTGCTGGTTAAGTTAGGAGCTAAAGGAGGGCCTCAAATGCAGCCCATGACATCACCAAAGGGCCACACATATGTAATGCCTAAAACGTGAGATCTAATAGAGGAAATAAGGGTCAGAGAGTGTGGACATGCTACATTTTTGGCTAGGGATATGCTGCAGAAGACAATACGAAACTGGAAGGCTAGTGGAGATTAATGCCATTGCCCTAATCAATGTTCCCACTGCAAACTAATGAGGTCCGAGGGCTGCACAGCATACTGTATACCAAAGGGTCGCATGTAGCCCTCAAGGCCACAGGTTGGGCACCAGGGGTCTAAAATGTCTTTGTATGCTGTAATGCTGGCAACACATGAACTCCATAACTTGGAAGGGTGTGCACATTTGTCTATAAAGGTTGGTGTGATGGTCAGGTATCCATACCTTTTGGCCAGTGAGTGCAGTTTTCTTTTGTTATTAGAGGCCTGGCTTTATTTGCTTTAGGGCTAAGTTTTTACATTGCCTCCAAAGGGTGCCATGGTGACCATTAATGCCACTCTCTTTGGATAGGATCAAGCAGGTGGAACAGACGTCAGGCGGGTGCCTAGTAACAAAGTGAAACCAGCGAGGCACATGGAGTCTTTTTTTGTATTTTAGCTTGTAAAGGCAGGAAGCAGGCGCTTTGTGTGGTCTTCTCTGGGATGGGATTGAGGACCCATATGGACCTTGGCTTTCTGGTACATTGTATTAGCACGTATACATAAACACTCCTTCCTTCTTTTTTTTTTTTTTTTTTTTTTCACACATGTTGCCTTAGGAGCAGCTGACTGGCAAACAATTGATATGCACAAATTTGGCAACACAGTGCAGGTGTGTTGATGTGCGCTGTAACATACATATGTTGGAGCTGTATTCCTTTAGTGCATTGGGGTGCCATTAAAACCGAATGGTGCTTCAACCTGGTACTGCATGTAAGGTGTTCTGGTAATGCATGCAGAAGAAAAGTGCATTTTGGCCATGACTTTTAAAAATGTAAATAGGCTGATGTGTTAACTATAGGGGCTCATGCATGCAAATGGTGAGAGGTACAAGGTAGCAATAAAGTACAAATCCTGGTGGTTTTTGTGCCCTGGAAGCAGCCTGTAAGACCGGCCATAGAACTGATTTCTTGTATCCGTATATACATGTTTGTGAGCATATGATGCATTTCCCGGACGCGCAATTTTTGCGTTCAGTTATTACACTAAACACACACGCGTGTTTGAGCGCCAATACAAGAAACCATTGGCATTTACCCGAATGCAAGCATGTATAGTCATTCACTTCTATGGCTGGTTGTATGTGCCACCTACCACCCCCCAAGAATGGAAAACCACCAGGATTTTTTTGCTGGTGCTCCCTTACGCCTCTCACTGTCCGTATGCATGGGCCCTAAGACAGTACTCAAACTAAAAATGACAATTGTTTACTGTATAATAGAGAGTTCCTTGATAAAATAAAGGTCACCAATTAGGTTAGGGTTTACAGCTATTCCCATATAGTGTAAGTGTAAAGGCTAAGCCTATGGGCTGGTTTACACCAAAATGCAGGGAAAGGTTCATTCTATGCGCCGCAGGCAAACGCACTCCCCTTGCGAGAGTGGGTGCCAATGAATTGTTAAAGGAACCCTAAATGCATCTTACAAACACAGTACGTTTGCTGGCACCAAATCGCATGGTGCCACAGTACCATGCGGTTTGGTGCAGTGTATTCTAAAAAAAGTATCGCCTGCGCTTCTTTTTCAGAATTCCAGTGCGTTTTGCAGCCCATAATAAATACTGTAGCTGCTGACTTTTAAAAATCGGGTACTTACGAGTGCCAGGAGTCCAGCGCTGTTTTTCTGCAGCTGGTTCTTCTTGCCACTATGGGTCCCTGGCGCCGCCATCTTGGAC
This sequence comes from Lithobates septentrionalis, assembly GCA_037952835.1. Taxonomy (NCBI): domain Eukaryota; kingdom Metazoa; phylum Chordata; class Amphibia; order Anura; family Ranidae; genus Lithobates; species Lithobates septentrionalis. Next base: position 471,081 of record JBBDGP010002716.1, read on the forward strand.
ATGGGAGCCGGCTGTGGCTTCCTGAGGAAACAAGCTTTCCACTGTGCGGCGCACTGTGAAGGGTCCTGCAGCCTCCTGGGACATGACATGGATGCTGGAGGGGAGGGGTCAGGGTAAGGGATGTTTTCCTTGGTACTCACTCCCCCCCCGCACCAAAAAATAAATTCATGTAAACTCTGTTACAGGCTGGAAGTAGGGAGTGAGCCAGCGGGAATAATATACAAGATGTACACTGCTTACTCCGCAATCCCCAAAAGGACATTGTCCTTGGTGTACTGTATGTACAGTGCCTTGCAAAAGTATTCAGCCCCCTTGAACTTTTCAACCTTTTGCCATATTTCAGGCTTCAAACATAAAGATATAAAATTTTAATTTTTTGTGAAGAATCACCAACAAGTGGGACACAATTGTGAAGTGGAACGAAATCTATTGGATATTTTAAACTTTTTTAGCAAATAAAAAACTGAAAAGTGGTGCGTGCAAAATTATTCGGCCCCTTTACTTTCAGTGCAGCAAACTCACTCCAGAAGTTCAGCGAGGATCTCTGAATGATCCAATGTTGTCCTAAATGACTGATGGTGATAAATAGAATCCACCTGTGTGTAATCAAGTCTCTGTATAAATGCACCTGCTCTGTGATAGTCTCAGGGTTCTGTTGAAAGCGCAGAGAGCATCATGAAGACCAAGGAACATACCAGGCAGGTCCGTAATACTGTTGTGGAGAAGTTTAAAGCCAGATTTGGATACAAAAAGATTTCCCAAGCTTTAAACATCCCAAGGAGCACTGTGCAAGCGATCATTTTGAAATGGAAGGAGTATCAGACCACTGCAAATCTACCAAGACCTGGCTGTCCCTCTAAACTTTCAGCTCAGACAAGGAGAAGACTGATCAGAGATGCAGCCAAGAGGCCCATGATCACTCTGGATGAACTGCAGAGAACTACAGCTGAGGTGGGAGAGTCTTTCCATAGGACAACAATCAGTCGTACACTGCACAAATCTGGCCTTTATGGAAGAGTGGTAAGAAGAAAGCCATTTCTCAAAGATATCCATAAAAAGTCTCGACTAAAGTTTGCCACAAGCCACCTGGGAGACACACCAAACATGTGGAAGAAGGTGCTCTGGTCCGATGAAACCAAAATCAAACTTTTTGGCCACAATGCAAAACGATATGTTTGGCATAAAAGCAACACAGCTCATCACACTCAACACACCATCCCCACCGTGAAACATGATGGTGGCAGCATCATGGTTTGGGCCTGCTTTTCTTCAGCAGGGACAGGGAAGATGGTTAAAATTGAGGGGAAGATGGATGCAGCCAAATACAGGACCATTCTGGATGAAAACCTGTTGGAGTCTGCAAAAGACCTGAAACTGGGACGGAGATTTATCTTCCAACAAGACAATGATCCCAAACATACAGCAAAATCTACAAAGGAATGGTTCACAAATAAACGTATCCAGGTGTTAGAATGGCCAAGTCAAAGTCCAGACCTGAATCCAATCGAGAATCTGTGGAAAGAGCTGAAAACTGCTGTTCACAAACGCTCTCCATCCAACCTCACTGAGCTCGAGCTGTTTTGCAAGGAAGAATGGGCAAGAATTTCAGTCTCTCGATGTGCAAAACTGATAGAGACATACCCCAAGCGACTTGCAGCTGTAATCGCAGCAAAAGGTGGCTCTACAAAGTATTAACGCAAGGGGGCCGAATAATTTTGCACGCCCCACTTTTCATTTTTTTATTAGTTAAAAAAGTTTCAACAATCCAATAGATTTCGTTCCACTTCACAATTGTGTCCCACTTGTTGGTGATTCTTGACAAAAAATAAAAATTTTATATCTTTATATTTGAAGCCTGAAATGTGGCAAAAGGTTGAAAAGTTCAAGGGGGCGAATACTTTCGCAAGGCACTGTATTTAAAACATCCCAAAAAGAAAATTGAAGTAAGGGATAAAATCAGTCCACACAACCCTTGCCGCTCCAACAGATCTTGGATGGATCCACACGACAAAAAAAGAAGGTAAACACAGGTCCCTGTGATGTTGGGGGTGGAAAGGGCCACAATGAGTTTCAGGGTCTTCGCTCCCTTTGTCAAAGCTCTGAAACTCGTTGCGGTCCTTTCCACCCCCAACATCACAGGGCCCTGTGTTTGCCTTCTCTCTTTGTTGTGTGGATCCCTCCCAGATCTGTCGGAGGAGCTTCAGGAGGTGTGACCTCGCCCACCCCCAACATCACAGGCTGGTTTTGACAGTTGATCCTTTTCCTATTGGGGCCGTACACACACCGCTGGCTTGCCTGCCAACCTCCGGCTGTGTTTGGCACCCTTACCACGCACAGTCTTGCTTGCTCTGCTTGGCTGCCTATGTGTGTTTATCATCTTATGCCCACCAGTCCACCTTGGCTTCTGTATTCTGTCAATCAAATTTTTACATGTAAGTGTGCCATGTGCAATAATTGGTGTTATTGTGGTCTTTATAACTCCAGTGAACCAGGGGGACGCCACTTTTAGAGTGAAGTTCCGCTTTAATGTATAATAGACTGAAAATGCATTCCACTTTAAAACGATAACATTAATATTATTGTCAAGAAGCTGATTACAATGGTGTACTTAGCCACAAACCCCCCCCCCCCCCCAAAAAAAAAGCCCAAAACAACGTTAAAGACTTGATATTTGTTTTTAGGTCACATCTGGAAATTGCGGTCATTCTGCTGGGGTAATGGGTAGAGAAAGGGTTAACAGAACCGCGTCATTTTTGCCTGCATGTGGGCTAAATAGTTCAGTTCCTGGACGTTCGCTCAGAGAAAGAGTTGAATTCTCCGTAGATTGGTATGCAAGGCAGGCGCCACTTCACCCCACCGCCAGCCCCTACGTTCCCCATCGCCCCACAAAGACTCGCGAACAAGCAGAATTAGCCACACATTGAGAGCTGACTATTCCGGGAGAGGAGAGCGAGGGGGGGGGGGGGGAGAGAAATGACATGCTTGTGTATTCTGTATAATGAGAAAGAAAAAAGGGGGGAGGTGGTGGTGCTGCGCTATCCGAAGGGTCTTATGGTATATAGATAATCCTTAGTGATCAGTGTGATTATGGTCAATATCCAAAATAATAACCGATATGTGCAAATAAATCAAACAGTGGAAAATAAACCAATTCAGTGTATAAGAAATGAATACAATCTTATAATGCAATCAATATAATGTGTTCGTGCTCTTGTGCCTTATAAAATATAGGAGTATTCAGAGCTAGTAAATATGCTGAGGTGCACACATAATATAATATTACCACACAGGAATCTAGGTGTCAGAATAAATTCAGAAGAAACGCATGGTCTCCTGATTCTGTATAATGATACCCTGTCCTCGGCTCGCCTTGCAAATCGGATCACAACCCCCGGCAGCTCTGCGGTGACAGGCAGCTGACACGCTTTGCTACGGTGCGTTGTACCTGTTGGTTCCGCACCTGTCAGGAGTCCTGGGTCAACGTGAAACTGATGCGGGGACTAGTTGTGAAATTTTTATCAGTTGCACCTAGGACTTTATTTAGAGGTGTCAAAAGAGGAATACAGAATGATTTCACGGAGCCGAATGGAACTTATTTTTCCTTGAGATGCGGCAATTGAAGGGGGTGATTTGATTACCTTGTATAAACACAAAGGGTCCCTATAGACATGATCGCTCTGTATAAACACACAGGCTTCCTATAGACATGATCGCTCTGTATAAACACAAGGGGTCCCTATAGACATGATGGCCCTATAGACATGATCGCTTTGTATAAACACATAGGGTCCCTATAGACATGATTGCCCTGTATAAACACAAAGGGTCCCTATAGACATGATCGCCCTGTATAAACACAAAGGGTCCCTATAGACATGATCGCCCTGTATAAACACATAGGGTCCCTATAGACATGATCGCCCTGTATAAACACAAAGGGTCCCTATAGACATGATCGCCCTGTATAAACACATAGGGTCCCTATAGACATGATCGCCCTGTATAAACACATAGGGTCCCTATAGACATGATCGCTTTGTATAAACACAAGGGGTCCCTATAGACATGATCACTTTGTATAAACACAAGAGGTCCCTATAGACATTATCACTCTGTATAAACACAAGGGGTCCCTATAGACATTATCACTCTGTATAAACACAAAGGGGTCCCTATAGACATGATCACTTTGTATAAACACAAGAGGTCCCTATAGACATTATCACTCTGTATAAACACAAGGGGTCCCTATAGACATGATCGCCCTGTAAAAACACAAGGGGTCCCTATAGACATGATCGCTCTGTATAAACACAAGGGGTCCCTATAGATATGATCGCTCTGTATAAACACAAGGGGTCCCTATAGATATGATCGCCCTGTATAAACACAAGGGGTCCCTATAGACATGATCGCCCTGTATAAACACAAGGGGTCCCTATAGACATGATCACTTTGTAAAAAAACACAGGGGATCTCTATAGACATGATCGCCCTGTATTTATACAAGGCAGTCATATCTATAGGGACCCTTTATGTTTATACACAGGGTCCCTATAGATATGATTACCTTGTATAAACACAGAAAAGGTCCTTATAGATGGGATCACCTTTTATAAACGCACAAAGGGTCCCTATGGATGGGATCACCTTAAACGTACAAAAAGGTTCTTATAGATGGGATCACCCTATTTAAAAACAGAAAAAGTCCATATACTGTAGATATGGTCACCTTGTATAAAGACAGAATGGGTTCCTATAGATCTGATCACCTTGTATTCCTGTCCATCCAGTCTTGAGATTTGCCACACTGTGCAGCACTGTCTGGAAGGGCAGGGGGACCTGAGTTGTCCCTGCTGTATTTGGAAGAATGTCAGTCCCCTTTTGGATTGGCCACAGCAGAACATCTGCGCATGCGTTTTTTTTTTCTGCAGGGCTCGGCCGGGATTCAAATCTCTATGGCATGTACAGAATCCTAGTGGGGGAACAAACGTCGTCCTTGCCTGGGCAAGTAAATCACAAGTTCTGTGTTTCAGAACAAAATCAATAAAGTTCTAAAAGAAATTCAAATGGGAGAGGAGGAGGGGGAACTATGTGTATATATATGTATGTATGTATATATATATATTATTATTATTAAAAGAACGCTTTAAAGGGGAACATAAGGTGCAGATAATTATCTCCGTTCCAGTGGTCCTGCGCTGGTATCTTGTCCACGACTTCTTCGGTCATCTTGATTGGCTGGCGCAGGATCACATCACTCCCACGCATGCACAGGAGTGCACTCCTCTGGGTACAGTGCACCGCTCAGTGTAAATTTTACAGGGGATTGCCAACAGGCAGGTAGGTGTATTTTATTGAAGAAGAGATATTGCATGTCTCTTCTGCAAAAAAATAAATAAATAAAAAAAGCTTGCCTGTTCGCAATTAACTTTTTTGCCTTTAGTTCAACTTCCACTGAGCTCACCTCTCTGTAACTCTGCTGTCTCCTCCCATCAACATGCTCCTGGTCTCTGTCACTCTGCTGTCTCCACCCTTTAGCACATGAGCATTGCAGCACAACTGACTGGCTTCTTGTGCTGCTTCTCTTTATCCCAGTCTGAGCTCTGCTGTACAGGGGATAATTTAGGGCTGACACCAGGTAAAAAGAAGGAACTTGCACTGCCTACATGTGCTAAAAAATAAGGATATATTAGCATAGGGCCCAATTAAGTTGTGTCTTTATATCTGCCTGGACTTTGGCTTTAAGACTCAGTCCTCTGCACCTTACCCAAGCCTGACCGTGACTGGTTCTCTTTAGCAGAGCACGTTCCTCGCTGTGTCTGAGGATTCTCTGTTCTCGTTCTGCTGTCTATTGGCACGGCTTCTCATGCATAACAAAGTGACACCTATTTTTGTAACTTTGGCATGCAAAAACTGCTGCTTTCAACACTTCTTTTTTTTTTTTTTTATTTTTTTTTTGTTCTCAAATCGCATTTTCTGCCTCTAAGCAAGTCAACGGAGGAGCCAGACCCCCTGACTGTGATCTGGATGTGTAGCAGAGCTGGTTAATTTCTCTTGAGCTTGCCGATTTTCTCTGATCTTCTCATATTTTGGAAAGCTGAGGACATTTGCATCCCCTGGATCGCATTCAAAGGGTGACGAAAAAAATAAAAAAACCTCCTGGCCGGTGCAGCAGCTCCGAATCGTACAGGAGAGGCGGACGGCAATTCATATTAATCTGTTTTTGTTGCAAATAATAACACTGTAATCTGTTAAGTTGTGCGGAGCTAATGGGGTCACCGGAACAATGGCGAGCTGTCACGCAGAATTTGCAGTTTAGGAGAGGACGAACCACAGAAAATTATGATTTAAAACTCACTTCAAATACTTTTTTCAGGGATTCCTGTTGGGCTCATTTGCCCACCATCAAAGAAGTTTTGTGCTTGATCACTTGTGCTGGTAAAGAAAAAACCCCAGTCTAATTTTAAGAGTGGGTATATTGTATATGGTAATGTTGAAATATCTAAAGCCTAACAAAAATGTTAATTTAAATTAACATTTTTGTTAGGCTTTTAGATATTTCAACATTACCATATACAATATACCCAAACAAAAATGTACTGGATTCCCAGCTGGTAGTTACCACAGCACCCACTTGCATCAAGCAACTTCAGGAACATATGCAATGGGAATAGTCTATTTGAGCTCCTCAGGGGCGGGTCCATGACACCCTGCAAAGCCTTTGGGGTTGTACCATGCTAGGTGTCATTCAACCTAGAAGACCGAGGACATCTTGTGGTGAAAAGAAAGTACTGCGAGGGACAGTTCTGGATTAGAGGCAAGTATTTTTTTGTCCCTAACACATGCTGATGGCCTAAATCAGTGATGGCGAACCTTGGCACCCCACATGTTTTGGAACTACATTTTCCATGATGCTCTACTACACTGCAGAGTGCATGAGCATCATGGGAAATGTAGCTCCAAAATATCTGGGGTGCCAAGGTTCGCCATAACTGATTTAGGCCATCAGCCTTTGTTAGGGGCAAAAAAAATACTTGCCTCTAATCCAGAACTGTCCCTCGCAGTACTTTCTTTTCACCGCAAGATGTCTTCAGTCTTCTAGGCTGAATGACACCTAGCATGGTACAAACAAAGGCTTTGCAGGGTGTCATGGACCCGCCCCTGAGGAGCTCAAATAGAATATTCCCATTGCATATGTTCCTGAAGTTGGGTGCTGTGGTAACTACCAGCTGGGAATCCAGTATCACTACAAGTAAAAGCATATATCACCAGGACACCGTGGATCTTCAGAATAATGTCCAAAAATGTGTGAAAATGATCACATCACAGCAGAAAATTTTGACAATTTGCAGCCACGCAGGACTCCCTCATCAGGCACACAATGTGAAATTTAAATACATTTTTGGACGTTCTTGAAAAGATCCATGGTGTGCTGATATGTGCTTTGACTTGTGTTGATACCAGCTGGTAGTTATTACACTACCCACCTGCTTCAAGCCACTCCAGGAATATGTGTAAAGGGAATCTTCTATTTGAATTCCTCAGGGGCAGGCCCGTGACACCCTGTACAGTATTTGGGGTTGTACCATGTTGGGCATCATTCAATCAAGACTGAGGACATCTTGTCGTGAAAAAAGAGTAGTACAGGTGATGACAACTGGATTTTCTGCTGTGATTTGATAACTTTAATACATTTTAGGACGTTATTCTGAAGGCTCATGGTGTGCTGGCAATATATGCTTTGCCCCTGAGGAGATGTCACCATGGTGCCCTGTAGTCACTTTGTAATGGTGCAGAGAGCAATGCTGGTGTTACATCAGCACTGCTCTCTGCATCATTGAGGACCACCCAACCCAGAGAAGATGCGAAGAGGAGAATGACCCAGTATGTCATGTGACCAACCCTAAGACTTTATAATATAAGGTAGATCTACGAAAAAAAATTATTATACCATACAGCATAGGGGGCCTTCACAGGACGAAGTGGCAGCAACTTCAGAAAGATGTGCCGAGCCTGGGGTTGGGCTTTAAAAGAATTATAAGGTGGTCTATGATTGGCTCTTCTGTCTTGGAGCTTTTGGAGCCTCGGTTCGAATCCTGACCAACATACCATCTGCATAGAGTTTGCATGTTCTCACTGTGCTTTTGTGGCTATCCTCTCGCACTCCAAAAACATTTCTGATTGGTTAATTTGCCTAACTTAATGCATCCAAGATGGCTGCCTCACCCCCTAAGTGTCTTAAGACTCAGGGAAAAAAACGCAATAGAAACGCAAATTTAGAAAAAAAAAATATCAAAGCTGAACTCTAGGCAGTTGTTAAATAAGCACAATAATGCAGCTCCTTTGTCATTAACTCATCATTTAAATATATTTTTACCTGATTGTTAACTGATATTAGGCTGCTGTAGACCCTGTAAAGCAGGGCTGGCATGTAAAGAAATGTTGCAGCGTAAGGAGCCAATCCGTTCATGTTGTTACTGATAGTAGGAGAGAGCAGAGTGACTGACGTGAGCTTATCACTGTGTTGCTTCTCCCAATGCTGTCCAATCGCAGGCTGGGGGCTTGTCCGGGATGACCTGAGCTGGAGGTAAGTGGGTTGCTGCCAATTAGACTGAGGACATCTAGTGGCAGAAAAAAAGTACTGTGGGGGAAATATCTTCAATTCAAGGTGACTATTATAGAAAAATTCTGGTTATTTTATCTTTTGGGCTTTTTTATCTTTTATCTTGTTTTTGGCTGGAGTTCTGCTTAATTTTGTTATGTTCTTTGGTCGGGAATAAGATATTAAAACTAAATCAATAAAAAAAAGGGTTGTAGAGTTTCTAAAATTATTTTAGCGGTATCTTATGTGGCCATGTTATACTGTATATAAGTACAGTACTACTAAGTTCTTAGAAGTTGCTTTCATCACTGGTTCTAGGACTGCCCAGGTCCTCTTGGGTGGTTCTCATAGATCTTCTGCTTGTTCTATATTGTAGTTATTTGGGTTAATTGTATTATACATTGAACTTTTGTGCCCCCCCCCCCCCCCCCCCCCGTGCTTATTTGGTATGCTTATGTGGACTATACTATGTAGCCATGTGGGCAATGTGTAAGGCAAATGTTCATCTTCCGCTTGTTCATTTTCTTTTGTATAAATTCAAATAAAAGTTCTTGAAAGAGAAGTAGCTCTCATCAAAACGTGTCATCTTTCCGGGATTCCTGTCACATTCTGCACCCAGCTCTTCGGCTTGTCATTGCAGCACCATGGCGAGGTTTCACTTACTGACCTCCGCTGGAAAGCTACGCTCAGGGTCCGTCTTTAGACACAATATCACGCAGGCTGCCCACACAAATGGTCGCTTATGTAGGTCGATTGGCTTTGAGGCCTCTAATGGATTTCCAAGCCTCTAATTAATATGAGTGGACCCTTAGGTCAGGTCTCCTAGCAGCTATGATGGAGCGTGGTGAGACATGAGAGGGTCAGCTCTTGCAGGGGCAACACTCATAGAAAATTAATGGTTTGATATTTTTGACGGGTCGCCGTACAAGATGTGTTTTGCTGAACAGCTAACGGACTTCATGTTTAAAAGCATCCATAAGTTGCAACTTCTCTGAAAGGGGAAAGAGGAACATTTTTGAGTAGGACTCGTGAGCATGCTCTGTTTATTTCTTCTATCATTTTGAAACAAATAACAGAATATTTTAATGAAATTGCAACATGTATTTTTCCCATTTGGTGGAAGGTATCTTGCCCACTTCAGATCCTTCTCCCCAGGTTTAGAGCTTTTCTAATTTAAAGGCTCATAGGGTATAACATCTTAATATTTATTGGTAAAAGAGAAAAAATTGCACTCACAAACTGTTCCTCAAAATGACAGCATAGCAACCAGCTCCGGGTACAAGTCGGTGAATGGGAATCAAAGTTGGCGCCCAAGCTCCACCCAGCGTGATGCTGTCACTTAGCTCCTCCCGCTTGACTAGTTGCGTCCATATCGGACTTTCACAAAGCCGTAAGGCTCAAGGTGTGTTTACTAGCGCATGGATTTCGTTTTTTGTGTTTTTGTTTTTTTGTTTAATTAGTTGAGGTACCAGGTTCACTTAAGCACTTAAGCATTTCTAAGCTTTTTAAGCTTTTATTTATACTGGTTGAACTGGATGGACTATTGTCTTCAACCTTACCAACCATGTAACTATTTATTTTTTATTAATCCTTTTTCTATTTTTTTTTTACATCGTACCTTTTGGAAAATGGAAAGGGATTATTAAAAAAAAAGAGAAAAAAAAATCCTTAAACCCCCCCCCCTTTTTGTTTTCCAGATTTGAATTAACTAGGGAAGGGTTAGATATAACCGTTCAGCTCTTATCCCTGCCATTTGATATTCACCATTCTCTTAAAAAAAAAAAAAATTATGGTAAGTCCAGACTTGAACAACTGTCCTGAAATAGGAGGTGAGAGAATATCTTCCGATGACGACATCGATCAAAGAGGGAATTTTCCCTCAATTTGGACAGATATCCGCTCCCCTCCTGTTTTGTCTACTGGACATTAAGTGAAGGGAAGTTTCCCCAAAGTGACACAGATGGCAAAATTCATACCCTTGCCTTACCGCTTTCCTGTCCACTATCTGTATATAAATATTCCTCAATGCAATACGCATTGCTGGGGATATGCTTATGAACATTGTCCCCCTTTTTAGAGCTGCTGGCCGATACCTTGTGCAGCTGGTGGCTCTTAATCCGAGATGTCAATGACTGCTCAGCTCTCCACTGATGATTACGAACCAGTTGGCATGGATCTGATCATATGACCACTATGTCAGCTTTGACATACTGGTCACACAGGCTGGAGGCTTTGTGGAGAAAAATGGAAGCCTACAGAAGAATGCTGCCACCTTAAATTCAGGCTGTAGTATTTATCTGTAGTGATGTGTTTACAGGCGAAGTTCACCCTTTGGAACATGTTGCATCATTATTTGGGGTGTAACATGTTCATCACCCCCTGAGCCCCCCCCCCCCCCATTCTCCTGTGACAGCAGGTGGGGGTTCTTCTCCCCACAGCTGTTGCCACATTTAAACTCGGCATAGCTTTGTCCACACAGCCACGCCATCCCTTCACAGGGATCTGTGAATGAAGAAACTAAAAGTTCCCTCTGCCACCGCGGCAGACTGCTTGTAGTTCTTGATGGAAACTCGAAGGACTTTCAGTAGAGTTCATTCACTCTTCCTTCAGCTTAACACCTAAAAGCCGTATAGCGGTATGGGCAGAAAGCTGGAGGGAGAGTGTGCCGGAGCCTGACATGTGAGTGCCTCTCTCTGCATCAAGGACCGCTCGTCTGAGAGCAGATCCAAAGACAAAAGAACTTTTGTAAAGCATGTGACTGCACTAAAGACATCTGGATAAGGCAGTTGTTTTTTTTTTTTTTAAAGAGCCTAAAATACTGCCAGAGTTTGCAGAGCCATAGAACTTTTTTTTTCTCTCCTGGGCGGTTCAGCCTGAGGAACCCGAAGGAAATGACTAGGTGCTATAAGCCACAGAAAATATTGTGTGTGTTAAATCTGCGCTAATGAAGAGCAGGGCTTAAAACTTGAGGGCATATTGCACAGAGCACATGGGTCAGGAGTCCATATTGCACACAACCTGGTGTGTCTATCAGCACTAGCTGCTACGCTGTGCTTCAGACACTCCAATGTATGGGGGGGGTTGGACCCAACTATCCCCCCCCCCCTTATCTACACCCTTGAGAGGTTGGCCTCAAAAGAGGAGGGGGGTTGGCTAAAGGACAGGATCAAAGCCTGAAGTAAAGCGTTCAATTACTTCACATGTGCAAGACCGTTGGAGCCATTGGTCATCATAGATTTTTTTTCTTTACCCCCCCTCCCCTCCTTAACTACACCCCTAAAAAGTTGGCTTCAAAAGGGGAGGGGATGATTATAGGGGTGGGATCAGAGCCTGAGGTTAAGCCCCAAGTTGTTTTACATGTGCATGACAGTTGGTTATCATAGGTTTTTTTTTGGACCCTCTATTCCCCCCCTTATCTACACCCCTGAGAGGTTGGCCTCAAAAAGAGACGGGGTTGATTAAGGCTGACGTTAAGCTCTAAATGATTTTACATGTGCATGAAAGTTGACTCCAAAGGTCATCTTAGATTTTTTTTTTTCTTTTTTTTGGACCCCCCTATCCCCCCCCCCCCCATCTACACCCCTGAGAGGTTGGCCTCAAAGGGGAGGGGGTCATACAGAGCATGGGAGCAGAGCCTGAAGTTAAGCTTTAAATTCTTTTACATATATATATATATATATTTTTTTTTAAGTCCATGAAGAGTGCTTTAGATGTTTTCTGACATTACATTGGGGCTATTTTGTGTAATCAGTTTTGATAGTACTTAGAGTTCTGGTGTATTTTATGGAATGCAGAAAGGAAAAACAAATCCTCTTCAAAGAAATAAAAAGCAAATGTCGTTCTCCCATTCTTTTGGCTGTTTATGCCAACAACAATTATGTATTCCATTTACAATGGTAGCGGATGTATACTCCCGTTCTCCCGCCCTTCAAATGCCCTCTGCCGCAACTGCCAGCAACTTTCAACTTTTTGATGTATATTAAAGGCTTTTTTCTGCGGTACATAGGAGTCGAGGCAGATTATTAGAAGCCGTTACCTGTAATTTAAGGCAGGCTTTAATGGCTCCTGATGAGACTTGGAGGAAAACAAACAGCTTAAGTCTTAATTCAGCTTTATTCTGTATGTTTTTCTCTGTTTTTTTTATGTGCAGAGAGGGGCCAGCTTTTATTTCTGTTTAAAATGCATAATGAGTTTTTCGCTACACTGCGCGTTCCGAAATGTTTACAAGGCTTTTTCTTTCTTTTCTTTTTTTTATTTATTGGCATTACATATTGAACAGCCTTTGCCCAACCCATCTTGTACATTATGCTGCTTGATATTATGGCTCATGCAGAAGAATTGTAGGAGCTGAGTATTTCTTTTCACCTATAGTGCTGTGAGAGGCTGGGGAGGCAGCCTCTCATCCAGGCCACGGTATATCTAGTAGTAGTTAGTCACATCCAACAGGACGTGTTCTGTAATGTTGAAAATATTTTGTAGCTTCTCCAAGCCGCTTCTTCAGAGAGGACAACTGGTTTCTAAGAGGCATGAAAGAGGCATCTACGTCAAATTGGAACAGCCATCGTTTCAAGGGTCATCAACACCATTTGTCTTCCACATATATAATGCTGTTTTAATATCTCTACCCAACAATTTATACCCCTAGACATGTAAATCGATGTGTTAGCACCAATGAAGCCTTCCTGACACCAAGGATGGGATTATGCCATTACAACAGGGTAGTTCCACAACTTACACCACCCATTCTGTTCTTGGACCATACCATCTGCCTTTCCATTGTGATTGGATCAAGGTGTTGGTGCTACCTGTGTGGATATAAATGCTGGGGGTTATCTTCCTGACACCGTTAGAACTGAAGGTGGAACTTTGAGAAGCTACAAAACATCTTCAAAATTACAAAATAAGTCCAGTTATATGTGACGAACTACTATTAGATATTGGTAAGCTTTAAAGCTTCTCCAATGTCGAGTGTAACTCCTTTCACTTACTCGTAGAGGAACACTGGTCGTATTTGGAGAATTAATCTCTTTTCCTACAGACGTAGTGTGCCCCCTTGTTCTCTGTGATAACTTTTTAAGGTGAATAACTCTACAGCAAATTCACTATATGGACCCCTTATGTATTTATTTATACATGTAGATCATATCCCCCCTTAATCTTCTCTTCTCAAGAGTGAATAAATTCAGTTCCTCTAATCTTTCCTCATAGCTGAGCTCCTCCATGACTCTTATCAGTTTGGTTGCCCTTCTCTGCACTTTCTCCAGTCCCCCGATTTTTATCTTTTTTTGTGAACTTGTGCCCAAAACTGAACTGCATATTCCAGATGAGGTCTTACTAATTTGTACAGGGGCAGATCATGTCTCTCTCTATGGAGTCCATAACTCTCAAAACAAGAAGGGACTTAGCTCGCTTTGGAAAACGTAGCTTGGCATTGCATGCTGTTAGTAAGCTTATGATCTACCAGAACACCCAGATCCTTCTCCACCATTGATTCCCCCCAGTGGTACTTCCCCCCAGTATGTATGATGCATATTATTATTCACAAAGTGCCTAACTTTAAATTTTTCAACATTAAGCCTCATTTTGCCACACAGTTGCCCAATTAAACAGTGCATTGAGGTCGGAAAAAAAAACTTTTGCAATCAGGTGTGGTGGATAGAAATATAATTTCCACAGATGATCCCTCAACAGGATTGGATTTACACAGATCACCAGGTGCTGCCTTGTCCTTGCAGCCCTTGGCAGGCGGGGGGATCCAGCAATGCTAAACAACAAAAAAGCAAGAGAGGTGCACCAGTCTAGTGCAAATTGGGGCATGTAGAGGACCCCAGGCTAGGATCAAAGGACCACCGGAGCAATGGAAAGGGCTCTGGTGGTCAGGGTGGGCCATTCATGGTTTCTTGCACTTATGCCCTGAAGGTTCTAGTTATGCCTGTGGTTTGCATAAAGCGTTATTGATAATTCCCCACAATATCTGCACCCCTCGAAAATGCCTAGGTACTCCCAATCCAGAGTCCATCCCGCGCTCCTGTGCCTTTAAACTATTTTTGTATGAAGGCAAGCAGGTGTACGTGTATATGTTGAACAAAATGCTCTTATTATATTTATTTTTTTACTTTGCAGTCCCAGATGGGTAAAAATAAGAACATAATGTATGTCTGAGAGGTACCATTGGATCGAAGAATGACAGTGAAGTGGTACCTAGAGGTCAGACTCTGTCTGCTTGTGCGTAAATGACTGTTGTGCTTTGGAAAATGTTCAGTAATTTTTTCAATAAATGCATGTTTTTAAGCATCATGCTCTCTTAGAATAGACCCGGCTTTTACCATGTCGAGACTGTTAGCAAACAAAGTGCACAAAATAATTCTGTACTAGCCCAAGGACAAAATAGGATTTAACAATAAGTGGAAGTATTTCAGCTTTTTTAATAAGGCCCAGCAAATGACAGCAGTGCTGTGCAAAATCTAGTAGCCCCTGCAATCAGTTTGACTTATCTATATACAATTGTGCTCATAAGTTTACATACCCTGGCAGAATTTATGATTTCTTGGCCATTTTTCAGAGAATATGAATAACACACAAAACATTTCTTTCACTCACGGTTAGTGTTTGGCTGAAGCCATTTATTATCAATCAACTGTGTTTACTCTTTTTAAATCATAATGGCAACAGAAACTACCCAAATGACCCCGAACAAAAGTTTACATACCCTGGTGATTTTGGCCTGATAACATGCACACAAGTTGACGCAAAGGGGTTTGAATGGCTATTAAAAGTACCCATCCTCACCTGTGATCTGTTTGCTTGTAATTAGTGTGTGTGTATAAAAGGTCAATGAGTTTCTGGACTCCTGACAGACCCTTGCATCTTTCATCCAGTGCTGCACTGACGTTTCTGGATTCTGAGTCATGGAGAAAGCAAAAGAATTGTCAAAAGATGTGCGGGAAAAGGTAGTTGAACTGCATAAAACAGGAAAGGGATATGAAAAGATATACAAGGAATTGAGAATGCCAATCAGCAGTGTTCAAACTCTAATCAAGAAGTGATAAATTAGGGGTTCTGTTGAAACCAAACCACGGTCAGGTAGACCAACTAAAATTTCAGCCACAACTGCCAGGAAAATTGTTCGGGATTCAAGAAAAAACCCACAAATAACTTGAGGTGAAATACAGGACTCTCTGAAAACATGTGGTGTGGTTGTTTCAAGATGCACAATAAGGAGGCACTTGAAAAAAAGATGGGCTGCATGGTCAAGTTGCCAGAAGAAAGCCATTACTACGCAAATGCCACAAAGTATCCCGCTTACAATATGCCAAAAAGCACAGAGACAAGCCTCAAACCTTCTGGCACAAAGTCATTTGGAGTGATGAGACCAAAATTGATCGCTGATGTTTTGGGGATGTGTGAGCTACAAAGATCCAGGAAATTTGGTCAAAATTGTTGGCAAGATGAATGCAGTATGTTATCAAAAAATACTGGAGGAACATTTGCATTCATCAGCCAGGAAGCTGTGCATGGGACGTACTTGGACATTCCAACATGACAATGATCCAAAACACAAGGCCAAGTCGACCTGTCATTGGCTACAGCAGAATAAAGTGAAGGATCTGGAGTGGCCATCTCAGTCTCCTGACCTCAATATCATTGAGCCACTCTGGGGAGATCTCAAACGTGCCGTTCATGTGAGACAGCCCAAGAATTTACAGGAGCTGGAAGCTTTTCGCCAAGAGGAATGAGCAGCTTTACCATCTGAGAAGATAAAGAGCCTCATCCACAAATACCACAAAGACTTCAAGCTGTCATTGATGTTAAAGGGGGCAATACACGGTATTAAGGACTGGGGTATGTAAACTTTTGATCAGTCACTTGGGTAGTTTCTGTTGTAATTTATGATTTAAAAAGAGTAAACACAGTTGATTGATAATAAATGGCTTCAGCCAAACACTAACCATTAGTGAAATGTTTTTGTGTTCTCTGAAAAATGGCCAAGAAATCATAAACTCTTCCAGGGTATGTAATCTTATGAGCACAATTGTAACACAATAAAAAAGATGTAGCGTGGTGGCTAAAGCTGAACATAATATAGAAGACCTAAATGAATGCAACTCTGTAACACTTTAATACATATCTAATTTTTAGTCCCCTGCACTGTCAAGTTTAGAGGGGATAGGTGGAGTAGCAGCATAAGGAGAGTGTAAATGACATGCTGGTAGGAGGAGAGAGTACAGTGACAGAGATGAGCTCATCTGTTTGCTACTTCCTTATTCACTGTCCAGTCAGGGGACTGGGGATGGTGAGGTTATATAGTAGGTAAGGTTGAATAAAGACAATAGTCCATCCAGTTCAATCTGTTTAGGTGTATGTGAGTCATTGTCGATAATTATTTCCCATACCCCTGTATGTTGTGTTTTTTAAGATGCACATCCAAGAGTCTTCTAAAAAATATCAATACCTCGCCGCTGTCACCACCAATTGTGAAAGAGTTCCACATCCTTATCACCTTTACAGTGAAAACACCCCTGCGCTGTTTAAGGTTAAAGCACTTCTCCTCCAATCTCATTGTGTGGCCCCGTGTCCTCTTACACTCCTCGAGACTAAATCATTAATTTTTTTCCTATGCTAATATCACCATTGAGTATTTGTAAATCGCTATCATATCTCCTCTCAAGGGTTGCTTCTCCAGCGAGAATACATTTTAGTGCTTGTAGATGTTCCTCGTAATTGAGGGTGTCCAGGCCCCTTATTAATTTTGTTGCCCTTCTTTGGACTCTCTCCAGTTCTAGCACATCCCTTCTGAGGACTGGTGACCAGAACTGGACGGAATACTCCATATGCGGCCTAACCAGAGTTTTATAAAGTGGCAGGATTATAGTTTTATCTCTGGAGTATATTCCCTTTTTTTATGCATGATAATATTCTGCTGGCTTTGGTAGCTGCAGCTTGGCATTCCATGCTATTGCACAGTCTATCTTCCACTGGGACCTCCAGATCTTTCTCCATCCTTGACTCCCCCAGAGGTTCTACCCACCCGTGAGTAACCTGCCTTTATGTTTTTAGCCCCCGAGTGCATTACCTTACATTTCCCCACATTAAACCTGTAAGTGAAAGCGAAAATGCAGCAGCGAATGTCCCCTCCAATGCCAGGTAGGGCTTTGCTGCGTAAACCTTGGGGCTGGATAAACAGAAATGTACTTCCTATGGCAAGTAAAAGGTATTTCATCTGTGTATTTAGCTGCTGGAGTTCAGCTTGCAGTTGTTAGCGGCATTGCTTTATAGATTCGGGGGCTTGGATTTGAGTCTCTCCAAAGACATGCTGTCCATTATTGTGAAGGGTTTGCTTTAGGTGCATTGAATTCCCCCCACAATGCTAACATATCTGAAGATCATATGTGTTCACCCAAAGGATCCTACCATGGATAAGGCTACTGCTGGACTAATGATCACTCATTAATAACAAAAAAAATTCATTCCATGAATACCAGTTATTTATATACACTGAAAAATATAGTATGTCTAAAAACTAGAATGGTTTTGGGACATGTTTGATTATATTTGTAAAATTTTTAAATATTCCTTATTTTTAAAAAATGTGTGTGTGTGTGTGTGAAAGTATTCGGCCCCCTTGAACTTTTCAACCTTTTGCCACATTTCAGGCTTCAAACATAAAGATATAAAATTTTAATTTTTTGTGAAGAATCACCAACAAGTGGGACACAATTGTGAAGTGGAACGAAATCTATTGGATATTTTAAATTTTTTTAGCAATTAAAAAACTGAAAAGTGGTGCGTGCAAAATTATTCGGCCCCTTTACTTTCAGTGCAGAAAACTCACTCCAGAAGTTCAGCGAGGATCTCTGAATGATCCAATGTCGTCCTAAATGACTGATGGTGATAAATAGAATCCACCTGTGTGTAATCAAGTCTCTGTATAAATGCACCTGCTCTGTGATAGTCTCAGGGTTCTGTTGAAAGCGCAGAGAGCATCATGAAGACCAAGGAACACACCAGGCAGGTCCGTAATACTGTTGTGGAGAAGTTTAAAGCCGGATTTGGATACAAAAAGATTTCCCAAGCTTTAAACATCCCAAGGAGCACTGTGCAAGCGATCATTTTGAAATGGAAGGAGTATCAGACCACTGCAAATCTACCAAGACCTGGCTGTCCCTCTAAACTTTCAGCTCAGACAAGGAGAAGACTGATCAGAGATGCAGCCAAGAGGCCCATGATCACTCTGGATGAACTGCAGAGAACTACAGCTGAGGTGGGAGAGTCTGTCCATAGGACAACAATCAGTCGTACACTGCACAAATCTGGCCTTTATGGAAGAGTGGCAAGAAGAAAGCCATTTCTCAAAGATATCCATAAAAAGTCTCGTCTAAAGTTTGCCACAAGCCACCTGGGAGACACACCAAACATGTGGAAGAAGGTGCTCTGGTCCGATGAAACCAAAATCAAACTTTTTGGCCACAATGCAAAACGATATGTTTGGCGTAAAAGCAACACAGCTCATCACACTCAACACACCATCCCCACTGTCAAACATGGTGGTGGCAGCATCATGGTTTGGGCCTGCTTTTCTTCAGCAGGGACAGGGAAGATGGTTAAAATTGAGGGGAAGATGGATGCAGCCAAATACAGGACCATTCTGGATGAAAACCTGTTGGAGTCTGCAAAAGACCTGAAACTGGGACGGAGATTTATCTTCCAACAAGACAATGATCCCAAACATACAGCAAAATCTACAAAGGAATGGTTCACAAATAAACGTATCCAGGTGTTAGAATGGCCAAGTCAAAGTCCAGACCTGAATCCAATCGAGAATCTGTGGAAAGAGCTGAAAACTGCTGTTCACAAACGCTCTCCATCCAACCTCACTGAGCTCGAGCTGTTTTGCAAGGAAGAATGGGCAAGAATTTCAGTCTCTCGATGTGCAAAACTGATAGAGACATACCCCAAGCGACTTGCAGCTGTAATCGCAGCAAAAGGTGGCTCTACAAAGTATTAACGCAAGGGGGCCGAATAATTTTGCACGCCCCACTTTTCATTTTTTTATTAGTTAAAAAAGTTTCAAAAATCCAAAAGATTTCGTTCCACCTCACAATTGTGTCCCACTTGTTGGTGATTCTTGACAAAAAATAAAAATTTTATATCTTTATGTTTGAAGCCTGAAATGTGGCAAAAGGTTGAAAAGTTCAAGGGGGCCGAATACTTTCGAAAGCCACTGTATATATAATATTTACACTCACACTATATTACCAAAAGTATTGAGACGCCTGCCTTTACACACACATGAACTTTAATGGTATCCCAGTCTTAGTCCGTAGGGTTCAATATTGAGTTGGCCCACCCTTTGTAGCTATAACAGCTTCAACTCTTCTGGGAAGGCCGTCCACAAGGTTTAGGAGTGTGTCTATAGAAATGTTTGACCATTCTTCCAGAAGCGCATTTGTGAGGTCAGGCACTGATGTTGGTTCACAGTCTCCGCTCTAATTCATCCCAAGGGTGTTCTATCGGGTTGAGGTCAGGACTCTGTGCAGGCCATTCAAGTTCCTCCACCCCAAACTCACTCATCTATGTCTTTATGAACCTTGCTTTGTGCACTGGTGCGCAGTCATGTTGGAACAGGAAGGGGCCATCCCCAAACTCTTCCCACAAAGTTGGGAGCATGAAATTGTCCAAAACTTCTTGGTGGATTTCTGCTAAAAAAAAAAAAAAAATCAAGTCAGCAGCTACAAATATTGCAGCTGCTGACTTTTAATAATTGGGCACTTACATGTCCCAGGGTCCAGTGATACATACAAACAATGATACTTGTGGATAGGTGGGGAAAAGCATAAGGCTTTTGAGGTCAAGGGGATCTTATTGTTCTGAAAGTGCATTTTCAAAAATTGTTTCAGTAAGTGTGCACTCTCTCTCTAAATGTACTTTTCTTTATTTTTATTGTGTTTTTTTTTTTTGGCTCAACCAGACTAAATAATTATAAAAGTTGCACCAAAGAGCAAAGCCATCTTTTATATTTGGAAGGATAGTGCCTTTTTTTTTTGGAATTCCTCTGTTCTTTCTCTTTCACACTTGTGGCCGACTTTACCGCCCTATGAAAAGTGAATTGCTTTTCAGACCGCGGTTGACAGCCAGTTTACAGGTATTTGGGAGGCGATACCGCTGCCTCCTGCATAGCTGTTTGATCAAACCCCAGGGGGATTTTTTTTTTTTTTTACCCCATTAGGAAGGCTTTTGCATTGAATTATAGTGCCGCAACTGCTATAGTTGTATCTGGTATGAGGTTGTGGCTCCATCCCATTGACTTAAGTGGGCGTGTTTGGCAGGCTGCATGCCAAGCTTTACATGCCAAGGTAAAATGATTGTAAAGTCTTGTTTGTTATTCTTATAGAAAAAAAAAACATGTTATTACCTGCTCTGTGTAGTGGTTTTGCACAGAGCAGCCCCAATCCTCCTCTTCTCAGGTCCCTCACCAGCGCTCCTGGCCCCTCCCTCCTGTAGAGTCCTCCCCTCCCGTCCCATAACAAGCAGCTTGCTATGGGGGCACCGGAGCCGCAGCTCCCCGTGTCCATTCAGACACTGAGCCACGGTTTGGCTCCGCCCCCTCTCTCTCCTCATTGGCTAACTAACTTTGACAGCAGCGGGAGCCAATGCATCGCTGCTGTGTCTCAGCCAATCGGGAGGAAGAGTCCGACAGCCAAGGCAGTTGACATCGCTGGATAGAGATGGGGGGCTCAGGTAAGTGCTGAGGGGGTCTACTGCGCACACACACAAGGCTTTTTATCTTAAAGTGTTACTAAACCCACAGCAGTAAAATCAGTCTGTATATGCAGTAAAGCATGCTTGTTGTACTCACTGTGGAAGTTAAGGGGTTAATCCTCTGCATTGTATAAAGGCTGTTTTTATCCTGTCTTCTCTGATCCTCCCCCTCCTGCATGGTCTATCTGGGGAAGGCCAGCTAACACAGGCAGAGTAGCTGACCTGCACATGCTCAGTTGTGTCTTTTTATGCTGGAGAGAACATTTCCTTGTTCTCAGAGCTAGCCAGGTCACATGATATTGACATCACACATGTGGGCGTGTATACAGGCTGCAGTGGTGCAGTTTATCATGTAACCGTGGTATACAGATCAGCCAATAAGGTATATAGTGGCAATGTTTTAATGTAAAAAGAAGATTTATAAGCTGTGGGTACTGTTGGGATGAACTATTTTCATATTACTGGGTTTAGTAACACTTTAATGCATAGAATGCATTAAGATAAAAAAACCTTCTGACTTTACAACCATTTTAAAGTTCCCGCACCACAAAGCATCTTGGCTATAACAATGTGTACTCTCTCTTTTAAAATTAACATTTTAAAATTAAACAAATTAAAACGCTTTTAATATTTTAAAATGTTAAAATTATTAAAATGTAATTTAAATTTAATGTATAAATTCATATAATAATAATTGATTTAATATAATAATATTATAACGTAATAACTAAAATAAAATGCAAAGTGGTTGGAGGGAAGCTTCAGAATGGCAAAGATGTTTTCATTTCCAATTATGTGAACAGACGGCAGTTCCTCTTTAAATTAAAGTGATTGTAAACTTGTAAAACAACCCATTTGGTTTAAATTGGAAATTAAAGGCAAAACATCTGTGTATAGATATAAAATAAAACATTATACAGTAAGTAACGTTGTCTTTTTTTTTTTTTTTTAATTTTCTTTTATAAGTGTTGTTCACCCTCCCTCTGTTCTCAGCTGCCTAAGAGCTGGGGGAGGAGAAGCAACAGCACACCGAGCTTCCCAGTGAATGGCTGTGGAGCGGGGGGCGTGTCAGGTCAAGTCATTGGAGGAGAGCAGGCTGAGTTCCCAGCATAGCTAGAGAACTGACCATGGTGTGCTCTCCTGCTTAGTGTGGTAAGTTTTTTTTAAATTGGAAACCACAGGGACACCAGGGATTTCACCTAAAGGAATTAATACAAAGAAGAACAGGATACTTTCTCATACAAGTACATGGTACAGCAGGCATACATCAGAAATATGTAGTGTTGGGGTCACAAACGCTTTAAGCTATTAACTTACTAACTCAAAGAACTTTAATTTTTTTACATTTTAATTAAAACTGCATTCAAATTTGGAAAACTTGGATCAATCACCTGCTTCCCCCCCCCCCACCCACCCCCCCCCCCCTCCGAAGCAACTTTGAACCTAGAAAAGATATTATTTTGGTTGGAAGAACAGAGGCCCTGCCCTTCCAAAAAACGGATGGCTTTGGAACCATGGTGTAACTTATTTTTTTTTAATATCGTATGTTTTTATAACATTTTGCCTGGTTGAGCCAGGAATAAAACAAAACAAAAAAAAAAAAAAAACGAGCTCTCCCCTAGTCATCAGCGATATATAATGCACTTTAATACAGAAACAATTTTTGCAAATGCACTTTCAAAGCATTAAGATCACTTTGACCTCAAAGCCTTTTTTTTTTTCCCTATCTCTCCGTCCGCAGATTTTTTTTTCATAGAACTTGTTCACCGACTTGATTTTTTCCCTGGAAAAAAATTGATGGCTAAAACAGGACTTAAAATATTAACTGCTTCGGGGAGTTGTGTAATCCGCCAGCGCGTGGATGAATGGACGGGCTGGCGGTATTAGTCAGAAAACTTGTGAAATGTGTCGCTTGAGTGTATTACACGTTAAATTATGTGTGTACCTTTTTATTATACATAATATATTTGTATTTTCAATCTACATTTCTGGCTTTTAACTAAATTGACTTTTTTTTTTTTTTTTTTAAGCGAAGAAATAAATTAACCCTGGCAAACGCTGCAATTTCAGTACGCCACCTTGGAGATTGGCGCGGGATTTAGCAAAGCCTAGAGCTGACGGCTGGGCTGCAGGAAAAACAGAATAGGGGGTTAGGGGTTTTTGGGAGTCGTAGTGAACCTGTCATACATGTGATGAATAAATTTAAAGCTGAACTTTAAAAATAAAAAATAAATGAATGCCACTTCGGTAAAGTGGTTGTAAACTCTCAAAAAAAACAAAAACAAAAAAAAACCTGTAAGACAAAGGTATAATGAGCTGGTATATTAATAGTTCCATAGTTAGTCAGGTTGAAAAAAGACACAAGTCCATCTGGTTCAACCATAAAAAAATAAATAAAATAAAAAATATCGTACAATCCAATATACCCAATTCTATACCCACAGTTGATCCAGAGGAAGGCAAAAAACCCTAACAGAGCATGCTCCAATTTGCTACAGCAGGGGAAAAAATTATTTCCTGATCCCCCAAGAGGCAATCGGATTTTTCCTGGATCAACTTTACCTATAAATGTCAGTACCCAGTTATATTAATAAAATCACATACTAACTCATTATGAAATACTTACCTTAGATCAAAGCTGTTGACCTGTCTCCCGGAGTTATTTTCGGGCTGGGACGCTGTGATTGGCCAGAGCTGTGATGACGTCACGGCACAGCTACTAAAGAAATGGCACGAGCGTGCCGTTTCTTCAGTGTGCATGTCCCGATGACGTCGGCACATGTGGCTACAGTGAATATCTCCTAAACGGTGCAAGTTTATAAGATATTCACAGTACCTACAGATAAGTCTTATTATAAGCTTACCTGTAGGAAAAAGTGGTAGTACTTTCTTTCTTCTTTCTTCTTCCTTTTTTCTTTCTTCTTTTCTTCTTTCCTTCTTTCCTTCATTCCTTCTTTCCTTCTTTTCTTCTTTTCTTCTTTTCTTCTTTCCTTCGTTTTCCTTCGTTTACCTTCGTTTTCCTTCTTTCTTCTTCCTTCTTCCTTCTTCTTACTTTTTTCTTCCTTCTTTTTTTAAGTTGGGAGCACAAGCAACCTTAAATGTTTGGGGAAACCATTAAGTTAATGATTTTAGTTCCACTTTAAGAATGCTGGAGTCTTTTGCTTTTTTTTGGGTGGAGGGGGTTCAGAAAATCTTAGCCCTGTTGGTTGCTGGTTGGCCAGCATTCTATGTGCCAATGGTCCCGTGGCTCTTTATTGGCCTGCCTATGGAGAAAATCCATAAGGATTCACCAGGCAACTTAGTTTTAGCACCTTCAGCTTTTCAGAGACACATGTGCCACCCTACATCTACATCGACCTCCTACTTCCTTTAGAGCTGAATCGTAGCTGACTTGCTGAGAAGTAGACGGGATCATTCCATCTTTTGCCCGCTAATTTCATGAAACTGCTTGGGTGTGAACGGGGCTACAACCTGTTTGCTTTGCTGAGTGGGTTGCTGCTTGGACACGCTCTTGGTGGTACCACCACCAGATTACTAATGTTTGTGGTCACCCTTACTGCTTGCCATTGCCAAGGACCATTCTGTCTGCTTGCCTTTGCCTTTTAACAGCTGTGCTTGATGCTTAGATCTGCTCTGCTTACCAATGACTATTTTTTTGGGTGGTGGGGGGGATGCTGTATTGGTGTTAGGAGTATAGATGAGGGAGCTAATGCATGGCCAAAAAAGTGCGTCTAGCCAAAAGTGGCCAGGACCAAAAAATAGGTGTTTCTTCCTGGTCTAATGCCTGTAGTATGATAGTATGTCACCTTTCCCCCTTTGGACAAAATAGGGTCCTGGAATACATTCAAGAGTTTGTTTGAGTAAAAAAATAAAGCAATAACCTCCAGCAAGTATAAGGGCCAGCAGTGATAACATCGAGCATATGTCGGGGGCCAGCAATAACCCCCAGCAAGTGTCAGGGCCAGCAATAACCCCCAGCAAGTGTCAGGGCCAGCAATAACCCCCAGTAAGTGTACGGGCCGGCCATAACCCCCAGCAAGTGTACGGGCCGGCCATAACCCCCAGCAAGTGTACGGGCCGGCCATAACCCCCAGCAAGTGTACGGGCCGGCCATAACCCCCAGCAAGTGTACGGGCCGGCCATAACCCCCAGCAAGTGTACGGGCCGGCCATAACCCCCAGCAAGTGTATGGGCCGGCCATAACCCCCAGCAAGTGTACGGGCCGGCCATAACCCCCAGCAAGTGTACGGGCCGGCCATAACCCCCAGCAAGTGTATGGGCCGGCCATAACCCCCAGCAAGTGTACGGGCCGGCCATAACCCCCAGCAAGTGTACGGGCCGGCCATAACCCCCAGCAAGTGCACGGGCCGGCCATAACCCCCAGCAAGTGCACGGGCCGGCCATAACCCCCAGCAAGTGCACGGGCCGGCCATAACCCCCAGCAAGTGCACGGGCCGGCCATAACCCCCAGCAAGTGCACGGGCCGGCCATAACCCCCAGCAAGTGCACGGGCCGGCCATAACCCCCAGCAAGTGCACGGGCCGGCCATAACCCCCAGCAAGTGCACGGGCCGGCCATAACCCCCAGCAAGTGCACGGGCCGGCCATAACCCCCAGCAAGTGCACGGGCCGGCCATAACCCCCAGCAAGTGTACGGGCCGGCCATAACCCCCAGCAAGTGTACGGGCCGGCCATAACCCCCAGCAAGTGTACGGGCCGGCCATAACCCCCAGCAAGTGCACGGGCCGGCCATAACCCCCAGCAAGTGCACGGGCCGGCCATAACCCCCAGCAAGTGCACGGGCCGGCCATAACCCCCAGCAAGTGCACGGGCCGGCCATAACCCCCAGCAAGTGCACGGGCCGGCCATAACCCCCAGCAAGTGCACGGGCCGGCCATAACCCCCAGCAAGTGCACGGGCCGGCCATAACCCCCAGCAAGTGCACGGGCCGGCCATAACCCCCAGCAAGTGCACGGGCCGGCCATAACCCCCAGCAAGTGCACGGGCCGGCCATAACCCCCAGCAAGTGCACGGGCCGGCCATAACCCCCAGCAAGTGCACGGGCCGCCCATAACCCCCAGCAAGTGCACGGGCCGCCCATAACCCCCAGCAAGTGCACGGGCCGGCCATAACCCCCAGCAAGTGCACGGGCCGGCCATAACCCCCAGCAAGTGCACGGGCCGGCCATAACCCCCAGCAAGTGCACGGGCCGGCCATAACCCCCAGCAAGTGCACGGGCCGGCCATAACCCCCAGCAAGTGCACGGGCCGGCCATAACCCCCAGCAAGTGCACGGGCCGGCCATAACCCCCAGCAAGTGCACGGGCCGGCCATAACCCCCAGCAAGTGCACGGGCCGGCCATAACCCCCAGCAAGTGCACGGGCCGGCCATAACCCCCAGCAAGTGCACGGGCCGGCCATAACCCCCAGCAAGTGCACGGGCCGGCCATAACCCCCAGCAAGTGCACGGGCCAGCAATAACCCCCAGCATATCTCATGCCCAACAAAAACCCAGTTTCAAATAAATATTATTGCACTCCCATCTCTCCTAGCTTTTACTCATTTTACTTGTCGATGCAACTGCTTGCTCATGCCTATGGTGACCCATTGCTTTTGCTGTTGCATGCGCAGCACACCTTACAGCTGCCTGTCTGATCCCTGTGTGCCAGAATGGCTAGCTCATGCGCACACACACAGGAGTGACCTCATCACGCACGAGCCAATAAAGATGGATGAAAAACGGCATTCACGAGAAGATGCTGGCAAGGGACCATTGGAAAGATGAGCATCAACACCCTTTAGTTTTCATGTTAAAGTGAGCCCCTATCAATCCCATTTATATTATATTGTTACTTATTTTAACTGCTTGTCGACCGTATATATACGACTGCAAGGCGGCTCTGCTGCGCAGGATCACGTACCTAGTACGTGATCCTGCACTTCCGGGTCTGAGGCACGCTGGCGGCCCACTACCGCTGTGTGTACCGAAGTGCCGCCAATGCTTCAGTACACAGGCAGATTGCCGGTCTCTATGTAAACAAGGCAAATTGCTGTTCTGTCAGTACAGACGGCATGGATCCTGTGTTCTGTAAACTAGTAAACTAGTCCACTAGTAAAAGCACCTCCCCCACTATACTGAAACACAACCTAGGCATCCTTTGATCTTCCCTGACGTTTAACCCCTTCCCAGCCAGTGGCATTAGTACAGTGACCGTGCATATTTTTAGCACTAATCGGTGTATTAGTGTCACTGGTTCCCAAAAAAGTGCCAAAAGTATCAGTTAGTGTCCCGACTATCCGCCGCAATATTGCAGTCCCGCTAGAAGTCGCTGATCACCGCCATTACAAGTTTGAAAAAAAATATATATATCCCATAGTTTGTAGATGCTATAACTTTTGCACAAATCAATCAATATACGCTTATTGGGATTTTATTTACCAAAAATATGTAGCAGAATACATATTGGCCTAAATTGATGAATATATTAGATTTTTCTTTTTTCAATTTTATTATTGGATAGGTTTTATAGCAGAAAGTAAAAAATATTGTTTTTCAAAAAGTGTTGGCCTTTTTATGTTTAAAACGCAAAAAATAAAAACCGCCGCACAGGTGATCAAATACCTCCAAAAGAAAGCTCTATTTGGGGGGGGAAGGATATATACGTTTTTTTTTTTTATTTGGGTACAGCGCCGCACATCCGTGCAATTGTCAATTTTAAAGTAAAGCAGTGCCGCAAAGATTGGCCTGGTCATGAAGGGGGGTAAATCTTCCGGAGGTCAAGTGCTTAACAGGGCTCTTTTTTTTTTTTTTAAGCGCTTCTCTCCGATTTGGCTGTTGCGGAGTTCTGCGCTTTTGCACATCAACACCTTTTGCGCTGCCTTATTGATTAAGCCCGTCGGCAGGTTATCCTCGGCCTTGGCGTGTACAGGCAGTTGCGGTTGGGGCTCTCTATGAATGGGTAAAGAGCCTGATGCTAGAATATGAATCAATAACGCCTTATAAACATGACAAACGCAGAGCTGCATGGTAGCAGATCGACAACATCTGTAGCTGCAGCATAAGAGGTGTGAACAGATTTATTACTTGGGTGTGTACCAGCAGATTGGCCCGTACGGATTGTGTACAAGAAATGAAAAGTCAGCGCTCGACAGAAGCTCTGTTTCAGAAAGGCAACAAACCTTTCAATATAAAAAGCTTATAAGGGCTTATTGAATTAAAGCTCACAAAGTGATTGGATTCCGCTTGTCTATATCGAATCCTGAATGAGCTAGTATATTCACTAATGTCGCCTGACAGCTTTGAGTAAATGCAGACCCTAAATGGAGACGACATTATGCCATAGCATGGTGTATCATAAACTATTGCCGTTTGTTTTATCTGTCCTCCTTTGTATCCCTGTGTGGCGCATATCCCCCAGCTTCTCTTGTCTACATGCATGCACTCCAGCTCTAGCTGCTCATTATTGCTTTGCACCCGCTCTCTGATGGACAGCAGTGGACCATGCCTGCCAATGTGTTAGACCAGAACCTGCTCAAATGGAAGGAGCACCAGACCAAGGTATAGGAGTCCAATTAATTTATAGTTGGTTGGTTTGTGCTAATGCGTTTCGGGGGTCAGAGAAACCCCCCCCCCCCCCCCTTCATCAGGGCTTCAGTTAAAATAAAACCCTTGAATAGACATAAATAGAACGTCCCTGGCAGGTGTTAGGGCTGGGCTTAGCCCTTCCTTCTCTGAGTTGGCCGCTCAGCTGTCAGCTAATTGCCAGCTCCTATCTCTCGACAGTTACTCAGCTGTTGATGATATCCTGCTCATCAGTCCTGCCTACTTAAGCCGTCCAGCCCAAAGGTTCTCTGCCTTCACCTTGGTCAACATCACAGAAACTATCTCCTGCGATCCTGTTCAAGACTTACTTTGCTGACATCCCTTCTGGCTCCAGATCCTGCTTGCTGTTCCACTACATTGATCCCTGACTTCTGGCTTGGCTGACTATCTGTTCCGGTTACTGAGCTTTGGCTATTTTTTGACTATGTTTGTTCTTTTTACTTTTATTATTAAACAAGTGTGATTTAACTGTACTTTTGTCACAGCCTGATTTCATGGTTTCTGACAGCAGGGAAGCTAATTGCTGGATTTTTTTTGGGGGGGGGGGGGGGCGGGGAAAAACAAACCACCGATCACCCCAGTCGGTCTGCCAGTCAAATCCACCTGTTCAGTCAGTCAGTCAAAAGATTGGCAAACCCTGCACTTGCCCCATCTAGGTCGTGGGCCTGCATCTCCTCCTCTGTGTCTCCTCCTTGGCAGCTTCCACCTGCATCTCCTCCTCGGTGGCCAATATGGTTGCCTCTCGTCTTGGCCATTTGGGTCTCTGGACCCGCCTCCTGATTGGCCGTAAGGAGAATCCGGAAGACAATAGCGAATATTAATTCACTATTTTCACACAACTGCGCCCTGAGCCCACCCCATTTTTTTTTTTTAAGCCAATTGAAGCCCCAGGGTCTAATCACGTTGTTACGTACCTGGTGGTAGAGCCTAATATGCAGAGGATGGACTCTTACACCTCTGACTCGAGGCCCCTGATGGCATAGACAGGAGTCACGGGAGTAGGGTTGCAGGTCCTCGGGCCTGCCCTGAATGTCTTGGGAGGGGGTGGACATGGGGTTTCCCTTTGGGGGAGCCCCACCAAGTACTTTGGGGGTCTGTTTCGGCAGTCCCTTCAGAGAAAGAGGTCCGTCTGGTTTCGGCCAGATGGACCAAGTGTAAGTACCCTTGTCCCCGTCAGGAGCCTAACGCCCCAGGGGATTCAGGGCAAGGCCCTCTGATTTTAGAGGGCCTGTGTACCTGTTGCACTTTTTTGTGTTTCACTCTTTATGTGTGCACATTTTTTTGACAAACTTTGGGTGAAGTTTTTAAGTGTGTTTCACACGTCCTGGGCTTTCAAAAAAAAAAAAAAAAAAAAAGAAATTTGGGTATTCTCAGTCTGAAGCCCATGTGTACAGGAGTACAGTTATGAGACTGGTATATTCACCCCATAACAAGAATTGGGTAGAAACTAAAAAAATGGTTGGACTTTTGAGGCACACAAAAGCTTTTTTTATTAAAACTCTATCATTTTATTTGAACAAGTATACACATAAAAGCATTTGTAATAAAATCAATGTGTTGTTTGAAACGACCCTTTAACCAATCAGGCCTAATCAATCATTATACCTTGAAATATTCTACAATTCTACTGCATTTAACGATATTGCGTAGGCAGCTTTAGACTCGACGCATTTCCTGGAAAACCAATTTCTGCTTTATCAAGAGTATACAGGGTCCAGGCTACAAAGACAACAGTGAAACATAACAAAAAATTATTCCCATATAATAGTGACAATATAGTATAAATGACAAATTGGTCGATAAGATTGCAACAGCATGTTGTCATCCTACCAGAAAGATGTTAAGAGGGGCCCCTCTACCCGCAGCCCACAAGGGGGACTTAGGAGGCGAGCAGGCATATCACAAAGTCAGACAAATGATTAGCACGGTGAGCAGGATGGAATGAACACAAGGTCTATAGACTAAATGAGGGAGTAAAAAAAAAATAGGTATTTTATATCCTAGTAGAGTATCAGATGTACACTATATTGCCAAAAGTATTGGGACGCCTGCTTCACAAATGCGCTTCTGGAAGAATGGTCAAAGATTCCCATAGACACACTCCTAAACCTTGTGGACAGCCTTCCCAGAAGAGTTAAAGCTGTTATAGCTGCAAAGGGTGGGGCCAACTCAATATTGAACCCTACGAACTAAGACTGGGATACCATTAAAGGTAATGTGCGTGTAAAGGCAGGCGTCACAATACTTTTTGGTAATATAGTGTATGTCTATATTTGATTTTGATTTAATTTTAACATAACCCACAGGTTTAAATGATCTATGGTAGTGTTGCCGCATACTAGATTCATACACCAAAGATTACACCCTTTCACTATAGACCAGGACTTCTCAACCAGGGTTCCATGGAGTCCTAGGGTTCCTCCAGAAGTTGCTAGGGGTTCCTTGGGCAATGAGCAATGTCTTACTTTCGGATAATTTCCCACTGACACCATTGATCTTTTTTAGCTATCTGTAAGAGGGAAATTCTTCCAAATGACCACAAGTGTAGGGAACCTTCTTCCCACTGACCATCACACTAATTTAGTGTAGATATAGTAATGATATTGTAGATATAATCATTTTAGCAGGGGTTCCCTGAGACCAAAGAGTTCTTTCAAGGGTTCTTCTGCATTGAAAAGGTTGGGAAAGGCTGCTATTGAAAGATATTACACCATATTAGGAAGTGCCTATACAATGAACATCATGGCAAGATTACCAGGTCTTTTTATTAAAAGGTTGAAAATGACTTTTGGAATTTTATGTGTAGCAATAACTCCCGGTGGAGCTGCTGGTTTAAGCGGGCTTGTTACCTTCACTCTCGACACCCCTGCTTCACCGGCACCGGGTCTAGGGGTTCTGTTGAGTCTACCTCTGGACACTTGAATATGGTTTTCAATGCTTTATTGAACCAAGTAACGAAGGAAGTAGCAGGAAAGAGGCAGGAGGGAAGCTACAGGGAAGCTCAAATACTTTTCTTTAGGATTATTGAAAACATCTTTTAAAGTCAAATATTGTAATCGGATGCGATCCCCTTGTGGGACACAATCTTTGCTCGCCTGGATAAGCCTCTCTCACTAGCCTAGCAGCCAGTACATAGCACGAACAAAAGTCCCTGCCACAGACTTGCTTGAAATAAATCCGTACGATCCTCTGCCACAGGATGTATTAAACTTTGCGATGAATGTCAGACACAGTACTTGGACCTCTAAGCCAACCCGGCAGTACTATGCTGTAGAACTACTTTAGAATACGTCCTCCAACCGAGTCACCAGGCTCCTCTCCAGACCAGCACTCTGCATGATCCTTCCATGACGGGTCCTCCCCTGGGATCTTCTCGGTTGTCCAGCTTCTTCCCTCTGGATAGACAGCTCAGGACCAGACAGGCTTCTGGGCCCACCCCTGCGCCGCAGCAGCACAGGCCTCCGGAACGGAGGACCACGAGGTAGCACTCTAACGCATACCGGTCGGCCAGGAGGGCCAGCAGGTGGCTGAAAAACGAACCCCAAAACATGGCGTCTGTCCCATAAATACCCTCGCCCAGAATGCAACTCGGAGGACCACCTCCACCGAGTTGTCCCCGGGACAGAGGAGCACCCATACGCTTCGACACGTTGCCTTTCCAACACTAGCCAATGGTAACAGTGACACCCACCGGCTCAGTGTGGAACCACACGCAACGTCAGCCAAGCTGGAACAGAGGCAAATCTAACTTCCCTAACGAGCAATTAACTAAATTTACCTATCGGTTGGTAGATCAGAAATCTACCAGCGCTACATATGCTAAAGCATGAGGTCTTGGTGACCGGGCATATGCTTTAGGGTCCATGTAGAGCTATGCAGGGTGCGTCTTTTTGTTGCGTTAGGTGTGTTGTCATGCTCCATTGTGCATTTTCCTTGTGACATGGACTTTGACGCGCTTTTGAATTTAGAGTGGCTAGTGTTAAGCCATTGACCAAGGCTTGTTAATACATGTTTCCAATGCATAAAAATGCTAATTATTTGCATTTTGATGCACTGCCATGGACTTTTATGGGCCTCCCAATGGACTAAAATGAATATGATATATTTCTCAAAACTCAATGAGGACAGACGTGATTTTTATTTTGGGAAGGTTGGACGCATGCATTTTAGTGTGTTACAATTCAACGGTGTAAATGGGCCCTTAAGATGCTGTGAAGCTCTATGGTTTGCGGGTTTTGACTAAATAAACCACCTAACCAAAACAGGGACAACTGGCTGAGAAATCCACCATTTGCTTCATTACCTGTGTGTTCTGGATATGTGATTCCCATGGCATTTGAATATCAATTAGGCTTCTAGAATATAAAGTGGTTTACGAGGATGCGACCTTCGTGAATTCTCTCTGGTTTTATCTAAACACCACTTAGGAAAGTGCTACATAGAAGCTTTTAAAGCTTTTACATTGTCGCGCTGTTTTCTTACTTTTAAAGCAAACCTTTTTTTATGTGAGAAATATGAAAATTGTACTTTTTTAATGAAAATACTAGCAGCCTCTAGCGCTGGCATTTTTTGATATCTGGAAGAAGCATGCAGCAAGTGGCATTGCAACATTTGATCTGCATGCTTGTTTAATGTTTATGGCCCTGAAACCAGGGGATCAGTATGATAGCCAGAGAGTTAGCATTTTTCACTAGGGGATCAGCAATGGCTGCTGCCGTGTTTTCTTCTTTAACAGATTTCCTTTAATCCTTAGTATACAAAATGCCTGCATTAAATGTACACAAACTAATGAATATTCCATGTGCACAACTCTCCCTCTCTGCTCTAGTGCTGCCCTCCGTGTCGTCCTCCACCACTTGATGCTGACCACTTCCTAGATGAATGGTGACCAGTATCATTCAGCACCTTCCTGTTGACCCAGGCTGTCATAGACGCACCCTCTGGGAGTGGGGGCTCTCATGGACACACCCCCTGGGGGTGCAGGCTCTCCTGGACACACCCCCTGGGGCTGCAGACTCTCATGGACACACCCCCTGGTGGTGCAGGCTCTCATGGACACACCCCCTGGGGGGTGCAGGCTCTCATGGACACACCCCCTGGGGGGTGCAGGCTCTCATGGACACACCCCCTGGGGGGTGCAGGCTGTCATGGTTCACCCCCTGGAGGGGTGCAGGCTGTCATGGTTCACCCCCTGGAGGAGTGCAGGCTGTCATGAGCACACCCCCTGGAGGAGTGCAGGCTATAATGGATACACCCCCTGCTGGGTGCAGGCTCTCATGGACACACCCTCTGGGGGGTGCAGGCTCTCATGGACACACCCCCTGGGGGGTGCAGGCTCTCATGGACACACCCCCTGGGGGGTGCAGGCTCTCATGGACACACCCCCTGGGGGGTGCAGGCTCTCATGGACACACCCCCTGGGGGGTGCAGGCTGTCATGGTTCACCCCCTGGAGGGGTGCAAGCTGTCATGGTTCACCCCCTGGAGGGGTGCAGGCTGTCATGGTTCACCCCCTGGAGGGGTGCAGGCTGTCATGGTTCACCCCCTGGAGGGGTGCAGGCTGTCATGGTTTACCCCCTGGAGGGGTGCAGGCTGTCATGGTTCACCCTCTGGAGGGGTGCAGGCTGTCATGAGCACACCCCCTGGAGGAGTGCAGGCTATAATGGATACACCCCCTGGAGGGGTGCTGGCTGTCATGGGCACACCCCCTGGAGGGGTGCTGGCTGTCATGGGCACACCCCCTGGGGGGTGCAGGCTGTCATGGTTCACCCTCTGGAGGAGTGCAGGCTGTCATGAGCACACCCCCTGGAGGAGTGCAGGCTATAATGGATACACACCCTGGAGGGGTGCTGGCTGATATGGGCACACCCCCGGGGGGGGTGCAGGCTGTCATGGGCACACCCCCTGGAGGTGTGCAGGCTGTCATGGACACACCCCCTGGGGGGTGCAGGCTGTCATGGTTCACCCCCTGGAGGGGTGCAGGCTGTCATGGGCACACCCGCTGGAGGAGTGCAGGCTATAATAGATACACCCCTAAAATCGACACAGGCTTGGTTTATTTTTTGGTCTAAACCATATGTCAGTACAATATGGTTTGTCCCAACCCCTGTAACTGGCACTTTTGCTGGACAGTGTGACCTTTTGTGTTGATGTGGAAAAAATATGATTAAAATGGAATTCATATACTTAGATGATTACAGGTATTAAACTGAATCCAAACCCAAGCACAATGTAATCAATTGACCAGTCCTTAGATATGGATGTTTGTCCCCTGTGATCCTGCCAATTACTGTACTAGGGTGACAATGCGCACTCCTACTGTATGTGTAGAAAGAAGCATCGTTGTCCCCCCTGGACAGAATTGTACCCCCCCCCCCCACTCTTGTCTTTAGAGGGGAGGCGTTCTGTAGTCCTCAGAGGGAACTGGGAACAATGTAACTGATAAGAGTGCAGCAGAGGCAGGGAGCACAGAAAGTTTCTGGCAGGATCAACAAGTTTTCACACTTCTCAAAAAGATACTGTCTAACAAGTAACTTCCAATGGTGTAATTAAACCGATTAAAAAGGGAGCAAACTAAGGCTAGGTTTCAACCTGCAACAGCCCTTGCCACCTATCTGAAAAGCATTCTGCGGTGGATCTCTTTTCAGAAGCATTTGATAGGCGGTGAGAAGGCATTACATATGGTTGCAGCACAGCCCCATTTACTTGAATAGGTTGTGTTTGGCAGTGGTACTAACCGCTAAACACAGCAGGGGGCTTAATTTTTGCTGCAAAGCATCATGGTTATGGCACGTGTACAACCCCATCTGGCTACTTTTTCAACTTAAGGGGGGGGGGGGTTAAAACATGGCTCTACCACTTTTTTTTTTTTTTTTTACCACCTTAAGTGTAAATGAGCCCTAAAAGCGTTAATTGTTGGGATTTACATACATATGCCACATGGCCAGCTTAAGTGATGTGGTTTATATCAGCAGCTTGGCAACCTCCATGAAGAAACTTGAAGCAGCCTAGTAAATCATTTCTCTACTTTATAATATTTATTTGTCTCTGGAACATAGGATATGATTTCCCATGAACCCTTTTTTGTCACAAGATTCCCAACTTCGGTTTTAATGCAGCTGAGAATATGTACAGGTCTCCCAGTGTGCGGCGAACACAAAGACAAGTCCATTATCCGTGATGGAATAAGGTCAGGGGCTGCGCACCTGTATATTTCCAGTAAATATCACACAGATTGTATCATCCACAGCAAAATGCAGAGGAAAGTGACTGCGCAGCAATTGAAATGTGCAGTCCATTTGTTCCGCAGACAATGATCGGCATTGTAATTTCATTGTCACTCACAGCAGATCAATTCGGCTTCGCAGGCCTCATTGTGCTTTGGTTAAATGCATGCGCGCTGCGTAGTTTATACCTATTGTTGTATGAACTGCATTGTTAATATATCGAGGAACCTTTGATTGTAAAGATGGCTTATCTGTTTCCAGTGCGAAGAATAGAATTTCATCTTGTGCATCTTAGATCTGCTGTAGAGTCAGACTTCAGCAGTGTCCTGAAAACACTCTGAATATGTGCTGTAGATACACGAGTGGGTCTATCAGTGACTGAGCGGTTAGCTTGCTTTACTCCCAGTGCTGGGGAACCGATGCCTTACTTGGACTCTGGGTGGAATTTTTATGTTCTTCTGCGTTATTACAGGCTTTGTTTGCCATTCTGGTTTCCTCCTATAGTCCAAGTTCATTCTGGTAGGCTGACTGGCATCAGTATGGCTTGATTTTTACTTCGTGCCACCCTACTGTCTTGTCCCTCCAACCATATAGCTCCCAAGTGCCCCTCATTTGGAACCAGATCCCTCGGTCAGTTGTCCTTACTTATGGTCTCCTGTATAGACAGATCCAGAGAAATCAAAGTAATGGACTAAGAGTGCAGTAAAGAAACGAGCATTACTTTGGGGAAGGTCAATGCTCAAGTAGTAGGGAGGAACCACAAGGGTAGGAGCCAGGGGCGGACTGACCATTGAGTCACTCGGGCACTGCCCGAGGGCCCTGGGCAACTAGGGGGCCCCATTAGGGTTGCCAGCCTCAGTAAAACAAGGGAAAGTATGTATAAATCTGTGTTTTTT
Source organism: Lithobates septentrionalis (assembly GCA_037952835.1). Classification (NCBI taxonomy): domain Eukaryota; kingdom Metazoa; phylum Chordata; class Amphibia; order Anura; family Ranidae; genus Lithobates; species Lithobates septentrionalis. The sequence continues at coordinate 508,167 of JBBDGP010002716.1, forward strand.
TTAATCTGTCTGTGTATACTGTGTGTACATGTATGTGTATACTGTGTGATTGTATACTGTGTGTGTGTATACTGTGTGGCCCCATAATCTCTGATTGCCTGGGAGCCCCATAATCTCCTATTGCCCGGGGGCCCCATGAGTTATCAGTCCACCCCTGGTAGGAGCTATAGGGATTGCTGAGATATTATTTCGGGAGCATGGTCGAGGGGAGAAAGTTGTCCCACCATCCCTTTATGTACGTCAAAAAGATCAAATTAAAGCTTTGTCATGGCAGCTTTATGGTTCAGATGATCTTTGGTGGTCTGTGGAATAGTGGGATGGTTACAAAGCATGGAGGCCACTTGGTATAATCATGCTTCCCCCTTTTTGGTGTTGGTTGTCTTTTACAGGTAGCTTGGTCCCTTAGGAAGGCATAAAATAGTCAATTTGTAGTTGATCAAACCGATGCAGTGTGGCTGGGATCCTACCTGATTGTGAACCTTCGGTCTGGGAAATCGACAGCTCCAGAGTTTATCCACATTAATACAAGCCTGTTTGACACGCAGAACATATGTTCTGGCGTGTTCAAACATTCTGGTAAGCCTCCTCTTCTTATGGTGGTGGTTTCCTCACAATCACGTATCCCAATATTTGGACAGACACATTTCCTCACATTGGAGTTTTCCCACTGATGAGTTTTATAACTCCAACTATATAGACTGGGACTATATATATATATATATATATATATATATATATATATATACCTATACCGTATATACTAGAGTATAAGTCGAGGCCCTAATTTACCACAAAAAAATGGGAAAAACGTATTGACCCGAGTATAAGACGAGGGTGAGAAATGCACAGCTACTGTAAGTGGAAAAAAGGGTCAACAATGCCCATTTGCAGCCTCACTGTGCCCATTTGCAGCCATAGGTCCCCCGAACTTCAAACTTGGTAGTTAAGGGTTCCTAGATGCCCCCTAGCTGCAGCCAAAATTTGGGGTCTTTGAACCCAAAGGGTCCCAAAATGACATTGCTGCAGATGGACACAGTTGACCGAATTTGGGGCCCCGTATCTTGGGGCCACTTAGTGCCAAGAACCCCAAATTTGGTGTGCAAACCCAGTGGAACTAGCACCATAAAATATCCAAAGCTGGGGTTTCTAGCACCAAGTGGCCCCGAGATACAGGGCCCCAAATGTCGGTTCAGAAAATGTCAAGCACTTTTCTGCAGCAGAGAATGACATTTTCCAAACCGATTTTGGGGCCCCGTATCTCAGGGCCACTTAGGGCTAGGAACTCCATCTTTGGATATGTTATGGAACCAGTTCTGGTTCCATAACTGGGTTTGCACACCAAATTTGGGGTTTCTAGCACCAAGTGGCCCTGAGATACAGGGCCCCAAAGTCGGTTCGGAAAATGAAATTTTTTGCTGCAGAAAAGTGCTTGACTCGAGTATAAGTCGAAGGGGGCACTTTCAGCACAAAAAAATGTGCTGAAAAACTCGACTTATACTCGAGCATATACGGTATATATATATATTGAGCTTTTGCACTACTACTTGTGTTGACTATAACATTGTCACTTTTATGTGTGTTAATACCAATTTTTCATTCTAATTCACTGTTGGAGGTTTTTTGGTGTCATTTGGGCCAACAGCCCATCTTCTTGTAGCGCTACACTTTCTGTTTTTGTTTACCATTTATCCAATTTGGTGTGTCCGCTGCTAATTTTTTAATTTTTGGGGGTAGCACGAAATTATTTGCCACGCTCAAATTAAAGCTTTGTCATGGCAGCTTTATGGTTTAGGTGATCTTTGGTGGTCTGTGGAATAGTGGGATGGTTACAAAGCACGGAGACCACTTGGTATAATCATGCTTCCCCCTTTTTGGTGTTGGTTGTCTTTTACAGGTAGCTTGGTCCCTTAGGAAGGCAGAAAATAGTCAATTTGTAATTGATCAAACCGATGCAGTGTGGCTGGGAACAAGGATAGATCTTAGTCAAGCTTTAGGGCTAGCAGACTCCAAAGATGCTCTCCTGCAGTACAATACAGTAGTTGTCATGTTGTTTATTTTGATGATTATTGTTGTTATTTTATATAGGATTTCTATAGCACCAACAGTTTGTGCATCGCTTTACAACAGGAGGGCAGACGGTACAGTTACAAATCAATTCAATACAGGAGAAATCTGAGGGTCCTTCTCGTTAGAGCTCACAATTATAAATTGAATTGTTCAGCTGGACAAAGGGAGAAGGTTGTCCCCACCAGCCCTTATTATTTACGTTATCAGGATCAAAGTAAAGAATTGTCACGGCAGCTTGGTGGTTAAGGTGGTCTGTGGAATAGTGGGATGGTTACAAAGCATTGAGACCACTTGTCAGTTGTCTTTAAAGGGACTCTTTCCTTTGCGTAGGCAGAAAATAGTCAATTTGGATTTGATGTCAAACCAATGCTGTGTGGCTGGGGACAGGGGTGGATCTTGGTGCAGCATTTAAAGCACAATTTTGTTTTTTGAATAGAGTAAGGAAGGGTTGTAACCCCTGTCGGATTTTTTTTTTTCTTCGCTATCTGTGTCCCATTAGCAGAGATTTCCATTTACTTCCTTTCCCATAGTGAAGTGAGAGGAAGTCCATGCAAATTAAGGTAATTTATTGAGGACCCCCCCAGGTCACCAGAACTAGTGTCCCCATTGGAAGATTTCCCCTCTCTTACTGTCCTCTCTGGGGACAACAAAAAAATTGGGATTTTTTATTGCCTTTCCTTTCAATAATCATTGTGAACAGGACATATAGAGAGGGTGAATCTCCCTAACAGGGGCACAGACAGCAATAAAAACTGACAGGTGTTCTAATTCCACTCCACTCCATCCAAAACTAAAAAAACGTTTTGCCTTTTAGTTACACTTTAAGACCCCAAAGATGCCAACCTGCAATCCAATAGTTTTCATATTATTTATCAGGCATGGATTATTTTGTGAATTATTTATTGAATTGTTTTTTTTTTACTTGGGTCACAATTGGGGGGGGGGGGGGGGGGGTGTAATTGACAAATCCAGCACTCGAGACTTCTATATTGAAAGAATTATTTAACTACCAAAACACCTTCATCATTATTGTGCGTGTTTTTTGAAAAGCTGGTGTGAAGTGCTCAAAAAGCACCTGACTAATCATTTGTTCGAATAGCATTTGGAGAGAGTGAAATTTGACAAATAATGTAATGTTATTACACCTTTTTAGGAATTCTTTAAGGATTTTGTTTTTTCAAAATGTATTTAAAATAAAAAATAAAAAAATCAGGGTGAGGTGAATTTTTCTTTATATGTATCATTTACCTTCATACCTCCAAGCCACAAATCTGCTATTTTTTTGGGTCTTGTTACTCTTCAGCCCTCTGCACTTTACTTTTCACCTGCCTAGCTGTTAGAGAAGCCCCATAGGAGTTTATTTTAATAGGCTACATACCATAGAAACCTACTGAGACCGGAACTTTGGAGGTGAAACCATCTAAATTGAAGGCATGGAAGCAGGGGTGAAGCACATTGTTGTACTCTCCTCACCCCAATCCTAATATCTTGGAGTTTTCCTTTTAAAGTGTACTCTACACTGTTTAAAGAATACTAGCAAATGTGCCCACATTCATGAATGGATTAACGTATATGGAATACATTTTTGGCTTCTAAGTAAGCTGGAGACATATTTGGTCAGGTGTGACATCTAACTTGAAATGATTGGTGGGGAAAACCATGGAATCTGATCCTGGTGCCGGGGAGGTGGAAGTGGGAAGCTGTGCGTTAGGGGGGTTGATAGATAGAAGCCAATCAGAGGCCACTGTCAAGTGTCTGTGATAGTGAGCCCTTGTAGATTGCCAACTTGGGGTTCCCCAGGGTGCAGAGCCTAAGCCCCAACCTGCTTCTTCACCAGGGCTCCCAATGGTGGGGATGAGCTTGCAGCAAACTGGAACCAGGTCGCTGCCCTCAGGTGTACCTAACTGAGGATGTGGAGACCACTTGAGAGTAAAGAGTACAATAGCAGGGGACAGAAGGAAATCCAGGAAACAAGCTGCGGTCAGGGCAGGCAGCTGGCAAGCACAGATGGTAGACAAAGCCGGGGTTCGTACACAGGAAGTCAGACACAGAATAGACATAATAGTAGACAAACAGCAGTAAAGAAAACTGGGAAGTTGCTCAGGCAATGCGGGCTGCACTAAGCATATGTTGTATAGGGAAGCAAACTGGGAGGCAGGCCAAGAAGTGTTAATGTGGGAAATATTAACCCACAGAATAGCAGGCAATGTCCATAGGTGAGCACAGAAGCCAAACAACACATGTGATAGGAATCAAAGGACTAGGAAAAGCACTGCAGCAAGGAGGTAAGAATTAAACAGGCAGGAAAACTTCAGGCTAAATCATGACAGCCACTGGGAGAGGAACCAGTAGCTGACTTTGGTCTTATTTCTTTTTAAGAATGCAGAAATAAAAAAAAAAAAAACTCATACCTGGTTCATTCAACTCCAGTTGCCCTAATTATTTTTAAAAAAATCTAAAAGACCTCCAGATCTTGTTCTCGCCTGTCCATGAACCTGCATAGTCCATGTAAAACTACACAGTAGTCCCTGTTGCAATCTCGCCTGGCTAGTGCCGAAGTTGTCATAACCTTTAATCTGGCAGACAAATCCCAATTCATTCCAATGGAGAGGTCATCTATCATGTCCGGGGTCATGATGATGATCCTAGCAAAGCTCTCAAAGATCAGCAAGAACATGGAAAAGTTGGAAAGCTATGTTTCTGAACTTTCTTGATTTGACTTCTCTTTTAAGACCTGAACCCGCAGTAGACTAAGCATTTGAAATCACGACTCTTAGTAGAGTTGGATTTAAGGTTTTTGTTTGAATCCATGTTTTATTTTGTCATATTTTGCTGAGGATATTTTTTTTTTTCAAGAATCTCGGTGGAGAGGATGAATATAACCGGTCATTTGGTAACTCTCTACATTTGGCAGAAGTAATTTCCTGTGTTTGCTCTTTTTCGCCTGTCAGGCAGCGGTTTACTGTTTGAGCTGTTCCGCACCTCTGTTTGATACGTGCAAGACTTAACCTTTATCCGCACTATTATCCAAGTAATGCACACAAGGTATTTTCTCTGTCTCCTGTGCTTGTGGTTTAGATTGGCACATAAATTGGCTGCTTCTTGGACTTTGTTTTGGTCTCTGCAGTTGACTGTTTGTCTGCGGACATATATCAGCTTACAGTATGCTCAAAGGCCATGCATAGTGGTCAGGTTGTATTAGAAGTTGTTCTTCAAGACCCATTATATTTTGAGAAGCTGGAGAGAGGAACGAATACAAAAAGTGTGATGTGACTATTTAGTGGCTACTCCATGCCTCCTAACTGTCCCAATTGTGGGGTTGTGATATTTAAAACCTAATGTGCTTGAAAATCCTAGTTTAATGAGAATCCCTTTTGGAAAACAAGCCTTCTGAAAGCTTGCCAAAAACTACTGCTATTAAGACCTATATTCAACACCTGGATTAGAGCTGTGGTGTTTTAACTATTCGGGACAGATTTTGTTGATCTCTCCTTCAAAAAATGCTAGGTGCCCAGCTTTTATAGACTTGGTACCAAGAGAGTGTTCACTTGGGGGTCAAGTCTATAGTCTCTATCTCTACTCCAAATGGATTTGTGAGAGCTACTAGGACATTGGCCCATCTGCTTTGGCTACCTAACTACACATTTACGGACTTTATGGCCTTGAAGTTTGAATTTTTTGCCTGGCTTTTATGCGGACTCAACCCAATGGGGTTGATTTACTAAAACTGGCGAGTGCAAAATATGTTGCAGCTCTGCATAGAAACCAATCAGCTTCCAGGTTTTATTGTCAAAGCTTAATTGAAGATGCTAACGTTAGAAGCTGATTGGCTACCATGCACAACTGCACCAGATTTTTCACTTTCCAGTTTTAGTTGATCAACCCTTATTGGCTTCAGTGCCTTGAATCACTTACTTGGAACAATTATGCAAATATCACCAATTAAAACTGTTAGAAATTGTTCTGTCAGCTTTCAGTAGACAAGAAGCCTCTTGACGAGGGGTGAACTTTAATTTTCTGATATTTAAGTAAAAAATGTGAGATTTCAGGAAACATTTCGACAAATAAACATTGGATTGAAAGTGTAGGGCAAAAGTACGGTGTTTTTTAGTACTTTAAAGCAGTGGTCATCAACCCTGTCCTCAAGGCCCACTAACAGGCCAGGTTTGCAAGATAACTGAAATACATCACAGGTGATCTCATTTGCTGCTCAGTGATTGCAGTATTCTAGTCTGCATCTCCAAGGTAATACATAAGACCTGGCCTGTTAGTGGGCCCAGAGGACAGGGTTGATGACCACTGCTTTAAAGGGTGCAATTTGCTTCAAATAGCTCCCGGGGGCCTTCAGAGGCATCTTTCCTCTATCTTGGACCTCCTCTTGTGCCAAAAAGGCCCAATCTTTAGCTTTGTTTCTTTTTCTAGAAAAAAAAAAAGACTGTTAATAAATAAAAAAAGTTAGAAAAAGTTAATATTTAATTGAAAACAGACATTGTGGCACATTCGGTTTATTTGAGATGCACATTAATATGAGAATTGATAGGGGATAGAAAGGTCCCATCTATTTGCAGTTCCTTTATTTTCATGCTGATTTTGAATGCATCTGTTTTACTATCTAATGTTACCTAGGCTGACTTATAATTTATCACACATTACTAAAGATGGGAAAAGTGTCTTACACCTCCTCTAATCCTCTTAATATAAGCATCGGTTTTCTATGCGCAATAGGGAAGATTGTTTTCTTGTGCCAACCCCACAATGCTTTGTATACTTTCTCTTAAAAAAAAATAAAAAGATAATGAAAAGAAAACAAATAGTTCTGTCTATTTTCAGTAGACCAGAATGTTCTTGACCAGGGGTGAGAGAAACGAAGAGCTTTCATTTCGTGATTATTTAAGAGAAAATTGTGAGATTTCAGGAAAATGTCACCATTTTGGCAAAAAGCATTGAAGTCGAAGAGCAAGGCAAAATGAAGGTGTTTTTGGCATTTTAAAGGGTATGGTCTTTAAATGGCTCCTGTGGATTTTGGAAACTCTTCATCTGTGCTAGGCCTGTTTTTGTGCCAAGGAATGGTTCCTCGTATTGGTTTTTGTATTTTCAGAGGGAAAACGGACTGAAAAAAAAGTAAATCAACAGTACACAGATAATTAAATACCATTTTTTTTTTTTTTTTTTTAAATGGACAAAATTTAAGAGTTTCCTCTTCGGCTGTCAACAAAGAAATCAGATAATTTCTTTGTGAAATCAAATTTGCCAAATTCACACCGCTTATCCCTAATTTTGACCTTTTGTATGCTCGAATTACTTTTAGATTTTGGCTTTCACACTCAGCAAGAAATCTTGATACCTTTTTGTTTGCGAATGGGGAATTCTGCAAGACCGAGGTATTGGGTCCCATGTGGGAAATCCATCTTGGGTTGATGTCAAAAAAAGGAAAATATGTGGAGGTTAAAAGCAAAGGAATGTCTGTTCTGGTGGCCTGGGATTTGTTGACTCCCCTCAATGTCTCCCATAGCACAGGGCTTGAATGAAATGTTACGGGAGAAACAAAATTCATTCTGATTGATCCACCTTTGTGTATGATTGAACATCTGTGCTCATTTGTCGAGCCTCTGAACAGCTGTACATTTAGCGGTCCCTACGGGTGGGAAATGTGGTTCTTTTCCATGGTGCAAAGCAGAACAGTCATTTACCTGCTGGCAGAATGGATTTGACACGTTCTGCAATATTGTTTTTATATTTGATAGGTCTTGGTTAAAATCAGCTTTTGCTAATTTCATCACCAAAGGCAATGCTTCTGGACTAGAGAACTGAAATGCAGTATTGAACAGTTGGACCATTTGGCTCATTGTGCTGCACTTGGTGTTGAGTGTAGAGATCTCTTCAAAGGAAGTCTTGATTGTCTCTCTAGCATACAGCCATATCTCCCTTCTTTAGCTATAGACCAAGTTAGGAAGTCAAGTATCGATCTTTGCATTGCCATTAGTAGTAAATGAAAAGCCCAGAAACAACCTGGCTACCTTGTGGTGCAAGAAGTTCACCTTCACATGGTGTTGTGTTTTCTGAACTATAGAGAGTCCTAGGTATTCTGGTGTCTTGTGTTCACGCACTTTAACACATTTTCTTTGGCATTACCATACCTTTTGTGTTTAACGCACCAAGAAGAAAAAGGGACATGCATCATTTTTTGCAATGCAGTGCATCACAATGCAAGGTAGTGCAATACATTGCAGTGCCCTAGAATGCATGTGCATCAGAGATGTGCTGCATTAGGAGGTTGGGGTGCCATTCACAATGAATGATTTCGCAATTAGCTAATGCACATAACCATAGGTGTGAGCAGCCTGTTGCATTAGGGTGTGTGCTCCAAAGTTCAAATACATGTGTATGTGTGCATTTATAGGTTAGTAGGGCAGAGGTTAATGTCAGTAGAGCAGTGGATAGTATCAGGGCAGAGGCTGGTGTCAGGACAGAGGACAGTGTTAGAAGAGCTGTGGATGGTGTCAGTAGGGCAGTGAACGGTATCAGCATTTTTTTTCTGTATTTTATTTTTTATTATTTTTTTTTACAATTTTTTTTTTTAGTAGCCTTCTTTGGGAGCTTTAGTGAAATATCAGGGGTCAAACGGACCCCTAATGTCTCACTTTTAGGTCAGAGAAATGAGATTGAGGCATTGGCACACAGATGTCAATATGGTAACCAATTTCAAGCAGTAGATGGACACCTTTGGATAGGCAGCTAGACAGTGTTTGGATCTACAGCCTTTCACCCAATAATGACTTCCTTTGAATTGACTTTACTCCATATCCATTGGCAAACAGAGTCATCCATCGTTTGTGATGCACCAGTATTCATTAAGCCTCTTGTTGCAGTTGGACCATGCAACATATCTTAGACAACAGACACCAAGTACATCAATGGTGTCATTCGCTTCCAACTTGAGTACTGGTTTGGGGCTGCGCCTGTTATGTAAACCTTATTAAGAAGTACATTGTACCTGATGTAGAGACAATAGAAAAAAGGACAACTGGAGGTCTTATTCCTAGTAGCCAATCACAAGTGATCGTCCATCTTCTAACCCACACTAGAACGTCGACAGGTATAACCTTGCTGCTGTGGGCGAAGGCTCTAGCTTTGATAAATTATTTCCATTTTCTACAGAGCTATTTAGGTGTTCAACAAACTGAATTGATGCATGTTACTACAGGCAGTGACGCTAGAACTCGGCTGTCCTCCAACCTCGGGTCACTGGCGAGATAATAGTCTACCTATGGTTTTACAATGCCCTGTTTCATCAAGCTCAAGACACGTTTTGAAAGACCTGGCTGTCTCTTGATTTCCCTGATGAATCGGGATGAGTTGACTGGTGTATGTTATGTTGGATCCTGAGAAGATGTGTATCCCGGTGCCGGGAAATGATTTGGGTATTTGGCTGGGGTCAGCTAAAAGTTGTTTACTTCTTTCAGCATTATATAGATTATATATAGATTTATTCAATGATAAATGGTTACATTTTTTTTTTTTAATGCAGCTAATGGTAAGCACCTGAATTTGACCGAAAGATTTTATTTCATGCATATGAATCAATTCACCGTTTTGATGTCTGTGGGAGTGTTGCATTGCGGTACGTTAAACCGCTCATTCAGAATGAATGGGCTTAAAGGCACAGCAACACATGCAAAAATGGAGCAGGAGTAACTTTATCGCAGTTAAAATTAAATACATAGTAACCAGTCCCAATCGACTTCTGTAGCACCCTAGTGTGTGCTAGATGTAAGATAGGTTTGTAGTGTAGGTTTGTTAGTGTAGAAAAATTTTAGTTTGGCTCAGGGCTAAGCCTGAGCTGTGAATCTGGGTCAGGGTTCAGTGAGCCAGGGCTGGGTGACTCATCCTGACAGCTCCTCTGGTGCCTCCCTCTGGTCTAGAAGGTTGTAGAAACTTCTAGAGGTAGTGGGTGGAGGTTAGGAGGAGCTGTTTGGAATATTTATGAGAGTCCCAACCAATCCCCCAGTAAAGGGCTGGCAGGGGGCAAGCTTTACGTCATAAATAGGCACGAGTCATTCCAGCAGGGCAGTTGGGTGGAAGATGGAGATATAGTGCTGTGAATACTGTCGGTGGCCCTCTGGGAGGAGGCCATCTAGTCTAGAGGGGCCGGGGCTCAGGTGCTGAAAGGATCCTTCCACAACACACAGCCCTTCCTGGAGGCATGGGAGCTTCCCATGGTCTCCCATTCCCATCCAGGTTATTGGCCCTCAATGAACCGCAAAAACAGTCATGGACTGTTCTTTGTCTCTGAAGTGCCTGTGAAGATTCGGTGTGCCTGGCTGTGCAGGGTGGGGGATCCCAGTTCAACTACGGCTCCATAGAGGGTGCGCTACACTTCTAAATTCAGCATGTTCATTTAGGCTTTGACAATAAAATCTAGAAGCTGATTGGTTACTATGCACAGCTGGGCCAGATTGTGTGTGGACCTGTTTAAGCAAATCTTCCCCAAAGGGTTTTGCCACACTGCTTTGCAATGCACACTCGATTTGGAGGTGCATTGGGGTGTCAATGAATGGCATCCCTTATACAGCAGCACACTGGGAGAAGGAGGGGCAGGATTGGGAGTTTAACGTGTGTGCAATATATAAATTATCTGACAAGGAACATGCTGAGCAGAGAGATAACCTAATCAATCATAAACAGTCCATTTAGCAGGAACGCCTTAAGCCAGCTATGGACGGATCAAGTCACAGCTGGTTCAGCAGGGACCGGCCGAGATTCAAACCATGAATGGGCAGGCTGACTGTACCCAAGTTGATCGATCGATCAACTTGGGTAAAACCAGCCTGTTGGATTTTTCTACATACAATTACTACCAGTGGCTATCGGTAACCAGGGTTGGGACAGGGGTGGGCAGGAGGGACATTTGCCCTGGGCACTGTGGTATCATGTGATGTGGGGGTCGCCACAAGAAGATTGGGGGGAGAGGATTTGTGTTGAAAGAGGGAATTTGGGGGGGTGGCAAGGGGTAAGCATTGTTTTAGGAGGGGAACTTTTGGGGAGGGGGGAGTGCTTACAGTGGTGATTTAGGGGGATTTGTGTTGGGGGGGAAGACTATTTGTGCTAGGAGGGGGCATTTTTGGGGAAATTTGTGGTGGGAGGGGGAAATTTGAAGTGTATGGGGGAGAAGATGTGCACTAGGAGGGGAAATAAGGGTAAGGGTAGAGGATTTGTGCTAGGAGGGGTGATTTTTTTTTTTTTTTTTTGAGGGGGGAGTGCATTTGAGCTAGGGGGATTTTAGCGATAGGGGGCAAAGATTTGTGCTGAGAGGGGGGTTTTCAGCAGGGGAGTTGATTTGTACTGGGAGGAGGAGGGATTTATGCTTAGGGGGATAAGCATGCGGATTAGTGCTCAGTGTTTTTGTGGGGGGGATTTTTGCCGACACATAATGCTTATAAATCTTGGGTGGGGAGCGCAGTTTGGCATGTTCGCCCTGGGCTCTGGATGACCTTGTCCTGGCACTGGCAGTAACCATTGTGTACTGTCGTCCGGCAATGCTCGCTGTGCTTCCCCCTGCTGGCAGACTACAGTAGCGCAGCCTGAGGCATTCCCCCATCAACATGACTATGTTGATAGGGGAACAGAGCGATTCTCATTCTTTGCACCCGTGGTGGAAGGAAAAAAAATCTTCTATGGCCAGCCTTATATACCAACATTGGTACAAGTTGGGTAATGCCATGTAAAATGAATTGTAGGGAATAGCCAGCTTCTTTAAAAAGAACTACATAAGTTCATAAATGACTACAATTTCAGGTACACAAGGGACCCCTTTCTCAAGGTAAGAGAACCCTTTCTTGAAAAACCATACCCCTGATATGTTGGTTTTCTATGAAATTTCAGTTAAAATCTCTAAAATTAATCTTTTTTTAAGTGCTGGCTGTTATCTACATCTAGATAACATAATCGGGCTCCTGCTGCTCATATACTACCCAATCAGCAGGGTAGGGGTGAGGGTTGGGTGCCCCTGTGTTCCTTATGCAGGCTATAACCGTGTCATCTGCTTGGCTCTGCTGCGTGACAATATTTTGTAAATGTAGGACTTGATGGAGAGAAATACAAATCCTTTGGCAGCTATAACCTCTCCAAATATGTGTGTGTTTAGAATTTTGCTTGGAGTTCAGCTTTAAAACGAATGTGCATTGTTTAGAGCCAGTTCGACGCGTTTCACTCAATCAGCAGCTTACTCTTGGGGTACCATATAAGTGAGCTCCTGACTGTAAAATGCATTGGGGGAGATTGTTACATTCGATGGAGTAGTCTGTTTTTTGGAAGGTTCAATAAATTGTTCCAAGGCTTTTAATATGGTGTTCAGTTCCTCTTTCATTCTTTGGAGCTTTTGTAGAGACTCTGATAGTGGCTGACGACTAAATGACCCAACTCCCGTTCAGCCTGAGGGATTTATTGCCTGCAGCAGAATATTTGTTCTTTGTTCAGTGATGTTGAGTGTGTTCCTGCGCTTTTAACCTTTTTGAATTTTATTTTTACAGCACCACAATGCAACAATTCCATAGATAATAAATGTTTTTTCTTAATGCAAACGTAGGGATGCACCAATATATCAGCCACCGAAAATCTGTGTTTTGCCGATAGGAAAAACAAAGGTGCCGATAATGACATGCTCCATGCTATTGACATTAATGCAAAATCGCAACCCATTGACTTCAGTGCAAAATTGCGTCCTATTGACTTTAATGCAAAACGCCCCCCTTTTAACTTCAGTGCAGAATGGCGTCCCATTGACTTCAATGCAAAAATTGCATGCCGTTGACCTCAATGCAAAAACACCAGCCACATTAACTTTCATTTTTTTTTTTTTTTTTGAAAACTGTCCATTTTAGTTTCGGCCAAATGCATCCTGAATTTTCGGTTTCATTCTAGAATTTTCATTTCGGTACACCACTAAGCAAATGCATGATCTAAAAATCTTTCCGGTATGTGTCGTCTTTCATACATGAACGTTCAACTTGGGTGTCTTAAAGCGGACCTTCAGTCATTTTTTCATCTTTCCATCTACTAAATCTTCTGCCCTTGTTGTTTTAATTTTGGGTAGTAAACGTTTTTTTTTCTGCCAGTAAATACCTTATACAGCCCACTTCCTGTTTTTGTATAGTCATTAGCCTAGGCTTATAATATCATGCACAGCTCTTGTGAGAGTTTGCCAGGAAGGGAGGGGGGGATGAGTCATAACAGGGCCAATGAGAGCTGTGGAGCTGGAGTTGTGTGTCTGCATAAAAACTAGGAAGTGAACAGGCAGCAGCTTCAGCTGCCCACAGTTAAAATGGTTGCAGCCAGACTCAGTGGAGGGAGATTTCTGCAGCATATTTGGCAAGTACAGAATCACAGTAAATATAAAATAATATGCAAAGTGGTTGGAGGGAAGCTTCAGAATGACAAATAGGTCTTTATTACAAATTATGTGAGCAGACTGCAGTTCCTCTTTAAACACTTGCCAACCGGGCCATAGCCGAAAGATGGCTACAGCGCGGTCGGCTAGTTCTGGGTGGATGTCCATGGGACGTCATTCCAGAATGTTGCTCCCGCACCCCCTGGGGCGCACACCCGGGAACATCCGTGGACCGCCGGGTCCGGAGGACCCAGCGCATCACGGATCACGGTAAATAGCCGCTGATCGCGGCCGCTTACCACAAGATTGTTCTGTCAAATGACGGAGCGATCACTTGTAAACAAACCGGCGTCACGTCATGACCTCGGTTCCTCCCTCCCCTCTGTGTACCGATAGGTACAGTGTGAGGGGAGAGGGGGAGAGATTGCAGCGGCGCTGTGGGCTGGATGTTTAGTGCCCACAGCGCTGCTCAATGTAAATAATCTGCAAAACTGCAATACTCTGCAACATTGTGCAATACTCTGCCAATACTCTGCAACACTGTGAAATACTCTGCAACACTGTGAAATACTCTACATCATTGTGCAATACTCTGCATCATTGTGCAATACTCTGCATCATTGTGCAATACTCTGCATCATTTTGCAATACTCTGCATCATTTTGCAATACTCTGCATCATTTTGCAATACTCTGCATCATTTTGCAATACTCTGCATCATTGTGCAATACTCAACCTGCAACACTCTGCCAATACTCGCCAATACTCTGCCAATACTCTGCAATAAATTTTAACAGAAACAAAGAATTTTTTTTTCAGTCTTTTTTGATTTATAGCGCAAAAATAAAAAACCCAGCGGTGATTAAATACCACCAAAAGAAATCTCTATTTGTGTGAAAAAAAGGGCAAAAATTTCATATGGGTACAGTGTTGCATGACTGAGTAATTGTCATTCAAAGTGTGAGAGCGCTGAAAGCTGAAAATTGGTCTGGTTAGGAAGGGGGTTTAAGTGCCCAGTTGTCAAGTGGTTAAGCTGGGGTCGTCTTAAATATTAATTGGACCCTGGGCAAATATTTTCTTGGGCCCTACTGAATCCGCTTGTCAACTATTTTCAGGCAGTGTAGACTTTAAGGCAGGGCAAAAGGGGCAGCTGCCCTGGGCCAAGTCATTGTTGTGGGGCCCAAAGGAGCTGCCCCTTTTGCCCTGCCTTAAAGATGGCCCTGTCTTAAGCTATGGGAGCAGGGTACAGTAGCAACTATGCTATTGTTCCTTCCAAGAATAGTTGGTTAGTCGTTTTATGTACAAGGTTCATAGGTATGAGTTGTTAGATCCAACAGTTTTTGTAACCACAGAATGGTTCAAACTGGTTACTGTGGGGGAGATGTACTAAAAACTGGAGCACTCAGAAATGGCTGTGCATTGGTAGCCAATCGGCTTCTAACCTCAGCTTGTTCTATTAGGCTTTGACAATAACGTCCATACCTCCCAACTTTTTGAGATGGGAATGAGGGACACCTATCAGCAAAAGTATGCAGGCATAGGACACACCCCTTGCCACGCCCCCTTAAAGGAGAATTGTACAAAAAAACAAGATTGGTTAAACCCACAAGTGCTTTTTTCTACCACTACTATTCCTTTATATTGGCTCTTGGAATTTACAAATGCAGCAATTTAGAAATCGGATGAAAGGTTTAACGCTGGAAAACACTTTTTAATAGATAAAAAGTGCATTTTATATTCATCCACATAGATCAGACCAAAATGAGGGACAAATAGGGAGGAATGAGGGACAGAGGGAGATTGCTCCAAATCAGGGACGGTCCCTCCAAATCAGGGACATTTGGGAGCTATGTAACATCTGGAAGCTGATTGGTTTCTCTGCAGAGCTGCACCGGATTTTTCACGCTCCAGTTTTAGGAAATCTCTCCCTACGAGAATCCCAACTTCTCTCCAATTAACATTTCCATTTTTATTGGCGTTGGTGTGCAAAATCGTCTTTTGATTTGCTCTCTCCGCTAGATTTCCTTTCACTAGTTTGTGTCTCTCCGCTCCCCCCTACACGTCTGTAATTAAGGTGTCAATGTTTCACAGCTGGATTTCCTAATCCTTTATTTTCCATTATGGCGGATCCATTGGGAGTGTGTGCTGCCATCATTTGGTTTTATAATGACCAGGTAGCCCGACTGAACGGGAATTTCTGATAAGAGAGATCACAGCTGGAGTCCTTGAGGAATATAAAGGAAACCTGTACCGGGATCAATCTGAGGGCGGTCACTGCTACCCTCTTCTGAAAATACCAGTAGCCTGGCAATGCAATAGCATCAGTGCACTGTATCGCTGACTATGAATACGTATGCAGATTAGGGACTCACTGACTTCACTTTGATTTTCTTGCATGGTTGTTGCTGGCCAGTGAATCAGAAATGATTAAAGCCATAAACAGCCAGGCAGTTAACATCTTCAGATGGTCAACAATGGCGGCCTCCTATTTTTTATTTTTTTTTACCAGTATAAGTTTCCTTTTAGACCCCTTTCACACTGGGGCCGTGGCCGCGTTAGCGCTAAAGCGCCGCTCGCTTTAGCGGCGCTTTACTGCTGTTTAACCACTTCCCGACTGGCTCACGTACATATAGGTCGGCAGGTTGGCAGCCCTGCGCAAAACGACATACAGGTACAGCGGCTCCTTCAAGAGCCTTAGCAGGCGCACGCGTGCCCGCCTCATGGTGGGGGACCCAATGCGCCTAGCCGGCGGTCACGATGACCGCCGGCCACTCACGATCGACAGAGAGGCACGAGAGACAGAACAGGGATCTGTGTTTGTAAACACACAAATCTCGGTTCTGTCAGGAGAGGAGAGACAGATTGTGTGTTCCTATTAGTTGGGAACAGCGATATGTCTCCTCCTCCAGGCAGTCCCCTCCCCCCATAGTTAGAACACACACTGAGGGAACATATTTAACCCCTTGATCGCCCCCTAGTGTTAACCCCTTCCCTGCCAGTGACATTTATACAGTAATCAGTGGCTATTTTTAGCTCTGATCGCTGTATAAATGTCACTGGTCCCAAAAAGTGTAAAAAGTATCCAATCTGTCCGCCGCACCGCCGCAATGTAGCAGTCACAATAAAAATTGCTGATCGGAATTTATATATATATATATATATATATATATATATATATATATATATATATATATATATATATATATATAAAAATTTTTGGGGGGGATATTTATTATAGCAAAAAGTAAAAAATGATGTGTTTTTTTTCAAAATTGTCGCTCTTTTTTTGTTTATAGCGCAAAAAATAAAAACCGCAGAGGTGATCAAATATCACCAAAAGAAAGTTCTATTTGTGGGGAAAATGTTGTTTGGGCGCAAAGTTAAAGCAACGCAGTGCCGAATCGCAAAAAGTGCTCTGGTCAGGAAGGGGGTAAAATCTTCTGGGGCTGAAGCGGTTAAAATTAATAAAATAAAAAATAATATCTGCACTAGGTGAATTAAAATATATGCTTAATAAATGAAATACCCTGCAGCTATGCAGGATAGTGGCTTATATCCAATATAAGTGACTTCAGGTGCAGCATGGAGCATCAATCTGCTGGTTGACACCGTGATACCCATCACCTCATTAAGATAAAAGGCTTACCAGAAAGCCTGCGACCCCTCCCCCCCCCCCCATTTCAGGGAGGTCAAACAGCGCTTTAAATAAAATCCGAGATCCACCGATGGAGTATTGTGACTTCCCCCTCCGATCGTCCGTTGGCAGCCGGCCAGCATAAGCAGCAGAAAGTGTTGATATGTAAATGATATGTAAAAAGAGAAAAAAAGCCCAAATAGTGCGGAGTGTGTCTTTTGGCGTATTTATTGCTTAAAAAAAAAGCAGCATACATAAACACTGGATAGCAATTTCCAGTTCAGAGTAAACACAGAGTAGTACTTGCAAGTAAAAAATTCCGTACAGGTCCGCAAGGTCAAATCGCGCATGCGCAGAGCGTGTGTGCATAGCGTCCCAGATAACAGGATGCTGTTTTTTGGGGTTTTTTTTTCCTCTGCTTTCACTAGTCCTGGTCTATTTTCTCTAGCTTATTCCAAAATTCCCAACAGTACAAATGTTAATAGAACTTCAATACATGTTTGGTCTTAAAAAGGGGTGGGGCTTGCCATTACAGGGTGTGGTCTTGCCATATATGGCCATGCGGGGAGCATGGTTTTAGTTGACTCAGGCTGGCTTGCTATCCCCTGTGTTTGTCTTTTGTTTTTGTTTTTGCATCTCCTATACCAATTTCAAATTTATTCTATTTTCTTTTTTTTTTTTTTTTTTCGGTTCGAAACCATTTGAAATAAGTGATTGTAGACGCTTTGTCTTTCCACAGCTACCAGTTAATGTTAGCATATAACTTCTTTATATTTCCCAACCTCCCTGCTGCAGGATTTACATCTAGAGATGAGCCAACTTGCCGCGCTTTGTTCTGTGAATTAATTTGAGCCTTTTTCTCAGCGGTTGTGTTTTTTCATGGCATCGTATATATCCTGCTACAAAAGATTCAATCACGGTGTCTGGGGAACGGTACATCTTCAATGTCACTTTTTTTTTCATGTTATTTACAGTAACCTTGAACCAAACCAAATCCAACCATTTTTTTTGTGTGAAAATTATTGAAATTAAATGGTAAAATGGATGGGATTGTTTTTGCCGTGTTTTGCCGTGATCGATGAGCAATGGGTATGGTAGGGGGGGTGATTCTACCTTGATTGGTTCTTTCACATTCGGTTGAATGCTGGCAGATTGAGTCACATCATTTATTTTATATTCATTACAAGTATTTATGGCACAAACAATTTTACGCATGGTTTTACATACTGTAGATTCATATCAGTCCCTGACATCAAAGAGCTCACAGTTGAAGGTCCCTTTTTTGCATGCATATGCATACTTACTAGGGCCAATTCGGAAAGAAGTCAATTAACCTACCAGCGTGCCTTTGGAGTGTGGGAACAAAACCAAGGTACCAGGAGGAAACCCATGCAAGCACAGGGAGAACATACAAACTCTATGTAGATAGTGCCCTGACTAGAATATAAACTGGTTATACCAATGCTGCAAGGCAGACATGTCAACCACCAAGCCACTGTGTCACGCTCAGGCTCAGGGACCAGTAATAGAGAGGCTCCCACCAATCAGCAGAATGGGTCTACAAGCAGGTCACCCTGGCAGATGACGCAAGCTCATCCGAGGTGCGGGGTCTAAGCACTAACCAGAGGAGTTTGAGAAAGACTGGATTAGACCCTTTGACAAATTTTTAGTTCTGTCCTTGTGATCGGTCACCGAAAATTAGGGAAAATGCTACATTTTTGAGTTGTCACAAGAGGTGAGGGGAAATTCTCCAATGGTAACGGTTCATGTGATGACTCTTATGCCCCGTACACACGGTCGGATTTTCCGATGGAAAATGTCCGATCGGAGCGTGTTGTCGGAAATTCCGACCGTGTGTGGGCTCCATCGGACATTTTCCATCGGATTTTCCGACACACAAAGTTGGAGAGCAGGAGATAAAATTTTCCGACAACAAAATCCGTTGTCGGAAATTCCGATCGTGTGTACACAAATCCGACGCACAAAGTGCCACGCATGCTCAGAATAAATAAAGAGATGAAAGCTATTGGCCACTGCCCCGTTTATAGTCCAGACGTACGTGTTTTACGTCACCGCGTTCAGAATGATCGGATTTTCCGACAACTTTGTGTGACCGTGTGTATGCAAGACAAGTTTGAGCCAACATCCGTCGGAAAAAATCCTAGGATTTTGTTGTCGGAATGTCCGAACAAAGTCCGACCATGTGTACGCCCTATAAGGGGGTTTTTTACTAAAAGTGGAGCATGCAAAATCTGGTGCAGCTCTGTATAGAAAGCAATTAGTGTTCCAGATATTCTTGCCATTGCCTATGTGAACAAGTTGAAGTTAGAAGCTGATTGGTTACTATGCACAGATGCACCAGATTCCAAGTGCTCCAGTTCTAGTAAATCTCCTCCTGAGGTGGAAGTTCTGTTCACTTTTGGAGAAATTTCCTCTCCTTTCCTGTTGCATCTCCAGGACAGTAAATGAAGGGAAATCTCCAAAGTGGGACACAAGGCAGTGAAATATAATCAGAAGGCCTTATAATGGAGATCAGAGTGAAGAAATGTCATCAGGACACCAAGGATTCCTTGAAAGGGTCCAAAGCTTTATTTTCGTGGTCACCTGGTAAACATACGGCAACGTCTCAGAGCCACACAGGGCCTCTTCATCAGGCAAGTCACCAGCCTGATGAAGGAGCCATTCGTGGCACTGAAACGTTGCCGTATGTTTACCAGGTGACCACGAAAATAAAGCTTTGGACCCTTTCAAGGAATCCTTGGTGTCCTGATGACATTTGTTATCATCAGGGCTTTTTTTCAGCGGGAACGCGGGGGAACGCAGTTCCAGCACCTCTTGGACTGACTGTATGTAATGGCAAGGGGGTGCTGTGGTGTGCTGCAGGGTATTGATGCTCACTGCTGGGGAGGTCTATTTTTGCTGAGGAGGTCTATTGTTGCTGGGGGGTCTATTGTTGCTGAAAGAGAGCTACTGTTGGGGGAGGAGTCTATTGTTGATGGCAGCCAGACAGACTATTAATGCTGGCTGTGCGGAGATCTGTTGATGCTGCTGAGAGTCTATTGTTGCTGGCGGGGAAATGTTGTTGTGGTTGGTCCATTGTTGTTAGGGGGATCTATTGTTGCCGGCTGCAGGGAATCTATTGTACTGCTTTTCTTGATATCATTACCAAATGCCATACAAAACACTTAGCACCTCAAAATAATACTTGGTTCTATATGTCTAAAAGGGACGGTACTGGGAGGTGGGTAGGGGCAGAGAAAAGGGGTGACTAGAAAAGGGGGAGTTCCTGCACCTATTGTCTGAGAAAAAAAAGCCCTGGCGATTACCATTTACATCAGTGTACGTGACTTAAGTATGAGTTCTCATTTGAGCACTTTAAAATGTATTTCTTATTTAAACTGTTTATTTGGAGGTTTTTTTTTTTGATCAACTGCATTCCTATCATAAGGGATGTACAACAACTCTTGTGAAAGCATGGGCCATGACAGGTCCTCTTTATGGAGCGATCTAGGGTGTAATAAAATCCCTTTGAGAGTATGTAGTTAGGATGTCTGACAAGGCCCTATTTTTTCTTCCCTGTTGTAAGTACCTACAGAGGTGGTGCAGTGGGTAAAGCGCCTGAAATGTTAATGTGGGGTCGTGAGTTCGAATCCCCGCGGTCTGCTAGTTTTGTTGTGTGGTGCGGTTACCATTTACATCCGTGTACGTGACTTAAGTATGCGTTCTCATTTGAGCACTTTAAAATGTATTTCTTATTTAAACTGTTTCTTTGGGGGTTTTTTTTTTGATCAACTGCATTCCTATCATAAGGGATGAACAACAACTCTTGCGAAAGCATGGGCCATGACAGGTCCTCTTTATGGAGTGATCTAGGGTGTAATAAAATCCCTTTGAGAGTATGCAGTTAGGATGTCTGACAAGTAGGGGGGTAGATAAGGGAATGATAAAAGGTGGGTGCAGTGGGCAAGGAGTGCTTGTGGAAAGAGGGGGGTGTGGGAAAAACAAAATGGACCACGAGGTATGTTGATCAAAGGTGCTAATCAGTGCCCAGCATTAAAACCTGCCAGTGCCTCCTCCCCATCAGCTATCAGTGTTACCTATCAATGCCCATCAGTGCTGCATATTCGTTCCACCTATCAGTGTTGCTTATTCGTGCTCATCAGTGCTACTTCTCCAGTGCCCATCTGTGGTGCCTGTCAGTGCAGCCTCATAAGTGAAGGAGAAAATTTACTTATTTACAAAATTTTATAACAAAAACTTTTTTAGCAAAAAAAAAAAAAAAAAAAAAAATAAAAAAATAGAAAATAAAAAATAAAAAATCCCAGTGGTGATCAAATGCCACCAAAAGAAAGCTCTATTTGTGGGAACAAAATGCTAAAAATCTTGTATGGGTACAGCATTACATGACCGCACAATTGTCATTCAAAGTGCGACAGCGCTGAAAGCTGAAAATTGGTCTGGGCAGGAAGGGGGGAAAGTGCCTGGTATTGAAGTTGTTAATAATGTTGATTTGCCTATACTTGGTCGCACAGGTTATTGTCCGTTAATGTTTTTATTTAGGTATGTTCCACTGAATGCCTACATTTTCGGCCTGGGTGGTGTAATTTTTTCATGCCTTGCAGATCACAAAACCTTTCATCTCACACAGCTCTTTACCCTCTTTTTCTACAGTTTCTAGTGTACATCTTGTCTTCCTTCCGGTGGTTTTGTAGTGATTGTCCCCTGAGTGCTGATATGCGCAGTAATATGCCCGAGCGGTTTATGAAACAAGTATTTTTTTCTTTTCTACTTTGTTGCCAAGCTAACAAAAATCCAGCTGAGGATTTATCAAGTGAAGGCTGGTGTCTTTATTTTTATACATCAGATGGTTTTTAGAATCCTTAGATATTAAAAAAAAACAAGCTTAATGCATTCGGTTAAAGAACTCTGATGTAAATAAAAACTTTTCTCGACTTTCTGATGGCAGAGCTGTTTGGATGGAACTTCTTATTAATTATGTCTTTTCTGAAGATGGTATTTCTGTTGTTACGAAGATAACTTGATCTGCTAAACCCAGACGCCCCAAATTAATGTGTTCTCATTGGGCAGTCTGGTTTAGGCTACGTAATCACTATAAAACACTCAATGCGTTCAGGGCGGTGCACCCACACAGGTGTCACTTTGAGAGCAATGGTTGTGTCTGTGCTGCCGCTGCATCCCACTTGACATCAATGGGACTCTGAACGGGGAAGCACAAAACACATGTACAACCCCAATGAGGGTAAATGCCTGCAAGGTTATGTATGAACCACACCTAAAGCCGCATACACACGAGCGGAATGTCCGACAGAAAAAGTCAGACGGAAGCTTTTCATCGTCTCTTCCGATCGTGTGTATGCCTCATCGGACTATTTTTTTTGAAAATTCAGACGGACCTAGAACTGAAACATGTTCTAAATATTTCTGATGGAACCAATTCCTATCCGGAAAACCGATCGTCTGTATGCTGTTCCGACGGACCAAAAACGTTGCATGCTCTGAAGCAAGTACGAGACGGAAGCTATTGGTTACTGCCTACTGAACTTCCTTTTTCTAGTCCCGTCGTACGTGTTGTACGTCACCGCGTTCTTGATGGCCGGACTTTGGGTTGACCGTGTGTAGGCAAGACCGCTTCAATGGAATTCCGTCGAGTTCCGTTGGAGAAAACTTTGGAGTTTATTCCGACAGTAAAATCGGTCGTGTGTACACGGCATTACAGCCTTTTTTTTTATATTGTGTGCATTTGTATGTGTAGTGCTATTCCCATAGGAGCCGCAGGAATACTGTCCAGGCATTCCCCAAAAGCTTTTCCCCACAGAAACATTTCTTCAATGACCAGTCTTGGGGGTGCTGTGTTTTTTTGTTTTTTTTATATTTGGAGAACTTGGTTAGGATTGAGGAAATTGAGTTGGATACTCCAAAAACAGGAACTGTGTACAGCTTGAGGACTAAGTATTCTTTCTGCTGTAACAAATCACAGACTTTAGCTTTTGAGCAGTAGTAGTAGTTATTGCAAACTCCTTCCTTTAGAGCCACAAGAGCAGAGTCCCTTTTACAGAGGTTTAGGAGGACTAAGTTCTCCAGGACATCAGCCGGTGTCCCCTTTTATTAAGCCCCGCAGCTGGCTCTCTAAACCAGAGGGGTGACAGCAGCCCAAATGTGTCTAAGATCTCTCATAACTGTCTGTACTCGCACAAGGCCCAAGGATAGCTGGTTGCCTCCTCCCAAATTCCAAGTGTCTCCTTTCTCCAGCGATACCAGACCAGATCTTCTGCAGACAACCCCTCAGTTCTCTAGGGTCTCAGCATTCAGGCCCTCAGGTCGCTTACCTGAGGCCTTGCAACAGCAGACATGTGGCAGAAATGACCTGGAGGGCAGCAAGCTCCTCCAGGCTGGACTGAACCTCTCCAGGAAAAGACCCAAAGCCCATTGTGCTCACTGAATATATATATATATATATACAGTCACCCAGAATTGCCTTCCGGGACAACTCTCTGGGATTGGTTGTGGCTGCATCAATATTCATGCTGCTATTTGCATAACTCCACACCTATGACACAGAAACTTCTCAAGCTCTCTGGAAACAGAGGGCGCTATCAGACTGGCAGCAGTGAGCACACTGAGCAGACTTAACTAATCAAACACAGCTGCACTGTTTACAGTAAGCAAACTAGATTTGCTTAACAGAACAATTACAGCCACACTGGCTTAAGCGAGGCAACTAAATTTACTTACCAAAACAGAGCTCCCCAAAACACAGTGAGCCAACACTAAATCTATGTATCTAATCCTAGCACCTACCTACATATGCACAATCACAGGTAGAATCAAGCACAATCGCACATTTTGGCCCCATAGACTTAAAGTGTAAGTTCACCATTACAGAAAAATCTGGAAGGTGAACTTACACAGGTCCCCCTCCTTGCCCCCCCCTGGTCCCACTAAGCTGGACCCTGGCAATCTCCAGTTCTAAGCCCCGGTATATCCACAGCAGGAGCCCGGGGCTTAGAAATCCTCTCTGCAGCAACGCATCTTCTCCATAGCTGACAGGATGGGTTATGTGGCTGCTGATTGGTCGGCGCTGCCTATGTGACGGCGCTGACCAATTAGAATGCTCCAAAACGCCCCTCCTGATGAGGGACGTTTTGGACATTCAGCTAAGGGGATTTCTAAACCCTGGACTCCTGGCGTGGATATACCGGGGCTTAGAACCGGAGATTGCCGGGGTCCAGGTCAGCGGGACCAGGGGGGGCAAGGAGGGGGACCAGTGTAAGTTCACCTTACAGATTTTTCTGTACTGGGGGGGGGGGGGGGGCGAGGAGGGGGAGCTGTGTAAGCCCACCTTAGAGTTTTCTGTACCGGGGGGGCGGGGACGGGGAGGGGGAACTATGTAAGCTCACCTTACAGAATTTTCTGTAAAGGTGAACTTACCCTTTAAATGGTAGCACCTGAAAAATGCGCCTACATATGTATTTTTCAGGTGCTCCCATTAAAGTCTACGGGGCCAAAATGCACAATCCTACCAAAAAAGTAAGGCTCTTTTTTTTTTACGTTCCAAGTGACAAAATGCCCTGGTGTGAATGGCCAATTGGGAATAATTAGACTCTTCCTCATGATCATTGCCGCATTTCGTGAATCGTGCAACAATATGCTCAGGTGTGAATGGGGGGCTCAAAGATTTCTTCCTTAAAGTAGACCTCCTGTGAGCGAATACATAGGAATGCTGACTGAGCCGATCCTCCTCAGTCTCCTCATACTGCCTCATCTCCCAAAATGGCCGCTGTTGTGTAAACAAGCCACACGCACAAGAGTGGGTTAGTTTACCTCACTTCTGATTGCTGAGCCGATTCCTGACCCCGGCTTAAGGCGCCTGCACTAAATAAACATTTTACATCCCGATCACATGTTACATGAGACGAGTCTGAGCTCCATTTTAAACAGCTCAGTAAACATTCACAGGCGATCCTGTGTAAACAGAGGGAGACTGTAATTCTGTCATAGCTGTGCAGTCCTATCTTTTGTGATAGCGCGTTAACGGCGGTGTCATGTTAGGACGGCACATGTACGGCTCAGCGTTGCTCTCTAGGGAATGTATGGATGGCTTGCATAGCTCGGTGTGTAGGCCGGCCTCAGGATTCCTCCAAATATTATGTGGCCGTTGGCCGGAGCAGTGACAAAAGTCCATTCACTTGTCTGAGGCAGCAGGCTCTGAGGCGCGCTTTACATTCCAAAAGGAACAGTCACATTCTGTGAGTTGGTGGCTGCGCAGAGCACGATCGCCAACCTGCTGGCGGAGTCATATGTTGTGACATGCTCGCCTGACAGAAGCGGCCTTCCTTATCACCCGTCCAATCTATTTCCCGATGCGGGGTGACAGCAGGAAGCCGAAAATCTGCTCCGTGCAATCCAAACTGACACATGCACAGAGCGGTTGTAACTCATTGAATGTGTCCGTTGCAATGCACGGTATGGCTCATGAAACCTGTCTCCCTCAATGCCGTGTGACATTGAGACACGGCATAACCTGCTCTGTCTGTCCTGCCTTTCAATTAAGGTGACGGCATGACAGGGGAATAAGGGACACTTGTGTGAGGTGCCCTGGCCGCGGTAGACAGAATGGCAGGAAGTCATGTGTCCACCTGAGAAGATGTCATTGCCACTCTGCTGCGTGATGGCAGACAGCAGCAGGCCGTCGTATGTTTTGGCTGCGCTCGGCTAATTTCAGGATTTAGAACACTCTTGTTAGCAAAAATAAAGGCCTTAAGCCATAGAATGTCAGGTTTTGCGCCCTTGGGGCTTCTTTTAGGATATGTACACAATGGACATTCTTGTAATCATAGCCAAAGACAGACCTGGAGGACGAAAATAATGAAGGGTCTACATGACTAGGGTGAGGAAGAGTTAGAGGAACTTTATTCCCCCCTCTCTGTTTTCCTCTTCTTGTATCTATAGCTGGGTTCTGCACAAAAAAACATACCTAGCAAGCATTGCAATCCAGCGGAGTACTTGGATCAGGGATCTGGGGTAGGGATCAGTTGCTACACACTTGGTCCAGCATGCCATCTTCTTCTGATATCAGCAGAAGGCCGCCCTTCTATTGCTGGGTTCTTGTAACCTCCTCCGTGATGACATGCATGCACTGCAGTGCATCGTTAATAGGCTGGCTACAAATAACAGGAAGAGACAGCCAATCCCCCCCCCCCCCCCCCGATGATGCGTTGCAGCCTCCTGTACTGTGATGTGGGTGTAGCGTTCTCTCCGACCTCAGGAGGCCTGGTGGTGACCCCCAGAGTCAGGGAGGACTGACATTCCTCCTCAGGGTGCAGGTTACTAGGCATGGTGGGTGTAGTGCAAGGTGAAAAGATGGGCGCCAGTCACTTAAGAGAAATAAAACTCTCTTTGTTAATTTTTTTTTTTAACAGGAACAGGGGAGAGAGGGGTAGGGCACAGGACACCCTTAGGCAAATGCAATGGCAACTTAGCAGACTCCTTGGACAAAACTAGAACTAGGCAGACAGCAATGCAGAAATGGGGCCTTTAGGCTGAATGCAGCAATCTGTATGTCTCATAGCAACTGCTGTCTCCTATAGCAACAACTTTACTCACAGTATCCCACTGTAGATCCTCAAGCTCAGCTCACAGCTACCCGCTCTACTGCTCTTCAAGCTTTACTTACAGCTACCCGCATTACTCCTTCAAGCTTTACTCACATCTACCTGCTGCACTTCATGGGTGAGTTCTCTCCTGAAGCTTTCCCAGCTACTTCAGTCTTCAGGTGATGAAGAGTCTCCTCTGGTACTCCTTCAGAACTCCATCCCTTTTACACCTACCTCCAGCAAGAAGAGTGGTTGTCCCTCTGGCAACTTCTTATTTCTTGCATCCAGGAACGATCAGGCTCCCCTCAGGCCGAGGCCCTTTACACGTGGTTAGGCCTCAGGCTTAACGCCTACACCTCTGTTGCTGCTCCACACACACACCCACCCAGGCCGCAGCCCGGGTAGAAAGAACCCCGATCACCTGACTCTCTACAAATAAATAGACTATCCCAGCATCCTCAGCGGCCAAAGAAACTCCTGCCGATTTGGCTGAGAAAAGCATATTCACTCATAGTCTGCATTCGCTGTGATCGATCATACTAATGCAAGAGGTAAGAGTGCCACCTATTGACAAAAGAGAGAAATCACAGTTAAACCCAAGCTTAGGAGAAACCCATTTGATCAAAGACTACAAATTAGCCAGGCTTAGTTACCACCTAGCACAAATAAATTTACTAGCATCCCTGTTTAGGACAAAGGTGCTGCATGGGTATCCCAAGAGCCTGCAAGAAACTAATACATCGTTCTTGCCTAGGCGAGAGACCAGGAAGTGTGGGGATGTGTTTTCCAAAAAAAGGTATTAAAAAAAAAAATAAAGTAAATAAAAAAATATTTGAGAGGTGGAGGATGAGAGATAGTGGGTGGTGAGGGTGGAGGTTCACTCTAAAGTGTCCAGGACACTTTTTTTTTACCTTGATGCATTCCCTGCATTGAGGTAAAACATGCCCCAGTATTTGTAACGTCCAGCCCCCCTCCCTTATACTAGTCCTCACTCGATCCAGTGATGTGCCCATCTCTAGCAGCTTTCTCCTCTCTCCCTGCATTCGCAAGACAGTGAGACAGCAGTGAGCAGGAGCCATTGGCTCCTATTGCTGTCAATCAAATCCTGAGCAAAGGGGGTGGGGACGATCTGCTCCATGTGACAGCCTGGCTTTGGAGCTCGCTTGCATTAGTGCCCCCATAGGAAGCCACTTTTTATGGTGGCCCACAAAGAAGAGCAGGAGACTAGGGCACTGGCAGGGGGACCCCAGAAGAGGAGGTCTGCAAAGAGCATGTAAGTATAACTAATGGGGTAGAAGCAGTAGGCCTTACCTGATTCAACAGGGAGCTTGTCGACCTCTGCAGAGACTGCTCGCAAAAAGTAAGGGTTCCTTGCTGCAATATGCAGATCTGCTAATGTTTGGCCAGGCTGAGACTTTGCACGACTTCAGTTTTGATGTCATTTGAATTTATTTAGCTGATTTAAACAGCTCAGTTGGGCTTGAATCATGCATTAAATTGTCAGTATCGCCAACTCGTGTTGTGTCCCCAAAGCCACCAAATTGATTTCAACTTTCAGAGAAGCCTTTTATTTATTTATTTTGTCATATAAATGCATATTTTGCATTCTGACTTTGAGCCAGAAAGTGGGCTTTTTTCTTGGCCGTTTTAAATTGTTATATTCAGAGATTAAACGTGCTCCTCGTTCTAATTCAAAGTTCTCCTCTGCTTTTAGAATGGGGTTCCACAATGTATTTCAGACTATGAAGGCATTTGGCATATAGAGTAAACCTCAAAGTAAGCTAAAAAATATTCATTATTTCTGGAATTAAGAAAGACTGGTTGTTCTGAAGGCTCTTGCGGATTACCGCGATGTCCCCCAATAAAAGGCAGCTTGTGTTCTGCTCCGCGTCCCTTGGACTGTGTGTATTTTAGACGCAGTCACGCTGCTTTGAGCTCAGTCAGCAAA
Organism: Lithobates septentrionalis; assembly: GCA_037952835.1. Lineage (NCBI taxonomy): Eukaryota > Metazoa > Chordata > Amphibia > Anura > Ranidae > Lithobates > Lithobates septentrionalis. The sequence goes on from JBBDGP010002716.1 coordinate 536,816, forward strand.
CACAATGTATCCAACAAATACTGTTAGTGTTTAGCGGAGTCGTCTCTGGAATGCCATTGTTCAGAGACAAAGCATTCTGTCTACAGATACACACCAGCCAGCCTGCGAGAAATTACAGCCAAGAAGAGCCACATCATTATAGGCCTGGTCATGTGACGGGCATGGCGCGTGATGCTTTTACTGTAACGGTTCAGTGTTAGTTTGATTGCTTTTGTACCTGGCTGCTGGGGCTTGTAGTTCCCCGGCATTTCGAGAGTCCATGCATGCCTAATTGCTGCAGCTTTTTCATCTACAGCTTGAAAGCTGTGCTCGGAATTATAGGATTATTATATTGTACCATATCAAATCTTTCTTTAGCATGTCACCCAATCTACTTCTCCTAAATTGCACAACCTTTCACACATTCTGGCTTTTGATACACCGAGCTTCTCCCACGTGCACGATCCCTACACTCTCATACCTGGCAAATTTTAATCATGTATGACTAGAGCTCTACAGTTACACTAAACATGTAGTCCTCTTCCCCCCACAGGTACCCCAAGGCTCTTCTCCTGTCCACTTTAACTCCCTATACCCTTCATATATGATGCTTAGCTTGATTAAGCCTCTCCTCATCGACGCTAAACCCCTTCCCATCATACTTCATAGGTACACTAAGCCACTTCCCATATACTCTTCCTTTGCACACTATACCCCTCCTTCTCTGCTCTGTACTTTGGTACGCTAAGCCATCTATTAATTTTAGGCACACTAAACCCCTCCCTATCCACTCTTTTGTACTCTAGGCCCCTACCCATCTACTCTTTTTCACACTAAGCATCTCCCCAGCTATTCTACTTTGGTACACTAAGCCTATTCACTCTCCTTTGGTACACTAAGCCTATCCACTCTCCTTTGGTACACTAAGCCCATCCACTAATTTTAGGCACATTAAACCCCTCCTTATCCACTCTTCTATTGCACACAAGCCCCTCCCCATCCACTCTACTTTGGTACACTAAGCCCATCCACTCATTTTAGGCACATGAAACATCTTCCTATCCACTCTTTTATTGCACACTTAAGTCCTTCCCCATTCGCTCTTCCTTTACATACTAACTACTTCCCTATCTACTCTTTTCTGAGCACATTATGATCTCCTCACCAACTCCTCCACCAACACACCAAGCACCTCCACGTGAAACCTTTCTAGTGACCCTGAGCCACACTCCATCTACTCTTCCAAGATTAGCTAAATTCCTTTCAACCCACCCTGCCTAGACACTTTATAAAGCTCACTACCCTCTCTTCCTAGGCACACTGTGCACCGTCAATTTTGTTCTTCTAAGGCAGGGGTGTCAAACTGGCGGCCCTCCAGCTGTTACGGGACTACACGCCCCATCATGCCTCTGCCTGTGGGAATCATGCTTGTAACTGTCAGCCTTGCAATGCCTCATGGGGCTTGTTCCGCAACATCTGGACTAGTTCCGCAACAGCTGGAGGGCCAACAGTTTGACACCTGTGTTCTAAGGCATGATAAGCACCTCTTCATTCACTCTTCTTAGGCCCATCATGCCCTCACCCACACATTCTTCTCCCCTCACCACCATCTCTTCTCTCCTTACCAGCTTTTTATCTATTCTTCTCTGCTTCCCATTCACTCTTCCTAGACACACTAAGCCTTTCCCCACTCACTCTTCTCCCCTTTCCACCAACTCTTCCTCAGCACACTAAGCCCTTCCCTTCTCACTCTTCTCCCCTTTCCACCAACTCTTCCTCAGCACACTAAGCCCTTCCCTTCTCACTCTTCTCCCCTTCCCACCAACTCCTCCTAGGCACACTAAGCCCTTCCTTACCCCCTCTTCTTCCTACCTGCTCTTCCTCAGCAAACTAAGCCCTTCCCTAATCACTCTTCTCCCCTTCTCATCTGCTCTACCTAGGCTTACTAAGCCTTTGCCTACTCACTCTTTTTGTCGCACCAACTCTTCCTAGGCCCACTAAGCCCTTCCCTACTCACTCTTCTCCCCTTCCCATCAAATTTTCCTAGGCACACTAAGCCCTTCCCTACTCACTCTTCTCCCCTTCCCATCAACTCTTCCTAGGCACACTAAGCCCTTCCCTATTTACTCTTCTCCCCTTCCTATCTGCTCTACATAGGCACACTAAGCCCTTGCCTACTGTCAGGGCTGGGCTCAGCCCTTCCTACTCTGAGCTGGCCGCTCAGCTGGCCGCTCAGAGAAGGAAGGGCTGAGCCCAGCCCTGAACCTGCTCACTCTTCTTATCCCACCAACTCTTCCTAGGCACACTCAACCCTTCCCTAATCACTCTTCTCCCCTGCCCACCTGCTCTACCTAATCACACTAGGCCCTTCCCTACCCACTCTTCTCCCCTTCCCTCCTGCTCAACCTAGGCACACTAAGCCCTTCCCTAATCACTCTTCTCCCCTTCCCACTTGCTCTTCCTCATCACACGAAGCCCTTCCCTACTCGCTCTTGTCCCCTTCCCATCTGCTCTACATAGGTACACTAAGCCCCACCCCACCCACTCTTCTTGAACAGATGAAGCATCTCTCTGCCCAATCTTTTTTTTTTTAGGCACTATAAGGATGCTCTACACCAGGGATATGCAATTAGCAGACCTCCAGCTGTTTCAAAACTACAAGTCCCATCATACCTCTGCCTCTTGGTGTCAGGCTTGTGGCTGTCAGAGTCTTGCAATGCCTCATGGGACTTGTAGTTCTGCAACAGCTGGAGGTCCTCTAATTGCATATCCCTGCTCTACACAAAAAGATGCCATTTATAAAGTAGAAAAATGGCTATACATTTCACCAGATTTCACTTTTTTTTTTTTTTTCATTTCTGTTTTTCCAGTTTTTAAATGAATCAAGAAGGTAAATAGAAATGCTGTGGTGTAAAAAAAAAAAAAAAAGAAAAAAATACTCGCTAAAATTTTGGGAAAAGGGGAAAAATAATCGGGGCACATTAAGAAATATTCCTTCTCCAGTTTCCCTCTTTGAACATATTGACTTGCCTAGCCCAGAGAGCCTTGAAAAAGCCAACATTTCATAGTTACAATTTTCTAAATCAATATGCTAAATAGTTTTCGCAAAGAGAATAAACGTGAACTAATTTCTTGGCACAATAAGCCCGTCCCCATTCATTCACTTTTGCTGGGACAGTAAGCTCTGCCCTGTGCACATGCTACTCAGCTACTCACCTTTTATAGAACACATTTTTGGCAAAGTGTACTAGGACTTGATGTTCCACAACAGCTGAAAAGCCATATGTTACCTCAGCCCCTTCTGGTGCCAACATTAACTGAGCAATATCACTACAATGCCCTGTTACAGAGCCACTGTCCTATAAATTGTCCAGTGGAGAAGACCAATATCAGCAGAATTATCCTTTATCCGGTTATTGCCCATCTCTCAGGCTGCAGCCAAGAAGTCCCCTAAAACAGCTTAAGCCGTCTCTTAAAAGAGCTTAGCACAGCCTTTCACAGCCACGGAGGGACCCCTGAAATTACTTTCCGGTCCCTGCTAATAATTATATCTATAGTTTATGGTGCATTAGTTATGGTCACTGAAAATTATGCTCCTTAAGCTTCTGGCCATTGAGAAGAATCTCCCTCATATAGATAGCTAAAAAGTTTATTGTTTTCAATGGGTACTTGTTTCAGAGTTTGAAATTGCTCAAGGAACTCTTAGCAACCTCTGTAGGAACATCATGGTTCCATTGAACCCTAGTTGGGAAAGGCTGGTTTGGTGTAAGCTCTTAGGGTCTTTTTTTTAATGACATATACGATTCATACATTTTCCCAATTGGATTCAATGTAAAATGAATCTTGGGTGTACGTTGTCGGAATCTTGGGTGAAAAAAATGTATAACTAGCCCCAAATTCATTTATTTTTGTAATCTGTACCAATCTATCATCTTTCTTCCAGCCCAAAGACGCTAATTGACAGCCGAATATCCATCTCATGCCAACTGAACATCTTGAAGTGCAATCTCCACCTAGCATCATGTGACTACCATCCTTTTAAGTGGCAGATATGAAGCAGACCAGCATGTTCCCGTTAATTGGTGTTTATAGCAATTTTATATTTTTACCATTTTATTTTTTGCTAGTGAGAGTTATAAGGCCATAAGGGGTCCTTCTGGTCTTAGGTCAGGGTCCTTTTATAAAGACACTGTCGCTTTGTGTATTTAGGCCGTGGTTGCATTTTCTGTTTTTTCTCCCGGCATCCGATCCCACTGGGAGAGTGCCCGGACAGCACCCTGCGTTGGATGCTCTTTTGTATCCAAGACCGTATGAACATAGCCCAAAAGAGGATGTCCTTACTGCTATTCTCAGATCGCTCCCCATTTCCGTTTTGTAATTGGCAGTCCCAGCCAGCCGGCTGTTTGCGCAGGCAGTCAATGGCAAATCGGCATAGAAGAGTGACATTCTGTCAGTTTTACTAAGGAGTTGTTTATCAATATACAACTTGCATCTGTTTCCAAAGACTAGTTATATGTAGACCGCAGAGATCAGAATCATTAGGGGAAGCCCTTTAATCTTCATACGTTTCTAGAATTGCCACCATTGCAGCGTCCTCATATTACCCACATTGCTTTCTTGACCCTAGCCTTTTTTATTGGCATCATTATTTCAGTTTTGAAAATTGTTTATCTTCACAGCTTCGTCTTATCGGGGCTGTGCTCATTATCCTAGGCTTTACTGCCCACGCTGCTGTCTCATGAAGAATAATAAGATAATGGTTTGATAAAATAAAGAGGAGCCCTCCGTTGTGGGTGTTTAGTAAACTAATGTGTACATGGCTCTGGCTGCCCACCATCTAATCATGTTGGGCCTGCTAGGTCATGTGGACTCCTGACGTAGGCCACGAAGAAGCTCGTGTGATTAATTGCTGCCCACTGAGGTGACGAGGACAAGGTTAAATGAGCCATCTGCCTGAGCCGGATTTCTCTCTTTTGAGTTCTCCATAAATGAGGAAACGGGGTGTTTTTCTTTTACTGCTCATAGAAACCTTATAGTGGTTTTTATCTGCCAAAAAAAGGTGGCATCTGATTGGTTGTTGGAGGCAGCACTTCCATTTTAGTTTTTTTAGTATTTTTTTTACTAAAATTGATTTTTAGGTACATTTCAGCAAAAGATGACCATTTAACATTTAAACTGACTCAGGAGACATAATTTAACTACTGGGTGGCTTTTATATTCTTATATATTAAAAGTATTGGTACTTTTCTGCCTTTCATGTTTCCATAAAAGCGGGTGGCCCCATACAGTCCTTTTTTTTTTTTTTTTTTTTTTTGGTCCTAACAAAACTACTTTTAGGTGTTTGTCTAGTTCAAGGACCTTGAGTCAGCCTGCCAATTCCATTTTGGCAAGTGCTTTTGATCTCTGTGCAGTGGGTCCTATACCTTGGTGGCCAGTTTGCTAGCTATAGCATGGGTTTCCAAAGGGGCAGTTTACTGTCCTTCAGATTTAAGAGGGGCCAGACTGTGGCCATTGGGCGTAGAAAAGGTCCTGTTGTCTCTGGAGTAAACAATGCCCCATCTTTGGTGTCAATGGGAGGAATAGCACCCCATCATCGGTGTCATTTGGAGGAATTGTGTGAAATCATTGATGTCATTGGGCCTGTTGTTGACTTTGAGAGTGTGACGGAACACTTGGCACCCCGCTTGGGTGCTTCCGCAAAACGGTGCCTCCTGTTCTCCAAACCGTTCCAGCACACTGAGAGCTAATATCAGCCCTTTTTTTTTTTTTTACTCTGGAACTGGAACTCGCTTTATTGAAAACTCACACAGATTTTATATGGCACACAGGTACTGGTCACATTACCCGAACAATGCAAACTGTAAACAGGAATATAATTAACATGGCTAAGGAACAGTCAACATAAACATAATCTAAGTAAGCTAATCAACATAAACCTATAACATCCAACAATGGTTCGATAACAAGGTACAGTGGTCACCAATATTAATCTCTTCTCCAAAAGATTATCAGACAGACAGAAACAGTAGGTGACTCAATTAACAATGGGAATGCACACCTAGGAGCTTTGTCAATGTGACAAAGACACAACACCTTAAACAGAGACCCCAGAATCAGGTTGTTTTGAGCTGATGATATTAACATATGCTCTGCGTATTACAATCTAAAGCAGTCCTTGCTGGTTATGGACATAGAGGCCCTAAATATGTATCTGGGTCTCCCAGTTCCCAGAGTCTGTGTGTTTTGGGGAGACATGGACTTGAATCAGAAACCAGACCAATCCAAGGGTCCCCCAGGCACACACCTCCCAAAGAGTTGTGTTCCCTTAAAAGCCTGGGCCCATAGTCTGTAGGCAAGAGGCCACCCTGCAGTCCTCTCCAAAAGCCTCTATACTGGCTGGGTCTGTCACAGAGAGAAATTGTGCTACATTTTTGGTTTAACTGGGAGGAAATGTAATCCATCGTTGGTGCCATTGGGAGTTATTCTGCCCATTTATTGGTGCCAGTAGGAGGAATTATGCCATATCGTTGATAACAGTGGAGGAAAATGGTCCTCCAAGGACTGGATGAAAGCAAAGGGCCACATCTGGCCCCCCTGGGCCGCAGTTTGGAGACCACTGCCTTACATCACTAAAGTGATGCCATTTATATTCAGTATATGTAGTCCTACAGGAGATGGTCAGAAACTCTGTATGTTCTACAACAGGGTCTCCAAACTTTCTAAAGAAAGGGACAGTTTACTGCCCTAAAGACTTTAGGAGGGCAGGACTGTGTCAGTGGGAGTAAACAATGCCCAAATTTTGGTATTGGGGGAGAAATGGTTGATGTCAATGGAAGGAATAGAGCCCCATTTTTGTTACATAGTTACATAGTTAGTCTGAAAAAGGACAAGTCCATCTAGTTCAACCATAAAAAATAAAAAAATAATAAAATAAAAAATATCATACAATCCCATATACCCAATCCTATACCCACAGTTGATCCAGAGGAAGGCGACCCCCCCCCCCCCCCCCCCCCCGAAATACATGATCCAATTTGCTACAGGGGAAAAAATTCCTTCCTGATCACAGAGAGGCAATCAGATTTTCCCTGGATCAACTTTACCTATAAATGTTTGTACCCAGTTATACTATGTACATTTAGGAAAGAATCCAGGCCTTTCTTAAAGCAATCTACTGAGCTGGCCAGAACCACCTCTGGAGGGAGTCTATTCCACATTTTCACAGCTGTGAAGAAACCTTTCTGTATTTGGAGATTAAATCTCTTTTCCTCTAGACGTAAAGAGTGCCCCCTTGTCCTCAGCGTTGACCGTAAAGTGAATAACTCAACACAAAGTTCACTATATGGACCCCTTTTATATTTATACATGGTGATCATATCCCCCCCTTAATCTCCTCTTCTCAAAAGTGAATAAATTCAGTTCCTCTAATCTTTCCTCATAGCTGAGCTCCTCCATGCCTCTTATCAGTTTGTTTGCCCTTCTCTGCACTTTCTCCATTTCCCCGATATCCTTTTTGAGAACTGGTGCCCAAAACTGAACTGCATATTCCAGATGAGGTCTTTTGTTGTCAATGGAAGGAATTATGCCCCATCATTGGTGTCAGTGGCAGGAATTATGCCCCATTGTTGGTGTCAGTGTCAGGAATAATACCTCAAGGGCCAGATAAAAGCAAGCAAAGGGCCGCATTTTGGAGACCACTGTTCTACGGGACTGGTCTTAGGCATTCCATAGGAGACTGGGGACATGTTGCAAAAGATTTCTAGAGATCACTGCCATTACCATTTGATTGTACATTGAAGCTCCCACACTTCTGATCTTTAGAACCCCTTTAAACACAATTGTTGCCACATTTGATGTTCTCGCAGCAGAATAAGCTAAACCAAACACTTTAGCTACCATAAGTTAGTCTATTGAATAGTTTCCATTAGTTGCTCGTGTTCTTTCTGGCAGTGCAGGTACTGTAGTATGGTACATCGGTTTTGGCAGTGTGGACACTACAGTAATTTAGTAGTATATAATAGTAGACCATTCTCATTGTGCACCTAGGCAGAAGAAACACTGGCTGCTGGGGCCCAAGGACCCCACAGTAAGTAGTGAAGACCTGTATGTTGCCCTTAGTTCACCAGTTGGTCTAAGGAGCTTTAATACATACGTGTTTACCCTCAACAAGGATTTACGTTTTCTGATGAATCTTCAGGCACACAGGACTAAGTTGGACTTCTGATGCTTCCAAAATGTATTGGTCTTCATTTGAAGACCCAAGTTTATCATTCATCTTTTCAAACCTCCTTTCTTTACAGCATCAGCATAGTTACTCTTTTGGGAAATGTTGATCACTATCACGGATCACTGATGTTTGCAAAATAATAATGTCCCGTACACACGGTCGGATTTTGCGACGGAAAATGTGTGATAGGACCTTGTTGTCGGAAATTCCGACCGTGTGTAGGCTCCATCACACATTTTCCATCGGATTTTCCGACACACAAAGTTTGAGATCAGGCTATAAAATTTTCCGACAACAAAATCCGTTGTCGGAATTTCCGATCGTGTGTACACAAATCCGACGGACAAAGTGCCACGCATGCTCAGAATAAATAAAGAGATGAAAGCTATTAGCCACTGCCCCGTTTATAGTCCCGACGTACGTGTTTTACGCCACCGCGTTCAGAATGATCGGATTTTCCGACAACTTTGTGTGACCGTGTGTATGCAAGACAAGTTTGAGCCAACATCCGTCAGAAAAAATGCTAGGATTTTGTTGTCGGAATGTCCGATCAATGTCCGATCGTGTGTACGGGGCATAATTCTGCTGGATGTATTGCCCACCATCTTGGGGGGCCTCTGCTGCCTTCTGCAGAGTGCTATGGCCTTTCTAATAACTACTACCCAAAATGCAATTTATCCAAATTCTTTCACTCTACTGAAATAAACATTATGTGTAAACACTTGTGTGCTGCGATTGATACATTGGATGATCGGAAGCAATGGTTATTTTCCTGCATGGTAATGTCTTTCATTTCTCCGTGCCAGATAAATTATTTTCTCTTAATTCGTTTGGTCGTCGGCCAAGTCTGTAGGCCTCTCCAGGCTTCTGCGGTTACGATTCCATTAACCGCCTCGCTTCCGCGGACCCTGTTTACTGACCGGGGCTGCGAACATCCATCAGAACCAGGGCCTAATTTAAGAAAGTAGAGGAAAATGTTTAATCACACAACTGTGCGAGAAGGGAAAGACCTTGAAAAATAACCCTCATTAGGTGTTGTAACACGAGGATAAAGAATCAACGAGATGGGAAGAAGATGGAAAAGGAGTAGAGAAAGACGGACAGCAAGGTTGAAGACTGAAAAGAGATGGGGAAAGACGTTATACAGGAAAATACCTGGGAAAAGGGATTTAATTATGCGTAATAATTTCTGATTCTAGAGCTGCCAAGTAAGGTCGTTTTTAGACCTAATTTGGCAATAATTGCCGCGCATATGGACAACAAGACTTGCTGATCTGCTTGGCCAAAGCTATAAAACTGTAACTTGTTGAAGGTAGAAAAAATGCCCTCCAGGTGACCTAAAAATCCATTGTAAGGATTCTAGCAAACATTATTGCAGATGCTTGCCTACTTCTGTCCTGTAGATATTGACCTAGCAATTTCTATAGATGACTTCTAAATGGGAAGGTCTAGTTAAAGTGTGATCAACTAAACCAGGGGTGTCAAACTCCATTTCATTGTGGGCCACATCAGCGTCTCCCCCCCCCCCCCCCCCCATCAGAAGTCAAGAGTCCTCCACCATCGCAGTGCGCTCCCCTTGCATTTCAACATGCTGGTTGTACCCAAGCTAATCGATCGATCAACTAGGGTACGTTTAGCCTGTCCATAAATGTTTCACATCTTGGTCGGTTCCTGCTCCTGTGTAAATCTGGCCTTACACTAGTAGATTTTGTAGACTAGTGGATAAATTCTCAGCATATCCATCTGATGGCTTGACCAGGGCCGTAGATAATTTTTTGTTCTGGGGGGGTTCAGAAGCAGATACTAAGTAAAAGTCTTTAAAATAAAACAAATTTAATCAAATTCATAAAGACTAGAAAAGGAAAAACTGTGTTGCTGATAGTAAACAATCACATCCTTAATTCTATTTTCTCAGATCAAATTGAACACAAATTCAGTTTTGCCTTCTTCCAGTTTTTATGAAGATTGCAGTAAGGTTGGCTACTGTCCAGTCTAAGGCCTGGTACGCACTGTCACACGCTGGGCTCAACAATAAAAACCTGACAGATCACTGTACTAACACATGCAGTGTTAGTACAGCGATCTCCCAAGCTGTGCTATTGTGTTCTGACAGGAGACGCCCCACCAGAATACAGCTGTCAGTGCTCTTAGCCATAGGAGTGGCTATCACTTGGTGGTGCACTGTAATAGCCAATCTTACTGGGCAGGTGCAAAGGGCACCATCTTGTGGAATGCAGCACAATCACTGATTTTTTTGTTATCCCAGTATACCAGACAAGAGAAATGGTACTGTGCACAGTTCATACATACCAAACATACCTCTGAACTTTTGAACTTGAGAATGAGGGGTATGCCAGGGAAAAAAAGAAGGACCTGCGGCCCTCGTAGCGTGGCGGGAAAGAATTGGGTGTGGCCAAAATTATTGTGGGAGGGGCTTAAAGACAGTGGGGAGAGACTGCGGATGGATTACAGGAGATAATCAAAAACTGCGGACAGACAACAAGAGATAATCGGAGACTGCGGACTGACTACAGGAGATAATCAGAGACTGCGGACTGACTACAGGAGATAATCGGAGACTGCGTACTGACTACAGGAGATAATTAGAGACTACGGACTGACTACAGGAGATAATTAGTGAGTGCGGATGGATAACCCTCATCTTAGGGTCCTTACTCTCTCGGTGACCCCCTGCAGATTCTTTTTGGAGCTGTCATACACCGACCTTAATATTGTGGTGGAGGCCAGACACTGAGGGCAGGAATTGGTCTTCTCCTCCCGCTCCCCCTCCTTGCAGTACATTTGAAATTTGCGCACTGCGACTGCGCGCAGTGTGCACTGGGTCAGTGGACTGCCCCGCCCCCTGCCCGAGCCGTCAGTTGCTCCGGCGTGTCAGCGGACTGGCCCACCCCCTGCTCCAGCCAACCATAAATATTGGCGGAGGGCCCCGCCCCCTCCCTGAGCCAAGCTCTTAGCAGTCCCGCCCCCCATCTGAGCTGGAGTGTCAGTGGAATGCCTCGGCCCCTGCCCGAGCCGACCATAAATGTCAGTAGAGCTCCCCGCCTGAGATGTTCTGAGCCAAGTTGTCAGCGCCCTCCCCCCCGTCTGGGCCGAGCGGGGGTGTTAGCGGAGATGAGCCGAGATCTAAAGCGGCCCAGCCTGGAGAGAGGCGGGAGGAGGATGACAGCGGCTGGATCAATACAGGAGCTTGTCTTTTCCCATCTATTGACAATTATGGATTGGACGCGGACAAGTGGAAAGCTCCCTTTTTTTGACAAACATAACTGCTCTGGGGGAGGTTCAGACACCCCAAATCCCCCCTCTTATCTACGTCCATGGGCTTCACGAATGTCGTTCAAAAGTTCTTCAAAATTTTGTTTGCTTTTTACCATTCAGTTGTTGGAGAGGATGGACTTTCCCAAAGAAAACACGCATACACACTTAGATATTTGCTCTTTCGAGAAAACATTTCCATCCTGGTCCTTTAAATTTTCTTGTCACTGCAGTAGAAAACAAACATCAATCTGACCTCACTAAGAATTATAAATTCTAACCAGTGTACATAAAATAAAAAGTATTGAACTAAATTCTTCTATTGTATATTCAGCTTTATAAATCAAATATATTTGATTCTAGGTCCACTCTAAGGATAATACATTTAATAGAAGGTTTCCTCTACCCAGACCAAGATCTGGAAAGGTCACTGAGGCCTACATCTTATCTGGTAGTCAGTTTGGTTATTTCTTCTTGACACAGCTCATTCTGTGCAATATGGTAAGTATATCAATATAAAAAGGAATGCCGGTCATTGAAATAGTCTTCGTCCCTTTATTATCACATGATTAATTCACAATTGTACTCCGTTTTGCTGCAGCACATCGCCTCCACGCCGGCCTCCCCTGCAGATGTTTGAACCATGACTTGTAGAATGGCAGAAATGGCATTCATTGACATTTTGCCGGTATCCTGTTCAACCCACACCCACCCTTTCCCTTATTTTTTTTATATCCTCCCAATTTCTTTCAGAATATTAAATATCAGGGAGTCTGTCTAGACTTGATATATTGTAGGCGGTAAAAATCTCGCTTATGCGTGTGCGGTAAGTTGGGTATGGATTTTAGCCTCGAATCTCTCTCGTTTTTTTGTTTCTTCTCTTCATTTTTCTCTCACTTTCCCTCCAGAGTTGGCTCTTTTTTTCCGATTCTATCTTGATCGTTTTACCTTGGACGCCATTTTGCTCTCTCACTAACTCGCCATCCATCATCCTCCCCTCTATCTCCCTGTCCCTCACTGGCCGGGCTTGCTCTGTATCTCTCCAGCTTCGTCTCTTTGGGACACGCTATCGATCACTGCTCGGGCCACAAGTAAACAGCCTTTAGCCGGCTCGCCGCAGCTGTAAATGTTGGTTATTAATGATCACATCGAGTTCTGGTGGAAAAAAAAAATGATGTGCGGGAGAGCTGATTGTGCCGCACGTAACTGCAATCGAAACCGATTGAAGCCTGACACCTCTACCAATTTACCTTTTATCTCACTTATTAAAGGGACTTGAGACCCCTGGTGCCTCAGATAGATAATAATCATAAAAAATAATACAATGGGGAAAGAAAGAATAAAGATTTTGTGAAAGTAGAGGTTACCATACGGTAACGGAAATGGGTGTCTTCACCATAATTTAAAGTGTTAGTCCACCTAAAGTAGATATTTTAGTTACAGGCGTAGTCTGGTGAGCGCCTGGCTTTTGTGTTGGACACTCCAGTAGGAATGAGAACAATTGAGAGGTTTTTATTACCCAGAAATTTTGTCAAAAGTCAGGAAATGTCTACATAATTTTGGTGACATACAGGGTCCATTGGGAAGGCAAAGCCAAGGTGGTTTTTGGTGTGCAGTGGTTTCTTTCATTTCTGGAAGCTCATTTCCTCTATCCTGAACCTGTTCTTGTGTTCTTGTGCCAAAAAATGACATTTTTAATAGCCTTATTAATATTAATTTTAATTTTAATTTTTTTTTTTTTTTTTTTTAGCAAATAGGATAAAAAGTACATATTTAAAGTGACCGCACACTATCAAATACACACAAAAAGGAAAAAACACAAATACAAGGAACACTAAATTAAATAAAGTAACATTTTAAAAAAAAGAAGAAAAATCACACATGTATATTCTAAATCTGCCATTCTTAACTAGGATACCTCCACCCAGATGGCAAGCAATTGAGCTGCAAGTTTAAAAATGATTTGCTAAGCTATTGCTAGACTTGCCAGGCTTTACATGTTTGTTGCCCAATTGCAGCAAGTCCACATTTCATGACTCCAGATCAACTTTCTTTGCAAATGTTCTGCAAGTCTGCTGCAAGTTCTGGTTCAGTTATGTTGTGCAATAATCATCCCACCACAGGGGTCACTGTGACTGAATTTTCATGCTCTAGACTTGCAGAGCTCTTGCTGTAGACTCACCACCGCAACTTTGTTCTTGCTACAGACTTGCCACGCAAATTTGCTACAAATTGGAAAAGTGTCAACTAGAACTTGTGCTTCAATTGCTCTGCAAGTGTACAACTTGCCAGAGAAAATGTGCAGCAAAGACTTACAATGCAACGCTGCCACAAATTTGTGGCAAGTTGTCCCTTGCTATCTGGGAAGTGTTCCTTGAGCAATTTTTGACTCTCATACAAGTAACCCCTGACACCAATGATCTTTATAGCTATTTGTAAGGAGGACATTCCCACCAGTGACATCCATTGTAAGGGGCATTATTCGCAGTGACCCCCGGGGGTAAGGGGTATTCTTTTCAAAGACCACCAATGCAGGGAGCGTTCTTCCTATTTGCCTCCAATGTAAACAGCATTCTTCCCACTGATCACCAATGCGGGGGGGATTCTTCCTAGTGATCATCAATGTAAGGAGCATTCTTCCCACTGATGCCCAATGTAAGAAACCGTCTTCTAATTGGCCTGCAATGTAAAGGGCATTCTTCCCACTGACCACTAATGAAAAGGACATTCTTCCCAATGGCAGTGACCACCAATGTAAGAAGCATTCTTCTCATTGGCTCCCAATGTAAAGGGCATTCTTCCAACTGACCACCAATGTAAAGAGCATTCTTCCAACTGGCCAGGAATGTAAGGAACGTTCTTCCCACTGACCACCAATATAAGGAGCAGTGTATTCATTGGCCTCCAATGTACACGGCACTCTTCCCACTTGCCACCAATGCAAGGAGCATCCTTCCTAGTGACCACCAATGTAAGGGGCATTCTTCTCATTGGCTCCCAATGTAAAGGGCATTCTTCCAACTGACCACCAATGTAAGGAACATTCTTCCCACTGACCAGGAATGTAAGGAACATTCTTCCCACTGACCACTGTGTGGGGCATTCTTCCCACTGACCACCAATATAATACCACCAATATAAGGAGCAGTGTATTCACTGGCCTCCAATGTACACGGCACTCTTCCCACTTACCACCAATGCTTCCTAGTGACCACCAATGTAAGAAGCATTCTTCCTAGTGATCACCAATGTAAGGGGCATTCTTCCCTATGACCACCAATGTAAGAAGCATTCTTCCTACTGACCATCACGTTACTGTACCACGAGCGGTAGATATAGTAAGGTGAGGGTTGGTCTTCAGCCCAGGGTAGGCTCTGATCAGATTGCTTTGCGCCCCACCCCGACAGGGTTTATTTTTTTTTGCCTGGAATAATGGACAAGGGTCATTACAATAACATCTGAAAGTGGGGGAGATATATTAGGCAGCAAGTAAACATGTGGTCCTCTAATTTGTGCCGAAAGCAGAAAAAAATGGGCAAGCGTAAGGATTTGAGTGTCTTTGACAAATTTGTAACGGCTAGATGCCTGGGGTTCAGAGCAACTCCGAAACTGCAGCTCTTGTGGGATATGTTCTCGGTCTGCAGTGGTCAGGACCGACAAAAGGGGTCAAAGGAAGGAAAACCGGGCAACCGGTGACAGGGTCATGGGCGGCCAAAGCTCTTTGATGCCTATGGGGAACGAAGGCTGCTCTGTGTGGTCTGATCTAAAAGAAGAGCTACTGGAGCTCAAATTTACTGGAAAAATTAATGCTGGATCTGATAGAAAGGTGTCAGAACAGGCGGAGAGCATAATATTTCACACCTTGTTTTAGAATTTCGCAGAAAATTACTATTTACTGATCTGTGTGACCTTGCTGGAAGATATTTTACAATCCTATTTCATAAATAGGGTGGGGCGAGATCATTACAAACACTTGAAATTAAATAGATGCAAGAGAACAAGCAGAGAGATTTAAAGCTGAACACCTATTATTATATAGAAAAATGTAATACATATAAGGGAACTACTACCTTACCTGCCAAAGGATTCTGATTTCTATCCATGCAGTTCTCGGATTTATACAGCTCTGCTACACAGCACTGTCTTGACCTGATTTTTTTTTTTCTGTTTAGCAATTGAGGAACACTTCCAGGTCATGTCCCCCCTCTAACCTGTTAATGGGAAGCAGCAGACTGATGAGCTCCGTTCTCTGTCATCTCCTCCTATCAGCAGGTTCCTTCTTAGCACAAGACCACAGCTGATTGGCTACGTGTGCTGTTTCTCCCTTCCTTAGTCTGAGCTCTGCTGTACAGGGTTTGCAGAAGGCCATTGCCAAGTCAAATTTAGGAACTAACTTTGCTTGGGTAAAAAAAAAAAAATGTATTAAGGAACTCAGAGCTGTATTAATGTGTGTCATTTTATATCTGTCTGGAGAGATCAGCTTTAAGATTAAAGTATAACTAAAGGCAAGACTATTTTTTTTTCAGTTCTGGATAGAGTGGAGAGGGATTAGAACCCCTGTCAGTTTTTATTGCTGTGTCCCCGTTGGGGAGATTCGCCCTCTCTATTCAGCCTGTCTACCATTATCATTGCATAGATCCCAACTGTCCCTGATTTCGAGGGACTGTCCCTGATTTGGAACAATGTCCTCTGTCCCTCATTCCTCCTCATTTGTCCCTCATTTTGGTCTGATCTATATAGTTGTATATAAAATGCACTTTTTATCTATCAAAAGTTTCCCAGTGCTAAACCTTTTATCCAATTTCTAAATTGCTGGATTTGTAAATTCCAAAAGCCAATATAAAAGAATAGTAGTGGTAAAAAAAGCACTTGTGGGTTTAACCAATCTTGTTTTTCTGTACAATCCTCCTTTTAAGGGGGCGTGGCAAGGGGTGTGTCCTATGCCCTGTATAATTTTGCTGATAGGCGTCCCTCATTCCCATCTCAAAAAGTTGTGAGGTATGATATCGAAAGTGAAAGTAAAAGAATGTCTCAAATTCTGGGTTGTCCCCAGAAAAGTAATGGATGTGAAATCTTCCAATGGAGACACTAGTTCTGGTGACCTGGGGATCCCCAAGGAATTCCAATGCATTTGCAGGGATTTCCTCTCACTTCCTGTTTAGCTATGATACAGGAAGTGAAGGGAAATCTCCCCAATGGGACAAAGATGGCGAAAAAAAAAATCTGACGGGTTATAACCCTCCCTTGCTCTACTTAAACCACTTGCCACCCGGCTCACGCCGATATACGTCAGCAGATCGGCACGGGTGCGTAAAACCACGTACTCGTACGTCACTCCGTCATTGGCGGCTAGCGGGCACGTGGGCCACCGGCAACTCGATGTCCGCCGGTGACCCGTGATCATGGCACGGAGAGGCAGAACGGGGAGATGCCTATGTAAACAAGGCATTTCCCTGTTCTGCCTAGCAACATGACAGCGAACTACTGCTCCCAGTGATCTGTCATGTTCTAGTGAGCCCATCCCCCCTACAGTTAGAACACACTTAACCCCTTGATTGCCCCCTAGTGTTTAACCTCTTCCCTGCCAGTGACATTTGCACAGTAATCAGTGCATTTTTATAGCACTGATTGCTGTATAAATGTCAACGGTGTCAAAAGTGTCCGATCTGTCCGCCGCAATGTCGCAGTCACAATAAAAATCGCAGATCGCCGCCATATTTTGTAGACGCGATAACTTTTGCACAAACCAATCAATATACGCTTATTGCGTGTTTTTTTTACCAAAAATATGTAGAAGAATAAATATTGGCTTAAACTGAGGAAGAATTTTATATTATATATATATATATATATATATATATATATATATATATATATATATATATATATATATATATATATATATATATTTTTTTTTTTTTTTTTTGGGATATTTATTATAGCAAAAAGTAAAAAAATATTGCTTTTTTTTCAAAATTGTCGCTTTTTTTTTGTTTATAGCGCAAAAAATAAAAACTGCAGAGGCGATCAAATACCACCAAAAGAAAGCTCTATTTGTGGGGAAAAAAGGCTGTCAATTTTGTTTGGGTGTAACGTCGCACGACCGCGCAATTGTCAGTTAAATCGACGCAGTGCCGTATCGCAAAAAAATGGCCTGGTCAGGAAGGGGGTAAATCCTTGCGGGGCTGAAGTGGTTAAGGAGTACTGTGAACCACGGAGCCGACAGATCATTATAATGATTCAACCCGGAGAAGACTAAAACGTTTTAACTTCTCACTATGGGCTTTTTTTTTTTTTTTACAGTGACATCTCCCTCTGAAGTGCAATCTGCTTTTCAGAGAGCGCTGGACCACAGCATTGCGGCGTTATGTCACCTCTTCACCGCCTGTTTTAACTCCTAAAAACCTGCACCATGCCGGTTGCGGTATTGCCCTGTTCAGCAGTACCCGTCGCTGAACATGACGGGGATCATTTGTGCCATGCCACACAGCCTTGGTATATGTATACATCCCCATCTGCTGCACTTGCAGCTTAAAGGTGGGGCAGATAGGGGTGGTAAAAATGCATTCAACCATGCTTTTTTAATTTTTACTGCCCTCCAGCCAACGAGGTCTATCAGTAAGGCCCCGTTCACATCTGAGCAATTGGGAATCGGCGTGATTCTGTCTGCATTTCCAAATCACGCTAAAATCGCGGTAAAAGGTGTGTTTGGGTGCCATTATTTCTTTTTTTTTCTCACAAACTTTTATTGAAAAAAGTTTTTTGGAACATGAGAAGTAACATTTTGTAAGTATGTAGGTATAAATAAAAGTATATACACAATATTGCCAAAAGTATTGGGACACCTGCCTTTACACGCACATGAACTTTAATGGCATCCCAGTCTTAGTCCGTAGGGTTCAATATTGAGTTGGCCCACCCTTTGCAGCTATAACAGCTTCAACTCTTCTGGGAAGGCTGTCCACAAGGTTTAGGAGTGTGTCTATGGGAAGGTTTGACCATTCTTCCAGAAGGGGATTTGTGAGGTCAGGCACTGATGTTGGATGAGAAGTCCTGGCTCGCAGTTTCCGTTCTAATTCATCTGAAAGGTGTTCTATCGGGTTGAGGTCAGGGCTCTGTACAGGTCAGTCAAATTCCTCCACCCAAAACTCGCTCATCCATGTCTTTATGGACCTTGCTTTGTGCACTGGTGCACAGTCATGTTGGAACAGGAAGGGGCCATCCCCAAACTGTTCCCACAAAGTTGGGAGCATGAAATTGTCCAAAATGTCTTGGTATGCTGACGCCTTAAGATTTCCCTTCACTAGAACTAAGGGGCCAACCCCAACCCCTAAAGAACAACCCCACACCATAATCCCCCCCCTCCACCAAATGATTTGGAGGGGTGGCCCAATACATTTGGAAATATAGTGTGGATGAGCGAGTTTGGGGTGGAGGAGCTTGACTGGCCTGCATAGAGTCCTGACCTCAACCTGGTAGAAGACCTTTGGGATGAATTAGAGCAGATACTGCGAGCCAGGCCTTCTCGTCCAACAGCCCGACCTTGCAAATGCTCTTCTGGAAGAATGGTCAAACATTCCCATAGACACACTCCTAAACCTTGTGGACGGCCTTCCCAGAAGAGTTGAAGCTGTTATAGCTGCAAAGGGTGGGCCAACTCAATATTGAACGCTACGGACTAAGACTGGGATGCCATTAAAGTTCATGTGTGTGTAAAGGCAGGTGTCCCAATACTTTTGCTAATACAGTGTATATGTTTATATATATATATATATATGGGTGCCATTCATTCTTAATGGAACCCCAAAAGTGGTGGAATTTTGCTGTGATGGTCATGTAATAAAATGCTCAGAAACCACTGCAACATGTGCCTGGCTCAGTGCCAAAATGTTGTACTTGATCTTCTTGGGTGAGACAAACGTACATAGGGGAGCCCATTCACTTGAATTGGCTGCCCGATTTGCAACACTAGAAACTTGTGTAAATCATGCAACAAAATCATGAGCGGGAACGGGCATTCTGTGAATGGGGCCTTAGAGAATATTACAAATTTAAGAGAGTGTAAATGTTAACACGCAGTTTTGCAAACATAACTAATCTAAATCTGCAGAATGCGATCACCCTGGAAAATGACCCGTGTTTTAAAAGTACGTATTATTCTTTAAAGATGAAAACTCTAAATGAGCCATTATATTGTTCCTTTCTACTTAATTTCCAGCAACAAGAACCCCATTTTTTTCCCTTAATCAGCTGCAAAAAATGATGTGACATTCAAATATTAATCTCATTAGTACAACCAAAGAGAGACGGGATAGATCTGGTAACATCAGATGATTCAGTTTATAGTTGTGTCTCATCAGCATATTAATGGAAGTTAACATGGCACTTGGAGATCTTCAATCCAACCAGAAGCATATAGAAATGAAAGTCCATGTAAACCCAATTACTAAACTCTCATAGAAGCTTTAACATATTAATGTCCTTTCAAAAGTCATTTGCAATATTTAATTTTTTCTTTAAATCTGCAGCTTTCATTAACATATTACCTGCCATTAAGGTCCCTGTTCAGGCACTTCCTGTTATAAGGTGACAACGTTCTGTCCCAACTGAGCTTCTGCGTTGTCACCCCGACACATGGGCTTTTAATGTGGTGGCCATTAAAATACATTTGTGTGTGTGTGTATATGTGTGTGTATATATATATATATATATATTACACACACACTATATTATCTAAAATGTTTAACTTTTATTACCAAAAGTATTGGAACGCCTGCCTTTGACCTTTTTAATGGCATCCCAGTCTTATGCCCCGTACACACGGTCGGACTTTGTTCGGACATTCCGACAACAAAATCCTAGGATTTTTTCAGACGGATGTTTGCTCAAACTTGTCTTGCATACACACGGTCACACAAAGTTGTCGGAAAATCCGATCGTTCTGAACGCGGTGACGTAAAACACGTACGTCAGGACTATAAATGGGGCAGTAGCCAATAGCTTTCATCTCTTTATTTATTCTGAGCATGCGTGGCACTTTGTGCGTCAGATTTGTGTACACACGATCCGAATTTCCGACAACGGATTTTGTTGTGGGAAAATTTTATAGCCTGCTCTCAAACTTTGTGTGTCGGAAAATCCGATGGAAAATGTGTGATGGAGCCCACACACGGTCGGAATTTCCGACAACAAGGTCCTATCACACATTTTACGTCGGAAAATCCGACCGTGTGTACGGGGCATTAGTCCGTAGGGTTCAATATTGAGTTGGCCCACCCTTTGCAGCTATAACAGCTTCAACTCTTCTGGGAAGGCCGTCCACAAGGTTTAGGAGTGTGTCTATGGGGATGTTTCACCATTCTTCCAGAAGCGCATTTGTGAGGTCAGGCACTGACCACTTTCACCCAGTTCTCCTCTGAATCATTCAGATGTTCATTAGCAAACTTCAGACGGGCCTGTAATGTGCTTTCTTGAGCAGGGGGACCTTGCGGGCGCTGCACGATTTCAGTCCTTCGCGGCGTAGTGTGTTACCAATTGTTTTCTTGGTGACTATGGTCCCAGCTGCCTTGAGATCATTGATGATCATTGGGCGGATTCCTCTCCGTTCTCATGATTATTGAAACTCCACGAGGTGAAGACTTGCATGGAGTCCCAGACCGAGGGAGATTGACAGTTCTTTTTTGTTTCTTATATTTGTGAATAATCGCACCAACTGTTGTCACCCTCTCACCAAGTTGCTTGGCGATGGTCTTGTAGCCCATTCCAGCCTTGTGTAGGTCTATAATCTTGTCCCTGACATCCTTGGACAACTTTTTGGCCTTGGTCATGGTGGAGAGATTGGAATCTGATTGCTTCTGTGGACAGGTGTCTTTTATATAGGTAACTAGCTGAGATTAGGAGAACTCCCTTTCAGAGAGTGCTCCTAATCTCAGCTCGTTACCTGTATAGAAGACACCTGGGAGCCAGAAATCTTGCTGATTGATAGGGGATCAAATACTTATTTCACTCATTAAAATGCAAATCAATTTATAACTTTTTGAAATGCGTTTTTCTGGATATTTTTGTTTTTTATTTAGTCTTACTGTTCAAATAAACCTACTATTAAAATTATAGACTGACCATTTTTTGTCAGTGGGCAAATGTAGAAAATAAGCAGGCGATCAAATACTTTTTTCCCCCTCACTGTATGCACTATATTGTTAAAAGTATTGGGACACCTACCTTTACACACACATGAACTTTAATGGCATACCAGTCTTATGCCCCGTACACACGGTCGGATTTTCCGATGGAAAATGTCCGATCGGAGCGTGTTGTCGGAAATTCCGACCGTGTGTGGACTCCATCGGACATTTTCCATCGGATTTTCCGACACACAAAGTTTGAGAGCAGGATATAAAATTTTCCGACAACAAAATCCGTTGTCGGAAATTCCGATCGTGTGTACACAAATCCGATGGACAAAGTGCTACGCATGCTCAGAATAAATAAAGAGATGAAAGCTATTGGCTACTGCCCCGTTTATAGTCCCGACGTACGTGTTTTACGTCACCGCGTTTAGAGCGATCAGATTTTCCGATAACTTTGTGTGACCGTGTGTATGCAAGACAAGTTTGAGCCAACATCCGTCGGAAAAAATCCTAGGATTGTGTTGTCGGAATGTCCGATCAATGTCCGACCGTGTGTACAGGGCATTAGTCCGTAGGGTTCAATATTGAGGCCCACCCTCTGCAGCTATAACAGCTTCAACTCTTCTGGGAAGGCCGTCCACAAGGTTTAGGAGTGTGTCTACGTCCGCTCTAATTCATCACAAAGGTGTTCTACCGGGTTGAGTCAAAACAAACGTAATAGATATAATCCACGCCACCCAAAAAAATAAACTAGTATACAACCTACTAGTGTAGGTAAACGTGTTTCAACACTTCAATGTTGGCACAATAACCTCTTTGTAATCTCATGTGGTTGCAGCTATGACGCTGTATAGGTGATTTCACAAATATAGATCAAATATAACACAAAATAAGTGCAGCGCAACTCAAAATCATGACATATCTATTAACATGTATATCCCAATGTTATAAACTAATTCTAAAGCTTATATGAGGTTCCAAGTAAAGAGGCCCAATATTTTATACACTGCTGTGCATAAAGTGCAATAACACTTCACTGGAACTAAGGGGCCAAACCCAACCCCTGAAAAACAACCCCACACCTTGCTTTGTGCACTGGTCCAAATCATTTGGTGTAGGGGGATTATGGTGTGGGGCTGTCTTACAGGTATTGGGTTGGCCCCTTAGTTCCAGTGAAGGGAACTCTTAAGGCGTCGGCATACCAAGACATTTTGGACAATTTCATGCTCCCAACTTTCTGGGAACAGTTTGGGGATGGCCCCTTCCTGTTCCAACATGACTGCGCACCAGTGCACAAAGCAAGGTCCATAAAGACATGGATGAGCGAGTTTGGGGTGGCGGAACTTGGCTGGCCTGCACAGAGTCCTGACCTCAACCCAATAGAACACCTTTGGGATGAATTAGAGGGGAGACTGCAAGCCAGGTCTTCTCATCCAACATCAGTGCCTGACCTCACACATGTGCTTCTGGAAGAATGGTCAAACATTCCTATAGACCAGTGATGGCGAACCTTGGCACCCCAGATGTTTTGGAACTACATTTCTCATGATGCGCAACTACACTGCAGAGTGCATGAGAATCATGTGAAATGTAGTTCCAAAACATCTGGGAAGGCAAGGTTCGCCATCATTGCCATAGACACACTCCTAAACCTTGTGGACAGCCTTCCCAGAAGAGTTGAAGCTGTTATAGCTGCAAAGGGTGGGCCAACCCAATATTGAACCCTACGGACTAAGACTGGGATGACATTAAAGTTCATGTGGGAATAAAGGCAGGCGTCCCAATACTTTTGGGAATATAGTGTATTTGAGAAGCAATTACGCATCATCTAAGGGGAGATTTACCAAAACTGGTGCGCACGGGATAACTAAAAACTAAAACTAAAAATTTACTAAAACTGGTGTGCATAGTAACCAATCAGCTTCTAGGTTGTTTTTTGTCAAAGCTTAATTGAACAAGCTGAAGTTAGAAGCGGATTGCCTACCATGCAGAGCTGCACCAGATCTTGCACCCTCCAGTTTTAGTAAATCAACCCCCTAGTGCAGTGATGGCGAACCTTGGCACCCCAGATGTTTTTGGAACTACATTTCCCATGATGCTCATCTACACTGCAGAGTGCCTGAGCATCAATGTAGTTCCAAAACATCTGGGGTGCCAAGGTTCGCCATCACTGCCCTGGTGTCTTTAGAGGTCGTCGTACCTACCTGGCCTCGTGTTGGGATCAGCCTTGGCTATTATTGGTATCCATTGCTAGGCATTAGACGCTTTGACTCGCCCTCGGTATTTACACTTCCTTACCGCCTTGTGGCTTTTATCTCTGTGTGCCATAGATAGATTTCTATTCATAGACCACCATGATATTTTTCCTTTTATCTCTCCTGCACCTTCACCATCCTTCAGATAGATTTACTTTAATGAGCAAATTTTTGCATTAAGATGATTTGTGTAAATACCGACTATACTCTTGATTTGCGGCTGATTGCTGCGAGGCGCCATAAGAACCTGAGTCCTGGCAATATTTATGGAAATGATCAACGTTAAAAAAAAAAAAAAAAAAAAAAAAGCTGAGAAAAGAAAAGAAGGATCTGCAGTTCCTCCTACATTCTCTGTCTTTATTTCCCAGTGTTCAGACATTGTTTAATATGCTTCCTAAGTATAATGTATCAGGATGCTTTGCACCTGTCGTGTCTGTCAGTGCCAGCTTGTGGGCAGAGCATGCCAGCTCCATGTTTGCTTCTGATAAGAGTATCGCGTCGCTCGGAGGCGTCTTCTTTTGTTCATGTTTTGAGGGTCAAAAAAAAAAAGCAGACCAATTCCAGGTGGATCACAATCTATCTATTTTTACTTTTATGTGCCTAATTTCTAAACTTTCCTCTATTTGAACTTTTAGGTTATATGCAAAGCTGAAACAAAAATGAACTTTTTTTTTTTTTCCCTGTTCAGCCAGTCTTGTGAACAAATATACCCCTTCCAGATAGCACAGCCTGGTCCCGGACCTCTGTGCAGACTGACCCTGTTGCTAAAATTGAAATGTAAGTAAACCTGTTCCCTGTAAGAGGAATATGAAATGGTTACCGCATCTGCTGCTTGTGCTGCGGAACACCGCTCTGATTAAGAAATGGCTGGCTGAAGTTTTCTGGGTGTTTCATTCTACTGTAAACTTTCCCAACCTTTTTTCCCCTAAGGCAGTGATCTCCAAACTGTGGCCCAGGGGCAGGATATCTGGTTCTTCGGGCATTATTCCTCCCACTGATGCCAACAATGCGGCACTATTCCTCCCACTGACAGCAATGGGGCACTATTCCTCCCACTGACAACAATGGGGCACTATTCCTCCCACTGACAACATTGGGACACTATTCCTCCCACTGACAACAATGGGACACTATTCCTCCCACTGACAACAATGGGACACTATTCATCCCACTGACAACAATGGGACACTATTCATCCCACTGACAACAATGGGACACTATTCATCCCACTGACAACAATGGGACACTATTCATCCCACTGACAACAATGGGACACTATTCATCCCACTGACAACAATGGGACACTATTCATCCCACTGACAACA
This sequence comes from Lithobates septentrionalis, assembly GCA_037952835.1. Classification (NCBI taxonomy): domain Eukaryota; kingdom Metazoa; phylum Chordata; class Amphibia; order Anura; family Ranidae; genus Lithobates; species Lithobates septentrionalis. Next base: position 562,005 of record JBBDGP010002716.1, read on the forward strand.
ATGGGACACTATTCATCCCACTGACAACAATGGGACACTATTCATCCCACTGACAACAATGGGACACTATTCATCCCACTGACAACAATGGGACACTATTCATCCCACTGACAACAATGGGGCACTATTCCTCCCACTGACAACAATGGGGCACTATTCCTCCCACTGACAACAATGGGGCACTATTCCTCCCACTGACAACAATGGGGCACTATTCCTCCCACTGACAACAATGGGGCACTATTCCTCCCACTGACAACAATGGGGCACTATTCCTCCCACTGACAACAATGGGGCACTATTCCTCCCACTGACAACAATGGGGCACTATTCCGCCCACTGACAACAATGGGGCACTATTCCTCCCACTGACAACAATGGGGCACTATTCCTCCCACTGACAACAATGGGGCACTATTCCTCCCACTGACAACAATGGGGCACTATTCCTCCCACTGACAACAATGGGACACATTTCCTCCCACTGACATCAACAATAGAGCAGTATTCCTCCCACTGACCCCAACAATGAGGCACTATTCCTCCCACTGACCCCAACAATGAGGCACTATTCCTCCCACTGACCCCAATGATGGAGCATTATTTCTTCCCCGATACAGATGATGGAACATTGTTTACTCCCATTGACACCAAGGCATTTTCTACTCACACTGACTCCCCCCCCCCCCCCCACCCCAAAGTCTAAAGAACAGTCAACTGGCCCTTTTGTTTACAAAGTTTGGAGACCCCTGTCCTAGGGACACTTGAAAAAATTCTTGGTCTAAGGGAACCCTTGGTTGAATCAATTCTCTGCGGACAAAAATTCCCCTTACATTGGTGGCCAGGGGAAAGAATGCCATCCTTACAGTGGAGTTCAGAAATACCACCTAAAAAGATCATTGGTGTCCTGCAGCTGGCTCTGCCAAGTGGTGTTGGCACACAAACTATGCAGATGCCATCAAATAGGAATTCAATTGCATTTAAATGGGAGGTCATTTGACATTAAATGGGAGGTAAAACCGGTAAGTTCAGGTAACCCCTAATGACTTCAGGAGAATCCCTAGGGATCCATTAAATGGGAGGTCATCCGGTCAGTTCAGGGAACCCCTAGTGACTTCAGGAGAATGCCTAGGGTTCTATTAATTGGGAAGTCAACTGGTCAGTTTGGGAAACCCCTAATGACTTCAGGAGAATCCCTAGGGTTCCATTTAAATGGAAGGTCAACTGGTCAGTTCGGGGAACCCCTAGCGACCTCAGGACAATACCTAGGGTTCCATAGAATCCTGGTTGAGAATGGCTGGTCTACTGTGTCCCCATTACACTCAGTGGTTTCTCCCACCAGCTTCTAGGTGTTTGGTGGCACAGGCAACAAGACAGATCAGTGTTTATGACCTTCTTTTCGGGTACATGATTTAATCCTATATGGTCAATAAAAATATAACAATTATTTATACATTTTAAAGTGGTTGTAAACGTCAGACATGAAATCTGAACAAAGTATATCCCTCTATAGTGTGTACTTTTCTCAATCCAGAGCACTCAGTGTCATTTCTGTCCGCCACCATGTTCCTCTGACACATTTTCCTGACACCAAGAGAAGAATGGTGACAGGGACCTCCAGCTGATTGACAGCCTCCTGTGTGGTGTGTGAAGGGGGGCGTGTTCCTCCTCCTGTGTGCTGAGTGAAGGGAGGGGGATGTCCCTCCCCTCCAATCAGCTTTCAGACCTCTCCTCACTAAGCTCTGCGGTGTGTAACTCCAGCTCTCCACCCCCTTTTTTTCTAAACACATAGACAAGCTTTAAAATCCAGCACTTTGAACAGATGTAGAGGAGAAATGGCTACAGATAAACAGGTACAATTTATGTAGGATGATTTGTTTAATCTTGGTGTATCACCTGAGGATAGTCCCTTCACTGAGTACAGTAATACCTCGGATTGCTAGTAACGCGGTATATGAGCGTTTCGAAATACAAGCTATTATTTTTTTTAAATCCTGACTCGGTTTGCGAGGGTTGTCTCACAAGGCAAGTAGGATTCCAGCCTCTGGGGTGTGCAGTACCGCATTTGGCCAGAGGTGCCGGTGCTGGTCGGAGCCACTCGGAAACACTCCGTTCCTGAGTGTCTCCGAGCCTCTCCGACTGTCTCCCCCACCTCTGGCCACATGCGGTATTGCATACAATAGCAGCCACTGAGGAACAAATTATCTGAGTTTCCATTGACTCCTATGGAGAAACTCGCTTTGATATACGAGTGCTTTGGATTACAAGCATTCTTCTGGAACGAATTATGCTCGTAATCCAAGGTACTACTGTATATGTAACCACTTAAAGTTTAGACTCGTACTTATGAATTTTTATGCAGAATTCTACAAAAACATACCGTATATACTCGAGTATAAGCCGAGTTTTTCAGCCCATTTTTTAGGCTGAAACCCCCCCCCCCCCCCTTGGCTTATACTCGAATGAGCCGTACAGCAGCCGTACCTGTGATCACTAAAACAGCGGGTGTCTCCCGCTGTGTTATGCAGTCTGTGCGGGCCGTCCATTGTAACAAAGCCTCGCCTCCTCCTCGTCCGTGATAGAGGAACACTGATGCGATGCTGGGAAACTATATCAGTGTTCTGTCTATCATGGATGAGGAGGAGGCGGGGCTTTGTTACAATGGACAGCCCGCACACACTGCATAACACAGCAGGAGACACCTGCAGTTGCAGATGGGCACAATGAGGCTGCAAATGGGCACAGTGAGGCTGCAAACGGGCACAGTGACACAATGAGGCTGCAAATGGGCACAGTGAGGCTGCAAATGGGCACAGTGACACAATAAGGCTGCAATTGGGCACAGCGAGGCTGCAAATGGGCACAGTGACACAATAAGGCTGCAATTGGGCACAGCGAGGCTGCAAATGGGCACAGTGAGGCTGCAGATGGGCATTGTTTACCCAGTAGCTGCTGCATTTTCCCACCCCAGGCTTATACTCGAGTCATTACATTTTGGCAGTTTTTTGTAGTAAAATTAGGTGCCTTGGCTTATATTCGGGTCGGCCTATACTCGAGTATATACGGTATACATTATAATATTGAACCGGATCAAACAGAAGAGGAGAAAGGAAAGAAAAATGAATTTATAAAATGATTTAATCTTGGTTCTGTGCTATGAAAGCCAGATTCCCCTCCCCCTCCCATCCATTATCTGGCAGTATTGCATGGCTCATCTCCATGCATGCGCACATCTTGCAGTTACTGAACCATTGTGTTATAGGGGGTAAATCTGAAGCCTAATTATCTTCAGCCAGGCATTGGTGGCACGGCGCTGTGGCCAAAACCTATAGGAGGTTCTTTGACTGCGATTAAAACAAAACCGTACATTTTTGTTTTTTGAACTTAAGAAAAAAAAAAATATGGGTAGATTATGCAAAGCAGGGTTGAAAGTGGAGTCTTCCTTTAATTCTTGCCAATCATCCTCAAGAGAGCGCAACGGCTGCGTCACGTTAAGCCATTTGAGTAACTCGATTATCAAAGATTGTACATTAGGCACATATTATTTGGCGATTTACTTTGCAGCGCCCTGAGGCGGTAAACAGATTAAACAATTAGAGTATATTACTGGAATCCGTTGGTTGTTTTTTATTCTCTCTCTCTCTGGGCATTGATGCCGAGACTTTGACATCTTTTTATGTCGTCGGCTTTCAGCGTTTTCCCAGAATCCCACGGGACGCCAGCGCCGCCGTGCCTCCCGCAATCACAGCGTGGTCCCAGGGCGTCAGCCCCCCCCCCCCCACCCCCACCTCCTGCAGGCGATTGGATTTCCGCAGAATAGGCCGGGATTCAGGGTACAATTGTGCCTGATTGCAGCTGTTTATGGCAGGGAGGACGCTGTAATTCCAGGCAGGTGCCAAGGCGTACAGAATGAGGAACGGTGTTTTGGGGCAGCGGGGAGGTCAGCAGAAGGCGGTTGGCAATGTATTGAAGCAGATTTCAGATTTTAATTTTTTTTTCCTCGTTTCATGTCATCCAGCTTGGATCGTGCACTGCTTTTGTAATACATCTGAATGGCATTTATTTTGCTAAAGCACTGTGTATCTTACAGGATAACCACCATACGCTAGAACAAAATTTTTTAATATATTGCAGCCTACCAGCCCCTAGATGTGGTGGTTGCATTTGTTTTCTTCTTTTTTTTAAGGCCATTTTGAGCAATTAATCCTGACAGAAATGTCCTGTCCTTGTCACTTTCTGTGAGCTGAACTGGAATTAAAAGCAATGTTACCTTTCTTGTCCAGCAGGGGGAGAACTGGGCAGGGCTGACACCACCTGAGAATTCAGTGCTGTGTTGTCATCTCAAACAGGTTAGGAGCCTAGGAGACCTGCCAGGTCAGCAGGTATTTTTTTTGTATTTGCAGCATTTTTAACCACTTCAGCTTCCACCATGTACCATTACATTGTGGGGTTGAAGTGGTTTTACTGGGATGATGCCTACAGCTACAGGCATCATCCCAGTATCTTTTTTTTTCCAGCCGGCAATGGGCTTTGTTGTAAAAGTGATCCTAGCAGCTAATTAGCTGCTGGATCGCTATTACAGGCGGTGAAAGGGGGTCTCCTGTCCCACGAGGGGACGGGGGGACAAGACTGAAGCTGGCGGTTCCACCAGCTGACCATATGGGTGATCGAGGACAGGAACGTCCTCGATCATCTCTTTGGTCTATAAACTGGAAACAATGAGTTTTGCTGGATCGCTATTACAGGCAGCGAAAGTAGGCCCCTCCCCCCATTTCTTTCTGCTGCCTTCTGGGCTCTCCCGTTCCACGGGGGAGGTCGTGTCTGAAGCTGGCGGTTCCACCAGCTGACCATATGGGTGACCAAGGAAAGAAACATCCCCAATCATGTCTTTGGTCTAAGAATCCAAAAGTGATGAGTTTTGCTGAATCGCTATTACAGGCGGCGGAAGGGGGTTCCCCTCATCGCCTTCCGGGCTCTCCCATTCCATGGGGGAGGATAGGATTGAAGCTCGTGGTTCCACCAGCTGTCCATATGGGTGACTGAGGAGCAGAACCTTCCTGATCATCTCTTTGGTCTATGAAACCAGAAGCAAGTTTTTTTTGTCACTTCTGGTTTTGCCAGGATGTAAACAAGTCATTACATTAGGAGATCTGTCGCTGCCCATGCTAATACCAGGGATGTTGGTTATCCCTCGTGAAAGCAAAAAAGTTGATTAAAAAAAAAACTTCGAGACAATGTAAAAATAATTTAAAAAAATGACTAACAAAAAAAAAAAAAAAAAAGCACCCCCCATGTTCACAGCGGACCCAGCACCCAGCAATAATTCTAGCACCAGATCTCCTGTGTTAATCTAAAGTTATAACACATAAAGGCTTTATTTATTTATTTATTTATTTATTATTTATTTTTAATTAAAATTGAGTACATAAAGGCTTTTAAAGCATTGCCTATGACAGTGATGGCCAACCTTGGCACTCCAGATGTTTTTGAACTACATTTCCGATGATGCTTTTGCACTCTGCAGTGTAGTTGAGCATCATGGGAAATGTAGTTCCAAAACATCTGGAGTTCCAAGGTTCACAATCACTGGCCTATAGATAATTGAACCCCTTGGTGCTGGCCGTACACAAATATGCAGCCTCTCGATGCCTGGTCCTTAGAGCCGAAGGGCCTCATATTTGCGTTTAATCGCCCCGATACACCTGTCCAGAGATCATGCGTGCTGCGCGCTCCTGGCACAGTTACCGTCGCTTTTACCAAAAGCTCCTGATCGCTCCCGATCGGGAATTTTCAGACCAGATGACCTCTGTGATGCCCAACTACGGGGGTCACGTGATCTTAAGCCCTGCCCCGCCTCCTGGTGTCCATAAACCTCTTAAAGGGCTGGGAAGCGCCGAAAAGAGGTTAATGTAGCATCCACAGGAGAAGTACAGCCAAATGAGCTTTCGCTGTTCCACAGACGTGCGCAATTTTTAAAGCATGTTTGGTATCTATTTTTACTCGGCGTAACATCATTTTTTATATTTTACCCAAAACTGGGTATTCTATTGTGTTTGTGTGCACTAAAATGAATTCAAGTGTATTTTTCAAAAACAAATTTGCGTTTGAAAAAGGGCTACACAAATACCACATGCATACCTCCCAACTTTTTGAGATAGGAATGAGGGACACCTATTAGAAAAAGTATGCAGGTATAGGACACACCCCCCCCCCCCCCCCTCTCACACCCATCATTTTATTCTCTAGGGTCTCTGCTTAAAAAAATATGTTTGGGGGTTCTAAGTAATTTTGTAGCAAAAAAATGCAGATTTCTACTTCTATGTGAGCAGTGTCAGAATAGGCCCAGAGCTAAAGTGGTTAAAGAGACAGAACATAGGGAACGTGTATTGCAGAGCTGTACTGAATATGTTTTTATAATTTTCCCAGACAGACACTTTAAGTTTCCTGGATCGTTTTTTTGTAGGCTGTTTGTGGTCTAATTTGGTGCAGAGCGGCTGTCCAGTTTTCCACGAGTACCTGCAGCTTCAGTCCAATTGGCTTTCTACGTTCGGCGGCAGTGAAAACAATTCAGCTGTGTTATCGCTAATTAGTTGATGGAGTTTCCAACGCTTAGCTTGTGCTTCTCCTTGAGTGTAACAAGTTCCTCGTTCAGCCTCCATTGCGATTATATGTGTTGCCTAATTACCGGATTATAAAACTACTTTTTCTCTGACCGCCGTCTCGAAGACAACGAGAGCCCCGACCATTTACATACTAACCATGCGATTTATCTGCTAAATTTAAAATGCTTTAGTTGGGTATTTGTCAGCAGGGATGGGTCGTCTCGACTATTTAGCCTTTTTTCTAGGTTTTGGCTATTTATCTCTCTGTGCGGTACATACCAATTCATAGTTCCCAACTGTCCCGGATTTGGAGGGACTGTCCCTGATTTGATGCAAAGTCCCTCTGTCCCTCTTTCCTCCTCATTTGTCCCTCATTTTGGTCTCATCTATAAAGCTGTCTATAAAATGCACTTTTTATCTTTCAAAAAGTGTTTCCCAGTGCTGAACCTTTCATCCAAATGATAAATTGCTGCATTTGTAAATTTTAAAAGCCAATAAAAAGGAATAGTAGTGGTAAAAAAAAACGTCACTTGTGAATTTGATTAACTTTTTTTTGGGTTAATTCTCCTTTAAGGGGGTGTGGCGGGGGGGTGTCCTATGCCCACATATATTTGCTAGTAGGTGTCCCTCATTCCCATCTCAAAATGTTGGGAGGTATGCCAATTCACTATACGGTCCTTTGTACATCCCAATGCCATCGTGGCCTCTATGGGTATACTGCCAGTCGGGCTACATTGCTGCATGGTATAGGACTATGGTGACAGGGCGTGTCCTATGCCTACATATGTTTGCTAGTGTCCCTCATTCCCATAATCAAAATGTTGGGAGGTATGCCTGTGGTCTGTCTGCCCTATGAACATTCTAGTATGCATGCCCTATGTGCATTGTAATGCTAGAGAATTCCAATAGGCAGTATACACTGATTAGCCATAGCACTATGACCACCCACCAAAACCTGGCAAAGCATGGACTCCGCTAGACCTCTGGAGGTACAGTGGGGACGGAAAGTATTCAGACCCCCTTAAATTTTTCACTCTTTGTTATTTTGCAGCCATTTGCTAAAATCATTTAAGTTCATTTTTATTCCTCATCAATGTACACACAGCACCCCATATTGAGTTAAATATATGAGTGTCACAGCAAAGGGTCAGAATACTTAGGACCATGTGATATTTCAGTTTTTCTTTTTTAATAAATCTGCAAAAATGTCAACAATTCTGTGTTTTTCTGTCAATATGGGGTGCTGTGTGTACATTAATGAGGGAAAAAATGAACTTAAATGATTTTAGCAAATGGCTGCAATATAAGAAAGAGTGAAAAATTTAAGGGGGTCTGAATACTTTCCATCCCCACTGTATACTGTGGTATCTGACATCAAGCTATCAGTAGCAGATCCATTGGGGTTGATTTACTAAAACTGGAGAATGCAAAATCTGGTGCAGCTCTGCATAGAAACCAATCAGCTTCAAGGTTTGTTTGTCAAAACTTAATTGAACAAGCTGAAGTTAGAAGCTGATTGGCTACCATGCACAGCTTCACCAGATTTTGCACTCTCCAGTTTTTAGTAAATCATCCCCTTTAAAGTGGTATTAAATTTGGTTCTAAATCAAAAGTTTTTTTTTTATCTTAATGCTGCTGCTGTCAATCACAGTCAGTGAGCCTCATTGGCTCACTGGCTGCGATTGACAGCAGTGGGAGCCAATGGGCTGTCTCGGCCAATGAGGAGGGGGAGTCCCAGGACAGCCAAGGCTATTGTGAACATCTCTGAATCGGAGGGAGCTCAGGTTAGGATTTTGGGGGGGAGTTGCATGCAGAACGTTTTTTTACCTTCATGCATAAAGGTAAGGGAACCTTCAGTCTTTAGAACCACTTTGTCTTCTAAGTTGCAAGAAGGGGCCATCATGGACCAGACTCTAATACAGGAGGTGTGTTAGTGGTGAGATCACTAGTTGAAAACGGAGGGGAAAAAAGCCTAAAAAAAAAAAGAAAACGAATGCAGTCACCACACTGAATGATTGTTAAGCTGCAATATATTAAATTTTTGGTTTTGGGTTTAATACCGCTTGAATGTCTCAGTAAGCACTCTACTGCTCCAACTTTTCAATGTGTTCATTTATTTACTCTAATTTGACTCTGTGTGCACTCCAATGCCCTGAATGTCTTAGTGCACACTTTATTGCTCCAATAAGGATGTTTTTGACCTTTGAAAGTTGGGTTTGGCTTTTCAGTCCTTCATTCTCCTTCCAGTTTTGGTCTGAAATGGCCTTGGAAGTTCTTGGTTTGGGAGAGTGGCCAAGCGTCAAAACATCATCCACCAACGCCCTACATTCTCATTGCTTTTTACGCCAACAGGTAGAAACACAAAAAATTTTGGGGATCCGGCGCCATCCACCAATCCTTCAAAATATCCATATGAATGGCAGTTTATGTAATTCAAATGCAATTTTGTGCTGCGTTTTACTGGAAAACAGAGAAGCAATACCCGTATTGGGTAGTTTTTGTGTGCTTTAATGCATCCGTTCTCCATGACTTTGCATAATAAAGTAATAAAAAGTGTGTTAAAAATGCAGAAAAAAAATGTGTGTAGACTCGTGCAGTACTAGGCACCAGGAACCCACATTGCGGCATATCTGTAAGTGTGAACGGACCCCGGCGCTCCCAGACATTTCCAAACTTCGCTTGGCTTTGCATGTCGCTCTCCTTGTTCAACTGAATGGTCAGGTGCAATCTGCGGTCTAATGTGCTGATTAGCTCTGTGTACTCTACACTCAGATATTCTGACATGAATACCAAATGGGCCAACTCTGCTTGAACGCTCGGAGGCTGCTCATGCATGAATTGATTTTTTTTTAGAACATTTGTTAAAGTATATGGAAAGCCAATGACTAAATTTTTATATAAGCCTTAAAGCCCAATTGAACTTTCAGTTTAATCCAGCTAAATACATTCTGGCTGCATCAAACTAAAAGACGTGCAAGGTCATCACGTTAATATTCTATTAAAAAAGCAAACCCCTCCCCCCCCAAAAAAAAAAACAGCCACAGCCTATGTAGAAAAGCCTGTTCCTTGCCAGCTTGCTGTATAGAAGAGACACTTGTTCTGCATTGAGGCAATGGCCTTTCTGCAGAGGTCTGAGCAGTGGCGATGTGTCCATAAGGGCGCACGGGCACCGCCCCCTCTCTCCAGCCACCCCCTCTAGCACCAATGTATAGAATCATGCATTGCATGAATCTATATATGGCCGCCGCTGCCACCCCCTACTCGGGTGCCTGGCCCCTTTTCGGGCGCGGGGCGCCTGAATTACAGCGGCGGGGGGGTGGTTTTGAAAAAGGTGACCTGTGAGCGCCATGCTGGGTGCTCGCAGGTCACTCAGCTGTGTTTAGATTATTCCCTTTCCTAACACTAAACCACCTCTCCGCCAATCAGGTGCTCGGATCTGTTACCCGTCACCTGATTGGCTGAAACGACAGGCGCTGTGATTGGACACCAGGCGTCCAATCATAGCAGGGGACGGGTGGAGAGGACGGGAGAAGACATCGAGGAGCTGTCCCACCGAGACAGGTAAGTGCAGATGGCAGGCCGGCGGAGGGCACACTGGCAGCATTTGATATGGCGCAGTGGCTGCGTTTGATGGGGCACAGTGGGGGAAATTGATGGGCACAGTGGCGGCAATTGATGGGCACAGTAGGTGCATTTTATGGGGCACAGTGGCTGCATTTGATGGCACAGTGGCGGCAATTGATGGGCACAGTGGCTGCGATTGATGGTACAGTGAGGCTGAAACTTGATGGGCACAGTGGCTGCGATTGATGGTACAGTGAGGCTGAAACTGATGGGCACAATGGCTGCGATTGATGGTACAGTGAGGCTTCAATTGATGGGGTTTTTTTCTGAATTTTTCAGTTTGTTTGCACCCCCCCAAAAAATTTTTAGCATCAGCTGCCACTGGATCTGAGCTGCCCCCTGAATCTGATATCGGCCTGTAAACAGAAGGGTGTTCCTGATGACCAAGAGAAATTCAAGGCGTAACAAAATTGCTAAAACATTTCCTGCAGCCCCAAGTCCAAAAAAGAAAAAAAAGGAGATTTACAGTTTCTTAAGCTATCCAAAAATGAAAAAAAAAATGTAATGCATATAATTCAGGCATGCTAAAATTGCACAAAAAATTCAGGCAGCCCCAAAGTACAAAAAATAAAAAAAATAGCTTTACAGTTTCCTACTTTATCCAAAAATGTAAAAAAAAACTTAATACATACAATTCAAGACCTGCTTAAATTTCACAAAAAAAAAAAAAATAATTTTGGAAGCCCCTCAATACAAAAAACAAAACTGGTCTTACAGTTGCTTACTCTATTCATAAATTTAAATAGAAGAAACAAACTTGGTACATCCTTTCTAAAGCAGCCTCTCAAACAATGTTTTGTATATGACTTAACCTCTTCATCCAGAGCCATTTTTGCATTTTTTGAATGTTTAAAAACTCATTTTAGGCCTGCAGATTGCGTAAAACCCCCAAAATGTTTTATGAAGCAGAGTCCCTGGAGAATAAAATGGTGGGTGGTCCAATTTTGTTTGTCTCTTGATATTAACATGACAGTTCATTAAATGCAAAATTAATGAAAACTAAGGTTAATTTTACGGCAATATATTACCCAATTTTTGGTGAAATATACAAGATGAGAGTGCGCCGAGTAAATAGATACCCAACATGTCAAACCTTAAATTTGTGCACGTCTGTAAAAGGGCAACAAACTTCGGTGACCTATATTTTCCATAGGCGATGCTTTAAAGCCTCTACAGGTCATCAGTTTACAGTTAACTATGAATAATGGGTCCAGAATTATTGGTCTACTCTGGTTTGCACAGTGATATGCAACGTCTAGTGCAATCAAGGTGTTCACGTGTATGTGCTCTCAATGCATGCATTTTTATTCACATGTGGGGGGAGGGTAGGACGAGGATCGAGAATTTTGACGGGGGGGATTTAAGTGATTGTATAGCTTTTTAATTTTTTTATAGCCACCCTAAGAAAATAAGTGTGTCATTGAAAATAAAGGAAAAAAAGCCAGAAAAATCAAACCAATGCAACCACCTCATCTAAGGTATGATTTTCAGGACACGGATCTGGACCTGCAGCCTCTGCTGTGTCTGGCAGTATCTTTTTTTTTTTTTTTTTTTTTTTTTTTTTTTTTCTGAGCCACCTGAGATGCTTGACAGCTCCCTGCCTGACTCCTTTGACAACCTTGCCTTGTGTCTTGTTTCTGGTGAACCTTGAACCCTTTTCTCCTCCCATGAGCTGCCTTTGCACTTCCTGTTTGCCAGATTATTGTGCTCTCTACAGCCAATATCTTGCTCTTGTCTCTCTTGCTGCTGTCCATATCTTCTCTACCACTTCTTACAGAGCTTTGGCCTGTACCTTGACTACACTTCTGCTTGATCCCAACCTGCAACCATTCATTACTGACCTTTGGCTTGTTTACTGACTACGCTTCTAATTGATCCCTGTAAAAAGACACAGGCGCAAACATCTTTTAGATTACCAGTAACAACTTTTATTAAATACAAAAGCCAAAAACATACTCACAAACATGGAACAGAACAAGCGTTTTAAAACTCGAATCCAGCTTTAGGTGATGCTATATTCGCTGCAGTTGAAAGGCTGATGCGTTTTGGGGGACAGGCCTCCTTCCTCACTCCTCCCACCTGTCAAAACTGCACCTTTCGAATATTAAGGTCATGTTCATGTTATTGCGGTTGGGTGCGGGAACTGCAGGGAAAGCGCCACTGCGTTTCCAAGCAGGTGGATGAACCTTTTTTTCTTCTGTGGGAAACGCATTCATTACAGCCCATGCAAACGCGGGCGGCAATAGTGTGCACCAACGATAAAGGTGCAGTTTTGACAGGTGGGAGAAGGGAGTTGAGAGCTCTGTCATCCAATTGGCTTATCAGCTCTGCCCTGGCAATTGTGGCAGGGGCGGTTCCTCGTAATATGTGAACATTTAAATTGTTGAACTGCACCAGATTGGCGCAGCTCTGAAGAAGGGGGCATGTATCCCAAAACTTGACATCCGTCCAACTGCAGTAAATATGGCATGGCCTAATGCTGAAGTTGAGTTTTGAAACACTTGTTCCTACTTCTTTTGTGAGTACGTTTTTGGCTTTTATATTTAATAAAAGTTGATGGTCGTAATGCACTAGGCGTTTACTCCCTCCTGTGTCTTTTTACAGTTTTGTCTGGACTATCCTCACTTGAGAAGGGCAGCATCAGAATGAGCATTATGGGCTGTGACACCATTAGATGTATGTGAGGGCTGAAGTCTTGGAACGTTTCTGCTTGGTCCCTACCTGCTATATATGCTACTGGACCACGGCTTGCTCACCTCCTGGTGGGACAATCCTGAGGACCGTGACCCGGAAGTAACACGCAGCAAAATACATCTCCACCATCAGGAGCTCTGGGGAACACTGGTTAGTACTTAGACCCTGCATCGCAGGTGACCCTGTGTCATCCACCAAGTAGACCTGCTTGCATACCTATCCTGCTGGATGGTGGGAGTTGCTATACCGCCAGAGGCGGCTCTCTAATTAGGCAAATTAGGCGGTCGCCTAAGGCCTCGCACTCACAGGGGCCTCGCGGCCGCCTAAATTGCCTGTTCTCAATCACTGAAGTTGACGCCGGCGGCTCCGCCTACCCCCACTGGGACTCTGTGGCTTAGGAGCTGACGGACAAATCAGATACTGCCCGCAGCCTGAGGAATAGCGGCCTCATCACGGAGCGTCCCAGTCCGTGGGGCCTCATGTGCAGGTTTTGCCTAAGGCCTCACAAAGCCTAGAGCCGCCTCTGTATACCGCTGTATCTACTGGTCTCCAAGCCTGACCCTTGACCATGGCACGTGGTATGTGGCAATAAATTACATTTTCTTTTTGAGTTAAGATCCACTTTAAGCCCTATTTAGCACTTCTGATGCATCTCAATGAACAGGGGTTCCTTGTGTCTGGTCCCCTGTGCATCCAAACACTCTGGGCTTGTTACTCCAGAATACAAATTTCATCTTAATAAGGATCGATTCACAAAACTGAAAGGGCCACCTTTTGTGCACGCCATTCTTTTGAAGAGCAGGCCCGTCTTGTCTGGGCCAACATGGCAGCCGGCGCGACGAGGAAAAGTTTGCAGTCACCGATACGAGGATAACGAAGTCTGCCCAGCCGGTGTGAGTTTTCCTGTCACGTAACATCTGAAGAGCTCTCCGCCTTGCGATTCCTCTCCATCTCCAGCTTTTTTCTTTTCTCCTAGAGTCCCCCGGGGGCCTCTTCATCCTTCATGGGTTTTATTGCTGTTGCCACTGGAAGGATACCGTGTAGAACTGTGAAAACGTCTTCCTCCTGCTCCACTTAATTAGATCCTATCTGTGGCATTTTATTTTTGTATCATTTTTATTTTATTTTTTTCACTCGTATGCCACGTTACCTCTTTTTCATGCCGATTGCATATGTAGTGCGTGCAGATTAAATAGCGCTGCCCTGAATAACAACTCTAGTTCTAATTAGGAAGGGTATAATTTTGGATCCACAGGTTTGCCTAACAAAGTCGTTAGCTGTGCGTTCATTTCATCCATTATGTTTAATTATGTCGCTCCTACCTTTTTATTGCTGCCTTGTAGCACTGGAGTCCTGGGTCAACTTCCACCAAGGATACATGACTGTGTATTATTTTAGAACGAAATGTAACCTTTGCTGCCAGCTCCATTTTTGTGTATTTTCACACATTGAAAAAAATAATTTTAGGCTTGACGGTTACGTAAACCCCTCAAAATGTTACAGATTTTCTAAAAGCATTTTTTAGGGAACTACAATTGTTGCTCTCACCCTGTCTCCCAAAAGGGGAAAGAGGCAGAATACTATACCAAATGGGAACTGAGGCAAGAAATCTACTCAGTTGGAACTGAGGCAAGAAATGTACCCAATGGGGCCAAAGGCTGTAAATACGCCTAATGGGGTCAGAGGTGGGAAATACACCCAATGGGGACAGAGGCAGGAAATATACCCAATGGGGACAAAGGCTGTTAATACACCCAATGGGGACAAAGGCTGTAAATACACCTAATGGGGACAGAGGTGGGAAATACACCCAATGGGGACAGAGGTGGGAAATCCACCCAATGGGGACAGAGGCAAGAAATATACCCAATGGGAACAGAGGCAGGAAATGCACCCAATGGGGACAGAGGCAGGAAATGCACCCAATGGGGACAGAGGCAGGAAATGCACCCAATGGGGACAGAGGCAGGAAATGCACCCAATGGGGACAGAGGCAGAAAATGCACCCAATGGGGACAGAGGCAGGAAATACACCCAATGGGGACAGAGGCAGGAAATTCACCCAATGGGGAAAAAGGCAGGAAATACACCCAATGGGGACAGAGGCAGGAAATGTACCCGATGGGGACAGAGGCAGGAAATGTACCCGATGGGGACAGAGGCAGGAAATGTACCCGATGGGGACAGAGGCAGGAAATGTACCCGATGGGGACAGAGGCAGGAAATGTACCCGATGGGGACAGAGGCAGGAAATGTACCCGATGGGGACAGAGGCAGGAAATGTACCCGATGGGGACAGAGGCAGGAAATGTACCCGATGGGGACAGAGGCAGGAAATGTACCCGATGGGGACAGAGGCAGGAAATGTACCCGATGGGGACAGAGGCAGGAAATGTACCCGATGGGGACAGAGGCAGGAAATGTACCCGATGGGGACAGAGGCAGGAAATGTACCCGATGGGGACAGAGGCAGGAAATGTACCCAATGGGGACAGGGGCAGGAAATGTACCCAATGGGGACAGGGGCAGGAAATGTACCCAATGGGGACAGGGGCAGGAAATGTACCCAATGGGGACAGAGGCAGGAAATGTACCCAATGGGGACAGAGGCAGGAAATATAACTAATGGGGACAGAGGCAGGAAATATAACTAATGGGGACAGAGGCAGGAAATATAACTAATGGGGACAGAGGCAGGAAATATAACTAATGGGGACAGAGGCAGGAAATATAACTAATGGGGACAGAGGCAGGAAATATAACTAATGGGGACAGAGGCAGGAAATATAACTAATGGGGACAGAGGCAGGAAATATAACTAATGGGGACAGAGGCAGGAAATATAACCAATGGGGACAGAGGCAGGAAATATAACCAATGGGGACAGAGGCAGGAAATATAACTAATGGGGACAGAGGCAGGAAATATAACTAATGGGGACAGAGGCAGGAAATATAACTAATGGGGACAGAGGCAGGAAATATAACCAATGGGGACAGAGGCAGGAAATATAACTAATGGGGACAGAGGCAGGAAATATAACTAATGGGGACAGAGGCAGGAAATATAACTAATGGGGACAGAGGCAGGAAATATAACCAATGGGGACAGAGGCAGGAAATGTAACCAATGGAGACAGAGGCAGGAAATGTAACCAATGGAGACAGAGGCAGGAAATGTAACCAATGGAGACAGAGGCAGGAAATGTAACCAATGGAGACAGAGGCAGGAAATGTAACCAATGGAGACAGAGGCAGGAAATGTAACCAATGGAGACAGAGGCAGGAAATGTAACCAATGGAGACAGAGGCAGGAAATGTAACCAATGGAGACAGAGGCAGGAAATGTAACCAATGGAGACAGAGGCAGGAAATGTAACCAATGGAGACAGAGGCAGGAAATGTAACCAATGGAGACAGAGGCAGGAAATGTAACCAATGGAGACAGAGGCAGGAAATGTAACCAATGGAGACAGAGGCAGGAAATGTAACCAATGGAGACAGAGGCAGGAAATGTAACCAATGGAGACAGAGGCAGGAAATGTAACCAATGGAGACAGAGGCAGGAAATGTAACCAATGGAGACAGAGGCAGGAAATGTAACCAATGGAGACAGAGGCAGGAAATGTAACCAATGGAGACAGAGGCAGGAAATGTAACCAATGGAGACAGAGGCAGGAAATGTAACCAATGGAGACAGAGGCAGGAAATGTAACCAATGGAGACAGAGGCAGGAAATGTAACCAATGGAGACAGAGGCAGGAAATGTAACCAATGGAGACAGAGGCAGGAAATGTAACCAATGGAGACAGAGGCAGGAAATGTAACCAATGGAGACAGAGGCAGGAAATGTAACCAATGGAGACAGAGGCAGGAAATGTAACCAATGGAGACAGAGGCAGGAAATGTAACCAATGGAGACAGAGGCAGGAAATGTAACCAATGGAGACAGAGGCAGGAAATGTAACCAATGGAGACAGAGGCAGGAAATGTAACCAATGGAGACAGAGGCAGGAAATGTAACCAATGGAGACAGAGGCAGGAAATGTAACCAATGGAGACAGAGGCAGGAAATGTAACCAATGGAGACAGAGGCAGGAAATGTAACCAATGGAGACAGAGGCAGGAAATGTAACCAATGGAGACAGAGGCAGGAAATGTAACCAATGGAGACAGAGGCAGGAAATGTAACCAATGGAGACAGAGGCAGGAAATGTAACCAATGGAGACAGAGGCAGGAAATGTAACCAATGGAGACAGAGGCAGGAAATGTAACCAATGGAGACAGAGGCAGGAAATGTAACCAATGGAGACAGAGGCAGGAAATATACCCAATGGGGACAGAGCCTGTTAATACACCCAATGGGGACAAAGGCTGTTAATACACCCAATGGGGACAGAGGTGGGAAATACACCCAATGGGGACAGAGGTGGGAAATTGGGAAATACACCCAATGAGGACAGAGGTGGGAAATACACCCAATGGGGACAGAGGTGGGAAATACACCCAATGGGGACAGAGGTGGGAAATACACCCAATGGGGACAGAGGTGGGAAATACACCCAATGGGGACAGAGGTGGGAAATACACCCAATGGGGACAGAGGTGGGAAATACACCCAATGGGGACAGAGGTGGGAAATACACCCAATGGGGACAGAGGCTGTTAATACACCCAATGGGGACAGAGGTGGGAAATACACCCAATGGGGACAGAGGTGGGAAATACACCCAATGGGGACAGAGGTGGGAAATACACCCAATGGGGACAGAGGTGGGAAATACACCCAATGGGGACAGAGGTGGGAAATACACCCAATGGGGACAGAGGCTGTTAATACACCCAATGGGGACAGAGGTGGGAAATACACCCAATGGGGACAGAGGTGGGAAATACACCCAATGGGGACAGAGGTGGGAAATACACCCAATGGGGACAGAGGTGGGAAATACACCCAATGGGGACAGAGGCAGGAAATACACCCAATGGGGACAGAGGCAGGAAATACACCCAATGGGGACAGAGGCAGGAAATACACCCAATGGGGACAGAGGCAGGAAATACACCCAATGGGGACAGAGGCAGGAAATGTACCCATTGGGGACAGGGGCAGGAAATTTACGCAATGGGGACAGAGGCATGAAATATACCCAATGGGGACAGAGGCAGGAAATGTACCCAATGGTGACAGAGGCAGGAAATGTACCCAATGGGGACAGAGGCAGGAAATGTACCCAATGGGGACAGAGGCAGGAAATGTACCCAATGGGGACAGAGGCAGGAAATGTACCCAATGGGGACAGAGGCAGGAAATGTAACCAATGGGAACAGAGGCTGGATATACATCCAATGGGGAACTTTTGAACCCTTCCACAGTCTATCCAAAACTAGTTTTATTTTTATGCAGCTCTACTTTTTTATTGCAAGTTATTAGCCAATTGTAGAGTGAAAATAATTGATGTAAGCCATGCCATGCACTTTCTCAAACTGAGTGGTAAGCAGGAAGATCTGTCTTCAATATTACCACCTTTAGCAGTCTTAGTTTTGTAATAGAACTCCTAGGGCTGTACTTCACAACAGTGACTGTGATTTGTCAGTCCTATTTTTAGTTTAAACGAAGCAGAAATAAAAATGACATTTTAAAAACAAATTCCAGGGCTATTTGAAACTCTCCTACTGCGGTGGATAGCTGTGACTTGACTTTTGAGTTGATGCCTGTATGGTGCTGTCCTGCATAGAACAGGAGATGAAGGCTTGGTTATGGGTAGGGGCATTAAATGCCTGGACGTGGCCATAAGCAATGGGTTTTTTTGGTTTTTTTTTTGTATTTTTTTTTTTGTGATTGTTGTACATATACATTACTAGGCCTGCATGCATGTAACATGTAAAAATATATCTATGCTGTAGATGCTAGGTCCACTTTTTAGAAAAATGTGTGGCCACCTGCATCAGTTTATTTAACTTTTTGAGTTTTTTTATATATTTTTTTTTTTAATGTAATTTTTTTAATGTTTGTGTTTGTTGTCTTGGCCTGCATGCATGTAAGATGTAAAAATATATCTATGCTACGGATGCTAGCTCATCTTTTTTTTTTCTTCTTTTTTCCCTTAATTTTTGTTGAGTTGCAGATGTAATCATACTGCTAAACATCTGCCTAGGTATTTGATTATATGACCAGCCACTGAGGAAATCCCAGGGCAGCATTTTCTCCAGGACTGATAGTGCAAGGATTATTTTACAGCCTAAACTGAGGGCCGCGGATTTTTATTTCACCTTCCATCCACTCTAAAGTGTTATTAAACCCTCCAATGTGCAAACCATTAAAGGCTGCTGACCTCAGCACTTACCGTGTTTGATGTGTACATTTATTTTAAAGCTAAACGCCGGGATAAGCAAAAATTGTCTGTATACATTCATCATGTGTATTCTTCCTTGAATCTTGGTGCGCTTTGTGTATTTTTTCCATATCTGTTCCGTAATCCAGTGTGAGACTTTTTCTTCCTGTAATAAAGACCGCTCACTGCTGCTCTCTCTCCTTGTGCAATGTGACTGGTCTTGTCTCCGCCCCCTCCTGTAGTTTTCTACAGGCAGCCTGTAGTGGGTGGAGCCTGCTGGGTCCCTCCCACAGCTATGCTCTACGCACAGGCTATGTGCCAATCAAAGACTAAATAAATTAACATTTTTGTTGCCAGACTTCAGCTTTAAAGCCAGTCATACCTGTTTATTCTTTCACGTAAAATTCACTGCATGGTCTTTCCATTTTATTTTTTATGATGGATGCACTGCTGTCATGAATCTGCAGTAATGTTTCATGCCCTGTCTGTCTCCTTACCTCTCTGGTCTGTATATCAGCTTAGGGCCTGCGCTCTCACACCTGCATATTTAAGTAATTTTCTCTCAAACAGCCTCTAACTGGAAGCACTATTTAACTCTGTGCATGCAAGCCAGCTTTGCCCGAGCAACAGTTGTGTTTAGGTTTCTGGTGTGGCAGCCTGCTATATGTTACCTCTTACTTCCGTGTACCGACCATGGCGTGTTCTTCTGACTTTCCTGCCTGCTAGTAACCCTGACCTTGGCGTGCCTTCCTGACCATCCCTGTCTGCTAGTTGCCCCGACCCTGGCTTGTTCTCCTGACTATCCTGTGCTTAGCCCTGAACTGTTGCTTCCACTTTGTCCATCAGGGCCAGTTCATGACCATGAGCTGAGAGACCCCAGGGGTCGCAACCTAGAGTCAGCTGCAGCCAAATCCATCCTCACCACTAGAGGCTCTGGTGAATACCTGCTGGCTCTTAGACTCTGTGCCCTGGGGAATCTTTACGCTCTAGCTTGGAACTGCTTTCCTGAACCACCCAGAGCTCCATCCGCAGCAACCAGCCGAAGGGTCCACAACGTTAGCAGTGCGCTCCTAACCCCAGAGTTGTGCATTGTCCCCTGGCCTCAGCTGACCTGACAGCTGCCTTGCAATGTCCAATGGAGTCCTAGCAAAGCTACCCTGGGAACTACAGCCTGGCATACAGCAAGTCAAGCCACTGTGCCTCCTCCAAGAGATTGACAGCGCCTCCCAAGGGCGATCATGAGACTTCTTATGAAGTGCTTAACTCATACTCACCGACTTGAAATTCAGTAATTGGGCGCTGACCAAGTCAGAGGCTCTGGCTGTAGGGACAAATAAGTTAAGATTGTACAAGCAGGGTCCCCTAGACTAGTGATTGGAAGGCGTTAAAAAGCATGGTTGAGACACGTTATTGTCTTCCCCCCCCACCTTCCTAAAAGAAAACTTTCAGTCGTTTTTTCGTCTTTCCATCTATTAAATCTTCTGCCCTTGTTGTTTTAACTTTGGATATTTTTTTTTTTTCTGCCAGTAAATACCTTATACAGCCCACTTCCTGTTTCTTGCCTGGTAAAAAGCCTAGGCCTATGACATCATGCACAGCTCTCTCTCTAACTCTCATGAGAGTTTGCCAGGAGGGGGGGGGGGGTGAGTCATAGGATGAAAGCTGCAGAGCTGGAGGTGTGCCTCTGTCTGTGTAAATCCAGGAAGTGAACAGGCTGCGGCTTCAGCTGCCCACAGTTAAAATGGTTGCAACCAGACTCAGTGGGGGGAGATTTCTGTAGCATATTTGGCAAGTACAGTATATCAGTATATATAAAATAATATGCAAAGTGGTTGGAGGGAAGCTTCAGAATGGCAAAGATGTTTTTACTACAAATTATGTGAACAGACGGCTGTTCCTCTTTAAAGTGGTTGTAAACCTCAGACATGAAATATGAACAAAACGCATCCCTTTAGTGTGTAGCTGTCTCAATCCAGAGCACTAAGTGGCATTTCTGCCTGCTACTTCATTCCTCCACTATCCGCATGAATCGCTTATGAAAAGTTTTCTTGACACCAAAAGCTACTGTAAAAAGGGGACCTCCAGCACACAGCCTGTGATTGAGAGCCTCAGCTCTGTTCCTGTGTGCTCTGTGAAGGGGAGTGTGTCCCTTTCTTCCAATCAGCTCTCAGAGCTCTCCTCACTGAGCTCTGCAGAATGCAACTTCAACTCTCCGCCCCCTGTTTTGTGAAAGCTCAGACAGGCTGTATAAATTCTGGACTTCGAATTAATAAAGAGAAGACTGCAGATAAACAGGTACAACTTATGCAGGAAGATTTGTGTATCACCTGAGGCCAGCCACTTCACTGGGTATATGTAAGGGTTAACAACCACTTTAAGCTGCAATGGACAGAGCGAGGGCGTTTACATGCCAAGGCACCCATGGCAAAAACTATCCAACATATCACGATCGGTGGGTGCCAAACCTGCCGAACGTGACCCATTCAAGAAAATGGGGAAGTGCAGCAAACTCAACACGGTTTCAGTGCATTTGTACGTCAAAAGTGGGGTTAAACAGGCAGAGAGGGGGCATCGCACCCCCTCTTCACAGCCTGTCAATCGCTTCTGAAAAGTGATCAGAATGTGTTTAGGTGCACGTCTAACTCTTATGTCTTGAACTGTATTGTAACGGGACGGCCTTCCTTTATTTTGTAAAGTGCTGCACAAACTGTTGGCCCTATATAAATCCTGTATAATATGTAAATAATATATAAATATTTAAGTGTAAGCACTTGTAGATGTATTTGCAGATAATGATGTATTGGGCAATGTTTTATCGGTGGATAGCACCACTTTAAATGGGAAGTTGCTGCAGAACGCCCTAGGCTTTAGCATTTCCTGAAACTTTTTTTCTCTTTTTCATTCCCGATAGGCCATCCATTTTTATTTTATTAGTTGCTTTGAAGTGCATCTGAGCAGCCCTGGATGTTAAAGTTTAAATCCTTCCCCTATTTCTGGTTTCCTCAGTAACTGCTGCTACCTACCTTTTTATTTACTTTATTTTTTTTTTATTCTTTATCTTCTGCATCCTCCCTCCGCCCCCAGCCGTAAGCTATAATTTTCCTGCATTTATAATAACAATTGTCTGTGCCATCTCCGAGCAACTAAAAACTCGGTAAAAATCTCTGTCATTCTTTACTAATTATACCATATTAAAATCTATGCATAACAAATGGATGGAGATATAATGCCTATGCCTTTATTGTACATACAGGGAAAAATCCATAACCCGAATTTCAAATTGAATACAAATAATGCATTTTTTACATTCTGTTCCGGAACAAAGTGGTTGCCTGCCCTGTGATTACCCATCATAGCACAATCCGTGGTTACATATAATAGATAATACAACAATTTGTTCTTGAAGTGTATTGTGACAGTGTGGTGGCTTGTCACGGTGTAAAATTGGGTTTAGCTGTCACCCAGAGGAGAGGCTCTGAGAGCCTTGTGTCATAAGAAAGAAACTGGATTTTCTTTTTCCCCTAAGATTGGTGAATCCTGGAAAGAGTCCTGGAGCTCAGAGACTTTGTAGAGTTGACAGGATGATGCCTCCAGGTCCAGCCTTATCACAGTATAAAAAAAAGTTTTTTGTTTTTTTTTGTTGTTGTTACCCAGGCAGGTTGAGGCTGTCCTATTGAGGAAACTGGATTTTCAACTTCCCCAGAGATTAGTAAATCCTGGAATAGTCCCTGGAACTCGGAGGCTTCGTAGATTTTTGGATGGGATGACGCCTCCAGCTCCAGCCTTGTCGTTGTATAAAAAAGGGTTTTTTATTTATTTTTTTGGTCATACAGGGTTATCACCAAGGTAAGCTGAGAAGCTCTGGAGTGCTTGTGTCATACAGAAGAATCTGGATTTTTAGTTTCCCCAAAGATTGGTAAATCCTGGAATTGGCCTTGGAACTTGAAGGCTTTGTAGAGACTTGGGTGGGATGAAGCCTCTAGCTCTAGCCTTGTCTTATTATCAAAAAGGGTTTTATTTTTTATTTTTTGCTACCTAGGGTTGTCACCCAGGCAGGTTGAGAGGATCTGGAATGATTGCGTCATACAGAAGAATCTGGATTTTTAGTTCCCCAGAGATTGTTAAATCCTGGAATTGGCCTTGAAACTCAAAGGATTTTGTAGAGTCTTGGGTGAGATGGGACCTCCAGCCTTGTCATAGTATAAGAAAGTGTGGGGGGTTTTTTGTCACCAAGGCAGGTTGAGAGGCTCTGGAATGCTTGTGTCATACAGAAGAATCTGGATTTTTATTTTCCCCAGAGATTGGTAAATCCTGGAATTGGCCTTGGAACTCAAAGGAACTCGAAGGCTTTGTAGAGACTTGGGTGGGATGAAGCCTCCAGCTCCAGCCTTGTCTTAGTATCAAAAAGGTTTTTTTTTGTTTTTTTTTGCTACCTAGGGTTGTCACCCAGGCAGGTTGAGAGGATCTGGAATGATTGCGTCATACAGAAGAATCTGGATTTTTAGTTCCCCCAGAGATTGTTAAATCCTGGAATTGGCCTTGGAACTCGAAGGATTTTGTAGAGTCTTGGGTGGGATGGGGTCTCCAGCCTTGTCATAGTATAAGAAAGTTTTGCTTTTTTTTGTCACCAAGGCAGGTTGGGAGGTTCTGGAATGCTTGTGTCATACAGAAGAATCTGGATTTTGTTTCCCCTTGATTGGTGGATACTGGAATGGGTCCTGGGGCTCAGAGACTTTGTAGAGTTGATGGTGGGATTAAACCTTCAGCTCCAGCCTTGACACAATATAAAAAAAAAGTTTTTTTTTTATTGGTCACAGAGGGTTATCACCCAGGCAGGTTGAGAAGCTCTGGAGTGCTTGTGTTATACAAAAGAATGTGGATTTTTAGTATCCTCCAGAGATTGGTACATCCTGTAACGGGTCTTCGAACACGTCCAAGCCCATCTCTAGCCCTGGATCTTAGAGACTTGATGGTGGGACGGAGTCTCCACCTCCAGACTTGTCACAGTATAAAGTTTTTTGTTTTGTTTTTTGTACAGCTTCATAAATTTTGAATTTGAATGGCTGTAGAGAACAGAGGACTTAGATAAATATTTACAACCTAAGGCCAGTCACTTCACTGGGTATATGTGAGGGTTTACAACCACCTTAAAGCCTAACACCAGACATTATTTTCAAATTTTGGAAAGAGTGGGTAAGAGATCACATTTCTTCCAGTTTTTTTTTTTGTCTGTGACCCCATTGGGGAAATTTTCCCTCACTTTCTGTCTTTCTGTCTTTGTGACACCGGCACAAACAGGAAATGCGGTTGTCACCGAAACAGGAAGGCAAAAATTAAAACATTATCGGAATCCTTTCGAATACTACCAAAAATGTGGTTTTTGTCTTTGTCCCTTTTGAAGAAATTTGCCATCACTTCATCCGTTTTGAGTTGCCTAAATATTCTTTATTGATGAACGTGGAGTTTTCCTTTAAGTTGGCCAAAAAACGAAATGTCGGGCTAATTGCAATTCCTGCTCCACCTATCAGCCTTATTATTGGAAGTTTTTCGCTCTAATAGGTCAGTTAAGCTTAAATAAATGTAATATATTACGGTTGAATTACTTTTTAAACATTGTTTATTTTATGCAATTAAACAATTAATCCTATCTGAAATAAATTAGCTTTCCAGGTGTTTACTTATTTAGCTCAGCTGAAGTCGGTTATTCCTGTCCAAACACAAGTTGCCGCCACTTAGCCTGAAAAAAGAGACAGAAGCTGCCATATCATTAAATAGGCTTAAAGCTGACCGCCAGCCTTCCCCTCAGTTTTGCACAGTTTTACTGTCTCCTCTCCTGGACTGAAATTGCTTACTCTGATTTCACTGCACACTGTGAGCGTCTTACAGTGTGCAATAGAAGCTGCAGCAAGTCAGATAGAGCCAGCCTCTTTTCCCGGGGTGAAGGACATCCTGCGTCTTCTAGTGCGCTCCTCCCCAACCCAACCTTTTCATTCAATATACAGTACATCAGAAACCACAGTCAGATTTATTTATTTTTTAATCGTTGGGCCTCGGTTGTCAGCAGGACATAAAAACAAAAAAGAACAAAAAAAAAAAGCGTTTGACTAGTCATACCCGTTAGCAAGGAGTAAATTAACCACATAGGCTCCACCTGCAGCTGCAGAAGTCAAACTGCTAATTAGTCAAAGACAGAAGGAGCTGAGCAGCAAAGTCACTGCTGGGAGGGAGTGATGATCTGTTGTGTCACTGCTGGGAGGGGGAGCAGGGGCAGCAGGACTGCTTAGTCACTGACCTGAGGAGAGTAAAGGGAGGTGAGCTGCTGAGTCACTGCTGGGAGCAGAGGGAGCTGAGCTGCTGAGTCGGGGCCAAGTTGGGGCTGGGATGAGGGGGAGCAGAGGGAGCTGAGCTGCTGAGTTGGGGCTACTATGGGGAGGAGCTAGGGAGCTGAGCTGCTGAGTTGGGACTGGAATGAGGGAGAGCAGAGGTAGATGAGCTGCTGAGTCAGGGCTGGGATGGGGGAGTGCGGAGGGAGTTGAGCTGCTGAGTCGTGCTGGGATGGGGGAGAGCAGAGGGAGATGAGCTGCTGAGTCGAGGCTGGGATAGGGAGGAGTGGAGGGAGCCTGGCTTCTGAGTTGGGGCTGGGATAGGGAGGAGCAGAGGGAGCTGAGCTGCTGGGATAGGGAGGAATGGAGGGAGCCTGGCTTCTGAGTCGGGGCTGGGATAGGGAGGAGCAGAGGGAGCTGAGCTGCTGGGATAGGGAGGAATGGAGGGAGCCTGGCTTCTGAGTCGGGGCTGGGATAGGGAGCAGCAGAAGGAGCTGAGCTGCTGGGATAGGGAGCAGCAGAGGGAGCTGAGCTGCTGGGATAGGGAGCAGCAGAGGGAGCTGAGCTTCTGAGTTGGGGCTGGGATAGGGAGGAGCAGAGGGAGCTGAGCTGCTGGGATAGGGAGCAGCAGAGGGAGCTGAGCTGCTGGGATAGGGAGCAGCAGAGGGAGCTGAGCTTCTGAGTCGTGGCTGGGATAGGGAGGAGCAGAGGGAGCTGAGCTGCTGGGATAGGGAGCAGCAGAGGGAGCTGAGCTGCTGGGATAGGGAGCAGCAGAGGGAGCTGAGCTTCTGAGTCGGGGCTGGGATAGGGAGCAGCAGAGGGAGCTGAGCTGCTGGGATAGGGAGCAGCAGAGGGAGCTGAGCTGCTGGGATAGGGAGCAGCAGAGGGAGCTGAGCTTCTGAGTCGTGGCTGGGATAGGGAGGAGCAGAGGGAGCTGAGCTGCTGGGATAGGGAGCAGCAGAGGGAGCTGAGCTGCTGGGATAGGGAGCAGCAGAGGGAGCTGAGCTTCTGAGTCGGGGCTGGGATAGGGAGCAGCAGAGGGAGCTGAGCTGCTGGGATAGGGAGCAGCAGAGGGAGCTGAGCTGCTGGGATAGGGAGCAGCAGAGGGAGCTGAGCTTCTGAGTCGGGGCTGGGATAGGGAGGAGCAGGGGGAGCTGAGCTCCTTAGTCGGGCTGATATAGGGAGCAGCAGAGGGAGCTGAGCTTCTGAGTCGGGGCTGGGATAGGGAGGAGCAGAGGAAGCTGAGCTGCTGAGTCAGGGCTGGGATAGGGAGGAGCAGAGGGAGCTGAGCTGCTGGGATAGGGAGCAGCAGAGGGAGCCGAGCTGCTGAGTCGGGGCTGAGATAGGGAGGAGCAGAGGGAGCTGAGCTGCTAAGTCGGGGCTGGGATAGGGAGGAACGGAGGGAGCTAAGCTCCTGAGTTGGGCTGGGATAGGGAGGAGCTGAGCTGCTGGAATGGGGGGAGCTGAGCTGCTGAGTTGGGGCTGGGATGGGGGCGCAGAGGGAGCTGAGCTGCTGAGTCCGGGCTGGGATAGAGGGGGGGCAGAGGGAGCTGTGCTGCCGATTTGGGGCTGGGCTGTGGAGGTGCAGAGGGAGCTGAGCTGCTGAGTTTGGACTGGGATGGGGGTAGGGGGAGCAGAGGGAGCTTAGTCATGCTGGGAGGTGAGAGAAGGGGACCCTGTTGAGTCACTGCTGAAAGGGGGAGCAAGGGAATTGCTTGGAGGAGGGAGCAGGTGAAGCTCAGCTGCTGAGTCATGCTGAAGAGCAGGGGGAGTTGAACTGAAGAGTCATTGCTGGTAGCAGGATAACAGTTTGAATGCTGTGTCACTGCTGGGAGGAGGGAACATGGGGAGGTAAGCTCTTAAAGCTGAAGGACTTCAGTGCTCTTGGTATGAATGCTGACAATGAATTGCTCCACAGTGCCTGCAGCTACAGAGGTCACTGAGGGCTTGTTTTAAAGCTCATTTACTGTTTGCTGAGAATATGTAAATACTTGATTTACCAAAACTCAGAGATACAGTCAAAGATACGTAAATTTCTTGGTTTATTTTAAAATGATGGGCAACTAAGATATTTAAAAATATGCAAATGTCTACATTTTTCAGCAAATTCCATTTTTAACAATCGGTAGAAATGGCAGCAGCCAACCCCATGCGTACCTTACCAGAGACTTGCCCGAAGGCAAGATAGCCGCCCCCTCACCACTTTCAAACTACACATTTGACAACTGCACACCAAAGTGGGTCTCGATGGGAGTCGTTCAGAAGGAGTGAAATGAATTCCAGTTTGTTGTCCTTGGTCTAGATTACTAGTAGCCCGCAGGCAGCCGGTGGGTGAGGCTGCGTCTGGGGAACCGGCTGGTGTGTTCAATGCCGAGCTCCCCTATCTGCACACCCGCTGCGTGGCGTGAATAGCGACCCGCAGGCTTCATGTTATTTCACATTGTGTGTTGGAGCCCTTGCTGGGGAATATGGTGTTGCTGTAATCATGTTAGCCCGGTGCAGGGAATGTGTTGCATAGTAATCAGCCGGCGATAATAGATTATCACTCCCAAATACCAGCTTTCTGCTGCATAGAGTGGCACTAAAACATGTCCTTGCCTCCGGTGCGTCTCAGGAAGCTGTGTTATTGGAGGGCCGGGGGGTGGAATATATGTGTTTTTTACTAATGCGCAAAATTATTTATTTATTTATTTTTATATATTTTTTTTTTCCTTTTTTAAGTAGAAATCTTGGCTCAGCACAATTTACATCTAAGCAGATTTCCTGTTATACCAAGTGCCGTTCTAGAAAAAAAAACTACAGCCCTGGATGTAAATATGATCATTGATTGCTTTCTGTGGTTCCCTCAATTTTTCCGGCAGTTGAGTACATGTGCAAGAATTTAGGTAAAACTATACACAAAAATCAAGATACACAAAGATGAGCATATATGAATAAATAAATATATATATATATATATATATATATATATATATATATATATATATATATATATATATATATATATATATATATATATATATATATATATATATATATATATATATATTATTATTATTTTTATTTTTATTTGTGCTCATCTTTATGTATCTTTATTATTATTATTGTGTGTGTGTGTATGTATGTGTGTGTATATATGTATATGTATATATATATATATATATATATATATATATATATATATATATATATATTGTGTGCGTGTGTGTTTTTTTTTTTTTCCTCAGAGAATAGGTGCAGGTATCCCCCCCTTCAAGTCCCCCCCCCCATGTGTCCACCCCCTCTTGACCCTAAGGACCCCAACTGCCGCAGACCGATAACAAGCCTCAACACCATCTCCAAGATTATGGAGAAAGCAGTAGTACTGCAACCACAACGCCACCTGGACACACACCAACTCCTGGACCCACTGCAATCAGGCTTCCGCCCGGGCCATGGCACAGAAACAGCACTCCTCAAAATATGGGACGACGCCCTTGAAGCAGCAGATGACGGAGAATCTAGTCTCCTGGTACTGTTGGACCTCAGCGCAGCATTTGATACAGTGAACCACAATACTTTACTTGTCCGCCTCTCAGAAGTGGCAGGAGCCACAGGTCTGGCGCTAAAATGGCTTGCATCCTTCCTAGAGAATCGCTCTCAGACAGTGAAACTAGGAACATTCACCTCGGAAACCCGGGCAGTCTCCTGCGGAGTTCCCCAGGGCTCACCCCTGTCACCAGTGCTATTCAACATCTACATCCGCCCACTTCTCAATATCATCAGGAAAACGGACCTCTGTTTCCACTCATACGCCGATGACACCCAACTCTACTTTCGCATCACCGGACAAAAAAACCATCATCAACAATTAGAAGAATGCCTCAGTTCAATTGATGACTGGATGACCATCAGCTCGCTCAAACTTAACGGTTCAAAAACAGAACTTCTCCTTCTACATGCCAACAAAAATTCCAAAATGAAGACACCGTGGACACCCCCCACCATCCTCGGACAGACCATCACTCCAAGCCTCAAAGCCAAGAGTCTCGGAGTCATCTTTGACTCAGGAATGACAATGGATGCTCAAATAGGATCAGTGGTGAGCGGATCCCACCATCTCCTCCGCCTACTACGTAGACTCATCCCCTTCATCCCAGAAGAAGACAAAGCGGCAGTTGTGGGAACAATCATCAATTCCCGACTCGACTACGCAAATTCGCTCTACATAGGACTACCCCAATATCAGCTTGCGCGCTTACAACTCATCCAAAACACGGCGGCAAGACTGTTAACAGGAAAAAAACCCTGGGAATCTATTTCACCATCCCTAAAGTGCCTACACTGGCTAACCGTAAAGAATCGGATCAAATTCAAGACCCTCTGCCTCACCCACAAATGCATACAAGGAAATGCCCCGCTATATCTGCAGGAGAAAATAAAACACTACACACCCAATCGCAGCCTTCGATCAGCTAACCAAAACCTCCTCATCATTCCAAAATATCGTTACAAAGCAAAGGGAGAATGAAGATTCGCAGTCCAAGGACCTCGACTATGGAACGCTCTTCCGACCCACATCCGCATGGAAGAAAACATCAGGCCTTCAGGAAAAAACTAAAGACCTTCCTTTTCTAAGAAGCTGGCAACAGAGAACGCATTCTAGCGCCTTGAGGCGATTCAGTTCGCATTTGCAGCGCTCTACAAATCCTTCATTCATTCATTCATTCACCCCCTTGGCTCCACCCCCTACCTAGTTAATGTAGGACCAAGTATCATGTTTTGGTGCTAAGTAGCATGAATGGAATTTGCTAATGAAAGGCAGTGAAATAGGTGCCTTGCAGCTAGCAACATTAGACCCTCCCCAACAACAGTAGACTTCCCAGCAACAATTACCCCCCCTCCCCACCAGCAACACCAGATCTCCCCAGCAACTATAGATTCACAATCAACAATAGATCTCCCCACAGCAAAATGCCCCCCAGCATAATAGACCCCCACCAGAAACAATAGATCCCCCAGCAGTAGGGTTGCCACATCATCCCTTTAATCCAATCCAGGACACAGTAATTACACAGGTTCTGAGGCTGATTTAATGCAGATAAGGCACCAAGTGAGTTTAATTACCACCTTAATCAGCCACAGAACCTGTGTAATTCATGTGTGTCCTGGATTAAAGGGATGATGTGGCAACCCTACCCAGCAGCCAGCATCAATAGACTCTCTTTCTAGCAGCCAGAAACAATAAGCCCCCCCCCCCCCCCTCAACAGTGGATCTTTCCCAACAACACATGAACACATACCCCCCCCCCCCCACACAGCAACATAAAATCCCTCCACCAGCAGCAAAAGCGCCCTAAGGCTTGGTTAGCGCCTACAGGTGCGACCGAGCCCACCCACCAATTTTCAGTGTGTTCCCGCAGGTAGGGCAACCCATTCATTTCAGTGGGCTGCCTGACAAGCAAGAAACGTGGAAAAGTTCCTGACTCTTTTCCAAAAAAACACGCCACCCTGAACCGGTTTGGTGCACACGTTTGCAGATGTGTAGGAATTCCATTACCAAAAAAAATGGCGCCCCTGCATGCTTGCTAATGTGCAGCACCTTTCGCTGCGTCCTGAAAAAGGCGCACGATTTTGCGCAGGTTCCCAACATGCATTGGATGTCAACCTAACCTAAGGCCCCGCTTACGTCTCACGTAGCAGAAAGCACCTTTTTGGATGACGGGTCTTGCGTGATTTTGTTTGGGATGCCGTCAAAGTGTTACTAAACCCACAACAGTAAAATCAGTCTGTATATGTAGTAAAGTCAACTTGTTATACTCACTGTGGAACCTAATGGCCCGTACACACGAGCGGAATTTCCGTCGGAAAAATCTTGGGTGGTTTTTCTGACGGAATTCCGCTCAAGCTTGCCTTGCATACACACAGTCACACACAAGTTCTCTGAACTTTTGACCATCAAGAACGCAGTGACGTACAACACTACGACGAGCCGAGAAAATTGCGTTCAATGCTTCTGAGCATGCGTAAAATTGTTTCTGAGCATGCGTGGTTTTTTGCGCGTCGGAATTGCATACAGACAAACGGATTTCCCGATAAGAACTTTTTCCGACGGAAAAATAGAGAACCTGCTCTCAGTCTTTTGCTGGCTGAAATTCCGCCAGCAAAAATCGGATGGAGCATACACACGGTCGGAGTTTCCGACCAAGAGCTCACATCGGACTTTTGCTGGCGGAATTTCCGCTCGTGTGTACGGGGCGTAAGGTGTTATTCCTTTGCATTGTGTAAAAAGGCTGTCGTCTCTAGTCCTCCCCTTCTTTTACTGTCCCCAATCTATCTGCTGGTAGAACAGAGCCTTGGGGGCAGGCTGCACATGCTCCGTTTGGTGTGTATTGCTAGAGAGGTTTTTTGTTTTTCTTGAAAAGGTGCATGCGATCAGCACAGGGCCAATCAGCACTGTCTCCAATCCAACTGCTGATAGTACAGAGCCTTGGAGGCACTCTGCACATGCTGAGTTTGGTTGTATTAATTTGTAGGTTTTTTTTTTTTCTTCTTCGGAGGGTGCGATCAGCACAGGGTCAATCAGCACTGTCCAGACAGAGGGTCAGGGGTCCTGCCGCCTTATAGGATAGTTGGAACAGAATAAAAACTCCTACATGCATTAACCAGACACTGAAAGAAGTCACAAGACTGCTATATACTGCTGATGAGAAAAGGTATTTAGCAGTTTATATTTACTAAAAGAATTTCCATGTTCTATTTACTGTGGGAGAGCAGATATAGTTAATGCAGGGCCCTGGGTTTAGTGAGAATGGCGCTCAAATGCATGTCTTACCGCAATTTCTGCCTGCGATTCCAAAATCGCTAGTTGTGAATGAGGCCTAAAGTAAAAAATGCCCAAAGCTTGAATGCACATGTAAAACACGTCTAACATGTTTCTGAAATGCTTGCAAAAACACTCGAATAAAAATGCCTGAAGATTGCTCTGGTTGGGTGTGACGGCATCCTAGATTTATCTTTGCGCATCAGCATCTTAATGCGTTTTTCATGCACTCTCAGTAGTCTATACATCTATTATTGCACCAAAAAAAAAAAGCACCTGTAAGAAAAGTGCAGGTATAAACAGGCCCCATAGAAAGTAATGGGAATCTTGTCATGCGCTGACCCACGCGGTTAAAATCGTGTGTGTAATTATATATATTGCATACAGACATAGACAGAATTTGCTGTGCGTTTTTGTGTACCAGTGCGTCTGGTTAACATGGCATGAACTGGATGGGGGGTGGGGAGCTGTGAGAGGAAGGACCGTCCTTGTGGAATTTCAATCAGTTTTATTCTGTGAATAGCAGTAGCTTGTGATCAGAGCGCGGCGCTGTGTGTGTGTATGTGTGGGGGTCACCATATGTATTTAGGGGTGTGCATGCGTGTGTATGGCGTTGCTGCACAAAATCATTCCCCCCCCTGCGCCATTTATTATTTTATCACCGTCAATTATTTATTTCCCCCCATAGGGAATAATCGGAAACGTTAACACCGTGCAAATCGGCGTTCTTCAGTTGCAAGCAATATTTTCCTGTCAAGTTCTAAGCCGTAGCGGGATGAGGGGTGTCCGCGGTGGGGGGGGGGGCGCACACTGCAGGTATTTGTAATGGGAGTTTAGAGGGCAATGCTGCATATACTTTGCTGCTTATCTGCATAAAGCACCTTTCCATACTGTGCGGAAAAATATCATTCTGATCGCGCGTTGAGCTTTGCTTTAGGAAACGCGTGAACTTGGTTTGGCCGCGCGGTCATCTGCGAGACGGCGTTTGATCGCAGCAGTAGGGCTTTAGCGCGGCTTGCTGGTTATGATACATGTTCACAAAGAAGGATCTGTACGCTCATTCTTTTATCACAGGGGTTTCCAAACTACGGCCCCCTACAAGATTTTATCCAGCTGGCAGCTACCCTAATGTAAAGGGGGACTCTCATGGGGGACATTCAAGGGGGGATTGTAATGTATAGGGGGATTTTGATGAGGATTCTGATGTAAGGGGGGGACTCTAATAGGGGCCTGATAAGGGGTGACTGTAATGGACTCTGATGTATTGGGGGATTTTGATGGGCACCCTGATGTAAGGGGGGACTCTAATAGGGACCTTAATGTAAGGGCTAACTGTAATGGGCACCTTGATGTAGGGGCTGACTCTGATAGGGACCCTGATGTAAAGGTTCGCTCTGATGGGGACCTTTGAAATAAGGGGAGACTCTAATGGAAACCCGATTGGAAGGGGGGATTCTCAGAGACCCTGAGGTAAAGGGGGAACTCTAATGGGGACCCTGACATAAGGGCTAACGTAATGGGGACCTTGATGTAGGGGCAGACTCCAATGGGACCCTGATGTAAAGAGGGACTCTAATGGGAACCCTGATGTAAAGGGGGGACTCTAATAGGGACCTTAATATAAGGGCTAACTGTAATGGGGACCTTGATGTAGGGGCGGACTCTGATAGGGACCCTGATGTAAGGGGATACTTTAATAGGAACCTTAATGTAGGAGGTAACTGTAATGGGGACCTTGATGTAGGGGTGGACTCTGATAAGGACCCTGATGTAAAGGTGAGCTCTGATGGGGACCTTGATATAAGGGGAGACTCTAATGGAAACCCTAATGGAAGCGGGGATTCTCATAGAGACTCTGAAGTAAAGTGGGAACTCTAATGGGAACCCTGATGTAAGGGGGGACTCTAATAGGGACCTTAATGTAAGGGCTAACTGTAATGGGGACCTTGATGTAGGCGCGGACCCTGATAGGGACCCTGATGTAAAGGTGAGCTCTGATGGGGACCCTGATATGTGGGGAGACTCTAATGGAAACCCTAATGGAAGGGGCGATTCTCAGAGACCCTGAAGTAAAGGGGGAACTCTAATGGGGATCCTGATGTAAGGGCTAACGGTAATGGGAACCTTGATGTAGGGGGGGGGGGGGACTCCGATGGGACCCTGATGTAAAGAGGGACTCTAATGGGAACCCTAATGTAAGGGGGTATCTATAGGGACCCTGAAGTAAAGGGGGAACTCTAATGGGGACCCTGATGTAAGGGCTAACAGTAATGAGGACCTTGATGTAAGGGGGACTCCGATGGGACCCTGATGTAAAGAGGAACTCTAATGGGAACCCTAATGTAAGGGGGGAATCTATAGGGACCCTGAAGTAAAGGGGGAACTCTAATAGAGAACCTAATGTAAGTGGGGACACTAAATAAAAGCAGGACTCTGGTTTTCTTTTGGCCCATGATTATTTGTAAAATATACAATGTGGCCCTTGTACTGAAAAGTTTGAAGACCCCTGTTCTATCGGACATTTTCAGGATTCGGTCTACAATAGCGCAGTTGTGCCAGTATGGTGTCACTGCAGTTTTCTGATGGCAGAGTCGGCAGTGTGATTGAATACTTGACTCAGTGGGGGTCACGTCACAGGGAGATTGCAGATTGGGAAGGGGGGTGATATGCGGTGGCCAGGCTATTCTCTAGTAAGTGGTGAAAGCGGCTTGCTGTAGGGTTGCTAGGGACATGTCAGTGCCTTCTATCAAGGACAACATGCCGAAGAATACGTAGCCCGAGCGCTGACCTCTCCAGAGTTGGCTGTTGTGTTGATTCACTGATTCCTTTCCTTTCGGAGTCAATGACCCAGAACTGCTATGCACAGCCAAAGGTGGGACTTTTTTGGGTACATGCTTATTGTAAGTTGGTGACCCATAAATACTGAAGACAGAGGCGGCCCAGCAAGATAGTCAGCGGTGGCAGCTTATGGATAATTCTGTATCTTGTTAGGTCCATTTTGCACAGGCGCGCTTTGTTCCGCCTTCGACCGTCTCCTTTGGATCTACCGCTGAGGGCTCATTTACACCATACTCGCGGAGTTCCTAACGCTTTGGTGACATGTTTTTGTTGCGTTTGCGGTGTATTTTTAATGCACAATTTTGGTGGGTTTTTTTTCTTTAGGGCTTTTGCCACAGTTTTACCACTCATCAACCACCCACTGAAATTGTAACTTTACAAAATACAGCTGTACACATGCCAATTTTTACTTGGACGGCATAGTTTGACAGGCGGCACCACCTGCACTACATAGCAATACTAACCATAGTTTGTGCAGATCTTTTGCAATTTCCCTCAAATTTGGCTTATTTATCCTTCCTTATTTAAGTGTCTGCTTTATGCCATTTTCTAAATTTTTTTTTTTTCTCTTTTTAATTGAATTATTTATTTATTTTTTGATTTGTCAGGCTTCAAGGAAACCCTTAGAAAGCGTAGTTCCTAATAATTGTGCATGTTTCCTCATTTTTGACATGCACAAGCTGATGCACTCGATGGGCTGTTTAGAATGTGTGAACAGTCTATACGGAGCTGCCAGGATTTTCGCTCCACCCCCCCCCCCCCCCCATCCTTATGTGAACGGAATACTTAATGTTCGCCTGAGAGCGGCAAGGTGATAATGCGAGTGAGTGACATCTTTATAAAGCCCAGGAGTGGAGTCGGGATCAGATGACAAAAGACTGGGAGCCTGCTCCAATGTGATTTTATAATAACTAATCCCTTCCTCTGGGATATGACGGGGAACAGAGCTGAGGGACTTTTTAGAGGGAATCGC
Organism: Lithobates septentrionalis; assembly: GCA_037952835.1. NCBI lineage: Eukaryota > Metazoa > Chordata > Amphibia > Anura > Ranidae > Lithobates > Lithobates septentrionalis. Next base: position 598,196 of record JBBDGP010002716.1, read on the forward strand.
GGATATCTCGTGGAACGGTGTCCCCAGGTTAGGATAATAAAATACTAACCACCCAGATTTTTTTTTTTTTTTACTCTCAGGTTTGGTAGATGTCAGCCAACTGACAATTCATGGGGCTGCTTTTAAAATATTTACCCCAAAGTTCCCAACCCTTCTCATGCCCAATTCAGCAAGAAGAAAGATCCTGTGGTGGAAGACACAGGGATTGTTCGCTCCGTGGGGCCATTTCAACATTGGATCGATAAAAGTCAAATCTTTGATGGATCTATCATAAAGCAAATCCATTATTGAAGCCCAGTATTGGTGGACCTTGTTCTGGTTGTAAAGCAAATCCATGACTGAAGTTCAGTATTGGTGGTCCCTGTTCTGGTCGTAAAGAACATCTATGATTCAGCTCCAGTATTGGTGGAGCCTTTTTCTGGTCATAAATCAAATCCATTATCGGAGTACAGTACGGGTGGACCCTGTTCTGGTCCTTGGCTGCTACCTCTAGAAACTCTTACCAGATGGTAGGTTCTTGAATGTGTACGAATGAAGCGCCTGGCACAAGTTTATTTTGCTTTGGTGGTGGGTGGGGGTTGGGTTAGCAAACAGGCTCCATCTGATAATAAAAATAGAGGCACCATTTTATTTAATGTGTCAAAAAATTAGGCTGGAGGATACAAATCTTTTCAAGAAAGTCTAAGGACACCTGGAAAATACAAAGCCTTCATCAAGCCTTATAGGGCGTACACACTGTCGGACTTTGTTCGGACATTCCAACAACAAAATCCTAGGATTTTTTCCGACGGATGTTGGCTCAAACTTGTTTTGCATACACACGGTCACACAAAGTTGTCGGAAAATCCGCTCATTCTGAACGCGGTGACGTAAAACACGTACTTCGGGACTATAAACGGGGCAGTGGCCAATAGCTTTCAATTCTTTATTTATTCTGAGCATGCGTGGCACTTTGTCCGTCGGATTTGTGTACACACGATCGGAATTTCCGACAACGGATTTTGTTGTCAGAAAATTTTATAGCCTGCTCTCAAACTTTGTGTGTCGGAAAATCCGATGGAAAATGTGTGATGGAGCCTACACATGGTCGGAATTTCCGACAACAAGGTCCTATCACACATTTTCCGTCGGAAAATCCGACCGTGTGTACGGGGCACTAAGCCTTAACACTGCTCCCCCAATGATACATTATTGGTATTAGGGGTACAAATAGTGCCCCATCATTGGTATCAATCAGTGGAATAGTTCCCCATCATTGGCATCACTGGAAATAATAGTGCTCCGTCATTGGTCTCATTGGGAGGAATAGTGCCCCATCGTTGGTGTCGGTGAGAGGACTAGTAGCCTATTGTTGGTGTCAGTGGCAAGAACTATGCCCCACAGCGAGGGGGAATAATGCCCCACGGGCCAAATAAAAGCAAGCAAAAGGCCGCAGTTTGGAGACCACTGCTCTTGACCATTATATGCTTCAGAAAGTTCTCAAAGTGAGATGAACTTTTGTGCCAGGTGCTCCTGCGTGCACATTTCAGAGGCTTTCCCCTGAGGCTTTCCTCTGAAATTCTGATGTTATTAACCATTATTTGCTTCAAAAAATCCTCAAAGTGAAATCAATCTTTGTACCAGGTGCTCCTCCATACACATTCAAGAACCTATTTTCACCATTGGCGTCTCTAGAAAGTCTGCAAAGCCAGAAGGTCATTAAACTCACCATGGTCCATCTAGAACTGATGTCTCAATTCTGGGCAGATTGTTTGTTTCTTTAATGCTCCATTTTTAGTTGGTTTTTTTTGTTTGTTTTTTAATAGAGTAGGAAAGAGCTAATAGTTTTTTTTTCTGTTTTAATACATTTTTATTAAAAAAGAAATCCATGTTGCAAAAAAAGAAAATGACTGAATGAATGGAATTGAAGAACTTGACATTGACAAAGGGTACAATTACAGGCCAGAGGCGTTACTATCCAGAAACAGATTGTGAATGTGATATAAAACCTAAAAGCAAGCACAAAAAAAGAAACGGGTTTGTTCGGCCAAATACAAACATGGGATGGCGGATGTGGCTGGTATAACCACATATGGGCATAGCACATGGCTGAATCACCCGTGCATATGTGCATCAACGTTCCAACTCTGCTGGGGTAACCAAACTGCCAAGTCAATACTATGATGAAAAATACAAATGAAGAGATTATAAGCCATAGGATAAGCGAATAGGAAATAATCGATGCAGAATAGGGAAAGGGTAGGGTCAAGGATAGAGTGGTGTACGAAAGGAAAGGGACCCCAGGATGAGAAAAGACCCAGAATTCTTGCAATTTCCATAAAATATCAAAAAGCAGGTGGATGTTATTTTGGCAATTGGGAATGATCGAAATCTTTGGGAGATACTGGCTTATCCAGGTTACCCCAAGTTTTTTTTTTTTGTTTTTTTTTTAAGTGTGTCCCCATAGTCCCCCAGTATGGCTGACAATTTTTTTATTGGTTAGAGTTAATTTTTTTTTTTTTTGGCAGGTTTTCATTTCCGCCTTTTGACTCCATTGGGATTCTTTTCCCTCATTTTCTGTTAGACCCCCGTATAGGAAATGGAAGAGTGTGTGGCTGTCAGCACAGGAGGGAACAGCCAATAAAAACATTTTCAAAACCCTTCGCCACTCTACTACCCTGTTTCCCCAAAAATAAGACCTAGCGTGATTGTCGGTGATGGCTGCAATATAAGCCCTACCCCCTAAATAAGCCCTAGTTAAAGTCCTTGTAGGTCTTATTTTCAGGGTAGGGCTTATTTTCAGGGAAACAGGGTAGGGCTTATTTGGGGGGTAGGGCTTATATTGCAGCCAAGACCGACAATCACGCTAGGTCTTATTTTCGGGGAAACAGGGTAGAAGCATGTCCATATCCTCATTGGTAAGCATCCTACTGACTTCCTGTTTCGACAGGAATTGAGGGGAATTCTCCCCATTAGAAACCACAGGTGGCAATAGAACCTGACAGATGCTTTGACCATTCTTCACTCTATCCAAAGTCAACAAAAAATTTGGACTTGGAGATTTAAGTCAATAAATCCTACTGGCACACTGAGCGACAAAAAAAATCTAAATTTCTTTAGTCTACTCGAACTGTACACTCATATATAGGAGGTGTTAGGAGAAGTGTGGATACAATCCGTGGTCAGAGGAAGGGCAAAACCAATTTGGCTTAGTGGGGGATTGGGGGTCCATGCTGAACCCCACTACTGTTGTCTGTCCTAGATCAGTGGAAAAATGTTGAACTTTCCTTACAACTAGGGCTGTATTAAAATGTCAAACTGCCCTGAATGGTGACACCCCTTTGTAAAAGTTCTGCCTCTTGCGTTATGTGATCACTTACCATTTAATGGTACAGACTAACAAACAAGAAAGAAGACCTGGTTTCTTGAACTGCAGTCTTCCGACTCCTCTTAACATTCCTTGTACAACTAAGTGATCACAAGAGACTGAGGAAATGTTTTCTCCTGCCTGCAGCAGACTAATGACATTGCTTCAGCCTAGGCAAAGTCACTGATCTGGAGCTGAAAAATTATTCTGTTGCTTTAAATTGAGAAGTGTGAGGAATTTAGTCATATAGACTTGGGACTTACTGGGAGGTCCACTTTAAGGTCCAATTTTTTCCCAACAAGAAGTATTTTTCGATTAGTAGAGGGTCTTTGAAAAAACTCTTCTTAAGACCCTTCCTATGAAAAAAATTGAAAACCTAGTACTATACTGGTACCCTTTAGATTTAACTTAAACCATGAGCTATATGGTGTATGACTATAAACCCACAATCTACTTTGTGGGTGTTGTAAGGTGAGGTGTGGACCTGGGAGTGGAGTCGTTTTCACTTGCAAAGTTCTAAAAAAAGCCTATGGGCTCCAGGACCCAGAATAGAACTTAGGATCTTTCCTATGAAAACATCAAAAACTTAGTACTAAACTGATACCCTTTTAGATTTAATATAAACCATGAGATTCACTCCATTACCAAAAGTATTGGGATGCTTGCCTTTACACGCACGTGCACTTTAGTGGCATCCCAGTCTTAGTCCGTAGGGTTCAATATTGAGTTGGACAACCCTTTGCAGCTATAACAGCTTCAACTCTTCTGGGAAGGCCGTCCACAAGGTTTAGGAGTGTGTCTATGGGAATGTTTGACCATTCTTCCAGAAGCGCATTTGTGAGGTCAGGCACTGATGTGGACGAGAAGGCCTAGCTTGCAGCCTCAAGCTCTAATTCATCCCAAAATTGTTGTATCGGGTTGAGGTGAGGTGAGGCTTGAGGCAGGCCAGTCAAGTTCCTCCACCCCTAACTCGCTCATCCATATCTTTATGGACCTTGCTTTGTGCACTGGTCAGTCATGTTGGAACCGGAAGGGGGGCGATCCCCAAACTGTTCCCACAAATATGGGAGCATGAAATTGTCCAAAATGTCTTGGTATGCTGACGTCTTAAGAGTTCCCTTCAGTGGAACTAAGGATCCAAGCCCAACTCCTGAAAAACAACCCCACATCATAATCATCCCTCCACCATTTGAACCAGTGCACAAAGCAAGGTCCATAAAGACATGGATGAGCGAGTTTGGGGTGGAGGAACTTGACTGGCCTGCACAGAGTGCTGACCTCAACCTGATAGAACACCTTTGGGGTGAATTAGACAGACTGTGAGCCTGGCCTTCTCGTCCACATCAGAGCCTGACCTCACAAATGCGCTTCTGGAAGAATGGTCATACATTCCCATAGACACACTCCTAAACCTTGTGGACAGCCTTCCCAGAAGACAGTGGTTCTCAACCATCCTAGTGTCGTGACCCCTTGATAAAATTCCCCCAAGTTGTGGGGACCCCTAACAGTAAAATTATTTTCATAGTGTGGGTTGTCGGCACCCAAGGCAAGACAAGTAATTTGCGCCCCTAACCCATAGATATTTAGTGCGCCCTGAGTCCCTTCCACTCGTACAGTATTAAAACCCCTTATGGTACATTTTAGGATGTACTACTCTCTCTTTGTTCTCCTTTCTTTCCCTTTTATCTCTTTCTATCCCAATTTCTATATTTTTTTTTTACCCTTCCCCTCTCTCTAGCTGTCATTCTTGTTCTCTTATTCTTTCTCTCCCTTTTCTTTGTTCCTCCCCCTCTTTTCCTCTCCCTTCCATGTATTCTCTATTTTTATTCCTTCTCTTACTCCTTGGTGGGGGGAATGGGATGAGTGGCAGTGCTGGGGGGAGTTGGGATCAGCCAACTTAGGTGCTCTTGATCAAGGTCATCTGTTGATCTGAGAACTGTAGTGGGGACTTTTTAATGGCAACTATAATCACAGGTAGTGTTACTCGCTGTGTCTCCGACTTTGTGGTTACTCGCAGCAGTGACACCTATGCCGAAATCAGGAGACAGGGTCTCCTCCAGCCTCTCCCACTTCACATTCCTCCCCAGTCAGCTGACCTTTAGTCTCTGCCCCCCAGCTATGCTGTGAACTGAATGGGCGGCTGCGAAGAGGCTCATTGGGCAGCAACAGGCTCCAGGAACCGCCCAGCTGTGCTGCCACAAAAGGGCTGGGAGAGCGGTGCGGGATTCAGGAACAGCCCAGGATTCGGTGACCCCTGGCAAATCGTCATCTGACCCCCGGGGGGTCCCGACCCCCAGGTTGAGAACCACTGCCATAGGAGTTGAAGGCGTTATAACTGCAAAGGGTGGGCCAACTCAATATTGAACCCTATGGACTAAGACTGGGATGCCATTTAAAGTTCATGTGTGTGTAAAGGCAGGCGTCCCAATACTTGTGGTAATATCGTGTACATGGTGTTTGAATGTAAACCTACAATCTATTTTGTGAGTGTGGTAAGGTGAGGCGTGGACCTGGGAATGGAGGCTTGTTAACACGCAAAGCTATAAAAAGACTTCTGGGACCCAGAATAGAACCTAAGATAGAACTTGGGATCCTTCCGAAGACCCTTCCTACGAAAAAATCAAAAACATAGTACTATACTGGTACCATTTAGATTTAACATAAACCATGAGATATATGGTGTATGTACTGTATGTAGACCTACAATCTATTTGTGGGTGTGGTAAGGTATGGTGGGGACATAGGAATGAAGGCTTGTTCACATGCAATGCTCTAAAAAGCTTCTGGGCTCCAGGACTCAGAATAGAACTTAGGATCCTTCCTATTAAATAATTTAAAACGTAGTACTAAACTGATATCCTTTAGATTTAACGCAGGTCATGAGATATATGGTATATGTATGTATGTATGTAAACCCACAATCTATTTTTCTTTATAATTGGCATTATGCCTCACTGTATACAGTTTTTTTTTTTGTTTTGTGAATGATTACCATTGGTAATCATTGGTAATGATTAAACACAAGATGTATGTGTGAAACGCGTCTACGTGACCACAGTGACCACAGTTTGGTGTCTTTGGTGTTTGCCTTTTATTTTGTTTCACAAAGATAACACCAAAGACACTAAACTGTGGTCACGTAGACGCGTTTCACACATACATCTTGTACTTAATCATTACCAATGATTACCAATGGTAATGATTCACAAAACAAAAAAAACTATCATTACCATTGGTAATCATTGGTAATGATTAAGCACAAGATGTATGTGTGAAGCGCATCTAGGTGACCACAGTTTGGTGTCTTTGGTGTTATCTTTGTGAAACAAAATAAAAGGCAAAGACACCAAACTGTGGTCACCTAGATGCGCTTCACACATACATCTTGTGCTTAATCATTAATGATTAAGCACAGGATGTATGTGTGAAACGCATCTAGGTGACCAGTGTTTGGTGTCTTTGGTGTTTTGTGAAACAAAATAAAAGGCAATCAGAAGTTTCGGAAGTGCAGCCATTTCTTACTTCTTTCCAAGTTTCCCACGAGGTGGGCCGGGCTAGCACTCTGCAAGATACTCCAATCAGCCTTATCTCTATACACCTTGAGCAGCGGTTCTTTTTCTTGTATACAAGCTCCTTTAGTTGGCTGGTGGCTTGCTATCTGGTGGACCTGATAGACCAACCAAAAGAAGGAGTTCCACAGCAGGAAGACGGCGCTGCTACTAATTGCAAGCCAGTGCCTTGCCACCAAAACTGGACAGTTGCAATCTGATTAAACCGCATGATTTGGCTATGGTTAATACACCTTCCTTTATTTTTACAGTTGAGGCCGATTGCTTCAGGAATAGGCTGCCTTCCCAGTTAGACCCGTCTGTTCCCTTCAAGCCCCTTGTAATGGGCAGCCCAGGTCTCTGTGCTTTCCCTTTAAATGATAAGTGTGATGACGAGCCGCGCTTTGTATGACTCTGACAGCCGGAGATGTCCTTTATTCCCCTCAAGGACACGCGAGGAGCACTGCAGATATGCTGGATCGGCTGGTCTTTTGTGGCGTTATGCCTTTTATAAATATCTTGCCACATGTCTCTCTTGATTACTGTGCAGATTTTCTATAACTCTGCCATGGCACATGTTCTGGCGTATTTAGGTATGTTTCACAGAATGGAAAAAAAAAGGATTGCTGTCAAATGGAAGTCTTTGTGCTCGTCTTGTGCCCCGTTAAGAAGCAATCTGTGAAAAGAAGATATACAGTGTGTGTGTGTATATTTTTGTATGGAAGTGTATATAATATACAGTTAAACCTTGGTTTGAGAACGTTTTGCAAGACAAGCAACATTTTTTAATAAAATTTGACTTGATATATTATTATTATTATACAGGATTTATATAGCGCCGACAGTTAACGCAGCGCTTTACAACATTAGGGCAGACAGTAAACTTACAATACAATTCAATACAGGGGGGAATCAGAGGGCCCTGCTCGTTAGAGCTTTACAATCTAGGAATATACAAGCGATGTCTTGATATACAAGTAACAACTAAGTATAAAAGAGAAGAGAGGCACCTCTAAGTGTAGCAATATGTTTCCATTTAATGAAGGTACAACAGTTAGCAAGATGTTGCTACACTTAGAGGCGCCTCTCTTCTCTTTTATACTCTGGAGCTCCTGCTGGATTTTGCTTCTAATCCCCTTGTGGAGGCTTCCATTTGTGGATGGACATTTTATGGTTACTCAACCTGGTCACAGTGCTATCGTTTTTTTATATGGACTATAAACTGAAGGACCTATGAATAAATGGTTGTGGAACGAATCATCTGAGTTTCCATTATTTCTTATGGGGAAATTCGCTTTGATATACAAGTGCTTTGGATTTCAAGCAGGTTTCTGGAACGAAGTATGCTCGCAATCCAAGATTTTACTGTATATATATTTTTTATTTATTTATTTATTTAAAAAAAGAAAATCTCAACTATTAAACCATGCATGAGCTAGGGATACCCAGAAACGGTCCAAACAGGTTTGTCCAACACAAACACAGTTCGGTACGGGAAGGATTTGTACAGCATGTCCATAGCCTAAAAAACAAAAAGTCTGCTTTGCCGATTTCAGGTCAGTTCTTAAGAGTGCCCCCTAATGGATCACCCAAAACAAACAGGCAGCACTTGTACCTTTTTAGTGTTCTTCGGCACTGTCTTTTCTCCCAGCAGCAGGCTCCCACAGCAAAGGGAGTCCTGGGCATCAATTAGCTCACATACAGTGTATCCAGAAAGTATGGGCGGCACAGTGGTGTAGTGGGTAGCACTCTCGCCTAGCAGTAAATGGGGTCACTGGTTTAAATCCCAACCACGACACTACCTGCCTGGATTTTGCATGTTCTCCCTGTGCCTGCGTGGGTTTCCTCCGGGTACTCCGGTTTCCTCCCACACTCCAAAGACATGCTGGTAGGTTAATTGGCTTCTGTCCAAAATTGGCCCTAGTACATGAATGTGAGTTGGGGACCTTGGATTGTGGGATCTTTGAGGGTAGGGACCGATGTGAGTGTGCGATGTATATGTAGACTAGTCAGGATCGGGGGAAAGATGAATGCAGCAAAGTACAGAAACGTTCATGATGAAAACCTGCTCTAGAGCTCTCTGAACCTCAGACTGGGGCGAAGGTTTATCTTCCAACAGGACAACAATCCGAAGTACACAGTCAAGATAACAAAGGAGTGGCTATGGGACAACTCTGTGAATGTCCTTGAGTGGTCCAGCAAGAGCCCAGACTTGAACCCGACTGAACATCTCTGACACTCCCCATCCAACCTGACGGAGCTTTAAAGGTCCTGCAAAAAAGAATGGGAGAAACTGCCCAAAAATTGGTGTGCCAAGCTTGTAGCATCATACTCAAAAAGACACGAGCGCAGCGTACAATTGACGGCGCTATATTGGTACCTTAAATAAAATAATTATATATTAGATGAGCATCTTAATGAGACACAATGTACAGGGATAGGGACAATTGTAGACACTCACTTAGGTTGAACTGAATGGACTGGTGTCTTTATTCAACTAACTATGTAACTATATATTCACAGCGCTCTACTTTTTCCACATTTTCTTATGTTACAGCCTTCTTCCAAAATGGATTAAATTCATTATTTTCCTCAAAATTCTACAAACAATACCCCATAATGACAACATGAAAGACGTTTATTCGAATTCTTTGCAAATTTTTTAAATATAAAAAGCGACAAAAAATCCCATAAGTATTCCCAGCCTTTGCTCAATACTTTTGTTGAAGTACCAATTACAGCCTCAAGTCTTTTTGAGTATGATGCTACAAGCTTGGCACACCAATTTTTGGGCAGTTTCTCCCATTCTTTTTTGTAGGACCTCTCAAGCTCTGTCAAGTTGGATGGGGAGTGTTGGAGATGTTCAATCGGGTTCAAGTCTGGGCTCAGGCTGGACCACTCAAGAGTACACAGAGTTGTCCCATAGCCACTACTTTGTTATCTTGACTGCGTGCTTCGGATCGTTGTCCTGTTGGAAGACAAACCTTCGCCCCAGTCTGAGGTCCAGAGCGCTCTAGAGCAGGTTTTCATCATGAACTTTTCTGTACTTTGCTGCATTCATCTTTCCCTTAATCCTGACTAGTCTCCCAGTTCCTGCCACTGAAAAACATCCCCACAGCATGATGCTGCAGCCACCATGCTTCACTATAGGGATGGTATTGGCCAGGTAATGCCTGGTTTGACTGTAGGGATGGTATTGGCAAAGTAGTGCCAGGTAGTGCCTGGTTTCTTCCAGACATAACGCTTGTCATTCAGGCCAAAGAGGTCAATCTTTCATTAGACTAGAGAATTCTGTTTCTCATGATCTGAAAGTCCTTCAGGTGTCTTTTGGCCACCTCAGACGGGCTGTCATTTGCCTTTTACTGAGGAGTGGCTTGCGTCTTGCCACTCTACCATACAGGCCTGATTGGTGAAGTGCTGCTGAGATGGTTGTTCTTCTGGAAGTTTCCCCTCTCCCCACAGAGAAAGCCTGGAGCTCTATCAGAGTGACCATCGGGTTCCTGGTCACCTCCCTGACTAAGGCCCTTCTGCCCTGGTCGCTCAGATTGGCTGGGTGGCCCGCTCTAAGAAGACTGCCAGACCATTCAGGAGGAGCAGCTCGACTTGCGCATGCACAATGGACAGCTGGCTGTGAAGCCGCAAGCTATCACAGCCGGGTGCCCATAGTTGAGATGCCGGGGAGAGAAGGGATGGCTCGGGTAAGCACATCGTTGGATTGTGGGACAGGTGAGTGTGTGTTTATTAAAAGTCAGCAGCTACAGAGCTCCTCTTTTAAGGCCAAAAAAATCAAAAAGTTTGTATGTGTGAGAGCCGTACTGTGCTTTGTGAATGGTCCCACAGCCTTCTGGGTCCTGTGACGTGTCCCAAAAGGTTGCAGGCAAGGAGAACTTCTGGTGGATCCACTGCAATGATACAACTAGAAGCGGGAACGGGTACCTGTCAAAACCAGGTACCTGCTGCCCTACCACCCCCCCAAAAAAAGTTCCAAAAATGGGAGTGGAGGAGGGGAAGGCATGAAGCCGAACTTTCCCTTTAGGGTGAATTTTTGCTTTAAACTGAAGATGATAAATACGGTAGTTGGTTCCAAAATTACTTACATACCTCACATTCTTTTCTTTTGGTGCCCTGTACAAAGAACCTGCTTTGCAACGTGCTTTTTTGGATATGGCGTATGTCATTTTTGTTCGATCTGGGGCATTGGCTGCCCATTTAAAATCAGCCCAGTGGTTGGCCAAAGTGATATCCAAAAAAGCAAAAGGCTGGACTCTACCTCCTGGCTGTGTAATGAGGGTGACCGGTGCTCTGGCTGGGGTCTTTAATCATTACAGAGACAAATCCTCCACAATTAGAAAGCTGGCAATGGGCTGGCCCATTGTATAGTCTGGATCATGTGAGGCAATAAAGATGTCCACCATAGAAGCCATGTCTACCATACCATCGTACTGGGTTGCTGGCTTTCTAATTGCTGAAGGTTGGCCAAAGGTTCTTTTTGAGGCCTTTGGAGAGGTCGTTGGCTAAAATTTAGGGCATTTAAAAAAAAAAGAATCTTATTACCAGAATTTATGAGCAAATGTTTTTTCCTTTATTCCGTTGAGTTTAGTAGGTGGCCAGAGTTCAGTTTTCTTCCCGCAAGTTTTCAGGCCGCAGTAAATAATTGTTCACAGTTAGTGATTCTGTCTCTTTCTTGTCAGGAGCTGCTCTACCTCCAGCGATCTCCCTCTGCATTCCATTAGAGATTCTCTTGGTAAAAGTTCTGTCTCTGTCCTTCTACAGAACATGAAATAGACATGCGGTGAACTGTTCCCTGTCTTCCAGACGCAGCTGTTTCATCTCCACTCCCCATGTCATATTTTTGTTCCCCCTCTTCTCTGTTCTTCCCTCCCTTTACACTTCTTATTATTTGTATCCCCCTCTTCAGCAGCTTTTATCCCTTTGTTCGTTGCCTACCCCTCTGGCTTTAGGGGGATGCTGCTGGATATGATTTTCCCTGGACATGTTGGATGGCGTGAAGGTCTTTTGATGGAAAGAAGTTAAGTGTAAACGCTGCCAGCCATAATGTGCGGTTACAGATCCACCATGCATTATTGATGCTGCTTTTTAGCAGTGAAACATCTCTCTTTACCGGCTCCTCGCAGAGCGAACAGCGGGGAGCCTGGGCTCTCATCGCACTCAGCGATCTCGCGTAGCCATGCAATCGCCTCTGGAGCCGTTTTGGGAAGACTCTTTACTTTAGTGGTTAAAGAGGTTGGTTAGCATTTAATTTAGCAGAAAGTGGGAGGGTAACGAGACTCCAGCAAACGGCACACTTCGCAGTCTTTTGACCTTTGGTTCAAGTCTTAAAGTGGGCCCATGCCATCCACCTGCGTCTGGGTTATTTGTGTCCCCCAACCTCTCCATCCCCAAATGTCATGAAAAATAGCTAGACGGAAAATGCGTCATCTTGGATCTTGAAAGCCATTAGCTTATGCCGGTCATGTGACCAATGCCAAGGCATTAGTCATGTGGTGCTGGCAGAAGGAGGCTTTCAATTCAGACAGGGCTGGCTAATCAATAGCTCAAAATAAAACAAGATCTCCCCCATTCTTTCCACACTGAAGCAAGAAAAGCTTTTACGAAGTTAAAGTTTGTAAGATAAAGGTAAGTATCTGACAGCTTACGTTTTTCATGACCACCGGGGAGCATCAATACAAAATGTAGATTTCTACTTTAGGCTGTCTATACATACAGGAATCTGGTTGCTTAGAAATGATCAAACTACATAACCCCCCTCGTCCGGAATGTTGCATGCCCCTCCAGCAATATAGAGAAATCGTTTGATTTCAGTATCTACAAAAAAATAAAAGATTTACCAGATAGGCAAAAGTGTTTATAACTACTAAAAAAATGTTTCTTTTTTTTACATTTTGAAGGGGGGGGGGGGGAGGGGGGTTGTGAAAACTATTTTTGGAGAACCAGTCAAGATTGGTGGAGAATTTTTTTTAAGCTTAATAATATATATATATAATTTATTTTTATTTTTTTTAATTTGTATTTAAATTTATTTTTGAAATGATTATAATTGTCCAGGCCTGCTAATGGATATATAGAGCTCATAGACTAATGCTAGCTGCTATGTGACTTTATCTGACGCTGTTGTGCATATTTGAGAGCTGTTAGGCAGCATGTGGTGTCTGCAAAATAAAGAAGTTGACCAGCTACCTGAGCTCAGCTCTGACTCCCAGCTCAAGAACCACTGTGACATTGTAGATCAGGGGTCTCTCTTCAAACAAAGGGTCAGTTTAATGTCCTTCAGACTTTGGGGGGGGGGGGGGGGCGCGGACTGTGGCCATTGGGAGTATAAAATGTCCCAGCATTACTGGGAGTGAACAATCTTCCATCATTGGTGTCAGTGGGAGAAATTGTGCCCCATCATTTGTGTCATTGGAAGGAATTGTGTCCCTTTGTTGGTGTAATTGGGAGGAATTGTGTCCTTCATTGGTGTCATTGGGAGGAATTGTGCCCCATCATTGGTATCATCGAGAGGAACTGTGCCCCATCGTTGGTGTCATTGGAAGAAATTGTGTCCCATTGTTGGTGTCATTAGGAGGGATTTGCCCCATTGTTGGTGTCATTGGGAGGAATTGTGCCCCTTCGTTACTGTCATTGGGTGGAATTGTGCCCCATCGTTGATGTCATTGATCGGAATTGTGCCTCATTGTGATTGTCATTGGGAGGAATTGTGCCACATCATTGATATCATCTGGAGGAACTGTCACCGTCGTTGGTGTCATTGGAAGAAATTGTGCCCTATTATTGGTGTTATTGGGAGGAATTGTGCCCCATCGTTGATGTCATTGGGAGGAATTGTGTCCTTCATTGGTGTCATTGGGAGGAATTGTGTCCCATCGTTGGTATCAGGAGGAATTGTGCCCCATCGTTGATGTCATTGATAGGAATTGCGCCCCATCATTGATGTCATTGATAGGAATTGTGTCCCATCATTGATGTCATTGATAGGAATTGTGTCCCATCATTGATGTCATTGATAGGAATTGTGTCCCATCATTGATGTCATTGATAGGAATTGTGTCCCATCATTGATGTCATTGATAGGAATTGTGTCCCATCATTGATGTCATTGATAGGAATTGCGCCCCATCATTGATGTCATTGATAGGAATTGTGTCCCATCATTGATGTCATTGATAGGAATTGTGTCCCATCATTGGTGTCAGAGAATAAAATAGTGCTCCAAGGGCCAGATAAAAGCAAGCAAAGGGCCACAGTTTGGAGACCATTCAGATAATCTGAATAAGGGGCAAATAATTCATAAGCAAGCCATAGTACTTTTCATCTTAAGACCTTCATACACCTGCAGAAGCCAAATAAAGCACTCTTTATTTAGTGTAGCCCCCTTTCCCCAGTCCTAATTCTCTCTATTTTTTAAAAAAAAAAAAGAGAGAGAAGAAAAACATCTGTCAGGGACAAAAGTGAATTTACTTGCCTTCTCTCTGGCTTGCGTACTACACTGGGTGATATCACCATCTTGCCAACTAGATCTTGGGAAAAGCCAAGTAGCCCAAATCATACAATATGATGCTAAACCACAGTGCAGTAACATTTTGGACTACTCAAGAGCTGTCGGATGGACGGTAACATAACCGTTGCAATAGGTTTTTGGGTGGGGGGGTTGGAGAGGCACAATAAGTGGACCTTGCATTTTTAGTGCAAGGTCCTCTTTAAAGCAGGCTTGTCCTTTGCCCATTCTCTGCAGCTCCAATGCTGGGAGTTGAAGGAAATACTTGGCACCTTCAAGTATGGAGGAGCGTGCGACTCTGTGACCTCACTGGACCAAGTAGCGTTGTAAGCTATGACTTCAGAGACTCATAGTTGACATCGAGGTTTGCTTTCCTTCCTGGTGGGAGGGCATAAGGAAGTTAAGTATATGCATCTGGGGAGCGAGGTTGATTGAAATGCTAATTGCACAGATACTTAACAGCCTTTGCCAAACTTTAAGAGATATGGATTCATTAGGATATATACAGTATCTGCATTCCAACTCAAACACTGATTATAACTGGTTGAAGTATCTGTGGACTCATTATTGAACAGCACTTCTATGGATCCCTCACCCTACCCATCACCTCCCTCTCGTGTTTCCAGGCTCTGTCTCTTCCTGCCCCTTATCACCTTCTCTTACCTTAAGCAGCGAACTGCTCCCCTCTGTAGGGAGGTTTATTATCCACACCGTGCCAACTTACTGGAAATCTACAATCACAGAAGACCTCATAACTCCATTACTTAAACTAGACTTCAGACTTTCATCTCAAGATAAGGAATAAGGACTCGGCCAATATCTCACTCCAGGTTTATTAATTTTCTATTTTATTACGTCTTATATTTACACTGACTGTGACTTTTCTTGGGGGAGTCATTCTCGGAGACTCGGTCTCCTGAGTACCAGAGGCTGAACTGTAGATTTCATTTCTCTGTGACAGTGTCGATATTCCTTCATTTCTTGTTACCCCATGTAAAAAAAAAAACAATGATATTAAAGTATATGTACCTGTGGAGGTCTTCATTGATGTAGACCTGGGCAAAGTGCAGATTTACTTTAGTTGAACTCCAAAATTTTATCGGGACTGTGGTCAGATGGGCACCTTGTACTTTATTTGGTGGCAATGCCCCAAAATATGCCAATTCTGTATCAGAATTTTTACCTTGATCTATTCTTTGACTATTGTCAACATACTGAGTCTCCAGAATCTGCCTTATTTCACAAACTTGATAGAGAACTCCTATAGTGATTGATGTTCTTCGTATAATCTTGACCTTCCAGAATTGGAAACAGTTGACCTTGTCCATTGACTTGGATTATGGTAATTGACCAACTGACACTTATGCTTAAAGGAGAAGGTCTGCTTTTCCTCCTACCCCCTTCCTCTCCAATATTTGGAATTTTTCTTTGGGGGGTAGCTGGTACCTGATCTTGACAGGTACCCGCTCCAACTTCTGGTCAGATTGCCTTAGTTATGACGTTTGACCCCACTCCTTCCCCCGCAGTCTATTGGGACATGTCACCGCTCCCAGGAGACTGTGGGACTGATAGGTGTGTACAGCAATAGGCTGTGCACACCTATGTGCGGGACTGAAGGGTGGGGAGGGTGTATGGTGCTAATTCCCCTTTCCATTTTTCTGTGAACAGATGAACTTACACATAGCTAGACAAAAGAACTTGGATAAAACGAGAGACCCGTGGATACAATACTCGTCCATGGAATTATGAGATCTGTGGGAATGACCCTCTTTTTCTTCCCCCTCTTTTTCCTCCCCCTCTTTTTCTTCCCCCTTCTCTTTCTTCCCCCTCTTTTTCCTCCCCCTCTTTTTCTTCCCCCTTCTCTTTCTTCCCCCTCTTTTTCCTCCCCTTCTCTTTCTTCCCCCTCTTTTTCCTCCCCTTTTCTTTCTTCCCCCTCTTTTTCCTCCCCTTCTCTTTCTTCCCCCTCTTTTTCCTCCCCTTCTCTTTCTTCCCCCTCTTTTTCTCCTATATTCCCCCCCCCCCCTTTTTTTTGGTCTTTTTCTCTTTCCTGCGGAGACTATGCCTATTGGTGCATGTCTCCTGGTTTTCCTCCCCTCTTTCTTTTGTGTAATCATAATTGGAAGATAGAATGACATATCAGTCTATGTCTACAGTCTTGTTTTGGATATTGAAACGGCAAGTTTTATTCTGTAAATTGTTTGGAGCCATCGTTATTCTTTGCTAGTTCAAAAGAATAGGCGACATGTTAGACACTCATGTCGAAGCTGAATCTTGCTGTTAGAGATGTATTTTTGAGACATGCAAATGATGTTTGAAACTCTTGCAAACAACTCCAATAAGCAGATTGAGGTATAAAGATGAACTCCAGGCAAGTATAAGAAATCACTATTTAATGTAGTTATGCATTTATGAACAACCCTAAAGATGGATTATCCCCCCCCCCCCCCCCAAAAAAAAATGTATTGAATTGTGGCTTGGAAGTTCCTCGATGTAATGGCTGCATTAGTTTTCATTGTTCATGTTTTTCCCCTTTTCACCTATTGAAGACTGCACTGCGTTACCTTAACTGACAATTGCGTGATTGTGCGACGCTGTACCCAAATAAAATTAATGCCTTTTTTTCCCACAAATAGAGCTTTCTTTTGGTGGTATTTGATCACCTCTGCGGTTTTTATTTTTTGTGCTATAAACAAAAAAAAGACCAACATTTTTTTTTTTTTTTTTAAACTCATATTTTTTACTTTCTGATATAAAACACATTCAAGAAAAAAATGTAAATCTAATTTCTTCATCAATTTAGGCCAATATGTATTCTGCTACATATTTTTGGTGAAAAAAAAATAAACAATAAGCGTATATTGATTGGTTTGCGCAAAAGTTATAGCGTCTACAAACTATGGAATAGATTTATGGACTTTTTCTTTTTAATCTGTTTACTAGTAATGGCAGTGATCAGCGATTTTTTTATTTTTTTATTTTTTTAGCAGGACTGTGACATTGCGGCGGACAAATCTGACACTAATTGACACTTCTTGGGGACCAGTGACACCAATATACTTAACATCAGGGGCGATCAAAGTGTTAAATGTGTTCCCTGGGAGTGCTTGCTTACTGTGTGGGGGATGGTTGCACTGCAAGAAGACAGAGATCCGTGTTCCTGCTTAGCAGAAACACAAGATCCTTATCTTCCTTACTAGCAGAACGGCGATTTGCCTTGTTTACATACCGCCGTTCTGCCTCTTTCTAAACGATCGCCGGGCACCCGGCGAACATCGGGCCCGCTGGCCTTGCTGAATGGCTCCCGATGTGTCCAATCACAGCGGGAGTGGGTCTCTGGCTGCGCACCCCCCAGACCCGAAAGAAAGAAAAAAAGATTTTGCGCTTAAGGGGTGCCCTGTCGCAGTGTATGTACGAGGGGCGTTCCTTAAGTGGTTAACAGAAGTCCAATGCATGTCTTGTTGAAGTCGCCCCAAAGTAGGGCAGGAAACTTTTTCTTGAGTCGCATAATTGGGACCATAGGTGTGCGCAGCCTATTGCATTAGGGTGTGCACCCCAAAGCTCAAACACAGTTTGTGAATGAACACAGTGAGTGTGTGAGTGTGTTCATTTACAAAAGGAAGGGGCTGGCTAATGACATATTGACTAGCCCTTTTCCCCACTATCCATTCTGAAACATCCCCCCTCCTGCAGCAGCTGAGGGGAGAGGAGAGAAGAGGAGGAAAGCCAGCAGCGCTGCGAGGGGGAATAAAAAATGAAATAATAAAAGACTGGTTTGATTTAGGTCCGGGTTAGTGTTTGGGTCAGGGTCTAAAGTCATGGGCAGTATATTTTGGGAGGAATTTTTTTTTTAAAAAAGCATTTTTTAAATTAGTATAAGCATCAGTGTGTTTTAGGTAGGATAAAAAAAAGCAAAATGTGCACTATTTGTTTCTGGGCTGTACTACAGGTACATACAACAACTAACATACCCTATATTACCAAAAGTATTGAGACGCCTGCCTTTACACGCACATGAACTTTAATGACATCCCAGTCTTAGTCCGTAGGGTTCAATATTGAGTTGGCCCACCCTTTGCAGCTATAACAGCTTCAACTCTTCTGGGAAGTCTGTCCACAAGGGTTAGGAGTGTGTCTATGGGAATGTTTGACCATTCTTCCAGAAGCACTTTTGTGAGGTCAGGCACTGATGTTGGACGAGAAAGGCCTGGTTTACAGTCTCCGCTCTAATTCATCCTAAAGGTGTTCTATCGGGTTGAGGTCAGGACTTTGTGCAGGCCAGCCAAGTTCCTCCACCTCAAACTCGCTCATCTGTGTCTTTATGGACCTTGCTTTGTGAACTGGTGCGCAGTCATTTTGGAACAGGAAGGGTCTATCCCCAAACTGTTCCCACAAAGTTGGGAGCATGAAGTTGTCCAAAATGTCTTGGTATGCTGATGCCTTTAGGAGTTCCCTTCACTGGAACTAAGGTAACAAGTCCAACCCCTGAAGAACAACCTCAAACCATAATCCCCCCCTCCACCAAATGATTTGGATCAGTAAAGAAAGCAAGGTCCATAAAGACATGGATGAGCGAGTTTGGGGTGGAGGAACTTGACTATATTTAAAATACATTTTAAATATTTTTAGACAGGTACAAATGTAATTTTATTAAATTGTAATTTTTTTCAATTTGCTTGTAGTCTTTTTTTTATTATTTTACTTCCATAAAATATCTTTCTTAATGAATGGCAAGTGTTTTCTGATGGGGAGATGATGCCCTTTATTTATTTATTTTTTTTAAATTTTTTTTTTGTATTTAGCTATTCCGATGGAAAAGCCACTTTAAAAATAAATTTTAATATATTCAGACAGGTCAGACAGGTATAAGCTTAATTAATAAATTATAATTGGAGTTTTTTTTCCATTTTCTTTTCTTATTTTTCTTCCATAAAATATCTTTCTCAATGAATGCAAAGTGTTTTCTGAAATGACTAGGTGGGGAAAATCTGCTTTTAAAATAAATTTAAATAAATTCAGATTGATCTAAATTTAATTAGAAATAAATTATAATTAGAGTTTTTTTTCTTCATTTACTTGCAGTATTCTTTTATTATTTTGCTTCCATAAAATATCTTTATAACCACCATGTCAATTACCCAGGAGTGGTCAGTTAATGCTGCTGCCCTGTGCAGAACAAGGAAATGGCAATGGAAGACGTGCAGCAGGCAAAGCACTTGAAACTCTCCTGAGCCTCTTATACACAATGCTCTAGACGCGTCTGTGCCGGCAATACATTGTGATTACAGAGCCCGGTGAAGTGTTTCTGGGGTCGGTACGAGGACGCTTGGGAAAATGTGTGTGCAGGCAATAGCGGCGGCATGACCAATTAGAGGCCTATGTCTGTAAACAACCTTGACGGGTGTGCACTTAGTGCTTCGTCTTCCACAGGACTCCTGCTCAAGGTAGATTTAAGAAAGGACTATAGAAAGAACCATCTGGGAAAATCTTGGCCAACACATTAAAATTGGCCTTTAGTTTGCTTAAAGCAGAACTTCGGGCAAAAGGCTAAATGCATAGATGCAATGCATTAATAACAGAGGGTTTACTCGCCAATGGATTTGTATATCTGGCCATCCAGTTTTGAGATCTACACAGCTCTGCTGCACAGCCCACCCCTCCTCTGGCAGGGGAGTAGACCTCATTATTCTCTGCTGTGGTTAAAGTGGTTGTAAACCTTCACATACAGTGGTTTGGCCACTTACAATGATATGAAGGATCTAGAATTTGTATCATAGGTGTATTTTAAATAATAGAGACAGAATGTCAACCAAAAATCCAGAAAGAACACATGATACACATGTTGTTATAAACTGAGTTGCAGTTCAGTGAGTAAAATAAGTATTTGATGCCCTACCAACCAACAATAATTCTGGCTCCCACAGACTGGCTACAGTAGGTGCTCATGTGGTACACAGATTAGTCCTGTCCATTTAAGAAGGTGCCCCTAATGACAACTGGTTATGTGTATAAAAGACACCTGTCCACAGAATCTTTCTTCCATTTATACCTCGCCATCATGGGTAAGACCAAAGAGCTGTCAAAGGATGTCAGGACAAGATTGTCGTCTTGCACTGGAATGGGCTACAAGACCATCAGCAAGATGCTTGGTGAGAAGGAGACAACTGTTGGAGCGATTGTTCGCAAATGGAGGAGATACAAAATAACCATCAATCGCCCTCAGTTTGGAGCTCCATACAAGATCTCGTCTCATGGGGTGAGGATGATCATGAGAAAAGTGCGGGATCAGCCCAGAACTACACGGGAGGAGCTTGTGAATGATCTCAGGGCAGTTGGGACCACATTCACCAAACAAACCATTGGTGACACAATACATCGCCATGGACTGAAATACTGCAGGTCCCCCTCCTCAAGAAGGCACATGTACAGGCCCGTCTGAAGTTTGACAATGAACATCTGATTTAAAGAAGGATTGGGACGGGGCCATGTATTGTAAAATCTTGGATGAGAACCTTCTTCCCTCAGCCAGAACACTGAAGATGGGTCATGGATGGGTCTTCCAGCATGACAATGACCCAAAACATACCACCAAGGCAACAAAGGAGTGGCTCAAGAAGAAGCACATTAGGGTCATGAAGTGGCCTAACCAGTCTCCTCTTACTCCAATAAAAAACGTATGGAGGGAGCTGAAACATCGAGTTGCCAAGCGACCACCAAGAAACCTTAAGGCTTTAGAGAAGATCTGTAAAGAAGAGTGGACCAAAATCCCTCCTGAGATGTGTGCAAACCTGGTCACCAACTACAAGAAACGTCTTACCTCTGTGCTTGCCAACAAGGGTTTCCTCACCAAGTACTAAGTCATGCTTTGCTTGGGGATCAAATACTTATTTTACTCACTGAACTGCAACTCCATTTATAACATTTGTATCTTTTTTTTTTCTTTTTTCTGGATTTTTGGTTGATATTCTGTCTCTATCATTTAAAATACACCTATGATAAAATTATAGACCTTCATTTCTTTGTAAGTGGCCAAACTGACAAAATCTGCAGGGGATCAAATAATTTCCGCACTGGATACTCAATGAAGTGAGCAGCCTCAGATGATACACAGAGATGAAAAAAATCCTCCTACATAAGTTTTACTGCTATGTTTGCAGTCTTCAGCTTTCTACACCCTTTGAAAAGTGCAGATCGTGTTAAAAATCTTTCTTCATCTTTCAGCAGTACAAAGAGGTGGGTGGAGAGACGGCATTTACACTGTGTGAGAGCTGATTGGAGGAAAGGGACACCCCCCCCCCCCCTCCACATAGACAGAGGAATGAAGGAACATGCAGAGCTGTATTCTGAATGGACAAGCTCTCTGCTTATCTCCCTCTAAGCTCCCTCCCCAAAACAAATTTTTTATCTCATGTTATCTCATGTGTTGGAGAAGTTACTCTACTGATAACAGAGGAAAGAAGCACCAGATAGAAACGGCACTCAGAGCTTTGGAGAGAGACACGTAAACAGTACATACCTGTATATATGTGCTTAGTTCAAATTTCATGAATGGGGTTTACAACCACTTTAAGTAATGCTTAAAGTGGAACTGTACCTGGTGGCTCCGCCCTCCAGGCACCACCATTATGGCGCATGTGCAGATATGCCCACAGCTCTGCTCTGCATTTGAGTCCTGTTAAAACCCGCCGGTACATCTGCACATGTGCAGGTTATTTTCCAGCACACGGGCAAAGACCAGGAAGGTTATGAACTCCAATGGTAGCAGTCTTTGCGCGTGCACGGGAAACCCTGCATGTGCGCGGATGGCTGGGGAACCCAACGCATGGACAGATGTGCCACGGTGCTCTCTCAGGACTTGAGCCCTGCAGAACATCTGCGCCGGGGGCAGGGAGAGAAATGTATGTCTAGGCAAGAATTGCAAAATAATTGTAAGGGAGGGAGGAGGCAGGGCAGCCCAACATGCCCTTTAGGGTGAAGGTTAGCTTTGAGGTCCTTTCCCCTCCCTATAGTGGGAAAGTGAAATAAGGAGGAGCAGACTGATGATCTCATCTCTTTGTCATTCTGCTTTCTCCTCCTTTCAGCACTCTTCTTGCACTGCAACTAAACTGCTTTTGCTGCTTCTTCTTTCAGTCTGAGGTCTGCTTTACAGGGACTGCAGGGCTAAAGGTAATGGCAGATCAAATTCAGGTACTTTAAACGGTGTGTGCTTAAATACATTTAATGATATTTTAATGAATACAGAGGCGCATAAATCCTGTGCCTTTATCATCTGCCTGGACTTCCCCTTTAATCCCTCCTAGCATTAACCCCAAGCAGTACTCAGGCTCAGAATTCTATGTAAAAAAAATGTTTATCTTAAACGTTACTGGAGGTGACCATTTTTACATTGTACTCCAAGCCCGAGTAATGCTCAGGATTACACAGAGGAGGCCAGATCTTTAGAATGGTAGAGTGGAGTATTCACTTTTTATGAACCTGGATGTTGTCTGTTTTGAGCACTTCTGGGTTCCTGGCTGTCAGTTTCACACCTTTTACTGCACATTGATGAATGCATGTATAAACGCTACAACTTTAGGAATAGGGGTCAGCCAAGGTGTCTTTGTTTGAAGTCCTTTGGCGATGATGTCGGTTAATAGTAAGGACAGTATGATGGTATAAAAAATAATCACGCCCCTTTTTAAAATAATCACATTTTGTTGCTTTGCAGCATGAAATGAAGACAGACACAGTTTTTGTTTTATCCAGCTGTATCCTCACTGCAACTTATAACATCCAAGTGAAAGATAGAACACCAACACGTCAGGAAAAAATAAAAAAAGTACCGCAATTTTGCCACGATTTGCATTTTTTGTTTAGCTGCACATTCACTGTATGTACCTGGTTGCTAAGGAGGGGGCCGGGAAGCCAGCCCCCACATCCTTAAAACCGATGAGTCATCAGCTATCAGCGCGGTTCCCCGCTGAATGTAAAAAAAAGAATTGCTGGCTTAAAATAATTGTGAAAAAAACAGCGTGGGGTCTTAAAAATGGTGTAGGGTCCCCCCAAAATCCATACCAGACCCTTATCTGAGCATGCAGCCCGGCAGGTCTGGAAAGGGAGGGGGCGAGCGAGCGGCACCCACCCTTCTGAACCATTCCAGGCCGCATGCCCTCAACATGGGGGGTGGGTGCTTTTGGGCAGGGGGGGCTCTGTGCCCCCCCAAAGCACCTTACCCCCATGTTGATTTGGACAAGGGCCTCTTCCTGACAATCCTTGCCCGGTGGTTGTTGGGGTCGGCGGGGGGCTTATCGGAATCTGGAAGCCCCTTTTAACAAGGAGGCCCCCAGATCCTGCCCCCCCATGTGAATGAGTATGGGGTACATTGTACCCCTATCCATTCACCAAAAAAAAGTAGTGTAGTGTGAAAAAAAACAGTAGATAGTTTTTTTGACGTCTTTTATTAAAAATATCTTCTTCCCCGCTTCTTCCTCCGGTCTTTCTCCATCTTCTCCTGCAATCTTCCTCCTCTGGGCTTCTCCTTCTCCCGTTTCTAGTTCCGCTCTTCTTCTTTCTCCTGTCTTCTTTGTCCGGTGTTCTTCTTCCTCTGCCGCCGCCGTCCCTCCTCCGATGCTGCGTCTCGCTGATCTGTCCACGCCAATGTGAAAGCAGTTCTTAGATAATGATGGGGGCATGGTCATGGGATTACGTCATTCGGATGCCCCACCCCCTTGCGACCTCACGGACCCAACATGCCCCGGGTGGTGACGTCACAAGGGGGCGGGTCTTTTCTCAAGAATTTGATGGTATTTTGCCCCATCCATTTTTCTTCTATCCTGACAAGTGCTCCAGTCCCTGCTGCAGAGAAAAAACCCCATACCAGGATATTACCAACTCCATGCTTTACTGTAGGAATGGTGTTATTTGGATTGTGAGCTGTATTGGATTTCCACCAGACATATCATTTGGTGTTGAGGCCAAATAATTCAGACTTCCAATTCCAAATCCATGGCCAAAGCTTGTGGACACCAGACCCTCGTTTAGACATCCCATTCCAAATCCATGGGCATTGGTATGGAGTTGTGATGTTACACCCCCCCCCCCCCCCACAGTTACAGCAGCCTCCATTGGACGAGGTTGCAATCAAAGAATGCCTTGTAAAAATTCAAAGTGTTCTGGGAATGGTGGTGGTACCAAGAAAGCTGTATAAGCTTGTTAAACATCCCTTTCCAAATCCATGCGCAAAAGCTAGTGGACGCTTGACCCTCACACCTACTTGAGATTGTTAGACTTTCCATTCCAAATCCTTAGCTACTGGTATGGAGTTGTGATGTTACGCCACCTCCCTCCGCAGTAACAGCGGCCTCCATTGGACGAGGTGGAGATGTGATGTCGTACACCCCTCCTCTTCATTGTTCAGTCAGAGAATGCCTTGTATTCATTGAAAAAAACACAAGGTGTCCTGGGAATGGTGATGTTACTGAGAAATCTGTATGAATATCTCTTTCCAAATCCATAGCCAAAAGCTAGTGTACACCTGACCCTCACATCTACTTGAGATTGTTAGACTTCCCAGTCCAAATCCTTAGCCATTGGTATGGAGTTGTGATGTTTTAATACCCCCCCACAGTTACATCGGCCTCCATTGGATGAGGTGGAGATGTGATGTCATACACCCCTCCTCTTCACATTGTTCAATCAGAGAATGCCTTGTATTCATTGAAAAAAAATACAAGGTGTCCTGGGAATGGTGGTGGTGCCGAGAAAGCTGTATGAATATCTCTTTCCAAGTCCATGGCCAGAAGCTAGTGTACACCTGACCTTCACACCTACGTGAGCTTGTTAGACTTCCCAGTCCAAAGCCTTAGCCATCGGTATGGAATTGGGATGTTACAACACCTCCCCCACTCCTGCAGTTACAATAGCCTGCAATAAACAAAGTGGAGGTGTCACATCATCCATCTCTCCTCTTCACCTCGTCCATTCATAGAATGTCTTGTAGTCATTGAAAAAAAAAAAGAAAAAAAGAAGGCGCTCTGTGAATGGCGGCGGGATTGAGCTTCCACAGCGACCCATCACATATGACATGTCCATACTTACGAGGTGCCAAGCTTGACCGATGTGCCTATGCAGTAAAGAGCACACTTGGAGTGCAATTTTTAAGATATCAATAGCGCCTTCTGGAGTGCATGTATAATCTCTAACTGGAACGCGCTCCTTTCATCTAGAATGTGGCTGTGGCAGACAGCTATAAGTTACATAACTCTCCACTAGCTGTCAAGCAGTTTTTACATCTGTTTTTGTAAAGGCGCTGACTGCCAAAAATCAGCATGAGACTTCTGTCTGATAACTGCAAGGGAATTCCCTCCAGCCATGTTTCCCTTACATAACCCCATTCACTTCTTCTATACACAGCACTTTACAGAGAACACCAGTATATACTGGGCACATTACATGAAAAAGGAATAGGAGCTGACTGTGCTGCCTCAGCAGCCAATCGGTTTACAAAGTCAAAGGGCCATGCTGGTTGGCATAGCTCCCAAGTGTGCCTGATTTCGAGGGACTGTCCCTGATTTGGAGAAATGTCCCTCATTCCTCCTCATTTGTCCCTCATGTTGGTCTGATCTATATAGATGTATATAAAATGCACTTTTTATCTATCAAAAGTGTTTTTCAGTGCTAAACCTTTCATCTGATTTCTAAATTGCTGCATCTGTAAATTCCAAAAGCCAATTTTAAAGGAATAGCAGTGGTAAAAAAAAAAAAAGTACTTGTGGGTTTAACTAATCTTGTTTTTTTGTACAATTCTCCTTTAAGGGGGCGTGGCAAGGGGTGTGTCCTATGCCTGCATACTTTTGCTGATAGGTGTTCCTCATTCCCATCTCAAAAAGTTGGGAGGTATGCTGGTTGGTCGTATAGTATAGTACACGTATATGTATGTATAGCACAGTATATATTTCTACTGGACATATGTAAAAATACAATTTATTCCAGTTAAGTGGTATATTAGTTAGCGCTTCTGCCTTTCATTACTGGGATCCTCAGCTTGAATCCCAACCAGGACCCTATCTGCATGGAGTTTGCATGCTCACCCTTGGCTTGCCTCCCACACTCCATGCAGGTAGGTTATTTGGCTGCTGTCTATAGGCCCTAGTAAGATAAGGACCTTCAGTTATAAGCTCCTTGGGGGCAGGGACTGATGTGAATTACATTATGCAAAGTGTTGTATAAATTGTCATCCCTATAACAAATGCATACTCATTAAAAATCAATAATGGGTCTATTTATCAATTATATAGTATATTAATCTCCCACCATTCGCACAAACTTTTACCCATATTTTCATATAAGATTCAGTTACATATGGGTGAAGCTTTGGTGAAAACTGATAAATAAACCACTAATTGTATTTCTACATACAGCTAGTATAAGTACCTGAGCCAGTCTTGACATCAGCTGCTTGCCATAGGGAAGCACACTGCATATGGCAGGGGCATAATTCTAAAACCAGTCCGGATGCTATGCAAACATGGCTCCGCGTGGGAGGGGGAACATATCTGTGTATTGCTAGTCCTTTATAATCAAACCATTGGCTGGGGTGGGTCTGGACAAACCACTAACGGGAGCATATTCATTGAAAACTTTGAGACTGGGCAGCACAGTGCCTTAGTGGTTTGCACATGCCTTGCAGCACTGGGGTCCTTGGTTCAGATCTCAGCCAGCACTCTATCTGCATGGAGTGTGCATGTTCTCCATGTGCTTGCATTGGTGTCCTCTGGGTATTTCAGTGTCCTTCATGCTGGTGGGTTAATTGGCTCCTGTCTAAATTGGCCTTAATACAGTGCTGTAAAAAAAAGTATTGGCCCCTTTCCTGATTTTTTTTTTTGCATAATTGTCACACTTAAACGAATCGGATCATCAAACTAATTTTATTATTACCCAAAGATAACCCAACTAAATAAAAAATGCTGTTTTTAAATGATGGTTTCATTTATTAAGGGAAAAAAAAGCTGTCCAAACCTGCGTGGCTCTATGTGTAAAAGTAATTGCCCCCTAAATCTAATAATTTTTTGCGCCACCCTGGGTGGCAACAACTGCAATCAAGCGTTTGCGATAACTGGCAACGAGTCTTTCACATCGCTGGGGAGGAATTTTGGCCGAGACTTCCATGCAGAATTGTTTTAATTCAACCACATTGGAGAGTTTATCTAGCATGAACGGCCTGTTTAAAGTCATGCCACAGCATTTCAATCGGATTTAAGTCCAGACTTTGACTAGGCCACTCCAAAACCTTCATTTTGTTTTTTTTTTGAGCCATTTAAAGGTGGACTTGCTAATGTGTTTTGGATCATTGTCCTGCTGCATAACCCAAGTGAGCTTGAGGTCAGGAACTGATGGCCGGACATTTTCTGGTAGAGCTCAGAATTCATGGTTCCATCAATTATGGTAAGTCGTTTAGGTCCTTAAGCTGCAAAGCAGCCCCAGACCATCACACTACCACCACCATGTCTGAATGTTGGTATGATGTTCTTTTTATGAAATTCTGTTTTAGTTTTATGCCAGATGTAACGGGACGCACACCTTCGAAAAAGTTAAACTTTTGTCTCATTAGTCCACAGAATATTTGTCCAAAAGTCTTGGGGGTTACCAAGATGTTCTTTTGGCAAATGTGAGATGATCCTTTGTGTTCCTTTTGTTCAGCAGTGACTTTGGCCTTGGACCTCTCCCATGGACGCCATTTTTGCCCATTCTCTTTGTTATTGTTGAATCATGAACACTGATCTGACCTGAGGCAAGTGAGGCCTGAAGTTCTTTAGATGTTGTTCTGAGTTCTTTTATGACCTGGATGCATTGTCGTTGTTGTGCTCTTGGAGTAATTTTGGTAGGCCGGCCACTCCTGGGAAGGTTCACTACTGTTCCAAGTTATCTCCATTTGGGGATAATGGCTCTCACCTTAATTCGCTAGAGTCCCAATGCCTTAGAAATGGCTTTGTACCCCTTTCCATAGTGATACATGTCAACTACATTTTTTTTTTTTTTTTTTCATCTTTTTTTTCATCAGAACAGGCATGATATGAGGCTTTTTGAGATCTTTTAGCATGCTTCACTTTGTCAGACAGCTTCTATGTAAGTGATTTCTTGATTCAACGGGTCTGGCAGTAATCAGGCCTGGGCGTGGCAAGTAAAAACTCAGTTTTACCAAAAATCACAGTTTATCATTTAGCAGGGGGTGCAATTACCCTTTCACATAGGGGCGGGCAAAGGCAGGTTTGGACAGCTTTTTCCTCTTAATAAATGAAATCATCATTTAAAAACAATTTTGTATTTGCTTGGGTTATCTTTGAGTAATATTAAAATTAGTTTGATCTGAATCGTTTAAAAATCATGAGAAATCATGGGGTCCCATACAGCCTTCTTAATGCCCCCCCCAAATTTATAGTTTTTTTTCTTTTCCCTTTTGGGATAAAGGTTTTACATAAATAAAAGCGGATCATTGTAAGCACCCCTGACAGTGTTAAATTGTTTGTCTCATCCCTGTAACTGATACATCTAGAAGAGAGCTTGTCCTTTTGAGAAACAAAAAACAGACTTACAGGCTAGATCAGATGAAAATAAAACAAAGAAAGCCTAAAACAGAAAACGAATGCAGCCACCACATCTCATGATTGGTAAGCTGCAGTATAATGAATAATTGCTATTGGGTTTATTACTGCTTTAAGCAAATACAAACAAAAATGAAGATGGAACGCTCCCTGAATAATAGAAATACTGTACTTGGCAGGGATGGACGCCGCGTCCTTTTGCCAACCCGCTCATTTATCCATGCATGTACAGACAGATCTCAACTGTTACATAAAGCCAGCAAGACGGCACAGACACGTCCCTCCCACACGCATGTACAGAGACACAAACATATCTGTGAGTCAAGCTAGATGCATATTGAGTGTGTATCCGCATAATAGCGGGGAAATTGGCTTTATAGCGGCAGGACGGGAAAAATGATTGAAGAATCTCGGCAGGTGGACGCCGTAACCTGGGAACGGGGAGAGCGGCGCACGGCAACAAACTCGTACAAGCCACGCAGGGATAATATCTGACAGTAATCAGATGTGTGAACAATGTACACTCTTCCCATTCTCCTTCTAAAAAAACTCGGATTTTGTAGGTTTGTGCTCCAATGACAGCCTCTCGTATGGATATTTGTAATTGATTTTATTTAGATCTAAAGAAAATGCTCGATTGTGTCTGGAATTGTTTGATCACAGGTGGTTGGCCTTACCTGTGTTTTCTGTGTATTTTTTTATATCAAGAAAACATTCAATGTGATTGATTTTACCAACCAAGCCTTTTCTGAAATTTGTTGTTTGCAAGTAAAAAATCGGTATTTTTTGCTAGAAAATGACTTAGAACCCGCAAACATTTTACATACATATATCTATATCGCTCTCTCTCTCTCTCTCTCTCTGTCTCTCTCTCTCTCTCTCTCTCTCTCTGTCTCTCTCTCTCTCTCTCTCTCTCTCTCTCTCTATATATATATATATATATATATATATATATATATATATACATATATACATACACACATCTCTATCTCTATCTCTAGATAGATAGAGATATATATATATATATATATATATATATATATATATATATATATATATATATATATATATATATATACCCTGTTTCCCCGAAAATAAGACCTAGCGTAATTGTCGGTGATGGCTGCTATATAAGCCCTACCCCCCAAATAAGCCCTAGTTAAAGTCATTGTAGGTCTTATTTTCAGGGTAGGGCTTATTTTCGGGGAAACAGGGTAGGGCTTATTTGGGAGGTAGGGCTTATATTGCAGCCATCACTGACAATCACACTAGGTCTTATTTTTGGGGAAACAGGGTATATATATAGATCTATAGATGTATATTTTTTTCTTATTTATATATATATATATATATATATATATACACACTTTACAACTTGAGGGTACAAATACAATATACTTTACTACAGTAGGAATCAGAGGGCCCTGCTCCTTAGAGCGTACCATATAGATATATATCCTAGATATATATCTATATGGTACGCTCTAAGGAGCAGGGCCCTCTGATTCTTACTGTATTAAAGTATATTGTATTTGTACCCTCAAGTTGTAAAGTGCTGCATAAACTGTTGGCACTATATAAAGCCTGTATAATAACAATATATAAATAAAATTAGCACCCTAGAAAATGGCAATCATTGCAATTTTTTTTATGTCACATGGTATTTGTGCAGCGGTTTTTCTAACATATTTTTTTTTTATTTAATACACTTTAACTGCTTCAGCCCAGGAAGGATTTACCCCCTTCCAGGCCAAGCCCTTTTTTGCGATCAGGCACTGCGTCGCTTTAACTGCCAAAAAAAAAGAAAAAAACACAAGCGTATATTGTGTGGTTTGCGCAAAAGTTATCGCGTCTAAAAAATAGGGGATAGATTTATGGCATTTTTATTAATAATGGTGGCGAGCTGCGATTTTTTTATATTGTGACTGCGACATTGTGGTGGACAAATCCTACACTTTTGACACCATTTTGGGACCAATGGCATTTATACAGCGATCAGTGCTATAAAAATGCACTGATTACTGTGTAAATGTCACTGGCAGGGAAGGGGTGCAACACTAGGGGGTGATCAAGGGATTAACTGTGTTCCCTTAGCATGTTCTAACTGTAAGGGGGGGTGGGCTCACTAGAACATGACAGAGATCACTAGGAGCAGTAGATCCCTGTAATGTTGCTAGGCAGAACAGGGAAATGCCTTGTTTACATAGGCATCTTCATGTTCTGCCTTTCCGTGCCATGATTGCGGGCCACCGGCGGACATCGAGCCACTGAAGCAGCGGCGTACGTTGTTTTGCGCACCGAGCCACTTCGCCTACGTATATCGGCGTGAGCCAATCGGCAAGTGATTAATTAACCTTTAATGAAAGAAACCCCACAATATATAACCATCTTTTTGTTAAAATATAAAAGATGATGTTACGCCGAGTAAATGGGTACCTAATATGTCATGCTTTAAAATTGCGCACGCTCGTGGAATGGCAACAAACTACAAAACTTGAAAAATCTTTATAGGCGACGCTTTAGAAATGTTTAGAAATGTTTACAGGTTACCAGTTTAGAGTACAGAGGAGGTCTAGTGCTAGAATTATTGCTCTCACTCGAACGTTCACAGCAATACCTCACATGTGGTGCGAACACCATTTACACATGCGTGCGTGACTTACGTATGCGTTTGCTTCTGCATGTGAGCATGGAGGGATGGGGGAGCTGTCCTTTTTTTTATTTTTTATTTATTTAATTTTTTTACACTGTCCCTTTTTTATCTTTATTTTTTTGGATCACTTTTATTCGTATTACATGGAATGTAAACATCCTTTATATTATAAATAAGAGATGAGAGGCTCTCTTTATGGAGAGATCTGAGGTCTAGAAGACCCCACATTTCTCCTCTACCATTAAAAGCGAAAAGATCCCCCAAAAAAAAAAAATAGATATTTTTGCTTTAAAAAAATAAAATAGTTTTCTTTTGCCCTAGACCGGAAGTGAGGTAATGACATCGCTCCGTTCCTCCAAGATCATAAAGGTAATCGGAGACGATCTAGTCTTCATGGCAGGCTGGGCCATGTGAGTTCAGACGGGCATCACAACACAAACAAGCTCATCCCTAGTCATGATTACCAACCAATTCTAATGCAAGTCAAGTGATAACCAAGGGATGTGTATACATGCATCTGTAAGGCAGGTAATACCCCTGGCACAGATGATTGGCCCATTATAGGTAAATGTTTCATAGTGGAAGCAACCACAAGGGTTCAGAAGGGCATCTGAACATGCCTAAGCTAAGCTAGACATTACCAACCAATTCTAGTACAAGTCCAGTGATAACCAAGGGACATGCACCTGCGTGGTGGGGAATGCCCCTGGCACCGATAATTGGCCCATTATAGGTAAAAACTTCATGGTGGGAGCAGCCGCATGAGTTCAGTAGGGTATCCCACTTGGGTTCCACATGGGTTCAGAAGGGCATGCCCAAGATCATGGCTAGACTTTACCAACCAATTCTAATGCAAGTCAAGCGATAACCAAGAGACGTTTATACATACATCTGCGGGGAAGGTAATGCCCCTTTCACAGATGGTTGGCCCATCATAGGTGAAAGCTTCAAGGTGGGAGAAGCCACATGGGTTCAGAAGGGGTTCCAAACATGCCCAAGCTTATCGCTAGACATCACCAGCCAATTCTAATGCAAGTCAAGTGATAAGCGAGAGACGTGTATGCATGCATCTGCGGGGCAGGGAATGCCCTTAGCACAGATGATTGGCCGATTATAGGTGAAGCACAGCACAGTCTGGAAGGGGAGAAGACCAAATTTTTGGTTTAACAACTACAGGTCTGACGCTTCCCCAGGCTGTGACTCGGTAGTGAAAGCAGAAGCAACAGACTGATGAGCTCATCGCATTGTCACTCTGCTCTCTCGTTCCCTCTGCATGCTCCTTGTTAGCACATGTTGCAGCACATTGGCTTTTTGTGATGCTTCTACCACTCCTAGCCTGAGCTCTGCTGTTCAGGGGATTGCAAGAACTGGATGCCAAGTTAAATTTAGTACTTGCACTGCTTGTTATTAAAAAAAATAAAATAATAACAATTCATTGATGAATACAGAGCTGAATTTATTTGTGCCTTTTTATATTTGCCTGGAGTGAAGCTTTAACTCTTCTGCATGACATTGTCTCAGGGCACCGGGCATAAAATCAGCGCGAGGCTGCCTGTCTTCCCGGCAATAAAAGTGGACTATCATCCATCTGGATTTTACTACATTATCCCCGCCGTACCCACCGAGGCTCGGCGCCATGTATCATATCGCTTCTAATGTATAAAACAGCACTTCCCGCTTTCATTATGAGGATTTGAAAGAGTGAAGATGTGTAAGATAAAGGTTCCCTTCACCGTTCCGTTAATGTTAAATTAAATCCTGTGCCGGCCTATTCTCTGGCGTGTGGATTTGACTCTGCGGCGTCGAAATGAGTCACGTTCCATTATCTCCGAGTGTATCCAGGTAACTGTCGACTCGATGCTCATGCAGGTACTGACATCTTCGCTGTCAGGGAGCCATCAAGCCTTTTGTCTAACGCCAGCCTCAAAAACCGGCTCCGGGGGTTGTCGTTATCGGGCACCTCGATCTCTCGGTGGGGCTGCGATAATTTGATAACGACACCTGTTTTTGGTGACTTTTAAAGGAAGGCAGCTGATGTCACCAGGGTATTAAAGGACGGAGCTCTTGTTTGTCCATGGTAGAGGCAGCTTCGGGGTTACTGCTGTGCAAACACTGAAAAAAGAAAAATTGGTATTAAATTTCGGGAGATATGGAGCATTGCATATTTGTAACAAGATTTCCCAGGATGCTTGGCCAGATATTAAGTAGCAGAGCACTATGGGAAATAAGATATAGCGGGGGCTGTTGGAGCGTCCAAGGGAGTAATGGTGAATTATATGAGCCATGGAAATCTAGACTTGGTAATTAAAGGAAACTTGTCATAATGGAAACATGAACGCTGCCATTGCTGTTCACTCTTTTTGGCTGGTTGTCATGTTGACCCTCTTGCTTTAATGCTTTGAGTTGCTGACTAGTACAAGGTTAAAAAAAGATGTCCATCTTTCGGACCATGCTTCATGTTGAACCCATATTTAGGATTTAACGTCAGTCTGCACCTACAGTATCTGGGGGTTCTTCTTCGTGTAAGCTGTTGTCTTTATTTGAATTCTGTGCTGCTACGTAATTTTATTCACAGGAATCTGCATGAAAAAAATAGTCCCATCTTACATCACGGCAGAGAGACTTGTAGTTTTCAATGGGGCATAAGTACAGTGACATCATCACACTAGTAGCCCATTGATGCTTCTTCCAACCCACATAATTGAAGGTCTGTACCTCAGTATGAACCCACAGGCGGAATAATCAATTTTAGTCCATTGATGCTTTCTCCAACCCCCATAAGTGAAGGTCCATGCCTCAGTATGAATCCACGGCTGGAGGAATCCAATGTAGTCCATTGATGCTTCCTTCAACTCCTATAGTAGTCCATTGATGCTTCCTCCAACCCCCATGAGGGTCCACGCCACGGTACAGACCCACGGCTGAAAAAAAAAAAACATTTTAGTCTGGTGAGGCTTTATCCAACACCCATGGTAGTCTATTGATACTTCCTCCAACCCTCATAGTAGTTCATTGATAAATCCTCCAGCCCACATAATTTAAGATCTGTACCTTGGTATGAGCTCACAGCTGGAGGAATCCATTTTAGTCCATTGATGCTCCCTCTAACCATAATAGTAGTCCATTGACGGTTCCTTCAACCCCTATGAGTGAAGGTTCGTACCTCGGTATTGACCCAGGTTTGTAGGAATCCATTGTAGTCCTTTGATGCTTCCTCCAACCCCCCATAGTAGCTAATTGATGCGTCCTCCAACCCCCATTAAAGAAGGCCTATACCTTGGTACAGACCCACAGTTGGAGGAATCCAATGCAGTCCATTGGTACTTCCTCCAACCCCCATAATAGGCCATTGATGCTTCCTCCAACCTCCATAAGTGAAGGTCGGTTTGGTACGGACCTGTGGCTGGAGGAATAGTCTGCAGGAGCCTAAGCATTGCACCTGTGTTTAGGGTTACAACACTTTGCAGGCTCCATTGCAAAAAATGATTGCAACTTTTTATTAATAATTATTATGGGTGTATTTAATTAAATAAATATAAATATATCTCTTTTTTTTTTTTTTTTTTGCAAAAGGTGAAACCTGGGCTCCATTTTAAAATTTGGAAATAAAAAGTCTGAGTAAAAGCAGACCCCACAAGATGCCTGCTATAATCCAAAAACACTTCTGTGTCCCTCTCTGATTTTATTTTCACTTTATTACTGGGGTGTGATGTAATTTAAACATGTTTGAGGCAAACCTAGATCTGTACTCAGGCAAAAGGATTAAAAGACAAAAATGGGAAAAAAATAAACAAGGAGCAGCCTTGGTATTTTTCTGCCGTTACTCTTCAGTGTTTTAGTGGACACACCCTTATTGCTATCTATCCTGGTTAGATCTACAGTATATTCCCATATGATAAGGTTCCACAAAACATATAATTTAGCAGAATGAAATTGTGATTGGTTAGATACTAAATATGACAGGTCCGATATGTCTCCTAGGAAGTCTAATTCGTCTTACCAGCCTTATGGAGCTTGTAATATAGTCACATTTTTAGACATTTGGTGTCTTGAGTTGTATCTTTTTTTACATTAATGTAACCACCTTTTATTAGGTAGTTCAATTACAGTAGAAGTTATTAACTATGAATGAATTTGCCTTTTTTTCTGACTTTTTAATTTTGGAGAAAATGAGAATGGCATTGGGTTAAATTTTATGACACCATCATTTTTAAACAACAAACATGTCCTACTTACCTGCTCTATGCAATGGTTTTGGTCCCCCGCCGGTGCTGCTAGCTCCTCCCCCCCTGACGAGTGCCCCCATAGCATGCCGCCTGCTATCCAATGGTTTTGCAGAGAGCAGCCCCGATCCTCCTCATCTCGTGTCCCCCGCTGGCATTCCTGGCTTCTCCCCCCTGATGAGTGCCCCCATCGCACGCTGCCTGCTATGCTCCCGAGCCGCTCTCTGTGCTTCCATTGACACACAGAGCGCGGCTCAGCCCAGCCCACTGCTCCTTATTTATTATCTGTGATTGACAGCAAGGGGAGCCAATGGATCCCGCTGCTGTCATTGAGCCTATGAGGTGGGAGAGAGCGGAAAGAGATGACGTTCTCGCACACAGGGCTGGAATGAGATCAAGCTCATGCAAGTATAAGGAGGGGCTGGGGGCCTAAACACAGAAGGTTTTTTTTTTTAACTTAAAGCAGAGAAAAAAAAACCCTTCAGCCTTTACAACTGCTTTTAAGGTCCCCTTCCTGCACAGTTTAGAGTTCATCAGACCTCCTGAGTATTGCAATCATGTTTAGTAGTGGGGTCATGCTGAGAGGTTTGGTATTCTATATTTGTGTAGAATGCAAAATACCTACATTATTATCATGCTGAGTGATCAGTCACAATGGAAGTATAGCATTCTTTGTGTAATAGAGGGTAATGGAAATGTATTATGATCATGTCCAGTGGGGTCAAGTCTTGTTGGACACGTTATGTTCAATGCTACCTAGAGATGAATAGAATTGTATTGCGTTCATGGTCAGTGTGCATTTCATTGGAATTGTAATGGTATTTGCCTGTTTATGTTTCTTTGTGTTGTGAATATATAAACCGCATTATGACTATATACAGATGGTGAATAGTTTTTATCTTCCCAACCGATGCTCAAGGCAACTTGGATAGATGGAATGTCTATTACAGCCGTATCGTGATTATGGTCATTACAGGTAGGATAAATGTACCGTTCTATAAACTGTGCATCATCAAGATAGAGAAAGATACATTTAGTGAATATTACCTATGCAGACAGGTCACTTTTGTTACTGAATGTTAATCAAATTAGAAAATACAATTTTTTAAAAAAATTTTTTGTGTGTCTGCTAAATTCAACCAGTTGAATGGCATTTTGAATGACACCGTAACACACGAATGCCCTGTACACACGGTCGGACATTGATCGGACATTCCGACAACAAAATCCTAGGATTTTTTCCGACGGATGTTGGCTCAAACTTGTCTTGCATACACACGGTCGCACAAAGTTGTCAGAAAATCCGATCGTTCTGAACGCGGTGACGTAAAACACGTACGTTGGGACTATAAATGGGGCAGTAGCCAATAGTTTTCATCTCTTAATTTATTCTGAGCATGCGTGGCACTTTGTGCGTCGGATTTGTGTACACACGATCGGAATTTCTGACAACGGATTTTGTTGTCAGAAAATTTTATAGCAAGCTCTCAAACTTTGTGTGTCGGAAATTCCGATGGAAAATGTGTGATGGAGCCTACACACGGTCGGAATTTCCGGCAACAAGGTCCTATCACACATTTTCCGGCGGAAAATCCGACCGTGCGTACGGGGCATAAGATAATACAACTGTGTTGCAGCGCAATGCATGGCAGATAGTTGTGGTGCATTGCATTACATAAATAGTAGGGGTCAATAGGCTACCTTGATACAACTCATATTAACGCACATGGTTAGTTAATGCATAACAAAGCAGTAAATGGGCCCTCAATGAGAAATATGGATTGCCATTGCAGCACCCCTCCTTAGAATGCTACTTCCCTGGCTGTCTCCGGGTGCAGTACTTTCTGTGTCACTGACCTGAAACCAGCGTGGAAGTCTGGAAAATGTACGTGATGATGTCATAACTCTTGATCTGCATGCTTGTCCCAGGTCAGTGATTTAAACCAGGGGTCTTCAAGCTTTCCATACAAAGGGCCAGTATGCTGTCATTCAGACTTTAGGGGGCTGGATTGTAGCCAGTGGGGCCTGGAATCAATGAGAGTAAACAAAGTCCCAGGTGTGGTGTGCAATTGCATAGTGCCAGTGGTCAGTAGGAGGAAAAATCGTGCCCCATCATTGGTATTACCATAAGGAATAGTACCCCATCATTGGCAATCATGGAAAGAATAGTGCCCTATTATTGGTGGAAGGAATAATACCACATTATTGGCATTAGTGGAAGGAATAGTGCCCCATTGTTGGCATCAGTGGGAGAAATAGTGCCCCATCATTGGTGTTAGTGGATGGAATAGTGCCCCATCATTGGTATTAGGGGAAGCAATAGTGCCCCATCATTGGTGTTAGTGGATGGAATAGTGCCCCATCATTGGTGTTAGTGGATGAAATAGTGCCCCATCATTGGTATTAGGGGAAGGAATAGTGCCCCATCATTGGTGTTAGTGGATGGAATAGTGCCCCATTATTGGTGTTAGTGGATGAAATTGTGCCACATCTTGATCAACGTGGGAGGAATAGTGCCCCATCACTGTTGTCAGTTGGGAAAATTATGCCCCAAGGGTCGGATAAAGGCTGGCAAAGGGCCACAGTTTGGGGGCCAAACTGTGGCTCAAGGAAATTGCTAAAGGAACCCCCAGCAAGCTCTGGAGGAACCTTAGGGCTCCATGGAACTCTGGTTGAGAAACCCTGAAGCCTCTGGATCAGGGTTTCTCAACCAGAGTTCCATGGAGCCCTAAGGTTCCTCCAGAGGTTGCTGGGGGTTCCTTGAGCAATTTGTGCCTCTCGGATAAGTTCTCACTGCCATCATTGATCTTTTTTAGGTATCTGTAAGGGGGTAATTCTTCCCAATGACCACAAGTGTAAGAAACATTCTTCCCACTGACCATCACACTAATATATCATGAGTTCTAGAAATATACATTTTTACGAGTGGTTCCTTGAGACTGGAAAGTTATTTCAAGGGTTCCTCTGTGTTGAAAAGATTGGGAGAGGCTGCTCTGGATCATCGCAATAGCCAGGGAGCTACAGAAGATGCAATGGCAGCAAACCTTAAAAAAAAAACTGGCTGCGGGAGCACAATGGGAGCCTCAAATCTCAGTACACCCCCCCCCCCCATGCAAATTTTGCAAATTCTAGTAGTGTGGTTGGCTGACCTACCCCTTTCTAACCTTTGGGTCAAGAGGCAAAGACCTTCAATTAGGAAGGATGGAGAAATCCTCAATGAACTACAAGTGCAGTAATATCTTTGCATTTGTGGATGGGGCTGACCAGGCTCTGTATGGTCAAAAAATATGATTACCCCTTAGGATGGAGGTCTCCCACTGTGCTCGATACATATATATAGAAAGCAAAAAAAAAAAAAACACAGGCTCGCCATGTATTATTAAAAGTCCAAAGAGCCCCTTTAAAGAGCTACCTTTGCAGTTTGCATTCATCGAGTGCCCCGTGTATAACTGATTTCCGGGAGGCCTTTACAGAAACAGTTATTTATTTATTTTATTTTTAAAGCTTTAATCATACTCATTCCCTCTTTTTTACAAAGCAAGTTGATTTGCAGATGATCGTCTTCGTTGCGGCTACTGACCCATGAAAAGTAATTACATATTACGGCGCTCTATCATTCTCTGAGCCGCTTTTGGCCGTCAATACGTGAACGGTCCCATAAGAAAGATGGAGGGAGTCGGGGTATGGCTCCCAGAAGGCTCCCTCCCCCTTCCTCCTCTGCCATCCTGAGCGCCTTTTGAAGGCAAAATCCCGGCTTTTGCGTTTGATCTGGCTGCTTTTGTGGTGAGGCAGAGTGAGAGGAGCCTGCGCAGCTATCTCTGGCTCCGGGGTAAGGAAGCGCTTTGAAGAGTGTGGGATTATTCTGTTCCTCCCTCCTGGGATCGCACAGAGTCCTGCGTACTCGGGGCGAGGAAGATTTCAATTGCTGGATTACAGGCTCTGCTCCACTTAGAGATTTGCTCGTTCCCGAGGATTGCCACAATGTTACAGAGAAAAACATCCGGAGTCTTGCAGCTGTCAGGTAGTTTGAGGACGACGCGAAAATGCCTCGTGGGCTCTTCC
Organism: Lithobates septentrionalis; assembly: GCA_037952835.1. NCBI lineage: Eukaryota > Metazoa > Chordata > Amphibia > Anura > Ranidae > Lithobates > Lithobates septentrionalis. The sequence goes on from JBBDGP010002716.1 coordinate 638,120, forward strand.
TGATGAGTTATTCTTTGGACGCATGTGAACATCCCGCACGAAAATGATAACAGACTTTTCCAGACAGCTTTCCCGGGCTTAATTTATTCACACGTCTGAAACAAGAACCGGCTCTAATTCACCTCGGCTACCAGACAATCATCGTCATCATCCAATGTCCTCTCGTTCTTATTTAAAACATGTTAATAGATTCCATTTTTAAATCTAGGGGGACAGAAAAAAGTTTGACATATATATTCCCTCATAAAATATAACCCAACGCATTTCAGGGGCTTTACTGCACCCCCCTCTTCATCGGGGCTTGAAAGGCTGAACAAGGCAGGATTATGTAGGTTGAACCAAGACATAAAAATTAAAAAAAGCAGCAGGGCACAGGATTTAGAAAGCAGTAATGATAATACTCCTTTGAAAACAGGCACACTTACAGCTGTGGTTCACAGTGCCCAGCACGGAGAGGAGAGGCAAATCAATACATCAGTGTGATTCATCCAGACTGGAAGCTTCTGTGTGCAGAAAGCCAGAAGACCCGCCAAGAAGCATAGAATCGGCAGCGTCCACGGCCATACCACCTCTGTTTTCTGGCTGTGAATGGGAAAGAAGGCAACCAGTTGCTTGACATTGGGAAAGGAGCCCCAGAAACGCGTTGCACCAACCCATTCCTATGATGTCTTTCCCATTCAGAGCCAGAGAGCAGAAGTGTTATGGCCGTGGTATGTGCCTGTTTTTAATAAAGTGTTGTTACTGGTTTCTAATTCCTGCACCCTGGTACTGTCCCTGATCCGTATTGAGGAGCTGTGGGAGTCATCCATCTTCAGTTTACTCTAGTGGTAATTACTGTTTCTATTGGGACTCTGTATGCCGGTAGCTTTGGTGTGCCTCGGCATACATTGTTGATGAACTAGGTCATAAGATCCATCTAGTACGTGTAGTAGAAAAAAATTAAATACAAAAAAATAAATAAATTGAAAACCTTGAAAGTGCAAAGCACAACTAAACTGTATCTGAGTAGCACAAACTGAGATTATTTATTTTTTTTGTTTTCTTTTCTATTTTTAATGTTCAAAGCAAACGCACCCATCTGCCCATGTCTCCATGCTTTATTTTTTTGCTCTAGACCAGTGATCTCCAAACTGCGTCCCTTTGTTTGTTTTTATCTGGCCCTTGGGGCATTGTCCCCCCCCCCCCCCCCTGTCAGCAATCAATGATTGGGTACTATTCCTCCTATTGATACCAATGGTGGGGCACTATTAGCACCACTGACACCAATGACAGGGTTTTATTCCTCTCATTGATACTAATAGTGGCGCACTATTCCTCCCATTGATACCAATAGTGGTGCACTATTCCTCAGTTCGATACTATCGATGGGGCGCCATTAATCCCATTGATACCAACGATGAGGCGCCATTAATCCCATTGATACCAACGATGAGGCGCCATTAATCCCATTGATACCAACGATGGGGCGCCATTAATCCCATTGATACCCACGATGGGGCGCCATTAATCCCATTGATACCCACGATGGGGCGCCATTAATCCCATTGATACCAACGATGGGGCACCATTAATCCCATTGATACCAACAATGGGGCACCATTAAACCATTAAACCCATTGATACCAACGATGAGGCGCCATTAATCCCATTGATACCAGCGATGAGGCGCCATTAATCCTATTGATACCAACGATGAGGCGCCATTAATCCCATTGATACCAACAATGAGGCACCATTAATCCCATTGATACCAACGATGGGGCACCATTAAACCCATTGATACCAACGATGGGGCCATTAATCCCATTGATACCAACGATGGGGCACCATTAATCCCATTGATACCAACGATGGGTCACCATTAATCCCATTGATACCAACGATGCGGCACCATTAAACCCATTCATACCAACGATGAGGCGCCATTAATACCATTGATGCCAACGATGAGGCGCCATTAATCCCATTGATACCAACGATGAGGCGCTATTAATATCATTGATGCCAACAATGAGGCGCCATTAATCCCATTGATAGCAACGACGGGGCACCATTAAACCCATTGATACCAACGATGGGGGCCATTAATCCCATTGATACCAACGATGGCGCACTTTTACTTTCTCTAATACCAATCGTGGGGAATTGTTTCTCCCACTTGTCACAGTCTAGCCCTCCTGAACTTTGAAGGACAGTAAACTGGCCCTTTAGAAAGTTTGGAGACCCCTGGTGTACCCTGGAGATTTTCATTTTAAGCACCTGGGCGAAGCCAGAAGGTTGATGCTGGTGTTGAAGGATTAGAACCTCTGCCAGTGTGTTATTGCTATCCAATGGGCAGAATCACCCTCACTATTCATCATTGATCACAACTTTGAGTGGCTCTCTGAATCTAGTTTGACTTTTTTTCTGGGAGGGTAGCTTGCCTGACTGCAGAGCTGTGCTCCAGCAAGGGTCGTTCCCCTGTGCAGGTCCTTACTGACAATAGAGACAATCTCATTGCATAGGGGATGGTAGTTTCGCAAGGCTTAGCCATGAAGTCAAGAAGGTCAGGCCCCTATTAGCAAAGTGAATTTATTTTCAGAAAGGAAGATAATGGTTGGGTTTTATGACAACTGAAGGTACATGCAGACTTATACTGGTTTCTGCTCTTAAGAAGGACTTGACTAACCGGTCCCCTTTTAAGTTGCTTCCTTTCTCTTTAATATAAAAGAAAAAAAAAACAAGCACAGGCTTTTTAAGTGCATTAGAAACCTGGCTCCTGGAATTTTCCCCGCCCTGAATTCCATGTGCTTTTCAGCATGCTGGAAAATGTCTATTATTCTTGACTATTTGTCTTGTACTCATGCCACTAGCCACTGATGATGCCTAAACAAATCAGAGCAGGTCCAGACTTATGCTTTTGACTGGCATTCCTTGCAATCTCTTATGTACTTGGAAGTCTGTGCCACAAGGCTGTTAGAAAACCATGATGTCATACTTGGTCACATGACATGATGAAGAACGCTTCATGTTCTCAGTATGATGGATGGAGAAGCCTATATGGTTGACAGCCACTTTTATACAGCCAGTGGCAACGTTCCAGCCAAACAACAAGTTCATAGCAATGGTAAATTATACAGGCTGACAATTTGTCACTTTATTTTGTAGTTGATTGGAAAGAAAAAAATCACATTGTAAGCATACAAAAAGTTTTTTTAAAAAAAGGACAGGGTTTTGCTGAGACAGCAAACTTGCACTTTGGTTTGAAGGATTACCCAGAATGAAGACTGCGGGTTGCAATAATTATCACACTATGGAAAGAATGGGACTGAAGCTAGATTCTACAGTATTTTACTGCCATTTATACTTCTTAAAAGGAATGTATGGCGGATTTGTACATCATTTTTACTAGTCCGTTTGATCATTAAAAAAAAAAAAAATGTCAGGCTGTGTTTGAAATATTGCTAATTAATAATCTGCATTTTTTTTGTAAGCCAGTAGGTGTCGCTTTATGCTCCTTTTCAAGTTTTCCAGACTATCTTTGTGTCTTTGATTCAAAGGGAATTTGTCAGATTGACAATTCAGCAAAATAACAGGTTCTGTTATTTGGGCACGCTAGTACCCCCACTGACACTCACCCTGACAATGGTCCCCCACACTGCCCTACTGAATATAATCTCTGTGTAAGCTCCATCTTGGTCACCAGTAGTAGCTTGCATGGTGTTCATTTCCTTCTCCCCTTACCCTTCCCAGCAATTGGCCACTCAAGTCTAAGCACAGCAGTATAGGAGGAAGGGGAGACTGTAACCTGCTCCCCTATTCCTAGAAGTACTGGATATTTTCCAAGGGCTTCAACAGATGAACTAATCAACGGGGGGAGCATGACTGAAAGTACACGTGGGAGTCACTATTAAGAGAACCTGTCATTTTGCCCATTTAGGGTAAAATGACAGCTTCCATTTAGGGCCTGTTGTTTACACAGCTCAATAGCTCAAGGCAAGCAACTTGCATCTTGAGAAAGCAGTCAGCAGTAGCAATGTCGGTGCTTTAAATGGTTTCCTGATGTGCTTCTAGAATACAATATTCTGCCTTTTAACGTATTTATGCGTGCTTTACATACCTTTTAAACTCCAATGCGCTGTTGACAGCTGTATTTCATTGTTCCTACATCACAAAATCTTTAAAAAGTCCCTACGCTGCTTTTAATTACCCAAACGATCCACAGGTAGTGAATATTGACAGATCAGCTGCATTTCATATACATTTTTATTAAAACAGTGTCCTTCAAATGACAGCCCAGAATAATATTCTTGGAGAAGGATACCGTTTTTGCCGCCACTGGAAAATGCCATTTTGTGGCACCACGCTGGAAGCTGCATGCTTTTTTTTTTTTTTCTTTCCCCTTGCAGCTTGCAAGGCCATAAAATCTGTTTAATTCAAGATTCGTTCCTTGTGTGGGTTTTATTTGATGTTTCTGTGAGGAAAAAGTAGAATTAAACTGAAGTCGAGATTTATCAAGTGTTTGTCAAAAGCTGTTGACGGTAATGGGATTGGATTTTCGAATGCGGCAGCATAGTCTTGATATGTTTCTGCAGTGCTTGTATTGTAACTGAGCCCTTGCTGAGAGGATTTGTTAAGAAAAAGACGACAACATATCTATATATAATAAATATATAACAATGTATTTGTCTAGTAATTCCCCTGAAGACAGGGCTTCCAGTGATAAGGAAAAAAATACAGAGCATACAATGTGAAAATCAGCGACAGATATAGCAATTTCCGTTTTTTACAAATCAGTTTTTTCAGACTTTGAAAGAGTCAATTCTGGCATATTCTGGGATTCAGCGGTGTTTATAAAGTTGTCTGGCCCCGCTGTGTTATTTCGAAGCGTCTGGTCTTGGGTTCGTGTTGTTTTCTGCACCAGGCATTCGACACCCAGAATACAGTTGAATATCCATTAAAGCTTCACCTGTTTTCTGTGACTTGTGCTTAACACTTTATATAACACTTTAACTGTTAACGCTTAAAAGGCAAGTCCATCTAACAAAATTTTGTTGTAAGTGGAACTGAGCTAGTGCATGGCTTCTATTAAGTATTGGATTGACCAACAGTGAGTGGTCCCTGTCGTAACTCTCAACTCCTTTATGTTCCTCTTGGAGTTTTAAGTGTTCCTATCTATCTGTTGTGTCCATCCTGTTATATTCTCCATAATGTTAAATATATATTTTTTTAAATGCAGCAGGTATGCTGGAAGCCCATCATTGTGGGCACAGCAGGTGTGCAGAACTGGGATCCTGGCACAGAGATCTCACCCATAGAGTATCTGAGAGATAGAAGCGATAACCAGGTGGTTTAACTCTACGGCAGTGGTCTCCAAACTGCGGCACTGGTGCCAGATCCAGGCCTTTATCTGGCTCTTGGGACACTTTTCCTTAAGCCGACACCAGTAATGGGTTACCATCCCTTCCACTGACACCATCGTTAGGGCACTATTCCATCTACTGACACCAACAACAAGGCACTATTCCTCCCACTAAAACCAATGATGGTGTATGGTCTATTCCCACTGACACCAGGGAATTCTTTAAGATCCCTTTCACACTGAGGCGCTTTTCAGGTGCTTTCACGCTAAAAAAAAAGTACCTGAATTGCTCACGAAAACGTATTTCCATTAAAATCAATGAATGCTTTCACACTGGGGCAGTGCACTGGCAGGGCGGTAAAAAAATGCCCCTCTCCATTGAAATGAATAGAAAGTTCTTCAAAAGCACCTAAAAAAGCTCTTCAAAAGCGCTCAGTGTTTTACTGGCAGTTTACAAGTGCCTCGGTGTGAAAGGGGCCTACTCCCACTGGCCACAGCCCTCCTAAGCCCTGAAGGATAGTAAACTGGCCCTTTGTTTTGAAAGTTTGGAGACCCCTGCTCTACAGCATCAATCCAACTATACTTGTGTCGGGTCACTGATAACATTCACAAAGTGTAGCATTACAGCCAGGCAAGTAATATTTTCAGGACCCAAGTTCAGTAATGGCAATGTCTCTGGCTCTCTCAAGGCAGGATTCTTTTAAACCTGAAGATTTTACCTTCCCCTAACTCAACCTAAAACCCAAATGTCTACACACCTGGTGGCCAATCTGAGACTCAAGGGCCACTATCACATACCTGGTGAAGACTGGAACATTGTGGAGGCCTCTCTTGCACCTCCTGCCCAACACCCCTGAAGGTGGAGACATGGAGCGGCACGAGTGCCAGAGTAGTTGGGTGGAGATGTCCGCTGTTTAGTTGGGTAGAGCTGGAATTCGCAGTCCTCAGGATAGGCTGCTGAAACAGCTTGGCACCAGAACGAGATGGTAGTTGGGCTAGGAAGCAGACAGCAGTTTGCAACAGCTAAGCAGTTGAGGGACCAAATTGTAGAAGGAGCCACAATGGGGAGTACTCACAGGTGGACCAAGTGGGAAGTAGTACCAATGGCCCATGGGTTGTATCATCCAGACTTGGGTGAATCTGCAGGAAATATAAATTTAGGCAAAACATTATTGTAGGTTGCCATAGGAAATCATTGGTTTCAGAGCGTCCATTGTTCCTTTTCAGCAAATTTAACTTTTACAGCTTTCTCAATAGGACAACACTGGCATCTAACGTGACAAATTCCTCCTGAATAGGTAAAATGTCTGTATATTGTATAATGGTAGCCAAGGTGCTATCAGTATGTTTAGTGAATTATTTGCCCCATTTTTAAACAAATCAGACATTTGACTCTTTAAAAAATACACATCTGTATTAAAGTATCACAGCAGCTTTTTGATAGCAGAGAACATAAGGCTATCACAATGGCTTACGCAGGAGAGCAGCAAGGAATTGCAGAGCTGGTGTCCTGGGCTTAATTCCCACAATTGATACTGGATGGTGTTTTTTTTTTTTTTCCTGCTAGTGTGCGTTTCTCTTCTTGTTCTCCAATGCCCTTCCACTATCCATTACTTTACCAATAGGTCAATACCAGTATGTAAAATCAGAACCCTGAAACAGGAACAGCTGGCTAGTGTGTCAGATGGGAACAAGAACAGATGGGGGCTCAGGTGAGGCACATAGGCAGGTAATAGAACGGTAATAAAATATTGCTCGACTATACAGGGCCTCGCAGCTGCCTTTATATCCAGAATAATATCTCAAACTGCTATGGCATTCAGTGGCTTTCCTCTACTAAAATGAAACTTTTTATTGCACATTGTTAAACCTCAAAATAAGAAAGAGCGGAAAGCGATTTCTATTTTTGTATCATATATTGCTGCTTTGTAAATCTTTCTATGAAGCAATTCTGTTGACTGGAATAAGGAGAAAACAAGTTTACCAACTTTTTATTTATTTATTTATTTTTTTTACTTTTTAAATTGAGATTTGTTGATCCAGAAAATTGCTTTATTTCTCAAGTGGTGCACATGTGTGTGGTAATGCAGTCATGTCCGGGGCTACCTGTAAAAAGACTGCACTGTGTTGGATATATGCAATGGGGTCATGGGTAGGGGTTGAATACAGCAAGGCATATACTAAGACACAGGCTGAAAAGGTGTTGAAGCATTTACTGTAGACCTCTTTATAATGGGCTTGATAGCAAGCCAGGCTAAGGAGCCTGTCCTCTCATAGGCAGGGGTGGAGAAGGTGGCCAAGCTTTGTTGCTTAACTTAACAGCTCCCTAATAACAATATGGCCAAAAGCTTATGGACACCTGACCGTCTCATTTATGTAAAATTGTTGAAGACCCCTATCCAAAGGTTGCTAATGGTTCCTTGAGCTGTGGCTCATTGTCTTTCAATTTGATGGTGCCTGCATAATTCATGGCCAATGCTGCTTGGCAAAGCCCTCAACATGACACCAATGATCTATGTTGCTGTCTGTAAGGGTGGCAGTCTGGCCTCCCCTGAAAGGGTTGCATTCTTGCAGCAGATATGGAGTTGGCCCCAACTTTGCAACCATAACAGCCTCCACTCTTCCTAGAAGGAACCACAAGATTCTGGAGTGTGTCTGTGGGAATTGAAGCCAAAAGAACATTTGTGAGGTCAGGTACTGATGTTGGAGGAGAAGTTTTGACTCCCATTTTGGCATTCTGATTCATCCCAGGGGTGTCCAGTAGGGCAGGGGTAAGCAACCTTTCAGAAACCAAACCTGGTATTTTGCGGGGTCTACTACCCGGCAGCTTATAAAGAAAAAACAAACTATCAAGCTTGCAATAAAAACACAGCATCACAGTAGTGTCCTCTGTGCCCTTCACATCACCCTCCCACTGTAGTGTCCCCTGCCCTCCATAGCAGTGTCCTCTGCCCCCTTCCCCCACAGTGTTCTGTACCCTCTCAATGCAGTGTCCCCTGCCCCCTTCCCATGGCCCCCCTCCCCCCACAGTAGTGTCCTGTACCCCCAATGCTGTGTCCTCTGCCCCTTCACATCATCTCCCCTCCCCCACTGTAGTGTCCCCTGCCCCCCCCATAGCAGTGTCCTCTGCCCACCTCCCCCAACAGTAGTGTTCTGTACCCCCCAATGCAGTGTCCTCTGCCCCTTCACATCATCTCCCCTCCCCCACTGTAGTGTCCCCTGCCCCCCCCATAGCAGTGTCCTCTGCATTGGGGGGGGGTACAGAACACTACTGTTGGGGGAGGTGGGCAGAGGACACTGCTATGGGGGGGGCAGGGGACACTACAGTGGGGGAGGGGAGATGATGTGAAGGGGCAGAGGACACTGCATTGGGGGGTACAGAACACTACTGTTGGGGGAGGTGGGCAGAGGACACAATGGGAGGGGGATGATATGAAAGGGGCAGAGGACACTGCATTGGGGGGGGGTACAGAACACTACTGTTGGGGGAGGTGGGCAGTGTCCTCTGCCCCTTTCATATCATCCCCCTCCCATTGTGTCCTCTGCCCCCTCCCCCCACAGTAATGTTATGTAACCCCCCACCCAGTGTCCCCTTCACATCACCCCACTCTGTAGTGTCCTCTGCCGATGTCCGCAGTAGGGTTTAGGTCAGGGCTCTCTGCAGGCCACTTGAGTTCCTCCATACCTAACTCCTCAAACCATATCTTTATGGAGCTGCCTTTGTGCACAAGGGTACAATCATGGTGGAACAAAAAAGAGCTTTCTCCAAACTGTTGCCACAGGATTGGAACTACAAATATCTAAAATTTCTTTGTATGCTATAGCTTTAACAGTACTCATCACTAGAAACACCTGGAGTCAATTTGGAAATGTTCTTGTACAGGGGTCTCCAAACTTCCTACACAAAGGGCCAGTTTACAGTTTACTGTTCTTCAGGCTTTAGAAGGGCCAGACTGTGGCCAATGGGAGTAGAAAATGCCCCAGCATTGGTTTTAGTGGGAGGAATAGTACCTTCTTGTTAGTATGAGTGGAAGGAATGGTGCCCCATCTTTGGTGTCAGTTGGAGGAAAAGAGTCTTAAGGGTCAGATAAAGGCATGCAAAGGACCAAATCTGCCCCCCCCCCCCCCCCCCCCCCAGCCACAGTTTGGAGACCACTGTTCTTGTACAATTCATTATAGTGTATGTATTTTAAGTGTTTATAACTGTGTACCTGCAATTTTTTCTTTGGGTCAAAGTTGAGTTTTTTCCCAAATTGGTGTTAAACCCACATTTTAAAATTTCTGACTGTCACAGATATTATTCTTAAACTCCTAAAACTTTTTCTCTCTTTAAAGTTTAAGGTACTTTTAAACTGGCTCTTCTGCTTTCTGGTGAGCTGGATTTGAATTTTGCGGAGTGATAAGACAGAATAATATTATTACCATTTGGAAATGACATGTTACCCGGCAATAAGATGTCAACTGGAGATTAATTCTCCGCTATTAACAATAATTAATTGCGGATGTGACACACCAAGGCCATTAGGGGTTTATCCAATAAGGCTATAAGATTAAAAGCTGGAGGATAAATATTTTTAGTAGGATTTGTGTGGGTATAAAGTTTTATTAGCGTTGCAAGCAGCAGTGTACAAAGATGGAATGAGCAGCACAAGGCAAACAACCCGCTTAATTGACAATTTATCGCCAAGCCATTTGAGTCCATCACATTCTCCACACCCAGAAACCGCACACTGATCCCCAGAGTTTAACCCTAAATGTGCCATTGTGCATTGAAGCTCCATACCCAGTTGCTAGTAAGCTATTTGTGGCTTCTAGTGCTCTTGGGTGTTGCTTTCAGCAAAGTGGAATTAGGCCTGGTTCACACCTTTGCATTTTATAGTGCATTTTCAGTTTTGCAGAAACACACTACAGTGCATTTAACATGGTTACCTATGGATCACATTTACATCTGTGCATTTTATGGAAAGGGGAAGGGACCAGCAGGTTGTGTTTTTGGTTCCATAGACTTCAATGGATCAAAAATGTCCATTGAAAAACACAAAATGCACCTGGAATAGGTCTTACTGCCTATCTTTCTGAACACTTGATACATTAGAGCTGAAATTCGGGCCAAACCATAAGTATAGTGTATATGTGAACTGCCCTCAAAGATTTGTATCTCCTTCAGCCAGTCTTATATACCAGGTACACCTAAACAAAACAATCTGACCCCTGATCTTCAGTGCAGTTAAGCAGAATAGCTTGGTCAGGAACCTTCCCCAAGCATCATAGGATGTAGTGGAGCGACCCTCGAACCAGACAGCTGCGCAAGGCCCGCCCACATAATTTGCTGCTTTGGGGAGGAGCGATTTGCAAGTTTAAGCATTTAAGATGTGGTGTTGCACTAGGTTGGTTAATCACAGAGGAAGGGGGTATGTCCTCCGAAACATGTCAGCTTAGCAACATTGGCATGCATGGCTAGATGACATTGCCTTATGGTTGGAGTTGTGATTCGATATGCCTGTTCATATTTCATTTTCATACATCATGGGGCACAAAGTCAGGCTAATATTCATTACCTACTGGGTTATACTCTATCTCCAGGTGAATGGACACTGGTAGACCCAAGGTCTTCAGACAGGAAGTGATCCCCTATATAACCCCTCCCACACAGGAAGCACTTCAGTTTTTTACCAGTGTCTGCAAGGTGGATGATACGGTTTGTTTTAGCTCTCTGAGCTCCAGGTCTCTAGTCTCACAAACGGTTCTTAAATGGATCAAGGGATTGACAAATCTGACCCACTTGACACAGGCTTTATATGCTTAGATAAATGATACCCGAGCCTCGCAAAGAAGACTCAAGATCCTGCAAGATTTTGCCTGTAATGCGGCCTCCGGGCACTGGACCCTGCGAAGTGGAATCCTGGACACTACAGCGCTAATGCAGGGTGCTGTACAGGTCCAAGGGAGTGGACCCTAAACATGAAAAGGGTACCCAGTCCTTGAAGGTCCTCAAGTGACAAAAACCCGCAGTGATGGGTGAAGTTTGGGCTCTTAGTTTCTAAGCTGCCATGCGCTTGGACGGGTAAGTGAAACCCCTTTACTATTATTGTGGGGTGTCCCAGTGATTGTAACAATCAGTCAAGCTAGCTAGAGGCCGGACAACTATGTTCGGTGACCATACGGGGGAGTTTTGGGCTAGCTGTGGGTGTTTGCAAAGTGTACCTTTTTTGCTTGTGTCTGGCTGTTTCTTACCTGTATGATGGCGCACAACGGTGCGCCTTTTCACCTTAGTTCACCATGGCGCACGTGCATTCGCAAGAACGCTGCTGTGTTCAGCAGTTGTTTGGCGGCCATGGCACACGTGCATTCGCAAAAGCGCCACTGGACTTAGCAGTTGTTTGTGTGGCGGCCATGGCGCATGCAGCTTCGCCGCACATGTGCAGTAGCCTTTATCTGGGCGCACGAGGATTCACATCATACGCGAATACAACGACACCCATTCGCCGGGACAACGCACGTGCATGCGCACTTACGCACAGAACGTTCCGGTGCACACCCAGCTTATTTAAGCTGTATATGCCAAGCATGCGGTTCTTCCAGAAGGCAGCTGTGGGACACAGAGCAGGCTCTGAACAGACACTTGCAGTGGTTCATTCTTTCCTTTTAGCTTTTTTCTACCAGTGGTGGATGGGCAACTTGGCCCTGGCACAACCCCAATCCTTAGGTCTTTCAGAAAAGCTTTTGTTTGGGGACTTGGTCATCACTGTTCTACTAACACCAAGGAATCTCTGCTCATACTGATCTTGGAACAAGAATGCAACCAGTGAATTCTGTAATATCTTAACCTCTTTTGTGCCTACTGTATATACTCGAGTATAAGTCGTTCCGAGTATAAGTCGAGGCCCTAATTTACCACAAAAAAAATGGGAAAAACGTATTGACCCGAGTATAAGACGAGGGTGAGAAATGCACAGCTACTGTAAGTGGAAAAGAGGGTCAACAATGCCCATTTGCAGCATCACTGTGCCCATTTGCAGCCATAGGTCCCCTGAACTTCAAACTCGGTAGTTAAGGGTTCCTAGATGCCCCCTAGCTGCAGCCAAAATTTGGGGTCTCTGAACCCAAAGGGTCCGAAATGACATTGCTGCAGCTGGACACAGTTGCCTGAATTTGGGGCCCTGTATCTTGGGGCCACTTAGTGCTAAGAACCCCAAATTTGGTGTGCAAACACAGTGGAACTAGCACCATTAAATTTCCAAAGCTAGTGTGTCTAGCACCAAGTGGCCCCGAGATACAGGGCCCCAAAATTCAGTTCAGAAAATGTCAAGCACTTTTCTGCAGCAGAGAATGACATTTTCCGAACCGTTTTTGGGGCCCCGTATCTCAGGGCCACTTGGTGCTAGGAACCCCAGCTTTGGATATGTTGTGGTACCAGTTCCACTGGGTTTGCACACCAAATTTGGGGTTCCTAGCACCAAGTGGCCCTGAGATACGGGGCCCCAAAGTCGGTTCTGAAAATGAAATTTTTTGCTGCAGAAAAGTGCTTGACTCGAGTATAAGTCGAGGGGGGCACTTTCAGTACAAAAAAATGTGCTGAAAAATTCGACTTATACTCGAGTATATACGGTAATTGTTTTAGGCCTGTGTTTTCCTAAAAGACAAGGACAACAGCACCAGAGCCTTCACATTTACAAGTCATCAGTGGAGGCTCTTGTCTTTCCTTAGAGGTTTACTATAAACATAACCATTGCCATACAAAGCTTTAACCCCTTTAGAATAAATGATTTGATTCTACCTCCAAAGGGGAACTGCAGGCAAGATTTATTTTTCCATGTTAGAATTTTAGGGACATTTGCCCCTCGCTTCCTGTCCCAGTGACACCTAGAGCATTGAGCTGATCTTCCTCTACACCGGAGAACATTCTATATCATGTATATTCCTATGGATGTTTCTTGGGTGCCTGCATGTGCTTTTCTAGTATCTTTCTGGGACTTACAAGACTAGGAGGGTCTATCATGCAAACCTTGAATTCAGCAAGGAAAGTAGAGCAGTAGTAGGCCACCATCCTCACCTCGCTAGTGACTGATCTCTCCCATCACTGCAAAACACGTTACCCCAACATTTCATATTCCTGATATGTCCCTGCTGTACAATGTACTTGTATGAGAAAGTATCCTGTTCTCTTTGTTATGATTCCTTTGGGTTTAATTCCCTGGTGTTACTGACAGTCCCTCTGCTTTCCTATTCAGCACAGTGTGGTCAGTTTTCTGGCTGTGCTGGGAACTCAGCCTGTTCTCCAATGATTATATTTGGGCTTTTACCCTGCTCCCTGCGCAGCCATTCACTGGAAAGTTCAGTGTCCTGCTTTTTCTCCTCCCCTAGCTCTCTGAGCTCCTTATGCAGCTGAGAACAGAGGGTATGTGATCACTTATATTAAAAAAAAAAAAAAAGCGAAAAAAGGGATTTATAATGTTTTTTAATATCTATACACAAACGTTTTGCCTTTCATTTCTATTTTAAACAGAATGGCTTGTATTACAACATGACGGTTCACATAAACTTTAAGACTTAAGCCGGCCATAGATGGTTCAAATCTCAGCTGGTTAAGCAGGGCCCTTCCGAGATTCAAGCCATGTATGGGCAGACTGACTGTGTACCCAAGTTGATCGATCAACTTGGGTACAACCGGCCTGTTGAATTTTACATGCAATTATTGCTGGCAACTACTAGAGCCGCTAGCAGTAATCACTGTTCTCCTGGCGGGGACAGCTCACCGTGCCCCCTCCCTTCCTGGAAGAACATAATGGCTCCATGGGAAGGATTCACACAGGCGGTGTTGATAGGGGAATTGAGTGGTTTTCTTTCCTGCAACCCGTGGTTGCAGGAAAGCGAAATCGCGCAATCTTTGGTCGGGTGTACATAATAGAGTTCATTGCATTTCACTGCTTGTGGAGCATTTAGAAGAATAGCTGAAGGAATGAGTGACTTCAGAGGGTTTTCTTCTCTATACTTGCTGCACTACATGGAGAATCATTGGCCTGGAACAAGCATGTCACCTATGAATCTGAACTCCTGACCTGCATACTTACTGTGGTTCAGGGACGCGCTAAGTACAGAAAGCTAGCTGCACTTGTTTTCAGTAAGACTACTAAGTGAAGCTCTTTGTGAATTCAATTATCAGTAAAGTTTCTTTTATTGAATCTGAAAAATTACAACTTCTGTTGGCAGTTGGCAGTGATTTGCTAATGGTCATTGTTGCTAATGTTTATCTTAACTGCATTATCTTTTATTTGCTGTTTGTTCCCGTACAAGTAAAATAGCAATCGATAAAGTTTATTACAAATAAAAAAAAGCAGAACCTTTTTTAAGTTTACCGTCAGCTATAGTCGACCGCGCATCCCGGTATCGCTCAACCTGTAAAGTTGACATGGTATAACCAATATAAGCTGCCGTATTTTTACTCGTTTAGCACTTTCAAAGCGCCGGAGGCGCTGCCTGGCGTATGGAGTTTTAAAGGAGGCTCTTTCATGTTTTTCAGTTACGTACTACTTTAATCAGTGCTCGGGAATGTGCTTTGATTATATCATTAGGATTGTCATCCTGGGTTAAACTAATGATGTACGAAAGTACGGAGAAAAAAAAGACTTGTAAAATTCCCTGTCTTATTGGTAGCTGCATAAATTGGCATTAAAGTGGAACTCTGTGATGCGTTGTTCGGATCTATAATAGGCCAGTGCAATTTGAACGAGATATCTAATGCTTTTTACAGCTTATTGCTTCTGCCAGGTGAAGAAATTCGAACTTCAACTCATGAGTGGGGCTACTCTTCTTCCTTAAGCCTAGTACACACCACTACTCAGATCGGAGCCGCTGTACTAATATGCGATGGCCAATGGCTGAGAGTGCTGACCGGAGTGTTCTGCTTGGGGGGGCTGTCCCCCTGTCAGAACACAATAGCTCAGAAGGGGAGATAGCTGTACTAACAATCCGGTGTTAGTACAACGATCTCCCCTGCTGAGCTATTGTGTTCTGACCGGGGGACAGCCCCCCCAACCAGAACACTCCGGTCAGCACTCTCAGCCATTGGCTGAGAGCGCTGATGGGGAGCCAGTGAGCTGCTGGTTTTCCAGCAAGCTCGTTGGTTCGGCCAGCTTATGTTGGACCGGCTGCCATACACATGGGCTGGTTTTTATTGAACTTGCCTGTGTCACTTGACTTTTGGCCCGTGTCAATCGACTATTGTCCCGTGTCACTCGACTATTGTCCCGTGTCACTCGACTATTGTCCCGTGTCACTCGACTATTGTCCCGTGTCACTCGACTATTGGCCCGTGTCACTCGACTATTGGCCCGTGTCACCCGACCTTTGGCCCGTGTCACCCGACCTTTGGCCCGTGTATACTAGGCTTTAGGTGTGGCTGAACAGGTCTGAACCAGGAAAAAAGCATGGCTGTTCTGATGAAACGTGACATTTTTTTACTCCTGCATAAGCTGTGCTGTCAACTTGCTTTATATAGTCAAGTGGTCTCCAAACGGGGACCTGTGGGCCAGATGTGGCCCTTTGCTTGCCTTTTATCAAGCCCTTGGAGCACCATTCCCCCCACTGGTACTAGACACTGTTCCTCCCACTGACACCAAAAATGAGACACCGTTCTTTTTGCTGGCACCAACAGTGAGGCATTATTCCTCTCAGTGACCCCAACAATGGTGATGCTATTGCTCTAACTGATTCTAACAAAATGTCACAATTCCTCTCATTGACACCAACAGTGGGGCATTATTCTTCCCACTGATGCCAGCAATGTGGCATCCCACTGATGACAACAAAGAATTAGACTAGACTAGACTTCCTCCCACCATACCAGTGATGGGGCATTATTCCTCCTCCTCCTATTGACCACATCATTTTGTAATGTCATTTTTTTTAGTCTCACTGACCACCAATCCTGAGGCATTATCTACTCCCACTGGCCACAGTCCGGCTCCCCTAAAGTCTGAAGGGCAGTAAACTGGCCCTTTGTTTAGAAAGTTTAAAGATCCCTGATTTAATAGTTGAGGAAAGTGGCAAAATGGCAGTGGACCAAAAGGTTATCCTATTGGTATTGCTATGGTAAAGTATTGAGGTAAATGGTCTGGTTTCTGGAAAGGGAACCCAGAGGATCTCCACGTTCTCCTTAACTCGTAGTGTAATGTAATAAAAATGTAAATTGAAGTGCCACACCACTGCTAAAAGGTATGACTTTATTCCAAAAAAAAGTCAGGGTAACAAACTGCTGCTAAGACCTGTATGTGTAATCCTGCTGTAAGAAATATTATTAAAGTTCTAGTCTAATTCTTGTCTATTCACATTGTTTTCAATCTCAAACCCTGATGAAGGGGAATTTTTGAACACCCAAAATGTGTTGTCTCCTCTTTGGATTGTCCCTCTGGCCTTTATTGGAATACAGTCTTATCTAGACCTTTTAGGAGTGGTGGGGCACTTCAGTTTTTACATTGTTGTTACAGTCTATAGCACAATGACTGGGCAAAGATACATAGCTTGGTAAGTTTTATAAGGTGACCATTGCCTGATCTTCCTGCACTGCTCCTGTGTGAACCCAGGCTGAAATCGCTAGAACAAGCCTGAGATCAAACCGGAGCAGTGGGGAAATTGCATGCGATTCGGACAGAAATCACACTGCAATTCCTGTTCAAATCGCATGTGATTCTTTGCAGTGCGATTTGGGCCCATTCATTTTGTAAGGACGCAGATTGCACCGCAAAGTATCGGTACTCGTACTCGCCGATTAAAAGAAAAACGGTATCGGTGCATCCTTTAGGTTTTATGACGGAGAGCGTATTAAGGCTTCTCCAAACAGGCCTCGGCTAACTGTTCTTAGTGCAAGAACGTGCACAGACCATCACTATGGATTTCCTCTAGGAGGGGGATTGTCTTTACCTCCTCCTCTTCCCCCCTCCATAAGGAAAAACATTCATTTTTCCAATCTAAGTGTATTCATTAAATCTTTGGTCAGCCATATCATACTTAATACAGGCAGAGGTAGCTAGTGGTAGTTAGTCAGATTTAACTCGGCTTGTTAATCGCAACTCTTACCTATACCATGACCTGAATAAATGAGAAGCCTCACTGATTTAACACATTATAAATAAGAAGATTGCTATGGAGACTTGGATTTCCCATTGAAGAGTGTAAAATTAAGACATATGACAAGGGTGGGAAATCATTGGAGAATGGAAAATCAAGACAAATGGTGATGAATGTAGGCAGAAAGATCACCTGATCAAATGCTTGGATCATTGGCTGACTTTTTTTTATAAGTTTAAATCTATAAGACAACATATGTAAATTTTGAAGCATAAAATGCCATTCTTACATTTACATATCTTACATTTAATTCCTCTCTGCTGCAAGCCCTCAAAGTACTTGTGTACATATTGACCTAAAGTCACAGCTTAACTATACCCACCTGCCTTCCATGACCATGCCTTGGCACTGAGCATTGCATTGCAGTAGGGATGTGGGGGGAGTGTGTTCCTATTATTTGACTTTCAGCTGTTCTCTACTTATAGGGATTGCATGATAAATCATCTGCTCTACTATGAAAGGATAGTCCTAGAAAAATACAGTAGAGATAGTTTTCCATACATAGCCACCTTGAAGCTTTACACACTTTCTCCATCAGTGCTGTAAGACTCTTATTCTCTCCAGATAAAATGATTTGACAATGGTGTCAGAAAAGACCACAACAGCATCAACAACACCTTCACCCAACCTAAAATGGACACCAGACGAGTAGCCCAAAAAATAATGAGCATAACTAAGATGCTGATAGCTGGTCTCTAGATGTGTAAAGACATGGATTAAAAAAAAAATCACAAACTTATGACTGCTCTGTTAATGGTCAGGCTGGAAACCAAGGCCAATAAACAACCCTTGTTTATTGGCATTCTGTGGTCCTATGAAGGCACTCACATATCTCTTGTTTTTTTTCCCCATTTAAAAAAAGTTAACACCTTAAGGGTCCTTTCACACTGGGGCGGTTTGCAGGCGCTATTGCGCTAATAATAGCGCCTGCAAACCGACCCGAAACAGCCGCTGCTTTCATTCCAGTGTGAAAGCCCCGAGAGCTTCCACACTGGAGCGATGCGCTGGCAGGACGGGAAAAAAAAGTCCTGCCAGCAGCATCTTCGGAGCGGTGAAGGAGCGGTGTGTATACCGCTCCTTTACTGCTCCTGCCCATTGAAATCAATGGGACGGCGCGGCTATACCACCAGCAAAGCGCCTCTGCAGAGGCGCTTTGCGGTGGTTTTAACCCTTTCTCGGCCGCTAGCAGGGGGGTAAACCCGCCCCGCTAGCGGCCGCATACCGATGGTAAAGCGCTGCTTACAATAGCGGCGCTTTACCGCCGACAACGCCCCCGCCCCAGTGTGAAAGGACCCTAAATGACCCCTGTCAATGGCCTTTTCTTTGCATGAGATGGGTTTTGCATTCTCAGGTCTATTGAACTACAGCAGGGGTCTCCAAACTTTTTAAACAAAGGGCCAGTTTACTGTCCTTCAGACTTTAGGGGGTCCGGACTGTGGCCATTGGCAGTAAAAAAGGTCCCAACATCAGTGGGAGGAATTGTGCCCCAATCGTTGGTGTCTGTAGGAGGAATTGTGCCCCACCATTGGTGTTCGAGGGAGGAATTGTGCCCCACCGTTGGTGTCCGTGGGAGGAATTGTGCCCCATTGTTGGTGTCCGTGGGTGCGACTTCTTTAGGCCATTGTTGGGAGTTCTTACTCCTTAAGGCCATTGTTGGGAGTCCTTACTCCATATGCCATTTTTGGGAGCCCTTACTCCATATGCCATTTTTGGGAGACCTTACTCCATATGCTATTTTTGGGAGACCTTACTCCATATGCTATTTTTGGGAGACCTTACCCCATATGCTATTTTTGGGAGACCTTACCCCATATGCTATTTTTGGGAGACCTTACTCCATATGCTATTTTTGGGAGACCTTACTCCATATGCCATTTTTGGGAGACCTTATTTCTTAGGCCTTTTTTGGGAGCCCTTACTCTTTTTAATCCTTTTTTTTGAGAGCTCTTACTCCTGAAGCCATTTTTCGGGGCTCTTACTCCTTAAGCCTTTCTTTGGAGCCCTTACTCCTTAAACCCATGAAAATCTTTTGCAGAAGTTTGCAAGTTAATTTTTTGGTTGCATTGCAGAAGAGTTTTATAGTAGTATTTGTACTTTGCTAATCCACTTGGTAGTTATGTCACAGCCAAGTCATCAGAAGCTAAGCCATTACACGCCTTCCATGTTAATACAGTCCAAAGCTTGCAAATATCAGTTATTTATCCTTTGTCAAAAGGAATGTCTAAACAAAGAGGCCTCGAAGATTAATGAAGAGAGTTATTAAAGTTTTATCTTGAATGGAAAAAATGAATGATGTTTAATCTACGGCAAGGCCTCCAGTAACCCTGCAGTGCCATAAATTATAAGTTTATAGGTTCTTGTATAGCTGTCATACTTTAATAGCAAAAAGCAATGTGCTTCATATATACTATTGTGGCCACCAACCAGAGATTGCGTTTCACCAGTTTAACTTCAGTAAACTGAAATCTGATCGGTTTGGTGTGTTTAGTATGCATTCATGTTGTTCTCAGAACCTTGTTAAGCATAATTTGAGATTATGCTGGTCTATTTGAGAGATAAGATTCATAAATTGAGCACAATCCATCTTTCCCTTGACCGACCGTTGGCTCATGCGTGTTTTCAGAAGCCTTTAAGACTAGTGGATAGGGAAACATGGGTAATTAGGCCAATACCCAATAGGGTATTGGTATTCCTTTTAACCTAGGGCTGGACAAATCCCTGGGACCAGGTAGTCGATGCTCCTAAAATATTAGTTGGCGTGCAACTTTTGAGGGTTCCCCTGGGTATTGTCAATGGAGCTTGCTACTATTAACAAGAAAAAAAACTCCTGCTGGCTCCCAGCTTGGACAGATCTGAATTCCATAATAATTTGTCCAGCCCTGCTTTAGAAAAAGGAAAAAATGTATTCTGATTGGCTGCTGTGATAGACCCCCCCGCCCCCCCTCCGTCTTCGCTCATTTTTTTATATATCAACTCCACGGGGGCTGAAAAAAACTTTAGTCGATAAAGCTAAATCTCTTCTTTATATGTTCTCGGCAGCTGCCAATTTATTCTCACAGTAGGTGGGGGGGGGAGGGGGGGTAGAAATTCCTTAGTGATTCTATAATGGCAATCGGATTAATTCCCTGGATAAGATCCTCCTCTAATGAATTCTAATAATTATGGCTGCAGATCCCGTCTCCTGTGAGAGAGGCATCTTCTTATATTTAAATATAAAAAAGAATACTTAAAAGATTTTGCCTCCAGCAATGAATCTTCTCTGCTGCAGGTAACTGGCTTTAATCCAACTGAGTGGGCTTTTTCAAAGTAGGAAAGCACAATCACCGATGGCAACACGTTGACAATAATGTTATAGATTTCTGTGAAATGTTGAAAGGTGAAAAATGTTTTAGACTCTAAATTTCTTGGAAATGATGAAAGAAACACGATTGCTTAGTTATGCATTGCTACAAGCATTTATGTTTTATCATGCTGCCTTATTAAAGAAGGGCTGGGGTAAACATTAGAGCTCTTGGGGACCGTGAAAAGATCACCCAATCATAGATTCTGGATGTATTTGCTCCCCTTGAAGATTTTGATGTTCAGCCACCTTGGATGTCCCTACTTCTTCTGTTGCCTTTTCCATGTTTGATAAATTGGCATGATACAAGTAATGGTCAGAGACTGTGGACACGATACAAGGCATGGTCAGAGACTGTGGACATGATTCAAGGGATGGTCAGAGACTGTGGACATGATACAAGGGATGGTCAGAGCCTGTGGACATGATAAAAGGGATAGTCAGAGACTGTAGACACAATACAAGAGATGGTCAGAGACTGTGGACATGATACAAGGGATAGTCAGAGACTGTGGACACGATACAAGGGATGGTCAGAGACTGTAGACATGATACAAGAAATGGTCAGAGACTGTAGACATGATACAAGAAATGGAATAAAAAACATGCAGCGCTCAGAAGGTACATATAAAAAACAATTTATATCTGTGAGGAAGTGCTAAAGAGAAAAGCTATACCCATAAAATAAAGTGACAGGTAAAAATCAAATGTGTAACCATATTATGGAAAAAGTCCATAGCTTTTCTCTTTAGCACTTCCTCACAGATATAAATTGTTTTTTATATGTACCTTCTGAGCGCTGCATGTTTTTTATTCCACTTTTTTGCACATTGTCCACCACTTTGTTACATGCCAGCAGCTACTATTTATATTATTCTCTGTAATGGCGCAATTATTGTTTTGGTTTATGATACAAGAAATGGTCAGAGACTGTAGACATGATACAAGAAATGGTCAGAGACTGTAGACATGATACAAGAAATGGTCAGAAACTGTAGACATGATACAAGAAATGGTCAGAGACTGTGGACATGATACAAGAGATGGTCAGAAATTGTGTACTTGATACAAGAGATGGTCAGAGACTGTGGACATGATACAAAAGATGGTCAAAGGCCGTGGACATGGTACAAAAGATGGTCAGAGATTTCACACTTGATACAAGAGATGGTCAGAGGCTTGTGGACAAGATGCAATAGATGGTCAGAGATTGTGCACTTGATACAAGAGATGGTCAGAGACTGTGGACATGATACAAAAGATGGTCAAAGGCCTTGGACATGGTAGAACAGATGGTCAAACTGCAGAAATGGTACAGGAGACGGTCCGAGATTGTGGACGTTTTACAAGAGATGGTCAGAGACTGTGTAATACAAGAGATGTTTCGAGATTGCAGACATGATACAAAAGATTGGTCATAGATTGCAGACAGCATACTAGAGATGGTCAGAGACTATTAAGATGCTACAGAAAACAGCTTTAGGAGTTTTTGGAGACTGGGGAAATGCTTCAGTAGTCATAGACTGGAGACGTATATTACAAGCAACTATTATAACAGGGCAACAGCGAAAACACAGATTAGTGTCTGGATGGGCTTGAGGGGCACAAAAGTGCCACAGGGCCACATGCTCCCCCTGGGATGCAGGTTTGGCACCTGGGGCTTAGATCCATATCTCCCAACTGTCCCCGATTTACAGGGACCACTCCTTTTTTAAAACTAAGTCCCTTGTTCCTTTTTTCTCCTTGGTTGTCCTTTTTTGTGATCTGATATAAAAACCTTTATACAAAAAGGTACCATATAACTTCCAAAAGTGGTATGCTACACTAAATCTTTCATCCAACTTCCAAATGATTGCATTTGTGATTTTGAACGGTCGGTAAAAATGAAAAGTAGTGCTGAAAATGAACACTTGTCTTTTTAACCAATATTTTTTGTACGCTAATTCATCATTGTCTGTGTAACTGGGGTGTGGAAGAGAAGCATCCTTTGCCTACATGTGCTTTGTGCTCATAGATGCCCTTGTATCTTTCTAAACCAGGGATCTCCAAACTACGGCCCTCCAGCTGCAGAACTACACATCCCATGAGGCATTGTAAAAGTCTGACATTCACAGACATGACTAGGAATAATGGGAATTGTAGTTCCTGAACAACTGGAGGACCATAGTTTGGAGACCCATGTTCTAAACCAGCGGTTGTTCAGTCGTCTCTTAAAAAATTAAAATTCAGCAGCTACAAAAACTGTAGCTGCTGACTTTTAATAATAGGACATTCAGCTGCCCCTAGGATCCAGCGCTGTCCTCACCCGGCCGGTTTATTCATCGGTCCCCAGCACCGACATACTAACTGTGGGCAGCCACCTGTGACTGCTTGCTGCTTCACAGCCAGCTGCCCACTGCGCATGCCTGAGCCACGTTGAGCTATTTGATTGGTCCCGCAGCTTTTAGGGACCTGTGACTTGTCCCAGAAGGCTGCAGGGGATGGAGGTGGGGGACGACAAACTTCCGCTCGGCGGC
Source organism: Lithobates septentrionalis (assembly GCA_037952835.1). Lineage (NCBI taxonomy): Eukaryota > Metazoa > Chordata > Amphibia > Anura > Ranidae > Lithobates > Lithobates septentrionalis. The sequence continues at coordinate 661,443 of JBBDGP010002716.1, forward strand.
GATCCGAATGGAAGTTGGGGAGCGAGTACCTGTCAAAACCCCCCCCCCCCCCCCCCAAAAAAATGATGTTCGGAATGTTTAGGAGGAGGAAGAGCAGAACTCTCCTTCTTGGGGGATGTTCCGCTTTAATTCCGGTAGGCCACTGTCTACACTATTTGGTCACGGTACCCAGGACAGCGGCCTCTACTTCTCATCCATGTTGTTAAACCACTGACAGTTTAATTTTAAAGAAGACAGATTTCCTTCAACTAAACCCTTCTACGGAAAGACCAACATGTGTATGAGCTGTAGTAATTTCAGGCAGGGTTGTTGGACATGCAATTTCCTGGCTTAAGAACAATAGTTTTACAAGACAGAATGAAGGCCTTTTATCCCCCAATTAAATGAATACAGATTATAGAGCGGCGGAGAGGTCAGGGAGCCCCTGTGTGTCAGTGGCATTGCATATAGTGCTGGCTTTTTACGACAATGAATGGAAGAAATAAGTCTTAGTGGCATGTGATTGTGTGCAAGCTAATTCCTCTCCGCTATCCACGCTTCTATGGGGTGTAATTAGAATTTATAATAGGATTTAATTGATTGGACATGCTTAGGCTGCGATAAGATTAAAGGGATTTAAATCTCATAATATTTATGACAGGGGGCAAGTTGGAACGGAGTTCCAGTAAGGGGGTGTTGCAATAACTGAAGTCCACGTTGGCTGCTTTCTTTAAAGGGACTAAAGACGTTATTTGGAATCTGGTTTAGATAAAGTTGTATTATAGAATCCCAGTGAATATCTGCTCCTTCATTCTGCGAAGATGTCTTCTGAAAAGTTAGAAATTACAGTACAGGGAGGGGGAGCCAGTGAATGTGCAGGAGGAATGGGAGTGTTTGCCCTGCATGGGCAAACTGACACTGTCTTTGCAAAGTGCAAATGATTACCCCCAACACCCCCCCATATGTACTTTACCTGCCCATGCCACTCATTCCTTCTATATTGTAGACAACAATACCCCACCCTTTCAAGTATGGAGGAGCAATTGACCTTTTCTCTTGTGATGGTGCTGGGTTCTAGCAGCCTTTCGCTAAGCCCGAGCACTATCACATGAGAAAGGGAGTTACGTCAACACTCTTATGCCCCGTACACACGGTGGGATTTTCCGACAGAAAATGTTCGATAGGAGCTTGTTGTCGGAAATTCCGTCCGTGTGTAGGCTCCATCGGAACATTTTCCATCAGAATTTCCCTCACACAAAATTTGAGATCTGGATCTCAAATTTTCTGACAACAAAATCCGTTATCGTAAATTCCGATCGTGTGTACCCAGTTCCGATGCACAAAGTTCCACGCATGCTCGGAATCAAGCAGAAGAGCCTCACTGGCTATTGAACTTCCTTTTTCTCAGCTCGTGGTACGTGTTGTACGTCACCGCGTTCTTGACGTTCGGAATTTCCGACAAGATTTGTGTGACCGTGTGTATGCAAGACAAGTTCGAGCCAACATCCGTCGGAAAAAATCCATGGATTTTGTTGTCGGAATATCCGATCGTGTGTACGGGGCATTGGTGGTTGCCAACACCAGTCATTTTAGCATTGGTTATGGAGGAATAGAAAGTGATGAGGAAGCGCTGATCAGGTACATATCAGAGTGGAGAGTTGCCAGTGTGTCTTTAATACAGTAGTGAGCATAACTATTTACTTGCACTACCCAAAAACATACTGGTAAGTTAGTAAGAAACCATAATGGTTTTCGGCCAGTTTGGTTTGTCTGTTTGTCTGTGTGTTTTTTGTTGGTGGTGAGGCACCGGTTTATTCTTTGCCTATTCAACCATTCTCAATCCGGGTCCTAAGGAACCCTAAGGTTCCTCTAGAGGTTGCTAGAGGTTCCTTGAGTTGTGGCTGACTGACCTCCCATTTGATGGTGCCTGCATACTTCTTGGACCAATGCCACTTGACAAAGCTAATAGCATGACTTCAGTGATCTTTTTAGTTGTCTGGGGGAATTCTGACCACCACTGTAAGGGTAGATTTAGACATGCATCTACATTTTCCTTGCCTCTGAAGCACCAATCTGTTTGGGATGGCACTCCAGGGGCTACTGACCTCCTCCTTAACGCCTGTTTAAATGCCATTTTTTAACCCCATTTTCGCAACCGCGTGCAATGGGGCATTTGTGGCGCTTCTCCACTGACTTGAATGTATAGAATTCAGCAAGCTTTCTGCCCGCAGATTGCTGCATTTTGGGTCAACTTTGACACGGACGCAAAGCGAAGCATCGCACCTGTGACATGGAAACTCCCCCGTCCACTGCCTATTGCAGCTTAAGTGAGGGCAGTTGGCAGGCAGCAAAAATGTGCCTCAACCTGGGCATTTTTGCTGCCCCCCAACCACAAGTCTAAACAAGGCTTGAGAGTGGCATTTTTCCCATTGACTCTCATTAATTCTAGTAGGAGTTCCCTGACTTCTGAATGTTTATTTCAAGGGTTCCGCTGAAATCAAAAGTTCAGAAAGGCTAGTGTGGATATTTTGTGCTTAATCTATCTAATCTCACAAAGTTAGAGAACTATGCTGGTAACAGCTGGGTAATACTGGGATTTAAACCGAGAACCAAGAGTTTTGTAATCTGGAAAGAAGTGTCTAGATAGGAAACCAATTTGTTTCCTCTATAGGATAGGACAGGATTAATGTTGGCTATAGATGTGCAAGTGTAGCCATAGGTTTGATACAACTACCCTGAGCGCTGTTTCCTGGTTGTCCCATAAACATGTATGCTGGGTTCAGCATAGTGTACAGGTTTATACCTATGGAGTAGGGATAAGAGCCAAGTGGTCAAAGCTGCCAGCTCGCTCCCCCAGCCTACTCAAGGTCTGTTGGCCACTGGTGGTGCTATAGACATTAGATGGTCACCAAATCCAGCTAAAAAGAAACAGATTGGTCAAATGTCATCACATCTAAGAAGTGTATGGATAGCAAGACTCCAGCTAATCCTCTTGTCACAGCAGTTCAGCAGCAGCATTCGGAGGACTTTGAGTATTAGAATTGTTAGGAGATATCAGAGGCTATTTTATACAAGCAACTTTTTTTTTTTTTTTTTTTTTTTTTTTTTCTGGTTAACTGGTCCTTTATCCAGTTCCTAACAAGGACTATGAAATGTGGCTTGTTTTCCAGTGCCGCAGTAAGGGATGAGGGGTAATGTAATTTTTAAAACATAGATTTGTAAATTATTATAATTCAATAACATAATAGCAGTGTGAGCGTTTTACAAGTATTTATGGAGCAAGCTCTATACATTTTCATTATCCCAGCTTCAGATTGAGTCTCATTGTAAAATATAGTGCTGCGTCTCCTTGCCAGAGGTGAACAGTACTCTGGGTACTTCCCAGCTGAGATAATGTTCTCTAGTCATTTGCACCGGTGTTAATGGAATAAGGCTGTGTACAGGTGTTTGTGGGCTGAACCCATATTTACTAGCACTATGCTCATTGATGTACTAGGAAAACAAGAAGACATTTTGTACCTTGTGCCCCAGTGATGCCACACGTTCTTTGGGAATTGATATGGCTGGATATGGTAATACAATGTTTCCGTGATGCCCATAGCAAATAATTAGATTATTTAAAGTGTGGGCAAAGAACCCTGGCAGACATATGTTGAAGCAGACTCAATGAATAATAAAAAAATATAAAAGGCAAAACCTTTTTTTTTTTTTGTTCTGGATAGAATAGAGAGGGATCCGAACCCCTGTCAGGTTTTTATTGCTACCTCTGTCCCCGTTAGGGAGGTGTCCTGTTTACCATTATCCGTGAAAATAAAAGGAAATCCCAAATTTTGGGTTGTCCCCAGAAAAGGACACTAGTTCTGGTGACCTGGGGGGCCCCAAGGGATTCCCTTAATTTGTAGGGATTTCCTTTCACTTCCTGTTTTGTCTGTGGGACAGGAAGTGAAGGTAGGTCTCCCCAGTGGGGCATAGATGGCAAAAATAAAACTGGCAGATGTTATAACCCTCATTTACTCTATTCAAACTGAAAAAAAAAAAAAAGTTTTGCCTATAGTTTTCCTTTAATAGAACTATAGTTGTTTTCTGTGTTCTGTCCCCCAGGGGGCAAAGTACGTGTAGTACTTTGTGTCACATTTCTACCTGCTTTGAAAACCTAGCTACGAGGTAAGAAATTAGGCCTCCTGTGGCTGTCCAACAACTCGCCAAAAAAGCAGAATTAGACCTCTATGCCACCTTTAAAACAATGGTTCCTGAAGTCCACAGTAATAAAATTATTGCACAAAACTTTGTAAAGTGCTACTGTTTTATCGTGCTTCAACACATAATCAACATTCCAATTGAAGCCCCAAAATTCCAGTAGCACTTTGCGTTTTGGGCCATAAAACAATGCAGCCAGCAATGAGATAACTGCCACATGCAGTGGCAAAAGGAATGCAGAGGGATGGAAGGCTGACAAGTCCACACCCTTCCTCTGCATTCCTCTTGCCACCACTTGTCATGGGCAAGTGCTTGGAGTTGAGTAAAGCGCTGGTTATCTAACAGCCGTCTCCTTGTTAACTATGTTGTGGAATGGCTTTGTCTGGCATTATAGCTAAGCTTACAAAGCTTGTAGGAACATGAAAGAACGCACTGCATGTACTTTATTTTACTCCTGGGGTAACACTGAAGGCAAAGTACACTGGGAAAAAACTTCTGTTAAAAAAACTGTTAATACTCATTGGGGCTGATTTACTAAAACTGGAGAGAGCAAAATCTTGTGCAGCTGTGCATAGAAACAAATCGGCTTCCAATTTTTTTTTTGTTTTTTTTGTCAAAGCTTAATTGAACAAGATGAAGTAAGAAGCTGATTGGCTACCGTGCACAGCTTCACCAGATTTTGCAAGCTCCAGTTTTAGTAAATCATACCTAAAGTGGTATTAAAGAGGTTCTTAAGGTAAAAGTTTTTTTTTTTTTCAATCTGAATGCATTCTATACATTAAGATAAAAAAACTTCTGTGTGCCCCCCTCAGCCGCCCAATACTTACCTGAGCCCCATCTCGATCCAACGATGTGGCACACGAGAGCTTCGGCTGTCTGTGAACCCTCCCCCTGTGGCTGAGACAGCAGCGGGTGCCATTGGCTCCTGCTGCTGTCAATCAAAGTCAGTGAGCCAATGAGGAGAGAGAGGGGGTGGGGCCAAGCCACCTCTGTAATTGGCTCACTGTCTGTGATTGACAGTGGTGGGAGCCATTGGGCTTCCGCTGCTGTCTCAGCCAATGAGGAGGGAGAGTCCCGGGACAGTCGAGGCTATCGTGAACATCTCTGAATCGGAGGAAGCTCGGGTAAGGATTGCGGGGGGGAGGGGGGGCTGCATGCAGAAGGGTTTTTTTTTACCTTCATGAATAGAATGCACAACTGCACCAGAGTTTGATCTCTCCAGTTTTAGTAAATCAACCCCAATAAGTTCTCCACAATTATATTAAAATCCATGGTAACAAACCCCATAAAATGTCAGTTCCCCCTAGCTGGTGCCTGCATTAGCTGAACCACATGTGATCTCTCAGAGGAAAAAAAAATCAAACACATCACCATTTATATGGGAATGCAAATAAATATATAACTTTCAAACAAGGTCTATCTTCCATTCTGAATCCCTAATGCCTTTAAAAGCTAGCATCAACTTGGAACATGTATACATATACAACATTATTTCATCATAATGGCACCATTCAAGTGTTATTTACAGTTAATGTATGATACTGCTGCCTGAGCTATAGAATTTACCATCATGGTGGACTGATCGAATTGATGAGAGTCTAAGTGGACTATTCAATACTGTGTAAAATGGGTAATTTTTTTGTTCCCGGCATTCATACAGCTTTCATTCAACTATTGTGGAACACCTATAAAGAATTTACACAGAATACAGATAATACTGCACGTTTGGTTCTTTGTCATACATTAGAAATCTCATATAAATGGTGTTCTATTAGGATTCTTCTACTGTGAGTTCACATATAATTCACTTGTGATGAAGTAGAAACGAACGGGCCACACACTGAGGCCGTCACCAGTGTTAAACTTGTTTTATTATAATAGAGGATTCACTACATCTAGTCTTGCCTGTCCATCTCCCCCTCCAATACATTTCACCCACAAAGGGTTTAGTCATGAAGAATCGTGGTCTCCATGATTAAGCTCCTGGTGGGGTGAAATGCGTTGGAGGGGGAGGTGGACCGTAAGAACATATGTTGTGAATCCTCTATTTATTATATTAAAGCTGGTTTTACATTGGTGACGGCATCAGTGTGTGGCCCATTCATTTCTACTTCACAAGTGAGTCATACGTGAACTCACAGTAGAAAGATCCAATTATACCATTTATATGAGATTTCTAAAGGACTAACTATGCAGTCTTTTCCATACAAAGTATATCCAAGGTGACTGCATCAGTGAGTGGCCTGCTGATTTCTATTTGACGAGCGGCACAGCTGAGCAGGGATGCAGGAATGCACTCTTGGGCGTGCACCTGATGGTTGCTGGAGGTACAAAGAATGGGGCAAGTTTGATTTCACATATGGGTCAGTCAATACCTGCACCAGGTAGAGGGACCTGACATTTTATGGGTTTGTTTCCATGGTTTTGAATATTATTTTGAATAACCATTGTAGCAGGTGAACTTGTGCTACTCGGTAAATGGATGGTTTATGCCAGATTTTGGGAGAAGCACGGACATTGATGGCTCACGTGTGCGTTGGCTTCATAATAGAGCCAGAGTTAGAGCTCATGGCCCCACCCTCCTGAGGGAGGTCAAAGTGTCTGATGGGGAGTCTTGTGATGCTGCCGTGCATCAAGGTCAGGTTGGGACAGAGGAAGTCCCAAGCCTGAGATGAAGTCCATGTAGGATGGGAGCAGCCAGGAGGCTGTAGAGAGAGTCCAGGAGGGACAAGCGCAGCCCAGAGCTGCAAGGAAAGACGCAGAGCTAAAGTTCAGCTTCTGTGCATAACCCTGGGATGTGTTTGATGGTCATGAAGACCAAAAGGTGTTTAATGGTCAAAAGACCCTGCAGAGGTACTCGGAGCAGTGCAGCTACTACAAGAAAGCCAGAAGGCTGAATGTTATGTCTTTGCAGTGATGGTGAGAACCCCTTGCATGGGAAGAGCTATCTATATGAAGTTTGACTTGCTTTTAAAAAAAACGTGGGCTGCCATGCCCTTTAAAACACAGTTTTGGACTGGTGCAACTCACCTACCGCTTGATTTTATCACCCCAATCTTACACCATATAGGTGTTAACATGAATAAAAATGATGTGTAGGAAATGCCGAACCCAAAGTTATTTTTGTAGAAGTTTACATACATATATATTTTTTCAAGGTTCACAAAGTCTATTTACACAGGTATTTGCCAGTGGTGCTTGCTTATTGTTTCAGTACTGGAGTCACATTTTTTAGCAAAAAAAAAGTTATTCCTAAAAAGTTTATGTTCATACTTTTTTTTTTTAATTGGGAACAAACTGAAGTTGTTGGGTTTCTATGCTATCCAATGCTCTAGTAAAGAGATTTCCACTCAATTATTGTGCCAACAATTTACAGTAAATAGGCATACCGGCATCAACCGAGGTTCCAGCCTTTCCCTAATCTACTAAAAAAAAATATATATATATATTTCGTCGTTTATGATTTCCCTTTACTTCCTGCCTGTTGAAACCATTGTCATTGAGACATTTGATGAGGAAAGATCTCCATGTCATTGGGACAGTTGGTGAGGAAAGATCTCCATGTCATTGGGACAGTTGGTGAGGAAAGATCACCATGTCATTGGGACAGTTGGTGAGGAAAGATCACCATGTCATTGGGACAGTTGGTGAGGAAAAATCTCCATGTCATTGGGAAAGATGGTGAGGAAAGATCTCCATGTCATTGGGACAGTTGGTGAGAAAAGATCTCCATGTCATTGGGACAGTTGGTGAGAAAAGATCTCCATGTCATTAGGACAGTTGGTGAGAAAAGATCTCCATGTCATTGGGACAGTTGGTGAGAAAAGATCTCCATGTCATTGGGACAGTTGGTGAGAAAAGATCTCCATGTCATTGGGACAGTTGGTGAGGAAAGATCTCCATGTCATTGGGACAGTTGGTGAGGAAAGATCTCCATGTCATTGGGACAGTTGGTGAGGAAAGATCTCCATGTCATTGGGACAGTTGGTGAGGAAAGATCTCCATGTCATTGGTACAGTTGGTGAGGAAAGATCTCCATGTCATTGGGACAGTTGGTGAGGAAAGATCTCCCAGTCATTGGGAAAGTTGGTGAGGAAAAAATCTGAGACAGTAGGAACTGGACAGGGGTTCTAATATCCTAACAAAAAAGAAAAAAGCGTTGGTAAATAGGTGCTCTAACTTTTTTTTAACCCAACACTACAAAACGACAGCCTGAACCATATTGCTACTCCATCAAAAACATTCATGATAGTTCAGATACGTGTAATCTGTCAGTTAACCATTTTTATAGAGCAATGCAGGTCTGTTTGACCAGTTGCATATACAACGTCCAGTATGGCTGCCTTTTCAAATTAAAGTATATGCAAAGCCAAAATGTTTGCTTTAGGTTTTGGATGGAGTAGGGAATGGTTAGGACTTCTTTTTTTTTTCTGTCTGTTTTAGTAACCTGTGTCCCCCACCATCATTCCATCCTCCTGACCCCTATGTAACGTACAAGCACAGCATGGTTGGAGCCATGACGTAGATAATTGTATCCAACACTCTTATGCCCCGTACACACGGTCGGATTTTCCGACGGAAAATGTGTGGTAGGACCTTGTTGTTGGAAATTCCGACCGTGTGTAGGCTCCATCACACATTTTCCATCAGATTTTCCGACACACAAAGTTTGAGAGCAGGCTATAAAATTTTCCGACAACAAAATCCGTTGTCGGAATTTCCGATCGTGTGTACAGAAATCGGACGCACAAATTGCCACGCATGCTCAGAATAAATAAAGAGATGAAAGCTATTGGCTACTGCCCCGTTTATAGTCCCGACGTACGTGTTTTACGTCACCGCGTTCAGAACGATCGGATTTTCCGACAACTTTGTGTGACCGTGTGTATGCAAGACAAGTTTGAGCCAACATCCGTCAAAAAAAATCCTAGGATTTTGTTGTCGGAATGTCCGAACAAAGTCCGACCGTGTGTACGGGGCATTAGAAGTGTTGAATGCCAATGAAGCTTACATTGGTTGCAGCACTGGAACAGTAAGCAGGTAGGAGAGGTTAAGAGGTGAGCATTAATACTTTTTTTTTAGGGAGCTTTAGTCTGGCTTTATATTAAACCCAACAGGGTTGCTTTAATATTCTCACAAGGACCATATCTAAAATGGTGGAAGAGTTGCATCTGAGTGCTAGAGTGGTACAAAAAGTATGTTTAAATTGGTTTAGGAGACAAATTACTATACAATTGCAATGGGAATGTGTATGTTCTCCATTGATTCTCTTTGCACCGTATTTTTCTTTTCAACGTTACAGGTACACTTTAAAGGAGAGCAGATAGTGTGAGAGTGACTGAAAGCTCCCCTAACTGTAGAGATTAGACCCATTCTGAAGATCACAGAATTACTAATCAATACTACAGACGGGGGCTTCGGCTGTGATAACTCCATTTTTTACGGGGAGCCATTAATCTAATTGAATCCATAAGCACAGGCCTGTCTGGGAAATGCTATACAGCATGTTGTCACGATCTATAGGAAAGAAAATGCTTATTAGGAGATGGGATGCCCGTGGTCTCTGGTGGTGGAGCCTGTGGTCAGAATGCCTTAAGCAAGGCCAGAAGAAGGTCATTTTTTTGCCATGTTACCGGTTAATGAGAAGCATCTGTCTCTGGTATGGAACGGAATGCTGAGCCTAATGAGGAACCCAGCTGCTTACAGCATTGTCTGTCCCACCGGGATGTTTTGATCCCATTTATAGACAGAGACCTGGACCTAGGGGGTGGCTGCGAATAGAGGAAAAAGTGCTGCTAAAGAACTGGAAGGCCATTACTTAAAGCATAGGTGCAAGAAACAGAAACACAAGATGGAAAAAAAAAAACACCTTTGCATCATTAAAAGGAATAAATTCTGTCACTTATACAACTGTAGGGTCAGGTTTTGAGCACTTTCACTCATATGCTGTAACACAAGAAGAGCAGACCTGCTGAGTGATGATGTCCTCCTCATCTCTGTTCTCAGGTCCTGGCCCTCTTTAGTGGATAGTAGAATGACAAGGAGAAACGTAGGTGATGGGGGTTCATGGTTGGGACTGCAATGGAAAATAAAGGCAGGGGATGTCCCTCAGTACTCTTAATACTTTCTGTATTTATTGTCAAATAGCATACTATATATGTAATAATAGAATTTTGAGTGGTGCACATTTTTGGCAGGTCTTCCCATATCTTCTACAGTTATAATTCTTTGAGAGACAGGGAGATCCAGCTAGAATATTGGCAGATGTTATTAATATACATTTCAATAAATAGCAGAGGCTAGGATGACTAAAAAAATGCAGAAAAGGGAAGAAAAAGCAGCAGCTCAGTGGATGACATCAGGAAGGAGCAGAGGAAATAATGACATGAGGATGACCAGAGAAGATGACATGAAGGAGCATAGATGACGACATGAAGGAAGAGCAGAGGAGATGATGATATGAGGAAGAGGAGAGGATGATATGAGGAAGGGGCAGAGGAGTTGATGGCATGAGGATGAGCAGAGAAGATGATGGCATGAGGAAAGGGCAAAGGAGAGGGTGGCATGAGGAAGGGGTTGAGGAGATGATGATATGAAGAAGGCGCAGAGGAGAGGATAATGTGAAAAAGGAGTAGAGGAGAAAATAGTCACAAGGAAGAAGCAGAGGGTAGGATGACACGAGGAAGTTTAAAGAAAAGACGGCATGTGGAAGGAACAGAGGAGAGAATGACATGGAGGAATAGAGGAAAGGATGACATGAGGAAGGAGTAGAGGAAAGGATGACAGAAGAGAGGGTGACATGAGGAAGGAGCAAAGGAGAAGATGATACTTGGAAGTAGCAGAACAACAGATCACTTGGGGAAGGCGCAAAGGAGAGGATAACTTGGGAAATGAAGCAGAGGAAGGGGTAACCTGGGGAAAGAGCAGAGAAGAGCATGACACAAGGAAGGAGAGGATGACAGGAGGAAGGAGCAGAGGAGAGGGTGACAGGGGGAAGGAGCAGAGGAGAGGATGACCTGTGGAAGGAGCAGAGGATGACCCGAGGAAGGAGCAGACGGGAGGATGACTCAAGAAAGGAGCAGAGGAGAGGATGACCCGAGAAAGGAGCAGAGGAGAGGATGACCTGAGAAAGGAGCAGAGGAGAGTATGACCCGAGGAAGGAGCAGAGGAGAGGATGGCCCAAGGAAGGAGCAGAGGAGAGGATGACCCAAGAAAGGAGCAGAGGAGAGGATGGCCCGAGGAAGGAGCAGAGGAGAGGATGGCCCGAGGAAGGAGCAGAGGAGAGGATGACCCAAGAAAGGAGCAGAGGAGAGGATGACCCGAGAAAGGAGCAGAGGAGAGGATGACCTGAGAAAGGAGCAGAGGAGAGGATGACCCGAGAAAGGAGGAGAGGATGACCCGAGAAAGGAGCAGAGGAGAGGATGACCCGAGAAAGGAGCAGAGGAGAGTATGACCCGAGGAAGGAGCAGAGGGGAGTATGACCCGAGGAAGTAGCAGAGGAGAGGATGACCCGAGGAAGGAGCAGAGGAGAGGATGACCCGAGGAAGGAGCAGAGGAAAGGATGACCCGAGAAAGGAGCAGAGGAAAGGATGACCCGAGAAAGGAGGAGAGGATGACCTGAGGAAGGAGCAGAGGATGACCCGAGAAAGGAGCAGAGGAGAAGATGACCCGAGAAAGGAGCAAAGGAAAGGATGACCCGAGGAAGGAGCAGAGGAGAGGATGACCCGAGGAAGGAGCAGAGGAGAGGATGACCTGAGAAAGGAGCAGAGGAGAGGATGACCCGAGGAAGGAGCAGAGGAGAGGATGGCCCAAGGAAGGAGCAGAGGAGAGGATGACCCAAGAAAGGAGCAGAGGAGAGGATGGCCCGAGGAAGGAGCAGAGGAGAGGATGACCCAAGGAAGGAGCAGAGGAGAGGATGACCCGAGAAAGGAGCAGAGGAGAGGATGACCCGAGAAAGGAGCAGAGTAGAGGATGACCCGAGAAAGGAGCAGAGGAGAGGATGACCCGAGAAAGGAGCAGAGGAGAGGATGACCCGAGAAAGAAGCAGAGGAGAGGATGACCCGAGAAAGGAGCAGAGGAGAGTATGACCCGAGAAAGGAGCAGAGGAGAGTATGACCCGAGGAAGGAGCAGAGGGGAGTATGACCCGAGGAAGGAGCAGAGGAGAGGATGACCCGAGGAAGGAGCAGAGGAAAGGATGACCCGAGAAAGGAGCAGAGGAAAGGATGACCCGAGAAAGGAGCAGAGGAGAGGATGACCTGAGGAAGGAGCAGAGGATGACCCGAGAAAGGAGCAGAGGAGAAGATGACCCGAGAAAGGAGCAGAGGAAAGGATGACCCGAGGAAGGAGCAGAGGAAAGGATGACCCGAGGAAGGAGCAGAGGAGAGGATGACATTAGGAAGGAGCACAGAAGGGCATAACACAAGGAAAAAGCAGAAGAGAGGGTGACACGAGGAAGGAGCAGAGGAGAAGATGATACTTGGAAGTAGCAGAAGAACAAAGGAGCAAAGGAGAGGAAAACGTGGGAAAGGATCAAAGCAGAACATATCACAAAGAAGAAGCAGAGGAAGGGATAACTTGGGGAAAGAGCAGAGAAAAGTATGACATGAGGAAGAAGCAGAGGCGAGAATGACATGAGGAAGAAGCAGAGGGGAGAATGACAGTGAGAACAAAGGAGAACATGACAGTGAGAGCAAAGTAAAGGATGACATGTGGAAGGGGCAAAAGTGATAGAAAATGTCATGAGAATGACAAAGAGTGGAGGATGATGATAGGAAGGAGAGAAGTAGATGATTATGATGGGAAGGTGCGAGGCAGAGGGTGATAACAGGAAGGTGAAGAGGATGATGATGATAAGACGGTGCGGCACAGAGAATGATTAGGATGATGATAAGAACAAAGCACAGAGGATGATGATGATAATTCAAAGGAAAAGAACAAAGGATGATCATGATGATGATAGGAATATGAAGTTGATGATATTGATGATGATGCTAATGATAGGAAGGTGCAGAGCAGAGGATGATGATAGGACGGCACAAAGGATTATGATAACAAGACATGGAGAATGATGGTGCAGAATAGAGGGGACAGCTCCTATGCTTGTGCTCTGCATTTCCTTCACATGCTCTCCTCTGCTGTCACATTATAGCTCCCTTTTATACAGCTCACAGAGGAGGAGATTCTCCTACAGAGCTGTGTTTGTTCTTCCTATACATCCAGCACCTCCCTCCATCTTCCCTCTCCGTCACACATCTCTGCGTCCGGGTACCTCCAGCCTGGCATGTGGCAGCGAAAGCTGAATGACAATATGAGGTTATGTTATTCCGAGTAGTACAACTCTAATAATCACTTAATGTGTCTACAATACACCTGGCACTACCCATGTTGTTTTCTGCGGACACAGTGGGATTGGTAGAGCGCTGCCAGTATAACAAGCCAGCACCGTTCTATGTATAGACGTGTTTTGGCAGAGAAGTGCATTTCCAGGGAGCGTGGCACTGCCAGTGCTGTCTTTCATGAATGTCACTTGTACCTTTTGGCAGTGGCAGCTTGGCTCGGCAACTAGGAAGCGGTCACTGCGTCATTGTTCCATTTTGAAGGACAACGGTGGGATTTCAGTTTACGCTGCAGATTGACACAAAATAGCCCACTTATAAACTGTTTAGCTGCAAAAGCATTGAACATATGGTTCAGCTAGTCTTGTATTTCAGACACCCATGTCAGATAACAGAACCAGGTCCTTGTTTTGGAAATGGTGACTGCAATGCATTTTAAAGCACAGTCAGGTCTAAGACCCACCAAGGTATGGGACTGGGCAATGAAAGATCAGCAGAAGACTGGTGAGGCCATCCATGTGTTCTTCCGGTAGACAGCTCAGGTCCTTAATGATAAATATTGGTGTTTGCTCTGTGGGATGATTAAGTGAATAAAGTGCTGGTGCAATGAGGGGGTATAGACGGTAACAAATTACTAAGTGCTAAAATATCCGGTGAGGATAAAAATAATTCCTCTAAACAATAAACATCCATAATCCTAAGTGAGTTCTTAATCTTGAAATCAAATAAAATATACAAATCTGTGAATAAACATTTTAAAATAACATATCAAGAGTCCAATGTGTGCTTCTGAATAATATATATATATATATATATATATATATATATATATATATATATATATATATATATATTATAAATGAAATCCAGAAAAAATTTCTGTGCCAATCTGACGATTTAAAATGTAATCCAAACAATATTGTGACAGTCTGACAGTGATCGATAATGGTTCCCTCCACCGTAAAAAAAAAAAAAAAAAAAGACAACAGAAACCGGTGCCTGGTCCATCTGCAGTGATAACACCTGTGTGTGTGTGTACAAGCCTCTCACCTTACTGCTGTAAGGTAATAGCATATATGGATCACAGGCAACAGTCCTCAGAAGGTCCCTCTTTAATGTTAATAGCACTTCCTTTGCTCATATACTCCGTGTGAAGAGATGAGAAACAAGGAAGAGAGATGCCAATAGCGTAATCCCGTTTGCAAGGGTCAATTTATTAAAAGAAACATGCAGATACACTTGCTTTTTGAATTTAAAAAAACAGCAACAATTCACGAGCGCCGAGCTCGTATGCTTCAGTCAATCCTGGTTACACCTATTGCTCCAATCCCGGCGCGTATCATCACATCACATCACGTGACTTCATCAGGGCTCAGGTCCTGCCCTAACTTCTTGCAGTATGTGTGCTGCTGTACAAGGAATATAATAATAATGCAAGTTCACATATTAGGTTCTTTGTTAAAAGTCATTTTTTAGAAAAACATAAATGGATTAAATTGTGTTTTTTATTTTTACAACTGCCCGAAGTTCATTTTGAAAAGACCTTTTAATGTTCAAATATGCTGCATCACTGCACTCCCTTACCCAACATCCCGCCCCCTTCCATGCACAAAAAAGATAAAATAAAAAATGACCAGTCAATACCCACACTAACCAACCTAATATATTCATTTCCCATAAGAAAAAAATAAATAAAACATAGTATGTTATAGTATAGTATAGTGACTTCATATGATTATCGATAACTCAAGACAAGGCAAGACGCATGCTGGTACCTCTTACTTTTTGGCTATGCGCATGCATTGATTTTATGGCTACCTCTTGATATCTGGACAGCCTCATCTATAAGCTGTTACATGCTATATCATATCATCCTCTGTGTCTATGACTGTAAGACTGTATAGTCATGTATTTTGCACTCCTTGAACTTCTGAATCGGGGTCTCCAGATTTTTCAGTATGAGGTCCACATCATAAATTTTACAAATTTATCCAGGGCTGGGAAAAACCTCATTACAGGTTCCCCTTACATCAGCATCCCCATAAGAGTGCCCCCTTACTCTAGGTTCTCCATCAGAGTGCACCTTACATCAGGGTCCCCACTACATCAGGTTTCCCCATCAGAGTGCTCCCCCTACATCAGGTTCCCCATCAGCGCCCCTCTTTATATCAGGGTCCCCCCTACATCAGGTTCCCCATCAGAGTGCTCCCCCTACATCAGGTTCCCCATCAGCGCCCCTCTTTATATCAGGGTCCCCCCTACATCAGGTTCCCCATCAGAGTGCCCCCCGTACATCCGGTTTCCCATCAAAGCCCCCTGTACATCAGGTTTCCCATCAGAGCCCCCTGTACATCAGGTTTCCCATCAGAGCCCCTCTTACATAAGGTTCCCTATCAGGGTCCCCCTTACTTCAGAACTAGAGACCCAAAGCAGCCTCTCCTGACCTTGATCCCTAACAGTGCACTATTGGGAATACACCAATGATCCCAGCTGTGGGCCAGATAAAATCTTGTAACCAGCTGGATGTGGCCTCTACGCAATAGTTTGAAGACTCCTGATCTAAATTTAAATAAAAACATATTTAATATATTTGGTGATTTTTGTCCCTTCTGGTAATGGTTTGTGGTTGTGCTTTTAACCGTTCTACTACTTATAGGCTAACCTTACAGTCTACAACTGGTTGCATTACTTGCAAATCTTTTCTCTTCTAAGCCCATCATGCAACAATCAAAAGCTGTAGAGATTAATTGATTATGAGCAGTGGTGGGCATTGGAAGTATTTCTTAGTTTGAAACTTTTTTTTCCAGATATTTTTGGCTCGTCACTTATTTTTCATCCCTCAAAATGTGCAGTTGTTGGTTGGTTGGTTTCATCCAAACATTGGGTAGACCAGGACATCCTGCCCTGCTATGACCAAAAATGTCACTCCTAATGGCTTTAGTCTATCTACAACCTTATACCCCTCAGGGTCTCCAGTGGTGAGATGGTCCCAGCAGAAATACCAACTGACCATGACTGTTATGAACTCTTATGCCCCGTACACACGGTCGGATTTTCCGATGGAAAATGTCCGATCGGAGCGTGTTGTCGGAAATTCCGACCGTGTGTGGGCTCCATCGGACATTTTCCATCGGATTTTCCGACACACAAAGTTGGAGAGCAGGAGATAAAATTTTAGGACAACAAAATCCGTTGTCGGAAATTCCGATCGTGTGTACACAAATCCGACGGACAAAGTGCCACACATGCTCAGAATAAATAAAGAGATGAAAGCTATTGGCCACTGCCCCATTTAGAGTCCCGACGTACGTGTTTTACGTCACCGCGTTTAGAACGATCGGATTTTCCGACAACTTTGTGTGACCGTGTGTATGCAAGACAAGTTTGAGCCAACATCCGTCGGAAAAAATCCTAGGATTTTGTTGTCGGAATGTCCGAACAAAGTCCGACCGTGTGTACGCCCTATAACTATCATGCAGTCTCAGTCCTGCTGCTGCTATTTTTTTTTTTTGCGTGGCTCTGCAAAAGTGGCTTTTTCTGAATTTGGTACAAAAGCAATAGATTTCTTCAGCTTACAGTTTCAGTACCATGGACAGCATGGAAGATATCTGACTCTCAGTCAAAACAGCCTATACGTATGACGTGTCTGGCTAAAGAATTTTCTGTAAATACTTATAGTAATCAATCAAATTCTTACTTTGTTTTTTCTGAGCAAAACATACAGTAGAAGGGATATACGCATAGGTTGATAGAGAAACGGACCGCTTTGCCATCAGATATTTCATGACCCGAGACCTGATATCATTTACCCTTCCATCATGTCTGTCCATTGTTCGATACATGTTAGACATTGTACCAACATGCAGTCACAAGAGAAACAAGAATATTTCTAGTCATCTTGGAACAACAAAGAATTAGCCGGACATTTCCAACTTGTTTGCTCTAAGGCCATCAGGGCTCTGCAAATATATAAGCACAATAGTTGGTGAGACCTTTCTCCATCCTTGCTTGCATGATTGAAGAACAGGGACCAACTATGCTCTTCACAAATCAAATGACTAATGCAGTTGATGTATGCATGGTGTACACGTTGTTGCTTTTCCTGTATAAAGCTTTACCAGCTTGTGAGTGTCTAACAACCAGAAATGATCATTATTGCTCATCAATTGCCTAATCATTGTTTGAATTTTGAGGGCAATCTATCACCTTTCTTCCTCTGGTTCTTAGGAGTAAATAAAAAAAATTAGTAAATGTTTTTCAGACACAAAAGGTCATAAGATACTGTGTAGCCAACACTTTTCAGGACTCAGAAATTCTCCTTCATCAGGGCTTAAAGTGGTGTTCCGGCCGAAATGATACTTTTTAAATAAAAATACCCCTTTAACAACACACGCTTAATGTATTCTAGTAAAGTTAGTCTGTAAACTAAGGTCTGTTTTGTTAGTTTATAGCAGTAGTTTGTTATTTTATAAACTTACAGCTGGCCGTGGCCATCTTAAGTGTGGGCATCTGAAGCCAGACTGTATTTCTTCCTGGATCTCATCCTTGCACATGCTCAGTGCAGCACAAGCAGTGTAATAGGTTTCAGGTCAGGTTTCCATAGCAACGGCAGTGTCAGAGGAAGTTGCCGCCCCTTCCCAGAAGGCATTGCAAACAGGAAATGATGTGATGGGCCGCGGCCAGGGAGGAGGAAGTGAAAAATGAATACAGCAGATATACAGTAGGTGCTAAGAAAAAAAAATTAAAAATATCCAATATGTTTACGGTGCACAGTTTAGTGAGGGATGCTGAAGAGTTGTAAAAGTGGGTGGAACTCCACTTTAAATAGTGGTAGTGATAGCTGTTTGGAGGATATATCAGACAGGCAGTTGTAGGTCCAGAAAACCACAGTAATAATCATTTGGCTTTCCAGTCGGACAGCCAACCTGCACAGCTTTCATTGTAATCTTCAAGTCTTGCATCTACCTGTCCAATATCCTCTCCAAACCTCTTTCACTTTGAGTTTATAAGCCCTGATGAAGAGATTTGTAAGCCCCTAAAACATGTTAAATGTATCTTATGACCTCTTGCGGGGGAAAAACTGTATGAGCTTTTAATGGACTAGATTTAGATCTGTGGAGCCCTCATACTTTCAAATACTTCTTAGGTTGGTACAGGGGTCCTTAAGAACCTCAAGAGGTCAGAAGATAAAATCTACACATTTTAAGGGCTGACAAATCTCTTCATCAGGGTTTATATGCTCATAGTGATGGCGGTTTGGAGAGAATACAGGACAGGTAGGTGCAGAATTATAAAGATCACAGTAAATGCCATGGGGGTTGCCTGTTAGGCAGCCAACCTGCACAGCTTTTATGGCAATCTTCATGTCCTGCATCTACTGTACCTGTCCAATATTCTCTCCAAACCTCTATCACTATGAGCTTATAAGCCCTGATGAAGAGATGTGTGAGCCCCTAAAACGTGTCGATTTTATCTTCTGACCTCTTGAGGTTCTGAAGGACCCCTGTAGCAATCTAAGAACTATTTAAAAGAATGAGAGCTCTACAGATCTAAGTAAAGTCCTGTAAAAGTTTTTATATTTCACCTACAAGAGGTCAGAAGGTAAAGCCAATACGTTTCAGGGGTTCACAAATGTCTTCATCAGATATATGCACATAGTGATGGAGGTTTAGAGAGAATATTGGGCAGATAGTTGCAGGACCAGAAGATCACAGTAAAAGCCACGCGGGTTGCCTTTTGGACAGCCAACCTGCACAGCTTTGTTCTGCACCTACCTGTCCAATATTCTCTCCAAACCCCTATCACTACGAACATATAAGCCATGATAAAGAGATCTGTGAGCTCCTAAAACATGTTGACTATATCTTACGACCTCTTGTGGGTGAAAAACTGTATACGCTTTTAATGGACTAGATTTAGATCTGTGGAGCTCTCATCCTTTAAAAAACTTCTTAGATTGCCACAGGGGTCCCCAAGAACCTCAAGAGGTCAGAGGATAAAATCAACACGTTTTAGGGGCTGACAAATCTCTTCATCAGGGTTTATAAGCTCATAGTGATAGAGGTTTGGAGAGAATACTGGACAGGGTGAGCTCTCATGCTTTCATACACTTCCTTTTTTTTTGGCCTTCCTCTGGATCAACTATGGGTCTGGAAATATATGGAGGTTTTCTATGTGTTTTTGTGTTTTTTGTTTTATTTTTTGTTTTTTTGTTTTTTTTTTGGTTTAACTGGATGGACTAGTGTCCTTTTTCAACCTGACTAACTTCTTAGATTGCTCCAGAGGTCCTTAACCACTTCCTGCCCAAGGACGTCATATGACGTCCTGGACATTCAGTGGGAATATCTGAATGATGCCTGCAGCTATAGGCATCATTCAGATATCCTTGTTTGCAATTCCGCCGCTTGATCGTTCTTACAGGCGACTGGTGGGAACATTCCCCCCCTCCCGCCGCCATCCGGTGCTTCTCCGGGCTCTCCCGTGCCATCGAGGACCCAAAGAAAGAATCGCCTGCTGCCGGATGACGAGCATAGAGGTGACCGGTGACCAAATGGTCACCGGTCATCTCTATGACCGTCGGAGGCCCGGGCGTGACGTTAGGACCTCACATCCGGGCCACGATTGTAAAAAAAGCCGCGATCGTGGCTGGTAAGCATGGGATTGTGTATTTTTTTTTCCGATCTCATGCTTTCCAGCCTGGAGGAGAGATGTGGGGTCATATTGACCCCGCATCTCTCCATAAAGAGGACCTGTCATGAATTATTCCTATTACAAGGGATGTTTACATTCCTTGTAATAGGAATAAAAGCGATCAAAAAAAAATGTTGCAAAAAAGTAAAAATATAAAAAAAAAAAAAAAAAAATTTAAAACGCCCCTATCTCCGGTAGCTAGCGCTCAGAAGCGAACGCTCACATTAGTCCCACCCACATGTAAACACCATTCAAACCACACATGTGAGGTAGCATCGCGTGCGTTAGAGCGCTAGAAACAATTCTAGCACTAGACCTGCTCTGTAACTCTAAACATGTAACCTGTAAAAAAAATGTAGGCGTTGCGTATGGAGATTTTTAAGTACTGAAGTTTGGCGTCATTCCATGAGTGCACGCAATTTAAAAGCGTGACATGTTGGGTATCTATTTACTCAGCGTAACATCATCTTTCACATTATATAAAAAAAATTGGGCTAACTTTACTGTTTTGTTATTTTTTTAAACCATGAAACCGTTTTTTTTCCCAAAAAAAAAACACGCTTGAAAAATTGTTGCGCAAATACCGTGCAAAATAAAAAGATGCAATGACCGCCATTTTAGGGTGTCTACTAAAAAAAAAATTAGATAATGTTTGGGGGTTCTGAGTAATTTTCTAGCAAAAAAATTATGATTTTTTAACATGTAGAAGAGGAGTGCCAAAATAGGCGCGGTATGGAAGTGGTTAAGAAAACTCCAGTTGACAATGGCTTCAAAAAAAGCTGTATGTGTAGTTGGATTATACTTGCCTTTTTTGGTCCAGGGCCCTACCAACACATATCCTAAGCAATCTCTTCAGTTCCCATTATTTTTTTTTATGTCCATTGACTGGAACAACCCCACACATTAACATCTAGTTACTGATCTGTGCAACCTCACAGACCAGCAATCTGTCAAGAGGAGCGAGTTTTGTAGAGCTAGGTTTTCTGGGGTGTGGAGCAAATCTGTACTGGAGATACAGATATTAATATAAATGAGTTAGTAGAAGGCTACAGATATTAATATAAATGAGTGTCCTAATCTGTAATTAATCGCATTTATGAACATCTACAGCATAGGGGATTCTGTCTTTTGTGGTGTATGAGAACCCAGGTCAGAATTCCCCTTTAAAAGCCGAGAAACACTTGAGGAGTATTCCCACGATAATGAAGAAGCTGACTTGCATTTTCAGAACTCCCAGCTGTGCTCTTAAATTGTATTGGTATATATTAATTGATCCTGCATAGTTAATAAGCCAGAAACCTCTTGGGAGGGTTGGAGTCAATTGTTCTGTCATGTTATTTATTTACTGTAAGCATCGATATGAGTTACAGCATTTCTGCGCGCCGGCGTCGCAAAGGTCAAACCTCACGCTTTTTATAGGGTTGTTAATTTGTGTGTGCGAGTTTCTCAACAAGCCCACTTCTTAAACTGTCTTTAAGTGATGGAGTCCTCTGTCCTTTCTCCTCGAGGGCATTGACGCATGCTTTTGGCGCATCCACAGACCGTAAAACGTACCTGCTTGATTTTTTTTTTTTTTGGTGTCACCTAAAGCAAAGCATGCATTCTTAATCACACACATTGCATTGTGGTTAATCTTTTTATTCCAGTAATAAAATAAATGTATGCTCACAAACAGCTGAGAATGACAATCTCATCAAGATCAACAGTGATCCAAACTTCCTGATCCACTGCACATATTCCAATCCAGGGAGGACACTTCCTGAACCTATGTCACTGACGCGTTTCGAGGGAGGGTCCTCTCTTCATCAGAGCTCAAGTCCATTGTTGGGTATGTGCATGTGCTTTGGGGTAGTTGGCAATGCAACACTCATACATTGCGCATTATGTTAATAAGCATCATAACACGTGCAACAACGCATGCACATAAGTATGAAAGGGCCCTAAAGATCTCTGGTTCATAGACTCCAACCAAATGTTTTTTTTTCAGTTTTAAAAAGAAATAGGGGACCTCTGTCAACTTTTTATTACTTGGGAAAATGGATAAGAAGTAAAGAAACTCTCAGATATAATTAGGTTTCTTATGTGTTGTAGAGCTGCACAATTAATCGTTAAAAATCGCGATCTCGATTCAACCCCCCTCACGATCTTAATCCAGCATTTCCTTGATTCATACAGTTCAGGGCCGTTCTCTGATCACTCACAGCTGTCAAAAAAAAAAAAAATCCAGAAAATGTTCATCAACGTTGTCAGCACTGGGAGATGACTATAAACAAAGTATCATTTGGTTCTTTTAGATCAAAGGAATGAACCTTGGTCTGTAAGACCCCTTTCACACTTGGGCCGGCAAGCGTTGTTTTCGGCCACTAGCGGGGCGCTTTTAACCCCCGCTAGCAGCTGAAGAAAGGGTTAAAACTGCCCGTGTTCCAATGGGCAGGGGCGGTGTAGGAGCGATGTATACAGCGCTCCTACACGGCCCCAAAGATGCTGCACTCTTTCATACTGGGGAGGCATGAGAGGCAGTTTTCAGGCGCTTTAAAGGTGTTATATTTTTACCGCTAAAACGCCTGATAACTGCCTCAGTGTGAAAGGGGTCTAAATGAGGTCAGTTTAACCACTTAAAGACCAAACCTTTTTCTGACACTCGTTGCTTACAAGTTAAAATCAGTATTTTTTTGCTAGAAAATTACTAAGAACCCCAAAACATTATATATATATATATATATATATATATATATATATATATATATATATATATATATATATATATTGTAGCAGAGCGTCCCAGAGAGAGCCAGGAAAAGTCCTGTTCGGGGTTTATACATCTCCCAGGCTCCTCTCATACAGGTTCAGGGATCTCTGATCCATGGTCCAGTTCAGTTCTTGGTCCTCTCCCCCAGGCTAATTTAAGCTCACCTGAGCAAGACAGCCTTTGCTCTTGGCCTGGGATACTCAGAGAACTTCTGTGTAGGAGAGCAAAAAGGTATGTGGAAGCTGACAAGCTGTAGGCTTGCTCAGCTTAGTAGTTAGGATCTGTAAATATTGTTTAGTTAGTGCCGAGACACGGCTAGGTTTTGTTTTGGCTATTTTGTTCCTATTTGTTTCTTTTGGAACACTGTACAGCACCTGTATATAGACTTGTAAATATCACAAATAAACACCGCACTGTTTGTCACTATTCCACTGGATTTGGTATCTGTGCCTGAGAGACTGCTCATCCCAGGGAGCCTGGTGCCTGCTACCTGTCCCCCAGGTTACATATGGTGGAGACTGCGGGCAGCTGTAGTAAGTTACTACTTAAAAGGCCAGTACCTAGAGTGACTAAACATGGAGGAAATCCTAAAACAATTGGTGATATCCAATGCTGCACAGCAACAATCCAATGCTGCACAGCAACAAGCAAACGTTGCACTGCAGAAAACAAACGCTATCGCACAGGAGCAAACCAAGGCGCTGTGCCAACAGATTGGTGCTGTACAGGAGCTATCGCAGAGGCTGTTTGAACAGCTAGCCACTGATGCAAAAGAGGATAGGAAAACCTTGGCTGCGGTTGTGGAGACGCTAGCACAGTGGTCACCTGCTAAAGTTAATGTTGTTGGAGACAAGCCCTCAGCTATTCATGTGGGTCGCTTTCTTTCCAAGATGACTGCAGATGATGATCCAGAGGCCTTTCTCTTAACCTTTGAACGGACCGCTGAGAGGGAAGGTTGGCCCAAAACCCAGTGGGCAGGACTGGTCGCCCCCTTGCTGTCTGGAGAATCGCAGAAGGCCTACTATGATTTGGAGTCAGCAGAAGCAGGAGACTATGAAAAGGTCAAGCGGGAAATCCTGGCGCGACTTGGTGTCACCCTGGCAGTTCGAGCACAGCGGGTCCACAGCTGGTTCTTCCAAGACGAGAGGCCCCCAAGATCGCAGATGTTCGACCTAATTCACTTGGTGAGAAAATGGCTACAGCCGGAGTCCCTGTCTGGGCCACAAATAGTGGAGCGTGTGGTCATGGACCAGTTCCTGAGGAGGTCCCCACAACCAGTGGAGCTGGACAGCCATCTGCTGAATCTGAGCCTACGTTGGAGTTTGCTGACCTTAATGTACACAAGGAAAACTTTGGTACCGAGCAGAGAAAAGACCCAACCCTTGCCAGGGCCTGGGAAAATGTAATGGTGATTAATGATGTACCTGTCGAATCAGGGGACAGGCTCTGTTTTCCTTATTTTAGCAGCAATGAGGATTTACTGTATCGTGTATGTAAAAAAAATGATGAAGTGGTTGAACAGTTGGTGGTCCCTAAGCCATACAGACGGGTGGTGTTGGAACTTGCCCATGGGCACTTGCTAGGAGGTCATTTAGGGGTTGAGAAAACTACTGAAAGGGTGTTGCGCAGGTTTTATTGGCCCGGAATACAGAAGGATATTGAGAATTATTGTCAATCCTGTCCTGTGTGTCAGATGTCAGCCCCACTACAACACTTCCGAAGTCCTTTAGTGCCCTTGCCCATTATTGAAGTGCCCTTTGAGAGGATTGCCATGGACCTTGTGGGTCCACTCCCCAAGTCTGCCCGAGGTCATCAGCATATCCTCGTAATCATGGATTATGCTACCCGTTACCCAGAGGCAATTCCCTTACGCACCGCGTCTGCTAAAAACATTGCCAAAGAGCTGTTTATGGTGTTCAGTCGTGTTGGAATCCCTAAAGAAGTCCTTACAGACCAGGGCACCCCATTTATGTCACGAATAACTAGAGAGCTGTGCAAGTTATTTAAGGTGACGCAATTGCGAACCTCGGTGTACCATCCTCAAACGGATGGCTTGGTGGAACGCTTCAATAAAACATTAAAGAGCATGTTAAAAAAGGTTGTTGACAAGGATGGGAAAAACTGGGACTTCCTGATACCATACTTGATGTTTGCCATCAGGGAGGTTCCCCAGTCCTCCACGGGGTACTCTCCCTTTGAGTTGCTTTATGGGAGACACCCTCGGGGACTCTTGGACATTGCCAAAGAAACTTGGGAGGGGGAGCAGACACCCCATAAAAGTGTCATTGAGCATATCGCTCAAATGCAGGACAGGATTGCAGCAATCATGCCGTTGGTAAAAGAACACTTACTGCAGGCCCAAACAGCTCAACAGAGGATATACAATAGGGGGGCCCAACTCCGTGTTTTCTCACCTGGTGATAGGGTCCTGGTGTTAGTTCCCACTGTTGAGAGCAAGTTCCTGGCTAAGTGGCAGGGTCCCTTTGAAGTAATTGAAAGAGTTGGGGAGGTCAATTACAAAATATATCAACCAGGAAAAGGGAAGCCCGAACAGATTTACCACATAAACCTGTTAAAGCCCTGGAAGGATAGACTGGCGTTAACTGCGAGGTCCCTCCCGGTAACGCCTAAGGGTACTGAGTCTCCTCTGATCCCTGAGGTCACGATTCCAGACACCCTGTCATATTCTCAAAAGCAGGAAACTAGAGAATTCCTGATAAGAAATAGAGAGAAATTTTCAGAGTTACCTGGCACGACTTCAGCAGTTCAGCATAATATTGTTACTGAACCTGGGGTCCGTGTCAAGCTCAAACCATACCGAATTCCTGAAGCGAGGAGAAAGGACATCAGCGAGGAAGTTAAAAGAATGTTGGAGCTAGATGTCATTGAGGAATCCAATAGTGACTGGTCTAGCCCCATCGTGTTAGTCCCAAAACCGGATGGCACTTGGAGGTTCTGTAATGACTTCAGGAAGCTTAATGCAGTGACAAAGTTTGACACGTACCCAATGCCCAGAGTGGACGAACTTATAGACCGACTTGGCAAGGCTCGCTATCTGACCACTTTGGACTTGACAAAAGGTTATTGGCAAATACCCCTGACTGGTAGCGCCAAAGAGAAGACTGCATTTGTGACCCCAGAGGGTTCCTTTCAATATAAAAAAATGCCTTTTGGGTTGCAAAATGCCCCCGCCACATTTCAGAGGGCCATGGACAGGACTCTAAGACCCCACCGACAATATGCAGCAGCATATCTAGATGACATAGTGGTACATAGCACTGACTGGGAGTCTCACTTGCCCCGGGTCCAGGCTGTCCTCGATTCCCTCTTCAAAGAAGGTTTTACAGCAAATCCAAAAAAATGTGCCATTGGTCTAGAGGAAGCCAAGTATTTGGGCTACACTATTGGGCGTGGTGTAATAAAACCTCAAGTGAATAAAATAGAAGCCATCCAGGAATGGCCACGTCCTGCAAACAAGAAGCAGGTCAGGGCCTTTCTTGGCATTGCGGGGTATTATAGAAGATTTATCCCAAATTTTGCAACTATAGCTGCCCCACTGACAGACCTTACGAAAGGGAGAGACTCTGTAATGGTGAAATGGTCCTCAGTAGCAGAGGAATCTTTCCAAGTCCTGAAGAAGGCTCTTTGTGTACAGCCAGTACTGTACTCCCCCGATTTCTCCAAAGATTTTTTGGTTCAGACGGATGCGTCTGATGTTGGTATCGGGGCAGTACTATCACAGGTACACAATGGGGAAGAACACCCTGTGGTGTACCTAAGCAGAAAGCTCAATGACCATGAGCAAAGGTATGCAGTCATTGAAAAGGAGTGTTTAGCCATAAAGTGGGCCGTGGACGCACTCAGGTACTATTTGTTAGGACGCCAGTTTGAGTTAATAACTGACCATGCTCCTCTGAAATGGATGGCCCAAAAGAAGGAGACTAATAGACGGGTGAACCGGTGGTTTTTGGCTCTACAGGATTACTCATTCACTGTAAAACACAGGCCAGGTGTTGAGATGGGGAATGTAGATGCCCTGTCCCGTGTTCACTCCTGTTGGGCTACAGGTGTTCCAACCCTGGGGTTGAAACAAGGGGGAGGATATGTAGCAGAGCGTCCCAGAGAGAGCCAGGAAAAGTCCTGTTCGGGGTTTATACATCTCCCAGGCTCCTCTCATACAGGTTCAGGGATCTCTGATCCATGGTCCAGTTCAGTTCTTGGTCCTCTCCCCCAGGCTAATTTAAGCTCACCTGAGCAAGACAGCCTTTGCTCTTGGCCTGGGATACTCAGAGAACTTCTGTGTAAGAGTGCAAAAAGGTATGTGGAAGCTGACAAGCTGTAGGCTTGCTCAGCTTAATAGTTAGGATCTGTAAATATTGTTTAGTTAGTGCCGAGACACGGCTAGGTTTTGTTTTGGCTATTTTGTTCCTATTTGTTTCTTTTGGAACACTGTACAGCACCTGTATATAGACTTGTATATATCACAAATAAACACCGCACTGTTTGTCACTATTCCACTGGATTTGGTATCTGTGCCTGAGAGACTGCTCATCCCAGGGAGCCTGGTGCCTGCTACCTGTCCCCCAGGTTACAATATATATATATATATATATATATATATATATATATATATATATATATATATATATAATTTATTTAATTTTTTTAGCAGAGACCCTAAAAAGTAAAATGGCGGTTGTTACAATATTTTTTTGTCACACTGTATATGCGCAGCAGTCTTTCAAACGCAATTTTTGGGGAAAAATACACTTCAATGAATTTTAAAAAAAATGAAACCGTAAAGTTTGCCCAATTTTTTTGTATAATGTGAAAGATGATGTTACGCCATGAGAATCGTGTTCTTTATTCTAAGCAAAAAATTTGTGATTCTCATTTTAGCCAGAATCGTGCAGCTCTACTGTGTTGCCAACCAATAGTATGGCAATGGGGTAAATATAAAAAAATCTGAATATTGGACTGGCAGCTTCTGTACACCAAGGGGCTTCTACACTGGGTTGTGATAGGGATGAGTGAGTTTAGATAAGTGTAATATTCAAGACCAACTGCAAGTCTATACCAATGGTATATTATTTGCAAAGTCAACGGGTTTTGGTGGGGTGTAGCTCTGCTCCCTCATTAAACTGCGAGCCAGGCCTTCTCATCCACCATCAGTGCCTGTCCTCATAAATGCACTTCTGGAAGAATATATGTGTATGCCTGTATTTATTGGGGTATAACAAGCACTTTTTCACCCTGAAAATCGGGTGCAAATAGCGTGTGCGTGTTATACGCCAATACTTCAATTTTAGCTGCCTCAGAGGGGACAGGGAGGGGGACGGGATGAGCGCCGGCAGATTACATACAGTGAGAATCTCCTATTTACTTGGCGGCCTCTGTAATAGAGAGTCCTGTCTCCTTGGAAGCCATTGGAACACTGTTCTGTCTATCATAGGAGATTCTCACTGTATGTAATCTGTCTGCACTCGTCCCGCCTCCTTCCCTGTCCCTTTTAAGCTGCAGATGGGCATTGATCAGGCTGCACTGATGGCAATGGTGAGGCTGCTGCATTGATGGCAATGGTGAGGCTGCTGCATTGATGGCAATGGTGAGGCTGCTGCATTGATGGCAATGGTGAGGCTGCTGCATTAAAGGCAATGGTGAGGCTGCTGCATTGAAGGCAATGGTGAGGCTGCTGCATAGAAGGCAATGCTGAGGCTGCTGCACTGATGGCAATGCTGAGGCTGCTGCACTGAAGGCAGTGGTGAGGCTGCTGCATTGAAGGCAGTGGTGAGGCTGCTGCATTGATGGCAATGGTGAGGCTGCTGCATTGATGGCAATGGTGAGGCTGCTGCATTGAAGGCAATGGTGAGGCTGCTGCATTGAAGGCAATGGTGAGACTGCTGCATTGAAGGCAATGGTGAGGCTGCTGCATTGAAGGCAATGGTGAGGCTGCTGCATTGAAGGCAATGGTGAGGCTGCTGCATTGAAGGCAATGGTGAGGCTGCTGCATTGAAGGCAATGGTGAGGCTGCTGCATTGAAGGCAATGGTGAGGCTGCTGCATTGAAGGCAATGGTGAGGCTGCTGCATTGAAGGCAATGGTGAGGCTGCTGCATTGAAGGCAATGGTGAGGCTGCTGCATTGAAGGCAATGGTGAGGCTGCTGCATTGAAGGCAATGGTGAGGCTGCTGCATTGAAGGCAATGGTGAGGCTGCTGCGTTGAAGGCAATGGTGAGGCTGCTGCGTTGAAGGCAATGGTGAGGCTGCTGCGTTGAAGGCAATGGTGAGGCTGCTGCGTTGAAGGCAATGGTGAGGCTGCTGCGTTGAAGGCAATGGTGAGGCTGCTGCGTTGAAGGCAATGGTGAGGCTGCTGCATTGAAGGCAATGGTGAGGCCGCTGCATTGATGGTAATGGTGAGGCTGCAGATGGGCACTGACCCTTATTTTGCTTCAAAGTTCCTTATTTAAAATGTAATTTTTTTCCTGAAACTTCCCCCTTAAAATGAATGTGCGTGATATACGCCGATAAATACAGTAATAACTATCAATATTCTATATCATTAGAAGAATAGAATTTGCAGAGACAAGGGTACATTAGTGGTTTTGCAGTGGGGTCCCCATCACACACAGATACAACCCTGCAGCCTTTCTCCCTTTATCTTATGTAAATCAGCCCATCCCCTTTGTCTTCACTTCTTGAGCCTCAGTCAAAGTGCCTTTGAAACGCATGTTAATCTACGCAAACAAGTATTCTTTTTTTTTTTTTTTTCTTTAACAATTATGCAGATTAGAAAGAGATTTACTAAGTGCCCTTCACAGGTGGCTTGGGAAAAATGACTCTGCGGATGATAGTCGTCCTTTAAAGCTGAACTCCAGGCAGATATTAATAAAGCTCTGTATTTCTTAGATGTATTCCAGTGAAAGTACCTAAATTCAACTTAGTGTCAGCCTCTTGCAGTCTCTGTACAGCAAAGTTCAGACTGAGGGAGAGAGAAGCAGCACAAGGAGCCAATCAGTTGTGTTGCGGTGCATGTTGATGGTAGGAGAGAGAGGAGTTCATCAGTCTGCTGCTTCTCCTTTCACTTTCTGATCACAGGCTGGAGAGGAACAAGACCTGGAAAGATTAAAATCGGGTCTCCTGCCCTACCAGGCAGGGCTGTGCTGTGTTGTAGAGCTGTGTAAATCGTAGGACTGGATAGACCAAATACATTTGGTGGCAGGTAACACATCTTCCATATGTATTATATCTCCATAATAATTACTAAACCATTGCTTTTTTTATTTTATTATTACATTAAAATAACAAGCATGCCATACTTACCTGCTCTAATGGTTTTTCTGGATTTTCTGGCTCCTCCTCTTCTCGGGTCCCACACCGTTGCTCCTGGCCCCTCCCTCCTGCCAGGTGCCCCCACAGCCAGCAGCTTGCTGTGGAGGCACCCAAGCAGGCACGCTCCCAAGCTGCGGCTCTGTGTGCCCATTCACACACGGGGCCGCGGCTCGGCCCCGCCCCCTCTATCTCCTGATTGGCTCACTGGCTCAGTGGCTGCCACTGATGCCAAAAGCCAATCAGGAGTGCGAGACTCCGGAGAGCCAAGGTTCTCGTAGACATTGCTGGAGCAAGAGGGGGCTCAGGTAAGTATTAGATGGAGCTGGGGGGGCTGTTGCATATAGAAGGTTTTTGACCTTCATGCAGAATGCATGAAGGTCAAAAATCTTGTGCCTTTACAACCACTTTAAGCTATTTGCAGTTCGGCTAAGTCACCCTTTTTGTTCAACATAGGGTCTTTTTATCTATTTAAGACGGTTATGACAACCAGCTTGTGAAAGTGGGTGGGACCAATAGGACACAGCAGCACAAAGGGATCATGAAAACAAGGAAAGAAAAAGTTAAACAGAAATGGGAAGACTGAAATGTTAGACACTACACAGGTATAAAATGGAACTATTTAAGGAAATTATAGACCTTCCTTTTGCCTTCTCTTTGTACTTTATTTTTTGACATGGAAAATGGTTCCGCCCCTTTCCCAGAGTAAATGCAGTGTGAGAGGAGATGGGATTAGCATACAATTTGCATAGTCAGTTTAATGATCCATTAGAGCCGGCGTTGGCCCGTATTGTGGGCTCTTGGCGGAAGGCAGCGTTCTGTGCCAGCGAATTGAGTGCTCTATCCGGGGGATGGGGACATTGCTTAATAATCTGGAATGGTGATATTCTCATTAGGGTACCTTGCTTCGCTAAGCCGCTAGACCAAGAAGACAGCAGGGAAGCCTGGCGCAAATGGGATTAACACATTGTCCGCCAAGTCCGAGAGCAGAGGTTTAAATACTCGTGCCTCAAAAGTGTACCTGTCTGCTATGTACAAGTACAAGCAGCCATTGGCTCTGGAATTACGGTGTTCACTACTCTGGCTTGTCATAGGTCTTAGCTCCTGGGGTTCCGGCAACCCCACCAGATTTCCAAGCTCTGCCCAACTTCTTCATCCATTACAAATCCTAAATTGACGGACTCATGCTCATAAGGGGAGAAGAGTTAATCCTAAATTTGGATACGGGTAGATTTGGACAGGATTTCATTAATTCAAATGTCTTGCTCCAAATTTGAATTGTAGTTGTGTTCATAGATTTATATGTGCCAAGCCAAATTCGAATGTCATGGTTTGTGACTTTTGGTGATTTGGTTTACCAAATGGCTCTGCCTTATATCTGCTTCTGTTGGGTACTCTTGGCTTGACTGCCGGTGCCACCAGACCCCACCCTTCTAACATTGTATCCCTTGTAGAAATATTAAAAGAAGGGACTTTTGGGGTTTCTTGTCACCAAAATCTCATAAAATCTTCCCTACCTGTTTCCTTCAGTTTCCCCTCTTTTGCTGCACACTTTTTGGATCTGGGTTTGCCCTCCAATTACCTTCATTAGGACTTCTGGTTGGTAAATTTCAGATTTCAAAAGCTTGTGATTTAAAAAAAAAATTCTCTTTGAACCACTGCTGATTGAAAGTTTTGGAAGTGTTCTGGTCTCTACTGATGGATAAATAGGCAATTTCAAGGGTTTTTTTCGTTTAGTTTGGGAAAGAGTGTGGATTAGAACTTTTAGTTGGCCATTTATTGCTAAAACATATAGGGGTATATATTTACTAAAGCTATTCCTCCCACTGAAACCAAGGATGAGGTACTATTCCTCCCACTGATATTAACAATAGGGTACTATATCTTCCACTAAAACCAATGATGGGCATTGTTTACTTCCACTGACTCTTGGGCATTTTCTACTCCCACTGGCTACAGTCCGCCCTCCCTAAAGTCTGAAGGACAGTAAATTGGCCCTTAAGTTTGAAGACCTCTGGTCTAAGGCCTGCTATATCAAGCAAGTTGATGACCACTTACAAGTCTTATTTGGTAGGTGTGGCCCCACCGGCAAGATTTCCTATCTTTGCTCCTTTTTTTTTTTTTTTGTGGCAATGGGGTTTATTTACTAAAGCTGGAGATTTCAAAATCAGGCTCACTTCTGCATTGAAACCAATCGGCTTCCAAGTTTTATTGCCAAAGCTTAATTGAACAAGCTGAGGTTAGAAGCTGACTGGTTTCTATGCAGACGTGAGCCTGATTTTGCAAGTTGATCATTGCATTGTTGCGTCGTTGATTGCCGCCATTACTAGTATAAAATAAATAACTAAATAAAAATTCCAGTATATTTGTACCGCAATTTGTAAATGCTATAACTTTCGCGTAAATCAAATAATATACTTTTTTTTTTTTTTTTTTTTTACCAAAGACATGTAGTAGAATACCTTTTGGTCTAAATTAGATTTTTTACATTTTTTTACTGGATATGTTTTATAGTGGTAAGTAAAAAAAAAAAGGTTTTTTTTTTTAATTTTTTGTATTTCTTTAGTTCGCAAAAAAACAAAAAAAAACATTTGTAATCAATTACTACCAAAAGAAAATTCTATTTGTGTGAAAAAAATGATACAAAACTCATTTGCATACAGTGTTGCAATAAGCACAATTGTCATTTAAATTAGCACAGCACTGAATAGCAAAAAATCCTCTGGTCATGAAGGAGGTAAAATCTTCTGGAGGTCAAGTAGATAAGGACACTTACCTGTCCAGGCATCACGAGCTGTCCTCACCTGAACTGATTCTGCAATGGGCTTCGAGTCCAGGCATCGGCATCTTAAAGTGGTGTTCCGGCCGAAATGATACTTTTTAAATAAAAATACCCCTATATTACACAAGCTTAATGTATTCTAGTAAAGTTAGTCTGTAAACTAAGGTCTGTTTTGTTAGTTTATAGCAGTAGTTTGTTATTTTATAAACTTACAGCAGGCCGTGGCCATCTTAAGTGTGGGCACCTGAAGCCAGACTGTATTTCTTCCTGGATCTCATCCTTGCAGATCTCGCACATGCTCAGTGCAGCACAAGCAGTGTAATAGGTTTCAGGTCAGGTTTCCATAGCAACGGCAGTGTCAGAGGAAGTTGCCGCCCCTTCCCAGAAGGCATTGCAAACAGGAAATGATGCGATGGGCCACGGCCAGGGAGGAGGAAGTGAAAAATGAATACAGCAGATATACAGTAGGTGCTGAGAAAAAAAATGTAAAAATATCCAATTTGTTTACAATGCAGAGTTTAGTGAGGGATGCTGAAGAGTTGTAAAAGTGGGTGGAACTCCACTTTAAGTAGGAGGAAACCAGCAGTGAAGCCTTGCAGCTTCACAGCTGGCTTACCCACTGCCCATGCGCACAGTGATGTGTCCCAGTGGGCTGCAGGATAAGGAGGGTGGGCCATGACCATCCAGAAGTGGGAGCAGGTACCTTACAAAACCAGGTACCCGCTCCCCCCCCCCCAAAAAAAAGTGTAAATGGTTATAGAGGAGGGGAGAGGAGGCAAACAAGCAAAACTTCCCCTTTTGGGCGAAGTTCCATTTTAATGAATGAGAAGAAGTTGTGCTGACTTCAATCATCCAATCAAGTGTGAAGAAAAATATATTTTTAAAATATTTCTTCTACATGATTGGGTATCCCTTGCAAAGTCAATTCAAGTTCATTCAAGTTTCACTTCCGTCAATAAGATAAGTGAATATCCTCTTTGAAAGTGAGCGTGTTCTTTAGCAAATTGCACCACATTCAAGTAAATCCATGCATACCGGCACTGCTATATTAGGACATCTTTGTATCAATGACCTCTGGTCTCGAAAGGGTTACATCCAACGTCTAAGCTAAATGCGTCAGCGCGGTTTTTCGTGCAGTAAACGAGAAGTATTCTTATTTTCAGTCGTTCCTGATTTTGTCTGACATTATTTTTCCCCCGGCACTTTATATGCCCTGTCAGTGGATTTTCATTATAGGATCTCACGGATTTAACCAGAACTGTGTTTTCTGGCCCGTCCGTGTATATCATCCCTCTGCTGTACATCATGGCGAGCAGCCTCCGCTACAAGGATACTCTGCAATTTATCACTGACAACTGAGGACAAGCTATCTTTATAAATGCCCGACCTGACAAACACAACATATATGTCTGTGTGATTATATGAGCAGTAATACTCTGCCGTGAGAAATAGGCTTCTGCCATCTCTGAGCTGAAGTGCGAGACAAGTTTATCAACGTTCTTCCATCAGTGTTGTCTACAGAAGGCTGGGAAGAAGCTTTACCGCTATCTGGTCCTTCGTAGTATTAAAATTTTAGGCTTTTGGGTTTGTGGTATTCAAAAAAAAAATTGGGCAACACTTAGTTGGTTGTGGTTAGTCCTTGGATATTGGATAGTTTAGTTCTCCTTGGATGGCAAAGAAAATGCTTGAGGACCGCAGTGGTAAGATCTCTGCTCTCACGTTTCCAGCTCCATCCATCTGCTTGCTCAGCTGGTAGATTTTTATTTTAGATTATGGGAGGCCTGCAAAGTGTAGATTTCTCGCAGAGGTTTTGCCTTGACAATCTGTTAGAGCAGCCCTACCCAACCTTTTTTTTCTCCAGAGGACCCCTTACAATTTTTGTGTGTCGGGGAACCCTTTCTAAAACCAGTTAATTGAAGAACCCTTGCTAAAACCAGTTAATTGAAGAACCCTTGCTAAAACCAGTTAATTGAAGGGTCAGGATGCCACCTTTATATTGATGGTTGGGATGTCACCCTGGAACTCTGCAGGCACCATCAAATGGGAGGTCAATCAACCACAGCTGAAGGAACCCCTAGCAACCCCTTGAGGAGCCCTTGAGTTCCACTGAATCCTGGTTAAGAATGGCTACATTGGAGGTTTCAAGTTAAACCAACCTGAGTGGTTTATACTGTGCATATGGTGGAAAGATGCTTAGGCAGAGGTTTAAAAGTATTTGTGAACCCTCACCTTGTAAAACAACCATTTCAGTTTAACCACTTGGCCACCAGCCCATTGTAGATTTACTTCTACAGGGCGGCAGCTCTGTGCAAAATCAAGTGTATATACGTGTGTGTGTGTGTGTGTGTATATGTATATGTATATGTGTGTGTATATATATATATATATATATATATATATATATATATATATATGATTCTGCTCTTTCGTGTAGGGGAGAGTAAGCACAGCAGGAAGCAGCGGCTTTCTTTTATTTATTTTTTACTAGTAATGACGGGGAGCAGCGGCTTATAGTGGGACTGCGATATTGCCATGGACTATGGGACACTAACTGACATTATTGCCATGGACTATGGGACACTAACTGACATTTTTGACACTTTGCAGGGACCATTGACACTAATACTGTGATCAGTGCTAAAAATATGCACTGTCACTGCACGAATGACACTGTCTTGGAAGGGATTAAACATCTCGGGCAATGAAAGGGATACTGTGTGCCTAGCCATTGTTTGTTTTTGCTGTGTGCTGCTTTTACTAGGGGAAGAGATTAATTTGAGTCCCTGCTTTGCAGGAACACATTCATCCCTTTCCCCTGTCAGAACAGAACTCTGCCTAGTTTATGTAGCACCCTGATGTTTAGGCAGGGTTGCTATCATATTTAGTAGCCAGGCGATGGTTACCTTGGCCAATTGTTAGATCAATTGATTTCCCCCTAATTCTGGAATTGCTGCACTTCTCTCTTCTGTCACTAGGTGACATTGTAGCTGGTGACATTAGATAAGACAAGGGCATAGCAAGGACAGATTAAGAGTGGATGGGTTGTCTCAGCCAATGGACAAGGGTTTCTTTAAGCCCCTTGGCCTGCTGGGAGAGCCTATTTATTTGGGTGGAGTCAGGTGATCGGGGTTCTGTGCCGTCTGGGTGGACGTGTGTTGTACTGCCCCTGAGGCCTATCCTGGGGACATCTGGATACCAGGCTGTCCAAGGGCCTATCCAGAAGCAGGAGAGCAGCGCAGGGTGGGGACTGAGGGCTTGTAGTCCAACCAGAAGTAGCGGTTCTGTCGGACGGGGAACCAACTGTGGTCAGAGGTAGAGGGGAATCTGTCGCCACTAAGGGACCATCCGCCTTGTTGCCGGAGACCACTGTGAGTGCGGGATCACGTGTATATATACGGATCCGACGATCAATGTGCCTTTATGATGTTTTTGCAATAGAGCCTGCACTGCATTGCACCCGCAGGTGCATAAGCTCTTGAAATGTATTTCCCCAGCCTTGGGCTCGTATAGAGGTATAAACCTGCTGTTATAAGACTGGAGGAAGTACGGTTGAAGAGGGAGAAGGGATCCCTGGTGCGCTCTGCATAGACCCGCTGCCATGATGGCAGATGGGACTTGTATTCATTTGCAGTGAGTGGGCCTGGACTTTGATTTTGTTGCAACTGTCTATGACTCCACCCCCGCAGCCACCTTATCAAATAATTACAAAATGCTGCAGGCAGGTGCACCCGAACGATTCTGGTAGGGGCATTTCAGCTTTGGGAATGTTGTATGCAACCATGCCTAATGTTATACACTAAATAGGGGTATAACATTGTCCAAAAAGAGGACTCGGCCTTTAACTATACACTGCTGAAATTCAGAATGTGTGGGCAGATATATCTCCATACCAAAGTGTTGGACACAACTTTTTATGTTCTATAATTTTCAGAAATTGGGAACATTACTGATTAACCGATAATGATCCCATTAACTTGGCCGTCCATCTCTTCTAACGTGTACAAGAAGGCAGCGCCCTATAACACCGACCTCCGATTGGTATTCCATGATGGAGGTGGACATGGCATAAATACAAGACCTTGTCATCCTTACAGCGGCACTATCCTTGGCCTCACATTGTACCGCAGGTTTAGCAGCTGTGTGCCAGCAAGGGATGGCAAGCCTACAAGAGCTTTAGATCTTCATCAACTTTCTTCTTGAAACGAGATGAACTCCAGGTAGATGGAAAAGACCCAAAATCATGCAGCTCTGTATTCTTGAAGAGGTCCTAAAGGCAGAAGGTTTTTTACCTTAATGCACATATGTCAAACACAAGGCCCGCGTGCCGAATCTGGCCCTCCAGGCGATTTCATGTGGCCCTCGCAGCGCTCCTGATCTCTGCCCCCATCTTGTCTCAGCAGCAGAGAAGAGGCAAGAACTTCTCCTCCAGATCTTGCGCTTCTCCATACAGCTGTGGAGAGGGACTACTATGTGCTATGTGTGTCAATGGACGTACACAGCCTAGCTCCAGACCGAGCCTGCATGAGTGCCCCCTTAGCAAGCGCCTTGCTATGGGGGCACTCAGAGAACAGAAGGAGCCTAGAGAGCCAGCAAGGGACCCAAGAAGGTTTAAGCTGGGCTTCTCCTATGGGTCTGATTCTCCATCCACCGAGGTAAGTATGATTAGCAAAAAAAAAAACCCATACTTCTCTTTTAACTTTACGATGACTTTAATACATTTTTAAATGTATTTTTTAGTGCAAGCAGTGCAAGTACTTGAATTTAACTTGGTATCAGCTTCTTGCAGGCCTGGTAGACAAAAATTGTCCCCGGACTTAGCCAAAAAGCCCCAGTGCAAAAAGAAAGCAAATTTGGTGGCTGTGACCATGTGTTCTGTTCACACCGTGGGGTCCCACACTCAAGTGTTACTAAGAGCACCCTTTGGGCAACCACTCCCAAGGGGCACAGACACCATGGACCTTCTGCCTTCCCAGCCCATGGCCAGAAAAAGATAGAACATTCAAACCAGGAGGTAATGTGCTCTTCCAGCTTTCTGGGGGGACTTACTCCCATGCCCCAACTGCCTGTGGGTGCCCCAGTTTCTGTTCCAGCCGGTACTAACCTTCCAAGCCCCCATCACTCTAGCAGAAATTCATAGCCACCACTCCAACCCTGGTCAGATCAGAATGACAGCACAGAACCTCCACTAGATCACTGATAAAAACAGATACTACACTTGATCTTAGCCAAAGGAGACCAATGACCTAGGTGATGCTGGGCATCCTTCAGGCAGGAAATAAGGCAGGCTCTTTCTGACTTGCTGCAGCCTCTAATGCACATTGTGAGAAGTTCAGTGTGCAATGAAATCAGAATACATAATGTACAACTGTGCAAGACTGAAGGGAAGGCTGGAGTTCAGCTTTAAATTAACCCTTGCGTGACATGCCAAGGAATCAGAACAGTTTGTAATAATTTTAATTGCGTTGAACGCTTAAGGATCCCGTATACTGTTCTTTGTCTTTTTTTTTTTTAAGGAGATATTTTGTAAAATGACAGCAATTCTTTTTTTTCTGATCCTCGTACCTTTTTGATATTGTGCATCACAGGCTCTGCTGCCTTCTCCTTGTTGGAAATGTTCTGTTGTGACATCAGGTGTTGCAATGCAGTTCTACAGGAACTGTCAAGCATGCACACTCAGAACAGAAAACCCCATTGAGTAGTAGAGAAGGGGGAGTGCGAAGTGTTGTCACATTGTCTGCAGACCACAGAGACTAAATAAACATCGCTAGAAAAAATTTCAGTGATCAAAAGAAAAAACAAAACAAAACCCAAGACAGACTGAAGCTAAGAATTTTTTGTAGTCAAAAGGACAAGTGTTGGAGTCTATCATACACAGAACCAAAAAGAGAAGAATAAGGAAAACATTGTGGAAACCATAGTTTGAACGCAATGCGTTTATCTCTGAACAAACATAGGAGTTATTCCCCTATGGAACAGGCTACACAAAACTGACCTTTCAATGAGTATTTGCTTCCTGCTGTTACTGTAACGGTTATCTGAAGAATTTGGATATGGCTTGCACATGATAATCAGATAATGGCATATTTTTCAGAGACATTTATCTTTACTAGAACAGCCATTCTCAACCAGGATCCTGAGGAACCCAAGGGTTCCTCCAAAGTTTGCTAGGGGTCCCTTGAGTTGTGGCTCACAGACTTCCTATCTGACGGTGCTAACAAATTGCGCTTGAAGAGCCAGCAGTATGACACCAGTGATCCTGTGTAGCTGTCTGTAAGGAGGGCATTATTCTCAATGACCACCAATGTAAGGGGATTTCTTCCCACTGGCCATCAATATAAGGAACATTCTTCCCACTGACCACCATTGTAAGAACATTCTTCTCACTGAGCACCAATGTAAGGGATATTCTTCCCAACGACCCCCAATGTAAGGGATATTCTTCCCAATGACCCCCAATGTAAGGAACATTCCTCCCAATGACCCCCAAAGTAAGGAACATTCTTTCCACTGGCCACCATTGCAAGGCATCTTCCTTTCTGTAACCCCCAATGTAAGGGATATTCTTCTCACTGACCCCAATGTAAGGATCTGACTTAGTCTATTTGCCATTTATCCTTTTACCTGTCCTGCTCTTTGCACTATGTCCTAAATAGCAAATACAGCATTGATATGTTCAGATATTTCCAGTGGAGGGTACTATTAGTGTTGCAATATACATAGACAACGGTGTACTTCTGACCTTGTGACAGCAGTTTGAGGAAGACCCTTTTCTGTTCCAGTATGACTGTGCCCCTCTACACAAAACTAGCTCCAAAGAAATGGTCTGATGAGTTTGGTATGGAGGAGTTTTGAGTAACCTGGGCAAAGCTCTGACCTCAACCCTAAAGAACATCTATGGCAGCCTTTCTCAACCTTTGATGGTCAATGGGAAGAATTACCCACTTAAGCTGGCCATACACCATACAATTTTCCTGTTCAATTTTCTTTAGATTTACCTTCAACTATGTAGTACAAGGGCCTGCCTGATTGCATCCAAATTGAATGTGTTTAGGTTTGACCTCCTATTATATGGTTTTGGTAAATCTAAAGGAAAGTTGAACAGGAAAATTGAATAGTGTATGGCCAGCCTTACAGATCGCTAAAATGATCAATGGTGTCAGTTGAATTTATCTTAGAGGCAGAAATTGCTCAAGGAACCCCAAGCAACCTCTGGAGGAACCCTAGTTGAGAAACCCCAATCTATGGATTTGATTGGAATGCCAGCTGCCAGTGGTCTTGTTCACCATCAGACAACTTGTGTATCCCTGTGTAAAGCTGGATACATGCAATACAATTTTCTGTAGATTTTTTTCCTTCAGATTTACCAAAACCATATAATATGAGGTCAAACCTTAAGAGTTTTAATTTGTTTGCAATCAGGCAGGCCCTTGTACTACATGGTTTTGTTAAATCTAAATGAAATTAGACAACAAAAGTTGTATAGTGTGTATGGGGTCTAAGGTTGGGTGCATGGCTAGATAGTGGTGTCATAAAAATCCATATGCAAAGAAAGCCACACTCCCAACAAATCCAAGTGAAAGCTTTATTGAAGTACTAGATCAGGAAAAAACACCTGATATGGCACTTCAGCAACCTTTTCAATTGTAGTGGAGTGTTGGCTTTCTTTGCAATTCAACATCAGTACCTGACCTCACAAAAACTCTTTTGACTGAATAGGTTCAAATTCCCATGGACATACCCCAAAATTTTGTCAAAAGACTTCGCAAAAAGAGTTGAGACCATTATAAACTCAAAATGGTGGTATGGGGGCACAACTCCATTTTGCTCATGTCCAATAAGCTCATATAGCTGAAATGGTAAGGTGACTCAACTTTTCACCAAGTTTGGTCAACTCCACACCTAGCCTATGATAGGACGTATATAATTCTATCTCTTACAGTAATTTCATAGGATAAGCCTTAGTTAGCATTACAACTACTAGAAGAGTTAAGTCAAACTATTGTTCTTTAAAGTTGACCTCCTCAGCATTCCACTTACTTTTATAGTTGCAATATGGTTCTGCACTCCGAACAATGCAAAGAACAATTTCATGACTGCGCATTAGAACAAAGATGATGGATTTTGAAATGATAAAGTTGATGTTTATTAAATCAATAGTTTCTTTTTTTAAATATAAAATGCATTGTTTTTCCTGTCCTATTCATTATTTTTTTTGACTTCCGATAACAGCAACGCTTGCTCTATTTTCTCAAGGAAACAATTTTCTTTTCCTTGCCTCTAACCAAATATAGTTCCTATATGACAAGCAATGTATTTATTAATTTCATCAAGAAGCTCTTTCTATCGGAACCAAGGCCTTCAATAAAGTGTACCATACAGCTTAGCAAAATGCTGAAAGGGCGTATTAAAAAAAAAAATGTAGTTGCGTGAAGATCTGCTTTAAGGCACTGAAGTGTCTGATTGGTTAACAAAGCAGTACTTTGTTTTTTGGCAATGTTTGTATGAAAAACGGACTCTTAATGTTTAACAAATGCTCCGCAACCTCCCTTTACTGCAATGTGACACCACTGGGAACGGGTCTGAGATTATAATTCTGTTATGTGTGACCAGCCTGAATTATTCAGCTGATCTTCTCTTTGAGTGAAAAAGTCTATCATTTGCCAATAGCTTTGTGTTCCTCTATTTGCTGTTAAGTGTCACTTCTACAATGGGATGAAAAGGTCTCTTGGAAGGATCTTTGCATTGACCTCAGATTTGTCTGCGCCCTGCAACCCCGAGAGCCGTTTTTCTTGAGTAAACAAGCCACATTTGGATAGGATTCAACGATTCTTCACATTTCCAATTATCTTTATTTTATTTCCTTGCCCTTCTTTGATCTCCTTTTGGATTAGTCTTTTTTTCTTTCATTTTTGTTAAAGGGAGAATTGTTGGAGAATGTGCAGTGTGTTTCGGTTGATTTAGCAAGTTTGTGAAATGTGCTAGGATTAATTGGATTCCTGAGCAGTGTATAAATTCCAACAGAAAAGGTGGATATCGTCTTATAGTCACCCAAAATGGGAATTCCTGTTATAGGTAGGGTCTGATGGGCCAAGTCCTTCATTGGGTTCTTATACCCCTTGGGAATTCTGTCAGTTATATTTCTTAGTTACATTCCTGGCTTTATTCCTTGACACTTCTGAGGTTTGGTTGCTCCCACCCACTTTAGGGAGTATTTTTTTAATTTCCCTGGAACCTTCCTACTATATTGTATCGGTGAAGTCCTACGTATTTTGGTTAACTTTGGATAGAGTGGTGAGGGATCCCCTATTCTTGTTTTATTGCTCCAACATAATGGTGGCCGTCTGCGCACAGACACCAACTCCCTGTTGCATAAATGTGAATGAGATGGGTAAAAGATGGCTTCACCTCCTGTTCTCCACCTGT
The DNA here is from genome assembly GCA_037952835.1 of Lithobates septentrionalis. Lineage (NCBI taxonomy): Eukaryota > Metazoa > Chordata > Amphibia > Anura > Ranidae > Lithobates > Lithobates septentrionalis. The sequence goes on from JBBDGP010002716.1 coordinate 703,923, forward strand.
AGAGAACTCCTCAGACACATTTCGCCTTTTTCGGGTCTTCATTCTTGAGGCCTCTAAGATTAAGCTCCGAAAAGGGTGAAACGCATCTGAGGAGTTCTATACAGGGTGAGAACAGGAGCTGAAGCCATCTTTTACCCATCTCATTCACATTTATGCAACAGGGAGTTGGTGTCTCTGTGCAGAAGACCATCATTATGTTGAAGTCTGTTGACAACCTGAGCCATCTTTTACGCATTTCATTCACATTTATGGAAGAGGAAGTTGGTGTCTGTGTGCAGGCGACCACAATTATGTTGAAGTCTGCTGACCAGCCGATTCTGTCTGTCTTGCACCAGTCTTTTCACATGCTGATCTGACTGACGCAGGTTTGGGGGGAGGGGGGGGCACAGGTACTATTTTAATTGTTAAGGTTTTATTGCTATTGTATAAGAAGAAAAGAGACATTCAAATTTTCTAGGTACTTCTCAAAAAGTCAATGTAAAATTTTAACGTTCTATTAACAGATCTGTAAACAAAATGTAAGCATTTTATATTGACTTTCTGTCAAAGATTCAGTTTTTTGTACCTATAAAGTCCAAGGTTCCATTTCTTCTTGTGCAATAGATACATTTTGAGTTGATGGTACATCCCACAAGTGGAATAATCCATGTAATCCACAATTAAGGATTTTTTTTTTTTTTTGCTATATTGCTCCCCTCTAGGGAGATTCACTTTCTTGGCTTGTCCCAGTGGCCAATCCAAAACTTTAGGTTGTCACCAGAGTAAGAATCATCCAACAGGAACAGGTGTTCAGGTGACCATGTCTGAGGAGATTTCTCTCAATTTGGAGAAGTCTCCTCTCACTTCTTGACTTGGGTAAAATCCCCAGTGGGACACTGATGGCCCCTAAAACCTACTGTAGCTTCATCCAAAAAGAGAAAGAGGTTTGGTTTAAGAATTAATATGTTATCAAATACCCAACACTCTGAAGAACGTTGTGTTTGCACCCCTCTATTACATCTAGTTGATTGAACATGCAACTAAAGCTTACCCAGTTTTTTTTCTATGTCAAAGTTTAACTTTTTAGTGTCTGTGTGTAGCCAAACCTCCTATTCTGCAGTTGTGACACAATTACGAGGAGCAATAGCCACACATAACTCCTCATTTGTTGGATCATTAGAATGTTTTTTTTTTCTTTTTACAAAATCAGTTGTGGTTTTCCTTTTTTTTTAAGGGCCACTTTAAATACAAATAGTGCTTGCTGGCGTTTTCCTTTAAATAGAACTAAAACTTTAAGGATATATAGTAGGGGTGCCAGTGTCCTGCTGAGTGGTAATACCACTTAAGTGGGTCACAGCCTGAAGAGTGCAGTGGGCGTCCACAGATTGGCCACTCACTTCCTGATTGGAGCCAGAAATAATCACAACAATCACGTAATTGCGGCTTACCCTTTGGCACTAGGAAAACCCTACAGAGGACCAATTTGTCCTCTGTAATGGGCTCCCAGGGCAATTTTTGAGAGTTCTCCAAAGAATTTGGCAGCCATTTTGGATTTAGAGAGGCTACATACTGTATAGCCCCTTCTGGGTTAGTCTGGTTCACCCATAGTGTGTAAAGTACCTAGTTAGGAAAATTACACTTCAAAGCTAGGGGAAGTTGGGCCTTGAACAGTACATATACACTCATCATGTGTATGAGGCTTTACACTGATGGTCATATTGCTAACCTATACAGACAGATAAAGATAAAATTGGTGTCTTGCAGCTGGTTTTACCAAGTGGCATTGGCCCAGGAATTATGCAGGCACCATTAAATGGGAGGTCAATAAAGTCAAGGAACCCCAAGGTTCCACAGAACCCTGACTGAAAAAAAGGCAGGTCTAAGTTATCAGGCATTTACCTGTGCTCTAGAAAAAGCTGGTCCTCTGCTGCCTCCTTTAAAGTTAATGAAGACTCTGCAGACATCGGCAACCGAATTCGGAGCCATTGTGTGTCTTTTAACAAGCTGGATGCCAGTCATGTGACCTAAATCAGTGGGTTGTAAGATGTGCTTCATACAGCCTTTTGAGGTGTTTGATAAATTTCCTGTCCACTAACTGGCTTCCCTTTTTCCCATTAAAATGGAACTAATGCTACAGTTTAGGTTCACTTTAAATGCTTTACTACATCAAAGAAAGCGTCTATTTTCTATACAACAAATAAACATCCCGGGATGCAATCATTTGACCAACCTTACATGCTTTAATAAATCGACATTGGCATGTTGGGTTTTTTATTACAAAGCCAGGAGCTATTATGTATTAATGCTGTAAAATGAGGAGGAGGGGTCCTTGACAGCCCCCATATGGCATGTAGACAGGTTTTTCTTATCTTCCACTAACCAGATGCTGTTCCAAGCCTCTGCACTAAACAGATGCCATCTTGTGCCTTCAGCATGCCTCTGCCAAGTACCTCTCTCAAATGTTTCACTTTGTCTTCGCTGCGCTATTTTTTTTTAACCCTCCCACTCTTGAAACTCCAGAAGATTTTTGTTGGATGTTTAAAAAAATGTAATTGCACCTAGATGTAATGTCGTGTTAGTGCTGCTTCGTGTACTTTCCGGGTAGAGCGGGATTCATCGCTGGCAGGCAAATGAGATGTTAGTATATCCTATCTCAAAAGGGGGTTTAAACAAGGTTGCTGCTCATCCATTTCTCTCTGGACATACTCTAGCTTCGGAAGAGAACGTTTTGTCAACAGCGTACCCGTTTTCAGATAAACCTGAATTTAAGGTTGGATAGATAGTACACATAGTCCAAATTGTTAACAGTCCGTGAGACTATACTGAAATAACACCCCACCATCACCACTGCCCAACAAGCTTCTTTCAATCTAAAAGAAACCATGAAATATCTTTGCTAGGGAATTGGGCACATCTGCTGATTTGACAAATTCTTCCTGTAAGCTCCTTTAGTAGGAATCACTTTATCCAGCCTTTAGTCCAGTGGTTCTCAACCCCTCTAGTGCCATGACACCTTGATAAAATTTCCAAAAGTTGTGGGTACCCCTAACAGTAACATTTTCTTAGCGTGGGTTGACAGCACCCAAAGCAAGACAAGTAATTTGCGCCCCTAACCCACGGACATTTAGCGCTCCCTGAGTCCCTTCCACTCGTACAGTATTAAAACCCCTTATGGTACATTTTAGGATGTAGCACTCTCTCTTTTTTCTCCTTTATTTCCCTTTTACCTCTCTCTATCCTAATTTCTTGTTTTTTTCCCCCATCCCTCTCTAGCCGTCTTTCTTGTTCTTTCTCTTATTCTTTCTCTCCCTTTTACTTTGTTCATCCCTCCTTTTCCTCTCCCTTCCATGTATTCTCTATTTTTATTCCTTCTCTTATTTCTTGGTGGGGGTGGGGGGAATGGGATGAGTGGCGGAGAGTTGGGATGAGTGGCAGTGCTGGTAGGGTTCCCTTCAGTCAACTTAGGTGTTCTTGATCAAGGTCATCTGCTGATCTGAGAACTGTAGAGGGGACTTTTAATGGCAACTCTAATCACAGGTAGTGTTACTCACTGTGACTCCGGCTTCCCTGTGTCTCCAGCTCTGTGGTGTTTCACAGCAGTGACAACTATGCTGAAATCAGGAGATAGGGTCTCCTTCAGCCCCTTCCACTTCACATTCCTTACCAGTCAGCTGACCTCCAGTCTCTGCCCCCCAGCCATGCCGTGAACTGAATGGGCAGCTGCGAAGAGACTGAGTGGGGCGGCTGCGGGCTCCAGGAACAGCCCAGCTGGGCGGCCACAGGCTCCAGGGACGGCCCTCCTGGGCGGCTGCGGAAAGGCTTGGAGAGCGGTGCGGGCTTTAGGAACAGCCCAGGATTCAGTGACCCCCGGCAAATCGTCATTCGACCCCCAGGTTGAGAACCACTGCTTTAGTCACACAACTCATTGATATCACCAATTGCTCATCAGTTTGGCACCTTTTATTTAAAGCTGAACTCCTTACCTTTGTAGATTTTACATAATCCTAGATGTTGTTTTTGAGTGCCTATATGATCTAAAGAGACAGTTGTATCCGACCTAATACATTGGGTAGATTGATCCTTTAATTGCCTTTTATGATTTAAAGCTGAACTCCAGCGCTACCTTCTAGCCCAGTGGTCTCCAAACTGTGAGGGTTCGGATATGGTCCTTTGCTTGCCTTTATCTGGCCCTTGGGGTACTATTCCACCAACTGACACCAACGATGGAGCACCATTATTCTCATTGCTATCAACAATGGGGCACTATTTCTCCCATTGAAACCAATGATAGGGCACTGATGCTGGGGCATTTTTTTTACTTCCGTTGGCCACAGTCCAGTCCCCTTAAAGCCCGAAGGACAGTAAACTGGCCCTTTGTCTAAAAAGTTTGGAGACCCTTGTTCTAGCCCCTAGATAACCCTAGAGACCCTAGATCTGCCTTTCTAAAACTTTTCAACTCAGAGGAACCCTTGAAATAACTTTTCAGTCTTAGGGAATGCCTGCCAGACATTACTATATTTGCTTGTGATACTAGTGTGATGAGTGGTAAGAATGCTACTTACACCTGTGATCATTGGAACGAATTACCCCCTTACAGATAGCTGACAAAATTCATGGCGTCAGTGGTAACTTATCTGAGAAGCAGAAATTGCTTATTGCTCAAGGAACCATAAGAGCAACCTTTTGGAGGAACCCTGGTTGAGAAACCCTGCCCTAGATGTTGCTATTGGGTGGAAGGATTATTTTATTTTGGCTTTTAAGATTTAAAGCTGAACTCCAGCTTTACCTTCCACCCCTTGGATAACCCTAGATGTTGAGTCCCTAGATGTTGATGCTTTTGAGTCCCTATATGATCTAGAGAGCCAGCTGGTATTTAATCCAATGTATTGGGTGGATGGATCCCTTATTTTGCTGCTTTAAGATTTAAAGCTGAACTCCAGCCTTACCTTCCTAGCACTTGGATAACCCTAGATCAGCCATTCTCAACTAGGGTTCCTCCAAAGTTTGCTAGGGGTTCCGTGAACAATGACCAATTTCTGACTTTCATAACCATTGACACCAGTAATCTTTTTAGCCATCTATAAGGTGGAATTCTTCCCACTGACCATCGCACTAATTTAATTAGATATAGCAATTATTAACAGGGGTTCCCTGAGCCCAGAGATATACTTCGAGTTCCTCCATGTTAAAAAGGTGGAGAGAGGCTGGCCTAAATGTTGCTTTAGAGTCCCTATACAATGTCAAGAGCCAGTTGGTGTTCAACTCAATATATTGGGTAGATGGATTCTTCATTTAGCCTATATGATTTAAAGATGACCAGCCTTCCCTTCAGCCTTGCACAGTTGTATAGGCTCTTATTCTGTACTGAAATTACTTGCACTGATTTCACTGCACTCTGTGAGATACCCACAATGTGCATTAGAAGCTGCAGCAAGTCCGATTAAACCAGCCTAATTTCCTTGATGGAGGACGTTCAGCTAATATAGCCCCTCTCCTCCCCAGCCTTGACTGTCCCTGGCCCAGCCCTTTCATTCCTAGGATGATGTTCTCTCAATCATGGAGGCTCAGCATCACATGTGGCTGTTACCTAGGGTGATCTGCATGCAAATACAGCCTGCTTAGGAGTGCCCACTCCTCCAGATGAACATCCACCTAATTAAAGCATTTTGCATAATTCCTCCCAAGCGCTAGCACACTGCTTGCATCAGGGCCGAGGGACCCTTGCTCTCTGTTTGGAAGCAGTGGTTTCTCTCCAGAGGTTCAACACACCCCCTGCTGAGTCAGAGGTAGAAATCTGCAATGAGCCGGGGTTATGAGATTTGCTGATTGCAGAGCTATAGGTCTGATATTATTCAGAACGCGTAGTAGATAGAGGAGACTCCACTCTCCTGACCAGCCACCATGGCATACGAGTGAGGATCGGCTTCAGCCTACATGTCTCTGCCATGTAACCACACCCTCTGACACATTTTGCTCCACCCTCTGGGGACTAGTCATAGGGTCACAGATGAATTGGTACCAGAATTTTTGTGGTGTCGCCTAACCAGCAGTTTAGGAGTGTTGGCTAGGATTGATGCAGTTACAAATATTTTGGAGATGTGGGCTCCAGGAAAAGGCATTGAGACATACATTTTGACATTGATAATTGCAACCATTAAGCTTTTTTTTTTTCTGTGTCACTACTGCTAAAATTTAAAAATGTTAAAAGAAACAAATATATTGTTTATAACTGCATATCGTACTGCAAAGATCACATATTCATTTTTCTTATAATTAAAGTATTTTACTTTTTATTTAAAACTTTTTTTTTTCTTAACTACTCCGTTTTATTTCTGTAATTTCCTTGTCTTGTGTTTTTTTTTTTTTTGTTCTCCTTTCCTAATTAGTATTTTTTCCCCATTTTATGAACCATTAAAATATACATTGGGATTGCAGAGTTAATGTAATAACGTTAGAGTGAAAAATATTCCAACGATAATTTGTAGGTAAAATGAAATGCCTAATTCTAATGCTTTATTGGGAAGGTGATTATAATACATAGCGAGTAGATGTTTAAGAATTAACTTCCAGTCTCCATAAACCACATAGAAGTCCTTGCATTATTAAATGTAATTAGAACTTATTTATAAAGGTGTCTTAAATTGTACATGTACTGATGTTAAAGTTGGTACTGTAATTCTCCGTCTGTATGCAATCATAGGCTTCGCACCGCCATCTGATTTTATACAATGTTATCCTTCCTGTAGAGCAGAGTTTCTCAACCAGGGTGCCCATTGGGTTCCCCCAGGGTGCCATTAGCACAAGACCCAGTTTGCCCCGGATCAGAGATGGATGAGGACTCCAGGTGATCCGGGTTGGCGGGGGGTTGATGTGGTAACTGATGTGATGACTGGGTACTAACATTTATAGATAAAGTTGATCCAGGGAATATCCAATGGTCTCTCAAGGGATCAGGAACACATTTTTACCCCTGCTGCTGCAAATTGGATCATGCTTTGCTGGGGTTTTTTGCCTTCCTCTGGATGAACTGTGGGTATAGGATTGTGTATATGGGATTGTATGATTTTTTTTTTTTTTTTACTTTCTCTTTATTGGTGTTTTTGGTGTGTTTTTTTTCTTTTTTTTTTTTTACAATAAAACATTTTTTAATGAAGCGAAAGTAGCTTACATGCATCAAAGAGTACAGATGTTGTGTCTTTCTTCAACCTAAGTAACTATGTTGATGGAAATGCCTCAGATGTATTGGGGGGGGGGGGGGTGCTTTGATGTGTAGGGGGAACTCTGGTGTGAAGGCGGGCTCTATGGTGATGGGGAGGCCTCTTGTATTGGGAGGGGACTTTGATATGATGAGTGGACACTGATGTGTAGGAAGGTCTCTGACGTAATGGGGACCTATGATGTGAAGGGGGGATTCTATGGTTATGGGGAGGCCTCTGATTTATAGGGGGACTTTTGTTGTGATGGGTGGACTCAGATGTGTAGGGGGGCCTCTGACATGATGGGGACATCTGATGTGATGGGGGGACTCTATGATGATGGGAGGACCTCTGATGTATTAGGGGGGAACTTTTATGTGTAGGGGGTCTCTGATGTGATGGGGGGACTCTTTGGTGATGGGGAGGCCTCTGATGTATTGGAGGAGACTTTGAAGTGATGGGGAAACTCTGATGTGTAGGGAGGTCTCTGGCATAATGGGGGCCTATGATGTGAAGGGGGACTGTATGGTGATGGGGAGGCCTCTGATGTATTGGGGAGGACTTTGATGTAATGGGTGAACTCTGACGTGAAGGGGGGGGGGCTCTGATGTGAAGGGGGGGCCTCTGATGTGACGTTAATTTCATCAAAGGGGTTGTGTGTATAATCCCAGGTTCCAGTTTTCATTGATGAGTAACATTTATGTTTTATACACTTTAGACTGGGGGGGGGGGGGGTTGCTTGAGATTTTGTATACTTTTAAAGGGTGCCGCAACAGAAAAAAGGTTAGGAAATGCTGCTGTAGAGCACCTTTAGTAGTTTCAAACCCCATAACCCCCCTGTTTGGGGTGCCACTATGAATGAATGGCACCCAAACACGTAATGTGCATTTTGTTGCAATTTTTAGCGTGATTTGTAAATGCAGGCAGACCCACGATTCCAAATTGCTCGTATGTGAATGGGGCCTGAATGGTTGGAGTGTTTGGAAATCTCAAAAATGGATGGATCCTTTAATTTGCCTTTATGAGTTAAATATGAAGATTTAGCCGCATACAATCACACATATTTACATTTGCATTAAGGGAAAATCTTGTATCCTTGTCTCACATTCTCTCTTTTTTTGTCTTTTTTTAGGTAAGAAAGTTGACATTTCTTGGGAAACAGTAAGAGGTGGGGGCGGAAGGAATAGGAATTGAGAAAGACAATGTCGGGGTAATTGCTGTGTTCCATGTTAAAGCACACGTTTACAATCAAAACGGGTAAGATTCATTCCAACATGCTTCTCTTCAATTTATTTTTGTGGATTTTTTTTTAACCTAAATAACTACCACTGGGTAAAAAAAAAAATGATTTCTTATGTTTTGTAACTGTCCAATAGTTGAGTGATTTGGCATTTTATTTACAT